>CM028683.1:19035000-19735000 GCA_016760335.1 Gastrodia elata | reverse complement strand
CCATACATTTTACATGATTATGGCCCAACCCTCCCCAAGGAGGGTTTAACCTTCCATTATAGCAGAAATACAAAGAGAAACATACAAGGACAAGAACTCGTTCATGGTTCCACTAAAAAGAAATTAATAAAAGATAATTACAAATTCTTACTAAGTGTAATACCACTGTAGCGCGCGGTAGCAGCCAATCTTTCATATTGCCTCTGCTAAGGCGCGCTGTGGTGGATCAATAAAAATTTGATTTACTTTTATTCCATTACGACGCGTGGTAGCGGTTGAACCTTCTTATCTGATCCGCTGTGGCGCGTTGTGGCGGTTCTGATAAGTTTTCTGCTGCTGAGCTTAATTTAATAAGTGCTGCTATAGCGCGATAGCTATTGATTTTTCGTATGAGATCCTCTATAACATGCTGCAGTGTTTCTATTACGGCCTCATGCACTGAGTCTAGTGTAATGAGTGCTGCTGTAACATGTGGTAGCAATTAATTGTTCATATAGGATCTGCTATGGTGTGATGTGGCGTGCTGGGGAGTGCTACTGTAGTTTTCTTTTAGAATTTCAAATTTCTCCTAGAATTTTCTCTACTTTATCTCTTAACTAAAAATGTAGAAAAACTTCTCAAAGTGTACCATTACATTCATGAAATTGTTTGTATATATCATCTTATTTTACTATGAATCTTAGATTTATCACACTACCACACTTAAATTCTTGCTTGTCCTCGAGTAAGCTTAAAAAATAAATTTTTTATATTTTTATATTGCAAAATTCAATGGGATATGTGTGAAGTATTTTTTCCATTTCATGTATTACTTGAAAAAGTGATTAAAAAGATTCAGATTCTAACAAGTCTCATACTAATATTTTCCTTTCTTTTGACTAGTTTAGTTTTCTATTTTCTAAATGAATGATACTCAACTCAAAACTCTTGGGAGGGTTTCTAGAATTGCTTAACTAAGAAAAGTTAGATTCGGTATGTAAGAATCACATGTCATTTGTGCTTCTTCTTCTAAATCGTAATTAATATTTTTTTTCAGAAGAGATATTTTTGTTCATCTTATTTATCTCAATATTCTTACTTTAGGAGAGATATTTCTCTTCATCCAAAATTTTCTTTCTACATTCCGTTCAAAGGAGAGACATTTTTTTTCATTCCCATCTATTTTCATTACATTTAGTAATCCCTACAGATGCCTTGCACATGTTTCTTTCACCATTTCTTACTTCTCTAAATCAGTTCCTTGACCCCACCCCCACATTTAGATTAAAAGCATCATATATTTATTTATTTAAAAACTTAAAGTAAAATGAATGTAAAACAATTTAGCATGAAAATTTTTAGAACTGTTCGTTTTGCTTGATCACCTCTTGTTAAGTAAATTAGAATAAAAAAAATCTTGACTTGTTCCACCACAATTGAGATTAGCCCATTAAAATTTCCAAACAAATTACTAAGATAATGATATTCTATTGGCACAACAATTGGGGAAAAGTAATTCTCTATTATTTATTTAAATAAAAATAAAAAGTACAAAATTAAAAGCAAAATAAAAATACTTTAGTAGAAGTAGTAAGGAATGAAACAATCTAATATAAATAATGACAAATTGTCATTATTTCAATCATGCTCGAGATTCCTCTTTCTCCTTTATTGATGCACATATGTATTACTTAGAATTTGAAATAAAGAAAAACATAAAATTATTTGTTGGGTTGCCTCCCAACTAGCGCTTAATTTAATGTCCTCAGCCAGAACAAAAAGAGTTTATTTCCCTTTAAAATTTCCTTCCAGATTTTCATTAAGGCTTTAGGATGAGTACGAGCTTGTTTATTAATGTAATCATTATGAATAACAATTTTACTATCTTTTTCTTCCATGTTCAGCTTGTGTCATCTAACTTACATAAGTTTTTCTTTTTATTCTTCCCATTTCTTGCCTTATGTTTGTCATAAAACTCATCAAATTCATCATTTTCAATTTCATTATGTAAGAAAATAAAATTTTCAATTTTTTTTGTAATACAATCAAAGCATTTCTTAACAAATTCAACTTGCACATAATAATCATCAAGATTGCTAAGGGGTTTGTTGATGTTTGAAATGCCACACATGGTTTTGACATCTTCATTATTTTGAATTAATTTACCTTGCTCATCCTCAAATAATGTGTTACCTATTGTTGCGCATTGAGATGGATGAACTTGATGTGTATAAGAGATAAAAATTTTGGATTACATTTGATCAACTTTTTCCATCTTGTTAAGCTCTGGCGCTATAACGCGCTGCAACAAACCAACTTGCGAAGCTCTGTCGCTATAGCGCGCTGCAGTGAACCAACTTGCGGGATTTTGGCACCATAGCGCGCTGCAGCAGACCAATTTGCAAAACTCTGGCGCTATAGCGCGCTGCAGAGGATCAACTTGTGAAACTCAGGCGCTATAGCGCACTGTAGCGGATCAACTTGCAAAACTTTGGTGCTATAGCACGCTGCAGTGAATCAATTAGTGAAAATCTGGCACTCTAGCGCGCTACAACGCACTGTAGCAGCCCATCAATGTACAAACCAGAACGCCACATCGCACCACAGCAGACTATTTCAAAAAATTCAACCGTTATAGCGCGCCACAGCGCACCGAAATTTTGTCTGAACAGGTGCATTAAATAAGGCTGGGATAAGTCCCCCAACCTGCTCCTTGTCTCCTAGCCATCATTCCTTCTATAGTAGAATTATTTTTAATGGAGAATTGATATTTTGAAGTGATGTAAAAACTAAATAATGGAAAAGTAGGGGTCACTTCACCCCTCAAGTTGCATTTGAAAGAATGACAGCATATTTTTTAAGAAGGAAATGCAGCTCTATAAAGAAAGGAAGAGGAAGGTAGCCACTCTATAAATTCAACTCTTCTTGACTTAAGAGAGGTTCCCAACTTGGCTCACTAACATCCTAAGTAAGGAGAGGGTTACTTTAAAAGAGAAGAAGAACTTTCCAAGGGAAGAAGGACTCCTATTGCTAAGGAAAAGAAGGAAGAAAGGCAGCATTATGGACCTAGGAGAAGCAACCAAGAACAACAAGAAGAGAAAATCCGGAGAACTCTATCAAGGAACGTTCCTAGTACTCTCTAACTCTTGTTTTTTTTGTCTTTCTTAGTTGATCATGAAAGGGTCTTTATCCATGTATGTGTTCTTCTTAATATCTTGTGTAATGGAAAGCTAAACTTACCTTGGGGAGGGTTGGGGCAATCCTACATGAATTGAAAGAGACTTTTGTATGAAAATTTCCTCAAGCTTTAATAAAATTTGGGAATTAAATGACTTGTTAAAGATGTGTAAAGGACTATTGTGGACTTGAATGTGAACCAAATGACAATGGACTAAATGACATCAAGACTAAAAATAAGTCTTATGATCCATAGCTCACCCTTAGTTTAGAACTATAATCATAAGTGCATAAGAGCTTAGAACTATGTGAGAAAGTTCTTGAGCCTAATGCACCTCGATCTATGCTCAACTAAGGAGTTGAAGTGTGTGATGCTAAGACCCACTAAATATGCTCTGTTGCTCAGCATACGTGAAGGGATGGAGGAGATTCTTTGAGTGCTCATGAACGAGGTGACATAGTCATTGAGCCCAAATAAAATTACTCCACTATCTAAACCGTGCATGATGCACACGAAGCTCTTAGTGGAATCAATGCTTATAAGATATTAACTGAACAACCCTCATTTCTATGATCAAGAAATGAGAGGAAAACTAATAATCTAAAAATCTTATAAGGGTCTTTATGATGAAATAGAACCGACTGTGTGTTCATTTTAAGCACGAATTTTGAATTTGTAAATCTTGGAGTTAAACTCTAAGGAGAACAATGTGCACTTGATTAAAAATTAAAGAAAAAAAGGGAATGCTTGAGAATAGGGGTGACAATTTTACTCGAAACTCAAAACTTGTTCAAAAAATGCTCAAATTTTGAGTTGAATCGAACTCAACTCGAAATTTTTTAGTTGAATATTTGGACTCGAACCCAATTCGAGTCGAGTTCGAGTTAGGATTGACTCGACTCGAATTGGGTTCTAGTCTACTCGAAATATACTGCCAATTAATTCATAAGTATATAAAGACGCATATCTTAATTGAAATATACAGCAGTACAGTTGGGTGCAACGCTCGCTCGACACCCGACTGGCTGCGGTTCGAATCCCCGAAATGGCAAAATAATGTTTTAATTTTTTCGAGTTGACTCGAACTTAGTTCGAGTCAACTCAAACTCGAATTTGAATGAGTCAAATTTAACTCGACTCAAACTCGGTTCGAGTTTGAGTTGAGTTTAACTCAAAAATTTTGAGTTCGAGTTAAGTCTAACTCGCTCGAACTCGAATCGAAGCCAGCCATATTGAGGAATCATCTTATATAAGTCATCAAACATATCATGTGGGAGAGACCCAACTCTCCTCTCCTTTTATCGTAGTATTCTTCTACTAAGAATTATTGTGCTTGTTTAGGAACCAATTCGATAAAATATGCATAGCATAAACATTTTTGAACGTAAATATACCTTAATAACAGAACACCCAATTCCCTGAGGACAATAAATCTCATAACTCACATTCTAAATTATTACTTCAGACCATGTACACTTGCGTGCAAGCGCAGACATAATTAAAGTCTGTCAAGTTTTTGGCACCGTTGCCGAGAAATTGGTACTTGTTTCGTATTAAGAAGAATCTATCAATAATTAGTGATTTAAGAAAATCTTTGCATATAATTTTAATTTTAGCTTTTCTAATTATAAGTGCTAACTAGTTACTTTTCTATTTTTTTTCTTGTATTTAATCTACTGAATCTTTGAACATTATTGCTATATTTATTCTTGATAGCTTAATTTTAGTCGTGCATGAATAGAAGAGTTTGCACTGAATATCTTTTTGATCCAGAAATTGAGAGAACCTATTTGCGGGCTAGAAGAGAACAATACATTTTGCGAACTCAACAAGCTGCTATGGAAAATTTTAATAAAAATTAGTTGAACTTAGAGAGCTTAGAGAGCAGTTGCAAGAGTTTAGAGAGCAGTTGCAAGAGTTGTTAGAGAAAGGATTCATTCGCCCTAGTATGTCACTTTGGGGAGCTCCTGTCCTATTCGTCAAGAAGAAGGATGGTTCAATGCAAATGTGTAAAGACTACTATGAGCTTAATAAAGTGACTGTGAAGAATAAGCATCCTCTCACTAGGATTGATGATTTGTTTGATCAACTCGCCGGAGCAAAAATCTTCTCCAAGATTAACTTAAGATTATGTTACTACCAGATTAGAGTCAAGGATGAAGATGTTGCCAAGACTACATTCAGGACCCGTTATGGGCATTTTGAGTTTCTAGTCATGTATTTTGGACTGACAAATGCTCCTTCCATCTTCATGGACCTGATGCAGCATATCCTTAAGCCGTATCTCAATGAGTTTGTTATCATTTTCATTGATGACATCCTAATCTACTTGAAGTCAGCTGCTAAGCATGGAGATCATCTTCGTACCATTCTAGAATTGTTAAGAGAGAATAAGCTTTTTGTTAAGTTTTCTAAGTGCGTATTTTGGCTCAAATCCGTGGCATTTCTAGGTCATGAGATTGATGCTGAAGGCATTAGAGTAGATAAAAAAAAATCTAAGCTCTTCAACAGTGGATTCAACCTAAATCTATAACAGAGATCTATAGTTTCTTAGGAGTCGCTGGTTATTACAGAAGGTTCATTCCTAGATTCTCTCTAATTGCTTCGTCATTAACTCAGTTAACTAAGAAAGATGTTCCGTTCATCTGGAGCACAGTCTGTGAAGAATCTTCTTAGAAGTTGAAATAGTTATTGACTTTTTCTCCTGTTCTAGTACTACCTCATGAGGGCAAAGATTTTCAAGTTTATATTGATGCCTCTAAGGTAGGACTTGATTGTGTTCTGATGTAAGATCGTCACATAATAGCATATGCCTCTAGACAACTTAAGCCTAATGAGAAGAATTATCATGTGCATGATCTTGAACTTGCAGGGGTAGTTTTTGCTCTAAAGATCTAGAGACACTACCTGTATGGAGTTTAGTGTGAGATGTTTACTGATCACCAAAGTTTGAAGTACATCTTCACCCAGAAAGAACTAAACTGTTGTCAGCGTAGGTGGCTGGAGTTACTTTGTGACTATGATTTGGAAATCTAATATCATCCGAGTAAAGCTAATGTTGTAGCTGATGCTCCTAGTTGTAAAGCGACTTTATCTTCCCTTTGTTGCAGTGAATTTTTGATCTAAGATTTTGTCAGATTGAATCTTGAGCCTATCTGTTCAGCTGATTTAGGCACTCTACTATTTGATATTCAGTCAGATGATTCCCTAAGATCTAAGATTATTGAATCTCAGAAAGAAGATTCGAGTTACTCTGCATTAGTTTCTAAAATCATTAGTGGCAAGAGATCTGAATTACGTCTTGATGACAAAGGTGGTATTTCAGAAATCCAGGTTATGGATTCCTAAAAGCTTGTAATTACAAATATTATATGAAGCTCATAATTCTAGCTATGCAGTGCACCCTGGTAGTTGTAAGATGTATCAAGATATCAAGCAATCATTTTGGTGGTCCGGCATGAAAAGGGATATAGCCATTTTCATTTCCAAGTGCCATCCCTATTCCTTGGTCAAGGCTGAACACCAAAAGCCTGGTGAACTTCTTAAACCCATAGACATTCCTGAATGGAAGTGGCCCGATATTTCCATGGACTCCATTGTAGGTTTGCCTAAGAGTAGATCTGATTCTAACTCTATTTGGGTGATAGTTGATAGACTCACTAAGTTAGCCCATTTTCTAGCTATTCGTCAGACTAATCCAATTGAGAAGTTAGCCAAGCTTTATCTTAAGGAGATCATTCATTTGCATGGTACACTGAATTGTATAGTTTCTAACAAAGACGATAGATTCACTTCCAAATTTTGGTCAACAGTTCAGTAAGACTTGGGGATGAGTTTAGCATTGAGTACAACTTTCCACCCCAGACAGATGGTCAGACTGAGCATGTTAATCAGATCTTAGAAGATCTCTTGTGTCTTTATGTACTATACTTCGGTGGATCATGGAAAGATCATTTAACATTAGTTGAGTTTGCCTATAATAACAGTTATCAGTCCAGTATTGGTATGGCTCCTTATGAAGCTCTTTATGGAAGGAGGCATACAACTCTAGTTGCTTGGATAGAAGTAGGAGACTATCAACTTTATGGTTCAGAGTTAGTAGAAGAAACCACTAAGAAAGTTTAAGTAATCAACCGCAATATGATTACTGCTTAGGATAGACAAAGGAAATATCATGATGCTCGTCATCGTCAGTTGGAGTTCCAAGTAGGCAATAGAGCTTATCTTAAAGTTAGGCTGATGCGTGGTGTGTAGAGATTCGGTGTTTCTGGAAAGCTGAGTCCAAGGTATTTAGGACCCTTTGAAGTGATTGAGAGGACTAAAACATCTGCTTACAGATTAGAGTTGCCAAAAGACTTCTCGGCTGTACATAATGTGTTTCATGTTTCATTACTAAGAAGGTGTTTGCTAGATCCAAGTCAACAAGTTTAGATACTTGTAATGGAACTGCAACCCAATCTAACTTTCATCGTTAAACCTATTGCGATTCTAGAGCAGGATCTTAAGTAGTTAAGAAACCATAGCATTCCTATGATCAAAGTCCATTGGCAGAATCATTCAACTAGTGAAGCCATGTGGGAGAAAGAAGAGGACATGCTAAAGAAATTCCTAGAATTCTTTTCTTAATTAGGTAGATTTAGTTCTTTGAATTTTGTTAAGTTTCTTTAGACTTTCTTCGTGTATTTTCAATTTCCATGTTTTTGTTTGTTGTGTTGTGGGCTACACTCTTTTTAAGGAGGGGAGTCTATAACAACCCTAGTATTGTTACCTATCAATTAGTGACTTAATTGACTCTAATCCTTTTCCATTAGTCTTATAATAGTATTAAGAGCCTTCATTTCATTTTTGTGCGATTTGGAGATCATTTGACAATTTCTAATATTTCCTAGTTTTCAGATAATTCTGAGAATGCTTAATCTTTTTTAACCTTAGAATCAAAAATAGAATCCACCATTAGACTCACCACACCCAAATTAGCTAGCGTGGTATTTTGGAAGTATTTGGAAGTCATCGAATTTTTCTCGAATATTTTAATAATATTTAAATACTTAGAAAATTAAGATAATTAAATCGACCTCTGATAAAAAATCTGATTGCATTTTTGAGTTCACCACACCTCAAATATATAAGGGTGAATTTTTGGGATTTTTCAGAGTGTGTTTGGTTATTTAATTTTGATTAATGAATTGAGTTTAATTATTTATTTTTAAATTAAAGTAATTATATTACTAAAATTATATAACTTATTTAATTTTAATTTCAACATTTTTGAACTGCGCGGATCCCGTGCGCTAGTCCAATGTACGAGACAGCCGCGCGGCTTCATCCCTGTCATTGCGCCTTTCCAAGGGAAGATCTAGCGGTCCAGATGCGATCCGGCTCGACAAAGACAATCTAACCGTTCGATCGCAAGATCGAAGGAATGGCTGAGATCAGTTCCATGTACATCATCCCGCCCTGTCAGCCACGACTGCTGCGTGCAGTCGGCCGTAGCACGACCCGTCAGGATAGCCCTTCCCAGCCAACTCGAGACCCCCATTCCTCTCGTTAGTGTTTGCTGAATCATTTGAGACCCTTACATAGAGCTGGGAGCTATGAAGCCGATGACAGGAGCTCTTCAAAGTTCACCGTGATCGAAGTTTTTTAAGCCATCCAGGTACCAATCCTTAGCGATTTCCCTAAAATTGCTTGCACTTATATTTATTCTGAGTGGAGATCTATCGATCCGAGACTTGATCGGACTCAATCAAGCTATATCAAGTCAGTAAGGATCGAATCGTCCATAGTCACCCTTAGGGTTCCGCCAGCAAGACTAAGGGCATCATCTCATCGTCGTTCGAGTCAACTCCATGAACTATTATTGGGTTTGTTGGGTTGGTCTCAGCTTAGGCTTCATGCTGGTATGCGGTTTGACGTGTGAGACCCCCAGGTTCGATCGGGAAGCCTAACCCTAGGTCCGCTCCTCTCGGTCCCCTTTCAGGGATGAAGAGGTCTGGACCACAAATGCCGCAGTCTAGGTTTCCCCGCTGAGCCGGGCTAGTCCGTGGAGTAGACCGCGTGTCTACGGGTTTTACGCTATGGGACCCACATCTTTATGTGGCGTCCGCTGCGTTCGCCACGCGTCCGACGGCGCACATAATTTGATGCGACGTCCGCCGTCGCTTCCTCATTGTCAGCGCCACTTAGATTTCAATGATTGCGCCATTTTCCGTGCTTTTCATATTTGTTGTGTTGTTGCTTATTAATATAGATTAATGTAATTATTAGTTTTGTATTTAAATAAGTGTTATTTATTCAAATTTATTTCGATTATAACTTTAGAAAGACAAATCCAAATAATACAAAATTATATACCTTTTGATTACAAAAATGAGTAGATTAATATTATACAATTTAATTTCTGTTTTGGCAATTTTTTAATTAGTCAATATTTAAGATTAATTAATTAATTATAAATTAACTTCATCATTTCATGTGACCTAATTTGATCATTTAATGTCCAAATTAAATGATCAAATAGTCCATTTCACTCACAAAAATGTGAAGAATAATTATATGAAATCAAATTTAATATTTAAACCCTAATTTTATTAATCACTTGTTAACCCTAATTTTCCAAAGTTGTCCAAATTTGACATACTTAGTGTCATTTTTCACCTTATGATATAAGAATTTCAATAAAATGTAAATCATTTCTATTGGATAATAATGAGTGATTTTAGGTTGTTGACTCTTAATTAAGGGTTATTGTGATAACCCTAATTTCATAGATGGCATGCTTTAGGTATTATAGAACCCTAGGATAGCTAACATGTCACATTTATTACTCCCCGTATCAAATTAGATTACATTTGCTTAAGCTTAGTTCTCAATTTCTAGTTGTATCATTTAATTGCAAGATGCTTAATTCACCTTTCAATCCTAAGGTAAGAACCATAGGATTGATTTATAATTTGATCTATAGTTGATTCTTAGATCTATTAGTTATACCCATTAAGAATAGTTAATCTTAATGCCTTTGTAATTGTAGATTATTGAATCAATTAGATCTAACTTTATCATTTAGATTAGAACTTAGTTCATTCATCCAAATCCCTAAAGCCTTATCTTGAATTTTTTAAGATCTAGTAATAGGAATCCCTAACTTACTTAGATTTGTTTAGGAATCCTATTAAATTCCTTAAATATCAACTATTATGATACTTAGAACTGGTAGTTCTTAAGTCCTATCAATTGCTTACTTTAAACCTTCACTATATTATAACCTAGCTAGATTAGTATTTGATTGGTTAGATCCTTCAAACTATAACTTAGTTAGTGAGCTTTAGTAGATCAAACCTTAACTTCCAATTTCTTAAGTTAGATATTTTCTTAATCTCAATCTTTTCCTACTAGACACCTAAACCTTGATTTAATTATATAATTGAATCTTATAGTTTAGGATGTGAATAAGAACTAGTTTCTAATAGTATTAATTATACTTATATATAATTTTGTTATACAATACTAATTGAATTGAATCTACTACTTTCAAGACACCAACTACTACTATACTTATAATTAACTTGAGATCAATATCTCAACATTAATTAGGAGCTTAATTAGCTCTAATCATTAAGTAGATCATTAAAATTAGATAACTTTGGATATCACTTAGTTGCAATTATTAAATTTTCTTGAATGCTTGCTTAGCTTTGAGCATTATTCATTTGAATCATTCATATAAGATATTGTGCATGAATAAAACTTTCACATTAAAATTAATAGGGGTTTATATTGGTGGATCAGCCTATGATAGGCTAAATAGGAGTAATAAGGAGACCTCACATTCTCAAAGGGTGAATGTGAGTGTTTTAGAATTTGACTCCGCTTTTCTTTAGATGTTAAATAGGCATGTTTAATTCCTCTCTTCATTCTGAATTTACCCACAGAATGAGTACAAATTAAAATAACTTCAATTAATTAACATGTGAGATCTTTTTTAATTTTATAGATTGTTATGACTCATCATAGCTTATAGCTATGTTACTTTCTATAGTTCTAGACTATGTGAATCTTAGACTAATAGTCTAAGATCTTCCTTCAATTTCTATACTATGTATTCTCTATAATTTAGTACTGTACTTTACTTTTTTATAGTTTACTTAGATTACAGTGAATGTTGTAAAATTATATTTAAATGCTTCACTGTTTCTTTTTCTTACTTAGCATAAGTTCATTTGAACATATACATGCTTTACTTCATTTACTTTCATATGCACATTAGTTTCTTTCTAGCCTATTTAGGATGCTTTTACCTTTGTTCTATTTGTAGGCTAGGATGTTTACTTAAGTGAGGATTCTAACTTGCTTTGTCTTTTCCTTACTTGCTTTTCCACACTTGTATGCTTATCTTTTTGCACCCATGCTTGTGCTTATCTTATAACTAGTAGTGATATCCAATTAAACAATAATATGCTTAGCCAATCTTAAAATGTACTTAGGCTATTTAGTATAACCAAATTTTCTATTTATTGGCTTTGCCCTATCACATTTAAATGCCAAAATGTGATAGATCAGATGCATTTGGAGGCTAGTGGAGCTGAACCAAGTACTAAAAGCTAGCTGATTCCACTTAAAATATAATAAAAATATATAGCTTATAATTAATTGCAAGTGAGCATTATTCTTACTTTCTTCTTAAGTTTACTGTCAGTTTTTAATCAATGTTATTTACTTTACTTTTACTACACTCGTGTTGGAGCTTAGCTTTATATTAAAATGCTTGTGATGAATGGATGGATGGATGTAAATGAATGGATGTAAATAAATATTAATTAAGTTATTAGTTGCTTATCTAATTGAATATTAATTATAATTAGTTGCATAGTAAATTGCTTATAGAAATGGAGAATAGTTTCATTCAAATTTTAAGTGAGAATTTCTTCTTGTCTACATGCATGTAATAAATGTTGTGAATTGAGCATACCTTAGGGTAGATAATTGTTACACATGTGTTTCCTCACTTTGAACTTTTATAATTGAAAATGAGCAATCCTATGTAAAAGATTAGCTTTTCTTTAGAATTAGAGATAATCAATCATATGTAACGGATTAGCTTTACTTTAAAATTGGAAATAAGCAATCCCATATAATGGATTGACTTTATATTAGAATTGTAAATGAGCAATCCTATGTAATGGATTGACTCTATTTTAGAACTGGAACTAAACAATCCTATGTAATGGATTAATTACATGTTAGTTTTAGGCTGTCTTTTCTTTCAATTATAACTTCCATTGGAATGGACGTCTTGTATGTCTACCTTGCAGGTATTTCTGTAGCCATTTACAATATAAACTCAGCTAAAATTTTTAAGAAAATAATAACTTAGAATAATTTGGCAAAAATGTAGACTTAAGTTTCACATGTTAAATACTTATAAATTCATATTTAGAACTGTAAGTGCTAATATTAAATGTTTTTAACTTACATTCTATCATATCCTTGTATGTACTGCATCTTCATACATAAATTACATAATACATTTCATAAAATTCCCTTTCATCTTAACTTAAGACCCTCATCTAAATCATTGGCCAAACACAGTATCTAATGATTTGGATTAGCTTCCTTCTAATCTAGTATTAGATATTGTGGTGATGTATCAATATTGAGTTAAGTGATTCTCAATATTGGGGTCATCACACTAAAAGCTTGTGGTAAATTGGACCTCTCTAAGTTAATTTAGCCATTTGATCAATCTAGATACCATAATTAAGACCTAAAATATTTTGACCTCAGATTCAAAATCTAATTTTATTTTTGAATTCTTCACCCCTAAATTAACTTGGGGTGAAAGTTTGGAAATTTTTGGAGGTCATTTGGACCATAATTCAATTTAAATTAAATTGGGATAATTGCATATAAGGGATCCCAACAATTAAGTTTTGCAGATCAACCCTAAGCCATATTACCCACCCAGGATTTGCTGTGCGGACTGCGAGCGATCCTCTGTGTAGCCTGGGTCACACGACAGTAGAGCTCCGCGGTATCTAGTCGTCCCCAATCTAAATTCAACAGCATGGATGTGATCCTGTAGAAATGTGGATCTAGTGTTGGATATTCCCCGCAAATCCTGCGACTCTGATTAATTTGGATCCAGCCATTAAGATCCGTAGGATCAAAGCCGTTGTATCTTTTTGATCAAAAGATCAGACGTCTCCGGACCCTTCCATCATTGTGGATCTTCATATCCACACATCCGCGCCCCAGACTGAGAGGATCTCCTATACCTAGATAGTAGGCCCTGTCCCCCACTCCTCTGGCCAACTCAGCATGTCATTAAGATCTTCCCTGTCCTAAGCAAGGCACCCCGATCAGGCCTTATGACCTGGCCAAGCTCAAATTGGGAATTGAGAGCTCGGCCATGGCCTGATCTCTAGGGACTCCTCGGCCCATCCCTTCCTAGAGCCCTTGCTAGCTAATTGAATTCAATTAGAGCTCTTTCTCATTCTTCCATTATCTGTATACTCGAAGCTTCTCTGACCTTTTGTTATAAATAGCATAGCCTCTCATGTGAGTAAGATCCGGGTGAACCAGACCACATCACAGGGGCTTTGGGTCTCAACTTACGCGTCTAGTCATGGTGAATGTGTAACAACCTTTAGTTGGTCATTCCATGAACTGGATACTCAGGTAAACTAGACCTAAGTTTAGGGATGAAGCCACTATGCGGGTCGAGCAGGCCCACTACCTGCACGGTGCGACAATCTTGGGTCGTTCAGGCCCCGGCCGACCCACATATTTTGAATATGGGCTGAGCCTGTGTAATATTAATAATATTAATTGGAATTATTTTCCATAAGGAAAATAACTCAATTAATTGAATCATAGAAAAATTTAATTAGAAAAATGCATAATAAATTAATTGAACAACTTTTGATCCACTGATTCAAACCCTATGAAATTATATATAAAATTATTTAGAAAAATATAAGGAATCAGAATATAAAATAATATTGCACTTTTAATGTTTAGAATTTTTGATTTTGCTTAATTACACTAGAACTAAATTATGGTGGATTAGCATGTATAATTAGCCAAATTCCTTGATTCAAGTTTCAATATGTTTCTAATTTCTTAAAAAATGCATGTACTAGATGGTTTAATTTTCTAAATCGTATATTCTTAATTATGCACTAATCTTGTAAAAGAATAATTAGTGAAAATTAGAGTTTCTACTTAATTAAAATTAGCAAACATAGTCTCTGATTATTCACATGGTTAAAAAGAATACACTGGCCAAGTTTCAGTAATTTTTAATGGTTGGATTTGAAATTAAGTGATAATCTATTTTGCTTGGCTTAGGGTTTAATTAGCTATAATTACTTTCTATTTTATGTAAATTTATGTTCTTATGCTTCAAATAACAGTAAATTGAATATTAGAGAACTTCCATACTTATTTGGACACTTGATTAAATAAATTTGATGATAAATGAATACTTGAACCTAAGAAGCTTAATAATTGAATAAGTAATTAATACTTAATCTAAATCTTGAAATAAACATCAGTAATACACCAATAACTCATTGATCTATCATTGATCCATAAACTAAATAAGTGATCATGATTTGGTTAGGTTAGGAGTAAATCCTAACTTACCTTGATTTAGATCTAAATCCTTAATCACTTTAATTAAAATAGCTTGATTGAAAGATAAATCAAGTTACATAATTCCAATAATACACCTTGATTTGACATTTATCTTTACTCACTAACTTAGAACTATTGAGATTAATAATAAAGTTATGTGATTGAAGATTTGAATTCTTATCTTTAACTCCTTGATTTTCTCTTATATAAGATCCTTAGCATATAATGAATCATAATACTATATTAATTAGAAAGATGATCAATTTCTAATAATACACATGACTAAAACCCATGATTGTAGAATAGGTGGAGATCAGATGGGTTTATCCATCTAATCTGATCAAATCATATCTAAGAAAGATAAGAGTTGTGAAATTAGTGAAATTCATAGGACTTAGATTCCCTTTTTATATTTGAAGTGCAAGATCATTATGGTCTTGCCTTAGTAAATAAACTCAATAATTGTTAAGCCATATTAATGGATAATATATTAAGATAAGAAGAGCTTATCATTTACATCTTGAGATAGGAAATTAAATGCTCCTTGTCAGCTTTATATGCTTGATCTTAGACCCATATGGTAGGATCACCTAAGAACTTATAATGAGATTCTCTCATGTGGTAGTAACCTAAAATTGAGTGACCTTTAGGTCACATCCATGCTACCTTATGTAGGATCCATTCTAATGGAGTAAGGATTCATTAGTTGGATAATCCTTATTTATTAAATAGATTTGTTGAAATTAGTAGATTATCAATAGAATGTGATAGTGTATATCCATAGTGCTGAATCATTTTAGTAAAACCTAAAATTGGATGAGTCACTCTAAGTAGGATTGTAAAGTCTCAGTCTTATCCTATGTGATTGGATAAGTACACTCTAGCTTAAGAGTAAATTTTCTAAGCCTAAGTGTATTATAATTAGGTAGCTTGAATGTTTAGTTTGAGATAATAAACTGCGATCGGGTTCAGCCCCTTATCGTTATGGTCTTTGATAAGTGTAGTTAAATAAACTAAATATCTCAAGTCATTCTTCTTAGAACACTAAGTATAGTTTAATTAGGGTATTTAATAGTTTAGTTTGAGAGAATAAATTGTGACCAGGTTCTACCCATTGTCGTCATGCTCTTCAATAAGTGCAATTAAACAAACTAAGTATTAAATTTACCTTTCTTAGAAACATACTAACTATATGTATAAAATCTCGTTAGCTTATGATTTTATATAATCTTAACTAAGATCATTTAGTGGATTCGAATTAGGAGTCATAATTTATGTAGATGAATTCTGCACAATGAAGATAAATAGAATCAGTATTTGATATTAAATTAATTTATAGATTTTGATGATTTAAATCATACCATCATTTAAGCATTGGCATATCATAAATGCATAAGTCATGTCAGCATTAGCAGAGCATTTGGCTCACTTAAAGACTCTGTTAACAGAGCATTTGCTCACCTAGGAATCTGTGGGGTGTCTATGAGACACTAAGTCAGCATATCAGTGGTATATAGTTCTGTGGCATATTCATATGCATAATTATAAATTCAATGACATACAACACAGTTTTAAATCAGCATTTATTCAATTTCAAATTTATTTATTAATTCACCTATATTTCAGCAGTTAGTGGCAGTTTCAGATTTATTCACCATTTTCTCTACATTTAGTATTCAACTTGTAGTTTCAATTTACTTTGCTTTTAGATTTACACTATTTTCAACTTTCAGCTATTTTAATATCTTTTCTACAGTTTTACTTAAACTATTTAAATGTTAAATAGTAGATATTATAACTGCTACAGTAGCTTTCGATGTGTTAGACTTATTGTCTAACACGTGGTACTTTTGGGATCTGACAATTTGCTAGATCCTGAGCAGTTCATGGAGTTAGATCAGGTGGATACTTAGGAGATCCAGGAGGAGTTAGAGGAGCACTAGTGGACTCTCCTCCAGCCATTACATTCTGCTTAGTTATTTTATGTTCAACATTTAAACTTTATTCTAAATTCATTAAAATGTTGTAATAACTCTGGATGTTTTCTCTTTTGTTTTTTTGAGATGAATGTTTCATTCAACTTCTATGATGAATGTTTTTGGATGTATACTTTAGCTTCTGTACTCTGTATTTTCTTTTACTTGTACTTAGTATTGTGATGTGATCAGAATATTCATAAAATGCTATTATTCGTGTAACTTGGATCCTATTTATATTCATAATAGTACCTTACCTAATACTTAAGATAAGGATATAACACATATCTTAAGGATTAGTACTCAGCCCTCCTCTATTTGAGGTTGAGTTTCAGTAGTTCTCATGCTCAATAGGTTTATTCGAGGACGTTGTGTTTTCTTCTCGAGTAACGCACCGTTTTGCCCCAAATTGTTATTCCTTAAATTAATTGCGCATGGCGATGGGACGGGAAATTACATAAATATGTAATTTCATTAAATCAGCTTAAAATGTACTTAGATAATTGTCTAACATAAGTTTTTCTTTTCTTGGTTGGGGCCTTGGAATTGTGATACCTACAATGTAATATTCAGATCAATTCGTGGAGGTTACACCAGGTGAGGGGCGTAGCTAGGAGGAGAACCTTCATGTTGTTGCAGAGGCATAGATAGATTTACTTCTTTCTTGTGAGTATAAGTGTGTCTTTATATTAAATTCAATTCAGCATTGTACTAATTAATATTATAGATGCCTTTATTTTTTTGCACTTTTATGCTTAGTTAAGCCGTTATTCTTTTCTTTATATGCTATGGAATAAATGTTATACTTTTCTTTGCTTCTACACTTTGATCTTTCTTATATGTTGATGAATGACTTTCAATTATAGGTGGCATAACCTCCAATTAAGGTGGGTTGGGCAAAAAAACCCAACTCGACTATAGTTGGGGATTTATCACAAGGTGTCATTCTCTACTATAATCATGTTAATATTAGTATTAACATGACCACAACATAGATGGGGAACCACATATATCCTTGGAGCCATTTGAGTAGAACCTATTATAATGGAAATTGAATACTATAGTTTGAATTTCCTTGATTATAAAATTAGCCAGTTTAGAACTATAATAATGATAATATTGGTATTATCATATGGAGGTTGTAGTGCATATCTATAGAACTGACTTGATTTAGTAGGATATGGAATTAGTTGAATAACCTTAAAATTGCAGAGTTTTGGTTTTATCTTAGGTAATTAGGTAAGTACATATTAGTTCAGGATAAACATCCCAAGTCTAAAGTATGTTATAAGTTGGGGATATAATAATATAGTTTGAGAGAACAAACTATAAAAGGATTATATCTCTTATCTTTATGCGTATTGATAAGTGCAATTAAACAAACTAAGTTTTTAAAATTTTATTTCTTAAGACACACAAAGATTGTATATGTACTTCTAAATGTGTGATGAATAGGATGCTATGAAAGTATAATTTTGAGTAAATGTTTACTTTTGTAGAATTAAACTTGAATTACATAGCTCATATAGTTACATATTTTGATTTATAAACATTCAAAGCAGATGTGCATAGTAAAGAGAATAGGTTAAATAGTTAGACAATAGGAGGAGATATTTACTTTTATTTGTTTATTTTTAGGTTTGGATGATTTGAAAGAACTTTGTGTATTAAGCTCATTGGCACTTCATGAATTGCATAAGTAGAGCATATTATTAATGGAGCAGTTCTGCTCACCTAGGATATGTTAGCAAAGAGGTTCCGCTCCCCTTAGATTTGTGGGATACTACGTGGTATCAAAAGTCATACATATTTGACATACATCACAACTTTATTTTCAATTATTTTAGTTTATAGTATCATTTTAGTTGATTTACCTTCAGTACTTTGCTTAGTTACACTTTTTTTCTTTCTATTTCTATGTTTAAATTTACTATCTTAGTTTAATTCAATTTTCTATAGTTTAATTTCTATTTTATTGGATGTTAAGTAAAATCCATTAAATGTAAGAATATACTAAATACAACCTAAAACATACTTAAACTCATTATCTAACAAGATGTTTCTCTTCTTGGCTACGGCCATGGCATTATGAAACTGACAATGTCAAATCTTTAGCAGATAGAGGAGCCAGCTTTGGAGGTATCTCAAAAGAGTCAAGAGGATCCAAAGGAGCAGTAGCCAGCACCGCATTTACTTGCTTGTTTAGTTTACTTAATGATGTGAGATGAGAGACTTTTACTGCTTAGTTTGTTTTAAGCTATGGTTTATAATAATTAACTCTAGATGTATTTCTCTATTTTTTTTGAGATAAATGCTCTTACTTAACTTTTATGATGAATGTTATGGATGAATGGTAAGCATCTACACTCTATTATTACTACTACTTATACTAAGTATTATGATGTGATTGACAAGAAAATCATATAAGATCCTCTTACACATTGGATATTTGCTAATTATCTTTCCTAAAAGACAATGTGTATAAGTACCTCAACTAATACTTAGAATAAGGATATTACACTTATCTTAAGAATTAGTAGCCCATCAATAAACCAGATTAGGGGAAGTTCAGCCTTCGCGAGCAGCGCATAGTTTCGCTACTAATTAGGTTGTCATTATCTTTATGTTGCACGCGGCGATGGGATAGGGCATTACAGTTGGTATTAGAGAAGAATCGTAAAGTGTCAAATAAGGAGAGTGTTCCTATCTAATTTATGACCCATTCTCTGGAGCAGATATGATCACAATCACCAAGTGTAAGGAATGCATCATCCATATATCATTATGTTGAATCTCAAAAATGAAAATGAGAATATTTGGAAAGAACACCTTAGGGTTTGAACGAACTTTTAGAAAATAATATACACTTAAAATAAGTTAAAGTAAACTCAGATTCTGATCTTTAATAAAATGACATTTTAGGAATAGAGAACCATTATTATGGGTTCAATCACTACCTTAGACTCTTCAATGAATACTAGACAGATGACTTTCAGGACAGCAAGATTTATGGTAGAACTATTAGTGGAGTATCTCCTGTCGATGTAGAAGTGCTCGATAAGATCTTAGTTTGTCCAACCTTCTAAGGAACGAGACTTTTAGTCCTTGCTCGAGAGCGGCTGAATCGGATAACAACTGCCTTCAAAGAAACTGCATGTCCCGATGATTATCGTCTTCAAATCTTAGGAGCGTTGCTTAGAGCACAACACATCATCACTTATGATGATTTATGCACTTCTTTCATAGTTGAATTTTGTAGCTAATTTTGTTATCATTTCTTATGCTCTTCTTTCATAGCATCTTGTTCTTCAACCATCCATTATGTGTAACTTCTCCTTTATGAAGTAATAATTGAAAAGTAGCCCTTTTTGTTTCATTTTCTGAATTTGCATTCTTGGAAATTGCAATCATGAATCCAAGATCCCCTTCCATGACAAATCTCATCAAGAACACTATCTCTTCATCCAGAGGGTCTGATGACATAAACTTCATTGGTAGGTTTGGTTAGAACCCAAATTGAGAATTAGGCTCATCAAGCCATATAGACGTGTGATATCCTCACATCTCAACAATCTCCTATGATTCATGTTGCGACTCCATCTGCCCTGCACTTTTTAGTAGATGGCATTTTGCACAGCTTTCTCCATATGAGGACACCCACTTTCATCAAGGCTTTCAACCCCATGGATACAATTAGCTGGCTGAAGCAAGTGGAAAAGAAGCTGACAAGCATTAAATGTCCTAAATTTGAGGCAATTTATATGACCACTCCAGGATGTAGCAGAATATTGGAGGGAGAACCAACGAAATATGAGGTTTGCTGATTCTGAAACTGAGGACAATCCATGGGAGTCATTTATGTAGGCATTCAAAAAAACTTTCATTCCCATATCTGCCCATATAATTCAAAAAGATGAATTGCTTCATTTCACTCAATAAGGGAGTTATGTTTCTAAGTATGAAATGGAGTTTCAATGTCTATCTCATTTTTCCCAAGACTTAGTAAGCTCAGAGGCATCACGATGCAACCATTTCCAGAAAGGGATCTGAGACACAATCAGAGCGCTTATTGTTTCCCATCATTTGAAGCACTTTTCAAAACTCGTTGAAGTAGCACGCATGCAAGAACATTTTTAAAGTCAAATGAACAGGAAGAGAAAAGCTTACTTTGTTCCTGTATGGAAATAAGCTTTCAGACATCGAATGGTGGCTAAGGTCTACCAACCTTTCATAGAAATGTCTCCATTTCTTAGACCAAAGATGAAGACTATCTTAAGTTCAAGGCTAAAATTGGAGGTGGTCATTGCCACTATTTGCAACTTTGTAGAAATTTAATTTATCAAGGAAATCATCTTTAAATTCCTAAATCTATGCATTAAGAAGTTCTTGCAGAAAGCCATAATTATGGATACAAGGTCCACCTTGGTAGTACAAAAATGTACCAAGCCTTAAAATAATATTTTTGGTGGCCTGGTATAAAGAAGAGTGTAGCAAGGTTCATTGCAAAGTGCCATGCATATAATCTCATTAAGGCCAAACACCAAAGGCCTATAGAACTCCTTCATCCCTTGGCAATCCCTGAATGGAAGTGGTTTGACATATCTAGTGACTTTATTATGGGTTTGCCTAAGTCGAGATATGGAGCTTATTCAAATTGGGCCATAGTCGACTGACTAACCAAGTCAGCTCATTTTATCCCTATTCGTCAAACCTATTCAATGGAGAAGTTGACAAAGATCTATATCAAAGAAATCGTTAGACTCCATGGGATACCTAAATTGATCGTTTACTACAGAGGTAGTAGATTTACGTCCAAGTTTTGGCAAGCAGTGCATCAAGAACTAGGAACTACTTTGGTCATGAGCATGGCCTTCCATCCCCAATAAGATGGAAAAACATAACATGTTAATCAAGTTCTCGAAGACTCTTGCGTATGTGTATCTTAGATTTCGGTGGTTTTTGAGAATACCACATTCCTCTTGTGGTATTTTCTTATAAAAATAGTCATTAAGCCAGCATTGGCATGGCCCTACGTGAAGCCTAATATGGGAGGAAATGCAACACTCCATTTGTGTGGTCAAAAAATCTGTATTGTTCAACTCTTTGGGTTAGATATGTATATGAAACTAATAAGAAGGTGTAAGTAACTTAATAGAGGATTCATTCAGTGCAAGATCCCCAAAGAAAATATCATGATGCACACCATCGTCCTTTGGATATTAGTGTTGTAGATTTTGAGTATCTCAAAGTCAGGCCAATAAAAGGCATTTTCTATTTTGTTATAACAGGGAAGCTCAGTCCATGTTGTGTTAGACCTTTCAAAGTAGCAATAAAAGTAGGTTCTATAGCATACAGGTTAACGCTCCTTAATGATTTCTTGTCAGCGCACAATGTATTTCATATTTTATCATTGCGGATATGTCTTCATAATCCATTACATTTAGTCTAACTTCTTAGTGCGTGATCAAAAGCAGTTGGGGAATCATTTTGTTCCCATACGAAGGTTCAGTGGAAAAATCATTCTTTAGAAGAATCTACTTGAAAGAAAGAGACGAATATACAGCAAAAGTATCCAAGTTCCTTAAAAATTTATATACTCTTATTTTCTAATTCTTATTCTTAAAATTCAGCATTTTCTTTTGCTCCTTCGGATGATGTTGAGGACAATCAATTCTAGATTGATTGCTGCAATCAATCTGGTAGGTTCATGCCCGGTCAATAGAAAGTTGGCTCTGGCCTGTATGGTGGGGTACAGTGCTTGAGCTTGAGTAAAATTCGACGCATCCAGACCATCTCCCATCTCAATTATGCACTCCTTCAATCAGCCTTAACCTAGGGAATCTGTGGGGATTGAGCCAAATCTAATCGGTGAACTGTGGAGAGCAAATGTCTTCTCCATAGTAAACCCTAAAGGCTAATTTAGAGATTTAGGGTTCCAATGTCTTAATGAGCTCTAGTTATGGCTTCTTAAGTGGGAATGTTTATGGATGTTAATATAGCCTATTGATGCCCTATGAGAGGAGAATTTATTGTTTAATAAAAAACCCTAAACCTTCTGTCTCCATCCCTTTGCAGGATGAAAATAAATAGCACTGGTCGGGCTGACCCGTGGTTTGTACTGTGTAAAGGTGCAGGGCCATCGGGTCCCTGTTGACCCACATGGTTCCTTCACTGGGCCAGCCCATCGGGTCCTGGTTGACTTGACATAGCCCAATAATCCAAATGGAAATAATGTGATGCATAAATGAAATTCCAAAATTCATAGCTTAAGAATTATTTAATAAAATTAGGGTTTGATTTATTTTACTCAATTCTTATCTAAATGGTATGATCCAATATACTATTTTGATCAAAAAAATGTGTAGATTAATAAAGTGGAAGAATATTTTAGTTTATGTTAATATTTTATTAATTATGCACTAATTACTATTAGACTTGATTAGTTAATATTATTGTGTTCACTTATCCAAATTGTATGATTACAGTCTCTATCTATTAATTATATTATATATAACCTAATTGCAATGATAAGAATTATTTTTTTTATTCTTAATTTTGATAATATTGTTTAATTACTCCATAAGCTTGATTAGTGTATTTTAAGATAATTAAACATCCAAATAATTTGCTTGATGTTCCTATCTATTTATTATGCCATGTAGAACCTAAATGCATTGACTAAAATTATTCTCCATAATTATTTTGCTAATTAATAGCTAATCACATAAAACTCTAATTAGGAAAGTTTAGACATTACTCTTAATTGATTTTGAAGACTTTGACATCTATGTGATCCTTAAGCATTAAGTAACATAATAATATCATTACAAACCAAATTATGCATGCTTAACTCTTAATTGGGCCTAATTAGTCTAAGACTCTATATAATCCTTACTAATATTATGAATCAATTTAAACTGATTTAAATTATTGGGTTGCACTTGTAAAATAGTAATGGTTTATTTAACATCATTTTGATTTGACATGTGATCTGAAATTGACATGTTAGGTGATTAAACCTTCAAATGACCCAATGTGATTTACATCTTAACCTCAAACTTATCTTTATAAATTTTATCTAAAGCAAGAAAACTAGAATGAATTGCTCTTGAATAATCAGTAAAATATGCTTGATTTATCAAATAATCAATTCTTAAACTATTAGTGATTTATCTCACAACATTAAAGGTTCAAGATTTTAGACTGATGGATTTGCATACTTCATTGGTTTACTTTAATTAATTATTAGTCTTATAAGCTTGCATGAAATCATTTCCACTCTTGATTTTAAATCCAACCTTAATAATTATAGATTTGTAGATGCAAGTGTTAAGAGTTTTATTAGTAGAGGTTGTAATGCTTTCCTAGTGACTATGTTTGGAGAATCCAAAGAAGATCGATCTATGGGAGACACCAGCATCGAGATGGAGTTCTTAAATGTTTTTCATGAAGATGTGCTTTGACTACCTCCTTTAAAAGATGTAGAGTTTTCTATTGAGTTGATTCTAGGAACTCAACTTGAATCCAAGGCACCTTATCGAATGTCTCCCAAAGAGCTACAAGAGTTGAGATATTAATTGCAAGAAATTATTAGAAAAAGACTTTGTTCATCTTAGTCTATCGCCTTAGAGAGCTCTAGTTTTGTTTATAAGGAAGAAAGACAGCTCGATGCGGATGTGCATAGGTTATTGTGAGCTAAATAAAGTGACCATTAAGAATAAGTATCCCTTGTCGAGAATCGATGAGTTGTTTAACTAATTAGCGAGAGCAAAAGTCTTTTCTAAAATAGACTTGAGATCAGGTTATTATCAGATTAGGGTTAAAAATTATGTTATCCCTAAGACTGCATTCTGAACATGATATTGATATTATGAATTCCTAGTCATGTTATTTGGACTTACTAATGCTCCATTCATATTCATGAATCTGATGCATTGTATCTTAAAACCTTATCTCGATGAATTTTTCATTATTTTCATAGATGACACCCTAATTTATTAAAAGTTAGAAGCCGACCAAGAAAATCACCTTCATATTGTCTTAGAGCTACTTAGAAGCAATAAGTTTTTTGCTAATTTTTTGAAGTATGAGATTTGGCTCAATTCCTTAGCATTTCTAAGTCATGTTATTGACACTGAAGGAATAAGGGTTGATAAAAAAAAAGATTAATGTTGTTCAACAATGCGTGCAACCCAAATACATTATTAAAATTAGAAGTTTTTTAGGACTTGTTGGCTACTACAAAATATTTGTGCTAGAATTTTCTTAGATTACAGCATTGTTAATTCATTTACTAGAAAGGAAGTTCCATTCATCTAGAGTTTAAATTGTGAAGAAGCCTTCCAGAAGCTAGAGCATTTTTTAACATCCGAGCTAGTCTTAGTACTACCCTAAGAGGGAAAGGATTTTCGAGTTTATACTGATGCCTATAAGGTAGCACTTAGATGCATTCTGATGCAAGATGATAAAGTGATAGCCTTTGCCTCTAGTATGTTAAAACTTAATAAAAGAAACTACCTCATTCGTGATTTAGAATTAGCAACAGTAGTTTTTTCCCTTAATATCTAAAGGCACTACCTGTATGTAATTAAGTGCGAGATATTTACAGATCACCAAAGTCTAAAGTATATCTTCACTCAAAAAGATCTTAATTGTAGACATCATAAATAGCTGGAATTAATCTGTGACTACAATTTGGAGATTCAATATCATCTGGGTAAAGATAATGTGGTAGATGATTCCCTAAGCCATAAATTGACATTCTTTTCTCTTTACTGTAACATTGCCTTGGTTGAAGAATTTGAAAGGATGAATATAGAATAGATCAGATCAGCGAACTTGCATAAGCTCCTATTTGCTAGTCAATTAGAATCTTCATTAAGGTCGAGAATTGTTGAAGCCCAAATAGATGATGAAAGCTACTCCAAGTTGAAGATTGATATTGAAGATGGAAAGAAACTAGAATTGCACTTTTATACAGATGGTGTAATCTTTTAAAAAGAAAGGCTATGTGTACCTAAAATTCTTCAGTTGGAAATTCTTTCACAAGTCCATAATTCAAGTTAAATGGTCCATCCCGGTAGTAGTAAAATGTACCAAGATCTAAAGAAATCATTCTGGTAGCTAGGAATTAAGAGAGACATTATTGTATTTATCTTAAAGTGCCATTCATGTTCTTTGGTCAAGACTAAACACCAAAAGCTTGGTGGACTTCTTAAACTAATAGAGATCCCTAAATGGAAATGGTTTGATATCTCCATGGATTTGATAATGAGTTTGTCTAAGGGTAAATCCAGAGCTGATGCGATTTGGGTGATCATCAATAGGATAACCAAATCATCCCATTTTATTACAATTTGTCTGACTAATTCAATTAAAAGGTTTGCCAAGGTGCGTATTAGAAAAATTGTTCGGCTATATGGAATGTGAAACTGTATAGTTTCGGATAGAGACGGTAGATTTACATCTATATTTTGGTAAGCTCTTTAGCAAGAGCATGGGACAAATTTAGTTATAAGTACTGCTTTTCATCCCCAGTTTTATGGTTTGACTGAACGAGTAAATCAAATTCTGGAAGATTTCTTGCATCTCTGTGTATTAGATTTTGGTGGATCCTTAGAAGATCACCTTGCCTTAATAGAGTTTGCCTAAATTAATAGCTAATAGTCCAGCATCAGTATGGCTCTTTATAAGGTAATTTATGGAAGAAGATGGAGTACTCCTATATCTTGGATTGAGGTGAGTGACACTCAGCTTTATGGCTCACATTTGTCGAAGATACTAATAAGAAAGTTCTACAGATCAAGCATAATATATTGGTAGCGCAGGACAGACCAACAAAATTCCATGACACTCGCCACCATCCTTAGAATTCCATATTGGAGGAAGTGCTTATCTAAAAGTTAGTCCTATGCTTGGAATTCAAAGGGTTGACATGTCAGGAAACTAAGTTCAAAATATTTGGGACCCTTTAAGGTGATTACTAAGGTGGGAACATCAGCGAACAAGTTAGATTTGCCCTAAGATTTATCTATTGTACACAACATTTTTCATATCTCATCATTAAGGAGGTGTTTGCTTGATCCAAATCAGCAAGTTCAAATTCCTATTATTGTCAAACCTGTTGTAGTTTTGGGATGAGACATCAAGCAATTGAGGAACTGCAGTGTCCCTATGGTTAAAGTCCACTGACAGAATAATTCAATTGAAGAAGCCGCACATGAGAAAAAGAGGATAATAAGTGGAAGAAGTTTCCATAATTCTTTCTTTAATCAAGTATTTTACAATCCCTTATTTTCAAAAATTTGTTTATTTCTTAAATATATTTGTTAGGGCATCAAGGACGACACCTTTTTTAAGAAGGGGGTCTGAAAAAATCCTAATATTGTTACATATTATTGAGTAGTCCAATTAGGTTAAAATCATCACCATTAGACTCCTAATGACATTAAGAGCCAACCCCTAAATTTTTGCGCAATTTGGAAATCGTTTATTTTTAACAAATATTTTGAGCTATTTAATTAGCTTAAGAATTAAGAAAACTAAATTGACTTTCAATTAAAAATAAGACTTTATTTTTGAGTTCCTCACCCCCAAATTAGCAAAGGGTGAATTTTTGAAAATTTTAAGAGCTCATTTGATAGCTTAATTTTAATTATCAAAATAAGATGAATTTAATTGAATTATTTATTTAAATTATTCTAGCTGACGGCGTCGACCCACCATTTGATCAAATGGCATGCTCGATCCGAACTGTCCATCATGCGATATCATTAGATCCAACGGCTTCGGCGTGGTAGCTATATTGTTACTATACGTCTACCACGAGTAGCGCAATTATACACGCATGAGTCGTAGGCTCCGTGCCATGGTCATGTAGGGAGCGCAAGTCGAATCATCTCTCGCCTTCTTATCCCCATGGTAGCTCCCTGACTCATTGCTGAAGCTTTGTGAGCATTTGGGAGCCACGAGATCGCCTGTAAACGGAGAATTCTGAGTGAAGAAGGAAACGTATGTCGGTGTTAGGTATGTGATTTTCACTATTAATTACTCTCTAATTCTGAGATTTTTCATTTCCTTCCTTCATTTCATCAATTGTAGTATCATTTGGAATCGGTTAGAGGTCACGATCGGGCCTAGCTAGCTCGGGGGAGCTCGGACCTGTATAGTAGTGTACAATGTTCGAGAGCATTCAAGGGTTCAACTCATTCCCCTCTACATTCCACCATCCCTAATCATTCCAAAAAGATGGCAATGATCCTAGGAATGTCTTAGATCTGATCACAAGGCTCAAGGTTTACTGTGGGCCTAGCAACCCCACAGTAAACCTTAACCCTAATTCAGTCTCCCTTAAAATCATGCCCATATAAGTGAAATTGAAGAGGGCTTTCAATCTTATGATCTAATGCTCGTCACCAGCTTTCCATGCGTGTGGGTAAGTCGTACGTCACCTAGGACCATCAGAGTTGGGAGTTAGTGTGAACCCTAACTTTTCCTTCGCGGTCCCTCCTAACAGAGACAAACAATGTTAGGCAAGTTGACCCGACCTGGGCGGCACTGTGCTGAGCCTTACGCATGCAGCCAGTTCGCAGACATGGGCCTATGCATGTGGCACACTGGTGTGCCCAACAATGGGGCCCGTGCTCCAAGTAGCAGTGCATTTGGGTAGTCTCTTTAAAAATGCATTATTCAAATTAATTCTAATTTTATTAATTTAATAAATTTTGATTTACTTATCAAAATATATATATCATTTTGATCAAAAAATGAGATGAACAATAATATGTAATTTACTTTTAGTTTGGGTAATTAATTTTGCTAATCACTTTTTAATTGTCATTAGAAGTAATTAAACCCTAATTAAGTCAAATGATGTCCAAATTGAATCTATTTAATATCATTTTAATCCTTATGCTATAAGGATTAGATGTATGATGATTTTACTCCATTTGGGCATCAATTGGAAAACTTGCATTTTTGGCATTACAAAATTTTTAATAAATGATTAGATAATTAGGAATTTGTATGTTCTAGCCTTCTTAAATAGTGGGATAATAAACCTAAACTTAGATTAAGCCTTTATAGTACCTTAGAGTATGACTCTAGCATAAGAGAAACTTAGGAAAACACTTGATAGTATAGTTCTTAGAAAATATTGAAAGGTTCAACAACATAGAAAATGAAGGTTAGTGAGAACTCTTAGAAGTTGATTTGATATTTGAATTATAGTAGGAAGTCTAAACCCTAAGATGAGAATGGTTTGGTTACTTTCCCATGATTTTAAGAATCAATTGTAGGACCCTTAAAATGCTAGTTTGAGCCAGGCTTAGTTCATTACATTCCAATGTGTAAGTTTAACCCTAGTCATCCTAATATGTAACTTAGTATTAATAGCCCACTATAATAGCTTAATTACTTAGCTAACTTATGGATTCTTAGTGCTTTGACTAGAACTTAAAAGCTAGTGACTTGAAAACCCTTACTTAGTTCCTTTCATATTAGGACTACATTAGCTTGCAGCTATTTAACTTAGTGTAGTTGATGAACTAGCACCTTTCTAAAACCTTAAATGCCTTAGTAAGCTTAAGATTATAAATCCTACAAGTTACCTTCTAGTTAATGAATCCTAGCATTAGTCTAAGGCAAGTAGCTTGAGGAAGTAGGAAGTCTGTAAACATGATAGAACTTTAATTCAGCATGCATATATAATTATAAACTACTTTGTCACATAAGTACCTTTTAAATCAAATTACTATTTACAAAAATCACAATTATCTATAGTATTATTCTTCAATTGATTTAGAGATTATTAATATCTAAGTCAATTAGGAGCCTGATTAGCCCCAATCATTAAGGTAGATAACTCAATTATAATCTTAGACATACATTAAAATAATGTACATGAATAAAATTTCAAAACATTAAACTTAGGGATTCCATATGATGCACTATTATACCATGGCAATCTATGGAGTGATACGAAGACCACACATTTGGGAGACCCCGCTTTACTTATTTAAGCAGACATGCTTAACTCCTCATTTTTTCTATAATTTTGCCCACAGAACAAAATATTAAATAAGATAAATAATTTAATATTATATTTTTCATATTTTTATTAATTATGAATGACTTATCATAGTCTTTTGACTATGCTTACTTATTATAATCTTTTAACTATATTTTTTTAGTCCTTATGATTGAATTTCACTTTAATTTACTCTATAGTATATTTATTATTCTTACATTTCAATTTACTTTACTTAATTTGTACAGTATATTGTTTACTTACTTTTATTTAGGCTTATACTATTTTCTTTTAAATATTACTTAATATGATTCCAAAAAAATATATTCATGTCTTCCTTCATGCTTTCACATGCACACTAGTAGTTTAGCTTTAATATATTGTATTTTTTCACTTATATATTTAATGAAGACTAAAACAAACTACTTGTAAGTAACGTACCTCTTTTACTTACTTTACTATTTTTATATACTTATTCATCTATTTCCTTTGTTGCTTAATGCTTTGCTTAAAAATCAAGTAATTGTAAATGGATAGTATGATATTCGTTCAAAGTTAAATAAAACTTCGTGGGATCACTAAAATGTATTTAGACTCTTAAGTATAATCACTTGCTTTTATTTTGTTAGTTGCGTTCTATCGTATTAAATGCCAAATACGATTTCTCAGGAGAATCTTGTGGAGTTTGGAGTGGGATCCAGCACCGACCATCATTATACTTGACGACTTCCACCGTTTTATTTGTGAGGACAAGAGCATTTTAATATATTTATAATTGTTTGTAATAACTTAAATTCTGAATATTTTTACTTACTAAATAAGATAAATTACTCATAAGATGTAAGATTTATGTCCTTCTTAGATGGGTCAAATAATTAAAATTCTAAAATCATAAGAATGAGAATAAATTTTTATTTAATAAATTAAAGTAAAAAATGATTATTTTATCAAAGCACATGCTTATTAGGAATTGAGTATTAAAATTAAATATAATAGATGCATATCTAATTAAAAGGTATTTTAATTTTAAATGATAAATTTAAAAGAAATTAAACATTAATAATTTTTCAAAATTTTATTTAAGACTAGATATAAAAATTTTTGAATGTATTTTAGTTGTTTGAATAATTTTAATGAAAAATGTTGTTTAAACATATTGATGTGATATTTAAAAAATTTATTCAATAAAATTTAAATATTATTAATATTTATAATATAAATATTAATTTTAAAATTTATATTAAAATAATATTTAAATTTTATTACTTCAATTTTTTTTGAGTGACATCACATCAGCTAAGTAGAAATAGTATTTCTCTGCTCTTATTTGTCATCGGAAATTGTAAGAACCCTGCTTGTTGATTAAGAGCATGTGAACTTGTTTTTCTCAGAAAACTATAAAGCCGCTTCAATCATCCTTCCAAGTTTTTAGTATTTGCAGGTTTCCCTGATACTGTTCTTCTTCTTCTACTCCTCAATTTATGCCTCGTCATTCTGACGATCTTGTAGAACCAGAAAGCACTCACCAGCTGCAGCCCCATTCCCATCACCTGAAGAAAACTAAAACAAACATTATACTTCTGAATTTGACAATCAGATCTGAAATCATCCAACCAAATTCTTATTACTTTAATAATGATGGGATTGTCCGCCACCAAAACCAGAAACGTCAGGTACGGTCCGACAACCATTCTTGCGATGGAGAAGATGATCGCAAAGAGAATCTGCAACAGAAACAGGAAACATATCAGCCAGCACTGCGGCCACATTCTAATTAATTTTCTCCGTAGATGCGTACATCAAACGCGAAATTGAGATCCGTATCTATGTAATTGAGCTCTTTGAGAAGCTCCCTCGCGTGTAGAAAAGGGTTGGAGATCTCCGTGATCCATATGGCTGCAACCATTTCGGATCCGCACTTGAGAAAATCGGAAAATAAGAGAGATTTCATTCAATATACAGCGCGGTTGGTTTATTTGTCTGCTGCAAAATTGATAGAAATTGATCGCTTACCAGTTCGTAGGCAAGGCCTGATCCGAGGCCGGCAATGGCTACGACATGATGCACAGTGTAGTCTATGCCCTGATGTTCGTCAAATCGGGAGCATATCATGTCGTAGATCAGATAAGACACGGTGACGGCCAGAATTTTCGTCTACAGCAAAAAAAAAAAAAAGTTAATTAAACAGAGAAATCGGAAAAGGGCGGGCATGATTTCTTCAGTTTTGCCTGCAACGGAGAGGATTTGGAGTTCAGTGGGCAGATCGGACAGCCCAGATCTATGGCGGAGAGGACTGACATAGAGGTTGCGAGGGATGCGTGGATTGTCGAGACGATTCGTTTGCAGAAACCGGAAGATCTTTTGGGAAGCGCGGATCTGATCAAAAGGAACGTTATCGCCCAAAGAATCGCCCCAGAAAATATACATTTCGGTATGTAATCCTCCATCGAATCTGAATATGCTGGAGGCGAAGAAGAATCTGCCCGGAGCCATTTTCCCTGCTTCTGTTTGCTTAAATGGAATTGCCGATACGGGACTGCTCATTAATAAATTAATTAATGATTGCAACATAACATAAATAAATTTAAAAAAAAAGATTTTCTAACTTAAATTTTCCATACCACATTTTTAATATTATAATATACAGCATACAAATGGATTTGTATGAAAGCATAATTATAGTATTTAAAAAGTTCTCAAATTTCTTAACTTTTGCAATTGTAAACTCAAATTGGTTTAATGTGCTTCCGCGTGATCCCCTATTTCTCTAATATTAAGCTCTAATTCTATTTTATTTATAAGAAATAATGCTCGCTGAGGTGGCACTCAAAAAAGTTCATCCAATTAGATATTTTGGCGCATTCAATATAAACTTTAAAAATAATATCTCTATTATTTTAATGTAAATATACACTAATAAAATATATTTAAATTTTATTGAATAGATTTTTTGAGTGCCACATAAATAAATAGAATTCCTCTTTATTTATCTCGCCCGCAACACATGAACAATATTTATTAATATTTATTTGATTACTTCAAAAAAATATATAAATATTATATTTAAAAATTATATGAAAATGATGTCCATATCTTATTTGATAACCACATTTCTCTTGTTCTTAACAAATTTTTTTTGGTAATTCCTATAATTTTAACTTTGTTTTAATATTTTTTCTTACTGTTTTTATTTTATCAAAAAATTCCTAAAATTTAAAAAATATCTTATTTTCATCCATAAAATAATAATAAAAAACCTTATTTTCCTCCTTTAATAAAAAATCTTATTTTTGTCCCTTAAAAGAGATGTTCTAAGCATGATTGAGGAGGCTCAGAGCACGAAGGTGTGGAAAGAGGTGGATCAATGGAGGAAGAAGAGCATCCACCATAACCACCATGTAGATGAGGAGCTCACACCATGGAGAGCACTCCTCCCTCTACCACTCATGCTGTTTAAGCGGATCCACGCCACTGTCACGACAAGCACCTCCGATGGTGATATGAAGACACACAGGGCAGTCCTCTCCACCTGCACCCTATTTTCGAAAGCTTGTTCATCCACGATCTCAAGGGCAAGTCCTGCTCTCTATTCCACATCGACAACATTTCATGCTCCGCCTACTCGGCTACATCTACGGCTGCATCAGCCACACAGATTTATGGGCTCACAGACCCTCCTCAGCGCTGCCAGCTAGTATTGAAATCCTAATGCCCCAAAACAATAAATGAGGTTGGAATAGCTAAGAGGAATGAACGGAAACTTAAGATATTCAAATTGCAAAAATACTTGATGCAGCCTCATTGCCTTCATTGGTGACAACAGGTGTGAGAGCATGCACCCTTGGCAGCACAGTAAGTGGATTGACTGCTTTTCCTCCCTGATTACTCCTTCGAATAGGAACTGATTCTGCTACTGGAGGAGGCATAATTGCAAGAGCTAGAGCTTGAGATATAATAAGAAATGGATTTTGGACGGATGGGTGACAATTTATCTTCACCTTGTCCACAATCCAACAAGCACGACAATCCCACTACTTATGACATGACCTTCCACATGTACATCACCTATAGCCTTGATGGTAACACTTTCTATAAGGATGAGGTCTTGATCACTTGGGTGCTTACCTTTCCTATTGCGGCGACGGCTGAGTCATCCGATAAGCTTGAAATGGTTGAGTTCCAATCTCCTGGGCTTTTTCAGAATCCTCTAAGGAAGTTAAGGATCTCTTCCTCAGCCTTTTCTACACTTGATGGTGCTTTATCAACCTTGCTCCTTCCAACAGCTTTGAGAAACTGCTATTGTGATGGGATACTAGATAATCCTTAATCGAGTCTTCAAGTCCTTTAAGGAAATAATTGCACTATGCCTCTTTAGTCCGTACCAAATCAAGAGAAAATCTGGATAACTTCCTGAATTTCAGTTCATAGGTTGGCATTGTCTTATTGCTTTTAATCAATTGGATCAACTCAACTTCTATTATCGACCGAGAAGAAGGAAGAATGAGCACTTCTCTGAAAACTAATTCAAATTCATCCAAAGAAATCTCCTCCACTTTTAATTCTGCAAAATAGGATTTCTGCTAGTTATCCCACCAATACTCAGCTTCCTTGACAATCAAGTGGGTGGTTAAGCGGATAACTTCGCTCTTATGGCACTTGATGCCCGATAGGTTCTTCTCTATTATCTTTAACCAATTGGCTGCTTCAATAGCAGATCCGCTGAAGGTTGGAGAAAAGCATGGAGGAATTCATCCATATCTGAACTTGATACTGCTTGAGGATTAACATAGATGATTTGGGGACTATGTGGATCAATTGCTCTCGGAAATCCGCGATTCTACAATTCCACTAGGATCTTCATCATCTCCTTAAAAGTCTTAATCTCATCTGAAATGAAAAAGAGTTGGAGTATGTTGTTTTCTTGACAAAAGAGATGGGACTGTTTGGTTCATGATTCATTTTACTAGAAGGAATTAGCAAAAGTTTTATTAAGAAAAGATAAAGGAATTGGATAGAACGATCTAAAATGATTGATATATCTACAAAACACTATTTTTATGATGCTTAAGCTCTTAACTGATCACTAAGTTATTGATGCACATACTTTATTGAGAAAAAATAAAGGTAAAGTGAGCTTGTTATCCTAAGTTATTGATGCATATACTTTACCTTTTTATGTTTGTCTGTATGATTAAAATGATATTTTGCTTATACTTCTAATTTTTCCTTTTTTTCAAACCTGCTCTGATACCAATTGAAGCAACCCTAATATTGGATCAGGAACCCAATTCAACATAATATGTAATTGTAGTACTTAATATTGGGTTAGTGAGTCTTAACTCACTATTAAGTACTACGGGGAGCCAAGGGTCTCTAAAGAGAAAAACAATATATATAATACTAAGTAATATAAGACATTCCAATGATCCATAAAAGGAAGTAAGAACACATCACATAATAGTAAAGTAAAACTTCGGAATTAATTAAAGTTACTAATATTTAGACATAATGACACTCATCCTCATGGGATGCATAAAGTATTAAAAAATAGTAGAAATTAAAAGTCTTCAAAGCTGCAATTATTGGATCTAATCTACCTTAGGTATAAGATACATTTCAAACTCCTGATCTACTATATTAGGTATTTAATACGGTAAGACACAGCCAATAAAAGAAAAAGCAATTAATTAGAATTAACAAGTCTAAGTACATTTTAGGGCAACTAATATATTTATAAGTTAAGTGAATATCAGATTAGCCATTTATAATTATTGTTTAAGTAGAGCTCAAAACAGTAAAATGTAAAGTAAACTAAGTAAAGTAAAGTAAAGTACAACAAAGTAAATGATTATAAGCAATAATAAAAAAAACTATAAAATAGTAAAAGAATAAGTTGGAACAACTTGCATTATCTATATAAGTAAGGAAAATATGTATAGCTATACTAATAAGTGTGCAATAAAAGTACTAAGGAAATATGTACAATGGACATATGCTAAGTATTTAAGTAAGAAAATTCTCAATCTTAAGGACTGAGTACAAAGTAACAGTAGTCATAAATAACTGAGTATACATAGTCAAAATAATATAATAAAGCATCAATAATCACAAAGGTTATGAGAAAAGTAATATAACAATCCAAGGTTGTTACTTTACTAAATCAAATCTAAACCAAGTCTTGATTTTCATTACATTTACTTTATTTAGCTATAAAAACTTAACTTTGAAAATTTGGGATCAATCGGAGCTGTCTGACTAAAATTATTATGTTGTCAAATTTAAAATCCTAAGAATTAGCTAAATTAATTTAATTTTCAAATTAAAATCTGATTATATTTTTGAATTCCTCACTCTCAAATTAGTTAAGGGTGAAATTTTGGGAATTTTTGGAGGTCATTTGGTCCAAAATTAGATTTAAATTGAATTAGTTAATTTAATTATTTAAATCCTTTTATTCAAACCCTAATGGTCGACAACCGAATTACATGCTAGATCAGTTCGTTTGCTCATCGACCGTTCTTTTGACGAGGGATCATCTGGGCCGTCGTGCCTTCGGATTCGGTCGATCAGATGGCTCCAACAGCTTTCAGTCCTGTTAAGCTTCATCCCCAGCTCGCTTGTCTTGACAGAGGGATCCCGCTCATACAACAGTAGTCAAAGCCTATATCCACTCCCCCTAGCCGCATCTGCTAGGTCATTAAGATTCTTACCTTTGTCCATCAAGCACTCCTAGCTGGTCGCGAGGTCTGGGCCACTCCAATTGAGGTAAGTTGAATTGCACCTCGGTCGGAGATCCAGCCATGGACTCGAACCTTGGCAGCCACCCTTTCCTCTTCCACTGGCTATAAATAACATATGATCTTCATGGTGAGTCCCTTTGCTCACTATGATTGTGCTCCATTACTCCTCTCCTCCCCTATCTATTTCCCTGTACTCCTAGTGCTTCTAGGCCCAAATTCCTATTATTTGTGGGTATGATGTTTAGACCCCCTGTAAGGTGCAGTCAAGCTCAGCATTAGGGTAGTTCTGTATTATCATTTAGTTCCTTCTAACCCTTAAGACTTTTGTGCACATTGATTGGGATCAGATGGGCTCAGTCCAGACAATGGACACTCGATATCTGGATGACGCAAGTGTTTAGTGGAGTCAAAGTTACTCCATTAAGAATCAGAACTCACTCCAGCCCAATTCCACTTTGTGAATGTATCATCAGGCTAATCAAACTCATTACAATTGTCATCAAAGCTCGGGCTAGCTCTGATCAATTGTATTGATCGATTTGGTCGTGGCTCATCTCAAAGATGGCAGTTCTGTATTATCATTTAGTTCCTTCTAACCCTTAAGACTTATGTGTGCATTGATTAGGATCGGATGGGCTCAGTCTAGATAATGGACACTCACTATCTGGATGATGCAAGTGTTCAGTGGAGTCAAAGTTACTCCATTGAGAATCAGAACTCACTCCAGCCCAATTCTACTTTGTGATTATATCATCAGGCTAATCAAATTCACTACAATTGTCATCAGAGCTCGGGCTAGCTCTGATCAATTGTATCGACCGATTTGGATGTGGCTCGTCTCAAAGCTAGGTCTGAATAAGCACCCAGCGACTGGGCACTTCCCAAGCCTCGAGGCTATGTGGGTTCGATCCATCTCACCTATTTGAGCTTTTATTTTGCTCACATAACTGCGTTAGAGTTCCTAAGCTACGTGGTGTAGGGGTTGAGTCTTGGTCAACCGGTGGGCTATGTGAGGAGCATTTCATCCCCACAGAAAACCCTAGAAATAGTAAGGCTCGGTTGAGTAAGGTCCTGACATCTCTTGCCACTAGATAGTGGGCTTCCTGGTTCAATCGATGTGTCTTCACTCAATGAAAGTGTAGCAATTGATTTTAAGTCGCTGCACGGTCTATCGACGAAGAATTTGGCGACCTAAGCTAGCCATAGACGGTCTGTTGGGAAGGCAGAGCAGGGAAGGTGAGCAGTAACTGGCCAGGTCGGACCCCGACCCACGCCTTTTGAAAACGGGCTGGAATAATAAGCCAAATTATTATATTTATTTCCCTTAAGAGTTTTAATCTAAAATAAAATTCTAGTTTCTGTAATTTGAATTTCTAATTTAACCCTAATTATCCTTATGAGTAATTAGTTATTTATTAATTCTTTTCTCGACCAAATTGCATGATTAGTGTCTCTAAATATTCATATGACAGAGGGGAACCTAATTATGCCATTAAAAATATTTTTTTGGAGTTATAAATTCAATGTTACCTATTAATTATCCTAATTATTGATTAGTGAATAATTAGCTTAATGAATCTCTGCTTTCTAAGATCTTAATATCTCTTGACTCCATATATCATATAGAACCCATTTGTGAACTCGAGTCTCACTTTTATAGCCTAATATTATAAATCATCCTTAATGACCTTAAAAATAGATTAGTGTTTATTAGTTATATCCTAAGTGCAAACTTAATATTTAAGGTTTTAATTCTTTCATTAGATAGTAATGAACATATTAGACATTTTTATAATCAATTTGGAACCCTAAATCTTGAAATCTCAATTTTACCCTTAAGGAGGAGCATTTTGGTCATTATGGCTAAAAGTTGGTTTAAGTGCCCATAAACCTTAGAGGTCTAATTAAATGATTTAAATCAATAAGATAATGACTTAGGATCATTCTATAAGCTTTTAAACTTGAAAATTGGATACTAAATGTTAAACCCTAATTTCTTCCTAAAAGTCACTTAAGGAATCATTAAGACTCTTAAGGTAGGTCTTAGATCTTTAATGATTTTAGTGCTTGATAATTAAATTACACCAATATTTAAAAAAATTATAATGCTTATCTTAAATCTATGTATTAAGAAAAATCTTAAGTCCAACCCTAGTTAAGATCTTAAGTAAGTAGTCTTAATCCTTAAATCTTAGATTTTAGTAGCTTAGTTTTATTTAGTGGTTGAGCTACTCGATAGATGGATCCTTCTTAGAACTTGTAACCTTAATTCTTAAGAATTTTTAATAATTTCTCTTAAGTGCTTAATTCCTTAAAATTATCTTTCTTAGCTTAAGTGATTCAATTATATTGAATAATCAAGTTATTTAATAGATTGAATCTAGCTCCTATATTTATGAGTTTTCACTTAATTATTTTGTCTTGTGATTTTAGACTTTAGTCTTTCTAAATTATGACCTTATCATCTCTTTTAGTCATTGTAATTCTCTATCTTTAGAGTGAGGCTTTGTGTGAAACCTTAGATCCTTAGATATTATCACCTTGGATTTAGAGCTTAAAACCCAAATTGAAGTTTAACTTTAAATCCATGAATCTTGATTTTCTTAATCAAGATTAGGTATGATTTAATAAAATACATTAATTAAGTCATTAATTAATTATTGAACCTTTGTAGAAGATAGTTTTAATTATGAATTAGAACCTGCTAAGTTCTAAGGCTTAACCTTTAAGACTAAGAATCTAGGATTATACTTGATAGTTGGATATTGGAGATCCTAAGCTTCTATTCTATCAAAATAGATAGAATAGATTAAATTAGATATCAATATATATCACATGTATTTTAGTAGAGTCTTGCTTAATTTGACTTTGTTTCTTTGCACACTATGTATTTGAGGCTTTTACCTTAGACATATCAATTGAGCATAGGATCTTTGATGAGTATCCTATATTAGTTTAGAAATTCATAAATATCATTTACTTCTAAGTTGGTCCATTCAGTTCCTCAGATATTAGTTTGGTAGAGTGTATTTTAGTAAGTCTGTCTGTTCAATTTAGTTCTTTTGTAATAGAATCAACTAGGTCTAGCTCCGTGGTTGCTAGAATGATACATGTCTACTTTTATAGTTTGACTTGGTCTAGCTCTATGGTTGGCTAGAATGATACATGTGGGACTTCTTGTTTAGTGGCTTAATTTAGCCAATTTCAGATATGGCAGTACTATCTTAGACACATCTCTACTTTTAGTTTCAGCTCAATTTCAGTGGCTTCGTTTGACCAATTTCTGTTATAACATTTATATATCTATTTTTTTTATTTCCTGCACACTTTTATAGTTCAGTTAAGTTCAGTTCTGCATAGTACTTGTTTCTTATTGTGCTATGATGTTAGTTATTTTAAATGCTTATTTCAGTTTACTTATATACTTTAGTTTAGTTTATTTTTTTATAAATCAGCATGTATTCATATGATCATAATCATGTTAGTAGATTCATTATTTATAGTTATATATATACATATATATATATATATATATATATATATTTATTAGCTAATTTTGTTGCAACTTTTGTTTGAGGTATATACTTTATATACTTCATTTTGTTTAGTTATAAATATTTATTTATAATTATCATGTTTTTTGTTGCTTGTTGCACCTCTTAATTGCTTAATGTTTAGTAAAATGTGATATCTAAAAAAAATTTAGATTTTATTAAATCAGCTTAAAATAGACTTAGATAACTATCTAATATAAGTTTTCCTTTTTTTTTGGCTGGGGCTCTGGCATTGTGGATACCTATAATGTCAGATTCATAATTATTTATGTAGGTAGCTTCAGGTGAGGAGTTTAGTAGGAGGAGGACATTCATGCTGTTGTTGAGGCTTAGTTTTGTTTTCTATTTGTGATGATGAGTGTGCTTTTTCTTTATTTTTTCTGAACTTTTATACTGAGTTGAGCTACTGTTCTTTTCTTTTGTGCTATGGGAATGGATGTTATGCATTTTTTGCTTCTACACTCTATTCTTCTTTATATATGTTGATGAATGAATTACAGCTACAGGTGGCATATCCTACAATTAAGGCAGGTTAGGGTAAAAACCTAACTTGACTACAATTAGGAATTTGTCACACAGTGATCGCTCTACCGTAATCATGTTAATATTAGTATTAACATGTGCACGATAGGGATGGGGCTCCACAAGTAAGAATAACCATAAAGGACTGTAATATGATAAATTATTTATCTTGTAATCTTGTTCTGTGGATGCAGAAACAAGTGATGACTTAAGTATATCTTCTTAATTAAGTAAATGGGGGGTTTTCCATAACACACCCATTCCCCCTCTAGGATATGTGAAGTCTCCTTATTACATTATTTTCTTACCCTAGCATAGTCCATTAGATGAAACCCCTAGTAAATATTTTAAGTTTATTTTATGCACAATATATTTATGAATCTATTCAAGGATTTAGTCTCAATGTGTGTAGTATTCAAGGATTTTCAAAGCTAATTTTAAACTATGTGATATCCATTGTTATCTACTTTAGTTATCTATCCTATAATTGGAGCTAATCAAGTTCCACAATTGACTTAGATATTCATTGAATGTCTTCATCAATTGAAACAATAATAATATATTATTTAAAATGAGGTTTAAAAATAATAATTTGATTAAGGTCTTATTCATGTGACAAAATAATTTATAGATACAATAGAGTTGTTATAAACAAGCATAAAATCTTATTCTTAACATTACAATCATCTAAATTATTAAAAAACCACTTCTACTATAATGGGACATTCTAACTTAGATAATAAAGGTCTCATTGTTACACTTCTTAAGCTGCTAGATTCCTATGACTTAGAATTTTTAAGGGCTTAGCTATAAGATTTTATAGCTACTAAGCTTAATGTCACACTACACTTAAGGTATAGTGTTATCTTGACTTATAGTAGCCAAACACTTAAATTAACACTATCCTCTAAGCATCTTATTTGATTAACCATCATAAAGGTTTTATGCCTTAGAAGGTTCAATCATATAATTAGCTGTATTGTTTTAGTCTTAGATATGATACTAGTAGGATAATACTAATCTAATCTTAGATTTAATAGTTCTATAAAAACTTCTAGGCTACTATGATAAGACTAAAGGAATAATATTATTTGAGTTATTATTACCTAACTTCACCTCACATTAAATTATTAATCTAATATTATAGTTATTCTCTTAATCCTAAGGTTCCAAACCTTAGTATTACAATCACTAAGATCCTTAGTTTAGTTACATTACTAAGCACTTAAAGGTCTCTAAGCCTCTTAATACTTAAGGAAATAATTAGCTTTAACTTTTATACTTAATTATTCTAAAGGGTTCTAAATCTAATAATATCTCAACTTAAGTAACTCTAAGATTTCAAGTCTAATTGATATGGACATTAAGTCCTAAATCTTACTATGATGATTAATACTTACAGGATTCTAAGTCTAGCATTTTCTTAGCTAATCAAAACCTTAAGGATCTAATTATCCTTACCATCTAAGCTTAATTCTAGTCTTAATACTTCAGTATTTTTAAGAGATCCTAAGCATCATACTGGGAATTAAAGGACTAGCTACACTACAATAAGAAGGTTGCACTTATTACTAAGATTATTCTCTGAGTTCTATACTTAGCATGATAAGACTATTCATATAATCCTAAGTAAATTGCACTTAGGCACTTAGATTAATATTTGAGATTAAGTGGAATGCACTAAAATTTATAAGATGTCTCCATTCTAAATTTTGGCTAAGTTCTATTTTAGTTGCAAGAGCTATACTAAGGATTACTTAACATTATTCTAAATAGTTCACATTGACAGATGGAAATACATGTCTGCGTTTGCACGCAAGTGTACGTGGTCTGAAGTAATAAGTGAAAAATTTAATTTCCAGGATTTATCGAACCTCAGGGAATGAGTGTTCTGATAACAAGTTGTATTCTCTTTCACTAATATTTAAATAACAAATTTGGTTGATTTTGTTGGTTCCTAATTAGCGATACAAAAGACCTTAAGTAAAGATACGATATGATTAAAAAGGGGAGAGTTGAGATTTTGTTGTAATATTTACGAGGGTTGGTTATATAACTTGATTGTTTGAATGTATACATTCAATTTACTTGCTTTATTAAATCAAGTGAACACCATTGGAATTGGAGTACCTTCCAATTACATTGGGTTCAAGTTTAGTGCACAAAGAGAACTCCTTATGGGTTCTCCCTTAGCACATAAACTCTTATGAGATAATAATCGATTAATTAGATATTTATTCTCTACATCTAAGGTTACCATAAGATATCTATTAATTATGATGGTCTCACAAGCATGACTTCCATTAACCATGCATCATGTGCTTCACACGCGGTTTAGCTAGATGGGAGGATGCATTGGGTCAATGGACTATATTTCATCATCCATGGAGGTTCCCAACGTCCTCTCATCCCTTCTACCTTGTTGAGAAATAGAGCAAGGTTAATGAAGAACTTGGTTCTCAAGCATCAATCTATTAGGAAAGCTATTAAGGGGGGGTGCAAGTGAGCTTTAAGAATTTTGTCACATAATTCTTAGCTCTACTTGCACTACCTTCTTTGCTCTTACCCAATTGATGAGCATTGGAACATAAGTTCTTTTAAATAAAATAATTTGTATTTTCGTTCATCCAAGCATTCATTTCAATATTAAATTTAACAACAAAATCATTCTTTCATTACATTCAAATAATGTCATCATACACCAATGATCCCTTACATATTTTTACAACTACATCTTAACCCTCTACAAGGGGCTTTTAGCCTTCCATTACTAAGTAAGAAAGAGCATACATACAAAGAAAAGTGAGCATCGCCATCAGTTCACGGAAAGAAATAAATCAAGGGAGTTTAGGAAAAATACAAGGAATCACCCGGAGGTTTTTCTGGGGTTCTCTTTACTTGTCCTGTGCTATCCTCTTGAAGCTCCATCCTTTATTCTCTGTTGTCTTCCCTTTCTTCCTGTTCTTGGTCCTCTTTTCTCTTTGGAGAGTTCTCCTTCTTTCTCTTCCTGCAGCCTTTCTTTTTAGTCTTTGAATAACAAAAGTTGGAACCCTCTTAAGGTCTAAGATTGACCCTTAAATAAGGATGCACTCAGCCTTAGAAAAGACCTAAATCTAAATATACATTGAGGTAGGAGGATCTTGTATAACTTATTGAGGTAGAAGCTTAGATGATCCCTTAACCTTAGAAGTTGATCTTAACCTCTTGTGGTAGGAATCACTTAAGATATTAGAGTGACACTTTTCCTTGTGGTAATATCTATATTTAGTGATCTTTGATCATCCTTTTTCTTAGAGCCTTATATAGGACTTACCTATTTAGCATAGGAATTAATAGTCTTGATAAACACTTATTGATTAAATAGAGTTATTTGAAACCAGACCATTAGTTGGTTTAATATGGTATACCCATAGTACTGGTTTTCTTCAGCAGTATTCAGGCTTGGTTGATTCACTCCAATATGGACTTATGAGCAGGTGCTATCCTGAGGGATTAGATGAATACAGTCCCATTAGAGTAAATCTCCCAAGACTAAGAGTGTATTAAACAGGAATTCATTCCTTAGTTTGATTGAAATACAAATTGCCAACGGGCGATGCCTCCTAGAGAAGACTACTTCAATAGGTGTGGCTCAAACAAACTAAGTAATTAGAATCAATTTCTTTAAGACACTGAGTGTGATTGTGAGTAGGGAATCTTAATAACTTAGCTTGAGATACAAATTGCCAATGGGCGATGCCTCCTATCGAAGACCACTTTGTTAGGGTGGCTTAATCAAACTAAGTGATAAGAATCACCTTTCTTGCAAACGTACTAAATATATGTATTCAGTCATCCCCTCTAATGATCTTTAAGTAAATTTTCAACTTTAACCAATTATCATTCTAGAATCTAGGAGTCAGAATCCTCTTAGTAGGATTTTGCACAGTGCTTGAATTCATCATCTATATTTACAGCTTTATGGATTTCCAGATTTTTCCTCATATAGAATAAAAGCATGGGCATAAACATGAGCATGAGCATAATGAATGATTCAGTGGTGATGTATGAGTATCAGTGACAAATTATGGGTTACAAAATATTACATACATTGATTGGGGAATTTTAGGATACATCGGCATCACCGTACTGTCTTCCCAACTGGGTGTATGTATACATTGGACCATACAACTCATAGCCTTTCAGTGATAGTTCTGTTACATACCGTGGCATACCGTGTTGTGGCATATTTGGGTGCATCATTCCAGTAATATATAGTACAATATTGAACATTATTCACATTAATTTCTGAGCATTTGATAGCTTTGTTTACTTTCAGTATTCAGTTTCGATGTAGTTTTACCTTGCTTAGTTTGTACAGTTTCAGTTACATATTGCCTTTACTATTATTTTCTACAGTCGTGTTTACTTTACTGTCTATTACATTTACTTTAGAACTGCTTAGTTAGTTGCGATGTGTTAAACTTTTTGTCTAACACGAAATACTTTTGGGATCTGGCAATTTGCTAGATCCTGAGCAGCTTGTGGAGATAGGGCAGGAGGACTTACAAGAGTTCTAAGAGGAGTACGTGGAGCCTTAGTGGATCAGTTTTCCACCTTTTTCCTACTGCTTTATTTTAAATACTTCAGATAGACTTTACTTTTCATCTTTTAAATTAGTTTGTAATAATTCTGGATGTATTTTACTTTTCTGTTCTAAGGCGAATGTTTACTACTGCTCTCTGACGAATGTTTTCTGGATGTTTTTCTTTAGCTTCCGCACTCTATTATATTACTATACTTAGTATTGTGATGTGATCAGCATATTGGAAATGCTGATATATTGATAACATATATTTGATTCATTTTACCTCTTTAAATCGAATGTACATTTTAGTCTAATACTTAAGACAAGTAATCTACTCTTATCTTAAGTATTGACTCTCGATCCTACTCTTAGGTTTGAGTCAGCAGCCTTCAGTGTGGCTCAGTCTATTAGCCTATTCGGGGAGATGCTATTGTCAGTTGCTCGTTTCCCCGAGTGGCGCACCGCTCTACCACTGATCTAATGTTTAAGTTGTACCTTTTTGTGCGCAGCGACAGGGCGGGGCGCTACAACCGGGGTCAGTCTTCTGACTGTGAGTGCATCCCACTGTCCCCAATAAAACAAATCAGGCATCGACATGTGATGATGCCTGTGTCCTTTCACAAATGCCAACGTTGAGTTGGTGGGTCCCACTGCAGAATTCAAATCAAACTGAATTATTAAATTAGAAATAATATAAATGAATATGATTCAGAATGAATTAATTTAAATTAAATTAATTGCTAACTTTAAACATACATATTTATTAAACCATAAGTCCAAATCATACAAATATATATACCATTTTGATCAGCAAAATAGAGGATTAATATGAAATTATCAAATTTCAGTTTGGATGAGTATTTAACTTAGTGATATTTGGGGCCCCTAATTAAGCCCTAAATATCCCAAAATTTTATTAGTCCATAACTTTGTAACCTTTAACACAAACATACCTAATATGGGTCTCAAAGTAATCAGCAAACCCTAAGGATTAATCTAGTAGTGTTGGTTTTGCTGTTTGAGACCTAATTTGACTAATCACTTTTGGACCCATACCCTAATCTTCTTAAGCTCATAACTTTTTAACCACTAGTCCAAACTATGTCAATATGAGTCTTAAAGTGATCAGTAGAACCTCTAGAACAACCTAGTAGTGTTTAATTTTTTATTTGGATTAGTACTTGCCTAATCACTCTTAGGACATAACCTTAATTACCCTAATTAACCCTGTAACTTCAATTGACCATAACTTGGTCAATTCAGCTCCAAATTAGGTCTTCAAATATACATTTTGATCAAAAAGTTTTAATTAACAGTAAACTACAAAATAATTTTAGATCTAATAGTTAGATCTCTTAATCAACCCTAATCACTTTAAAACTTGATTAGTAAATATTAGCACAATTAATAATCCAAATTGAGTAATTTTAGTTTTTGATTACTCCTAGAGTAGAATAGAACTTAGTTATGTGGTTGGACTAGTGATTCTATGATTAATTTTACTAATCACTCACTAATTACTTTAAACCCTAATTAGGCCGTAACTTAACTAATTAGAGTCCAAATTGAACCTAACACTAGTTAATATGATCAGTGGGTCATTTATGATATACATCAACTGATTTTATTCAATCTAGACATCGATTGGAAAAGTTAGAAATTTGACCCTTAATCAAGAAACCCTAAATTATTCTTTTACTCTTAAGCTTGTATTGGCTATAACTTAGCCAATACTTATCAAAATTCAATAAATTTAGATTCTATGGAAACCTTAGATAGTAAGCAACAATAAACTGACATAAAATGTTGATTTCCATTTGACCAAATTACCAAAATGCTTCTATGAGTCAAATTCATTAATTTGGTCTTATCAAGCTTATTAATTATCCAAAATTAATGTAATCATTGTCTAATCTTATATTAGATAGTAAGAAACACTTTTCCACTAAAAGTTTCAGTTTTGGAACCCTAGATCAAAAGTTAATCTTTTGACCCTTGAGTAGGGGCAAAATGGTCTTTTTGCCCAAATTTAGGGCTAAACACTTTTCAACCCTAGAATCATTATCTAAACATTATAAATAGTAATTAAAGTAATTTAGACTTTAATTTAGATAGTTTTAAGTCTTAAATTAGAAATTCAAGGAAAAATCCTAATTTTGGTTTTAAGTAAAAAACTAAATAAAGATGTGAGTTCTTTCCTTTCCTTTGAACTTCTTAGTTCACCTATAGGTCTTATATCATTAATTAGGATGTGTGTCTAAGTGCTACTCTTAGTATTTAAGAGCCTTAAGGAGTAGAACTTAGGTTAAAATTCATCTAATGAGTAAAGTGGGTTACTCATTAGGTGAAACCTTAGTTTTAATAGTTTATAGATTTTCATAGTTTATTAAATGATTATTTGATGTTTTAATCTTAGAATTTGGATTAGAGATCTATCCTATTGAATTTTACTTTACTCAATAGGATTTCTCTTACATTTAATTAGTAAGATGGGATTAAACTCTAGTCCTTAGAATAACCTAGTGATTAAGAATTGAACCCCATTATTTGGAGCTAAATTCTTAATCTTTTCAATCTTGATTTGGCTAATCAAGACTTAATTTGGGACTATTTAAAATAACAAGTTAGGATGGTTGACTTACTTATTTAATTATATGGATGACATTAATTCAGTTATATTTAGGACCTAGCTAGTCCTAATTATGTTCAACTCATGGGATCATGATTCTAAGTTACGGACAGTGTAAGAATTGATGATTCTGAATCTTATGTAACTTAGAGTAGTTAGAATGACTTAATTAGAAAACAAAGTGGTATCACAAAGTTATTTAGTGCTATTTTATTCATTGAAAATTATATGTTATGCTATTCTTATTTTGGACTTTATACTTTGGTACATTATATTAAACATAGTATATTCTATGTTAAACTTCGAATACATTCATATGGAATTTTCATAATTTAAGGAGGAAATTTGATGGAAATAACTTTATTAAACTGTGTGAGTTATGTCTTATTTAGTCTACCTTCTAGTATAACTTTACTTTTAAGACAGCTTTTGCCTAGGAAACTTTCCTTGTTTGAGTTACTTTTGCCTAGGACAATTTCCTAGTGCGTGTTACTTTTGCCTAGGATACTTTCTTAGTGCGTGATACTTTTGCCTAGGACGCTTTCCTAGTACGGCATACTTTAGTCTGGGACTCTTTCCTAAATGATCTGATGGATCTTACTTTTTGGCAGGACTAAGTTAAGTAGAAGTATCTCCACACTTTACTTTATACTTTTACTCTAGATTTACTTTATCATTACTTTACCATTCTGGCATATCTTTTACTTTACAGTTCAGCATACTTATATACAGCTGTTCTTTAGTACTTACAGCTTTACATGTAGATTGTATTTTTTAACAGTTCACTTTTACTTTATGGCATGTTAGAATGTTAGAACCTTACTTTTAGTTTAGTACTTTCATTTTATATTATAACCAGCATGTCTTAAGTTGATCATATTACTTAATTGTTTCTTTATGCTTAGTAGATTTCATTATGTGTTACTTAACCTTCTCTATAGCTTGAGTTGAGGTATGTGCTTACCTCACACCTTGTTTGAGTTATAATTATGTTAATTATAACTTTGTCACCTTTCTTTGATGCTTTACTGCTCTTACTTTGCTTAGATATTATGATATTATTTAAATTAACAAATTTATAGCCTAAAATGTACTTAGACATTTTGTCTAACTAGAGTTTTCTTTTATTGGCTAGGGCCCTATCACCGTAAAAGCGATAATGGTTGATTCCGAGCTTTTTGAGGTTGTGGAACCTCTTGGAGATCTGGATTAGGAGGAGGAGCGTGCAGGAGAAGACTCCTAGTTCTTTCTATTTCTTTATGAGGATTGAGTGATCCTTACTTTCTGCTTAAACTTTTAATTGATGTATTGTAATAATACAGGATTTAAACTGCTTTACTTTCCATGCTTATGTATTCTGAGTTGTATAGTTCTTATTTGGATTGTATGGATGTTGTTACTTGTCTTTCTTCCACACTCTGATACTATAGTATGCTAATTCAGTGATTGGCTCTTTTTTGCTCTTTCTCTTTTAGGGCACATCTTCCCTTGGCATTTGATTAAGAAGGCATATTCCTTAATCTGAATGCTAGGTGAGGGTTTGCCCGTTGATGACCACCTCTTGATCCGGATGATTTAGGGGCGACCGCCATATACTTTCTCCTTGATTTATCAAAGTGCCATGGTTGTTACTTTCATTAGCTTTTGCATAACATCTAAGTGTAATTGTAGAACCTCAATCAGACTCAAATAAGTACAATTGAAGCTCATTCCTCCATTAGAATTTATATTAAGAAAATTGTATAATTTTGTATTCCAGTAGCTACAGCTTTAACTTCTGCTCATTATAATGGTCCATTCTTACCGATTTTAATATCAATGGAAAGGTCTCAGAATGACCTTTCCATCGATATATGGCACCTCTCATAAAATGCTCTGGATTGAGAGTATTTGAGCTCAAATTGAGACCCTTCACAATTTTTGCACAAGCGAAATCACCGTTGGGCGCTACAGCGTGCTGAAGCGCCCGAGTCTCAAATTAAATCCATCATAGCCTACCATAGCATGCTACCACATGCCGTAGCACCTTCTAGAGCTAAAATAATGGCTTGGAAGTAAACTGTTGCAGCGCACCACAGCGGGCTGCAGCGTCAATTTAGGAAACACTATAGGAAATTAAGAGAAAAATTAATTGAATAGTCACTCAAGAGTTAAACCACTTCAGCGCACCACAGTGGGCTGCAGCATCATTTTGGGAAAATGATATGACACCAATGGATAAATTAGTTGAACAGTGACTTTTAAAAGTTAAACTGCTACATCATGCCGCAATTCAGGGAAAAATAAGAGGATATGCCCAATTTGACTTTCATCGTTAAACTCACTGCAATTCAGGGAAGATTTTTCAAGTAGTTGAGGAACTACAGTATTCCTATGATCAAGATCTACTGGCTGAACTATTTAGTTGAAGAAGCCATTTGGGAAAAATAAGAGGATATGCGGAACAAATTCCTAGAGTTCTTCCCTTAATCATGTAGTTTAAGTTTTTTCATTTTCTTTCGTGTTTCTTTTGACTTTCTTCGTGCAATTTCATTATCATGTTTTTATTTGTCGTGTGTCGAGGCCTACACCTCTTTTAAAAAGGGGAGTCTGTAGCAACCCTAGTATTATTACCCATTAATTAATAACTTAATGAACTCTGTTTCTCTTTTAATACTTTTATTATAGGGTTAAGAGTCTCCACCTCAAGTCTTGTGCAATTTGGAGATCATTTGAGACTTTCCAATATTCCTAATTTTTCTCAATAGTTCTGAGAATGCCTATTTTATTTAGACCTCAGAATCAAAATCAGAGTCCACCATTCGACTCTTCACCCCCAAATCAGCTAGGGCTGATATTTTGGGAGTATTTGGAAGTCACCAAAATTTCCCCGATTCTTTTAATAATATTTAAATATTCAGAAAAATAGAATAATTAAATTGACCTCTGATCAAAAAACCATTTGCATTTTTGAGTTCCTCACCCCTCAATTAGGTAAGGGTGAAAATTTAGGATTTTTCATAGTTCGTTTGAGTATTTAATTTTGAGTAAGAAATTGTGTTCAATTTAATTAATTAAATAAAGAAAATAAACTAAATATTATATATTTTATTTATAAATCCAAATGGCTAAATTTTCTTTTTAGTGGAGATTCGCTGCGATGGTCCAAATACAGGATAGTGATCCCATGCAATTACAACTATTGTGCAGTTCCAGATCAGATCTAATGGCGTGATCCGTTCGATCTGATCTCGCTATTAGATCAACACTTAGATTCGATGGCCCTGTCATTTTCCTGTATGTCTCTCTGTGCTCCACCATGAACGAGCACAAGGGCATACATCCGGCCTCGCCGGCTACCCTCCTGAGTACCTTAAGGACTCAAAATTATAGTTTAAACCACTTTTTCTAATTTCCATTCCTATCTTGTTGTCGGAGATCATATTGAAGTTGTGGACGATGCACATTGCAAGGTACTTCCCTCTTTTATTCCTTCCTTCAATTAAGCAATTTCCTTCTCTATTAAGTATCCTGCAAGCATTGGTAGGGTCGATCGTGCTGAAAGAGCTCGAATTAACCCCACGGTCTTTTAAGGGCTTCATTTTCTAAGGTGGAATCCTAAACTATCACCCGGAATTTAGGGCATCGATTTTGCCGGTGATAGAGTCGACGATGTAGCGCTCCGCCCCGTCGCGGCGCACAAAAGACAAGTAATATATATAGTTTGGCGGCAGAGCGGTGCGCTACTCGGGAGGATGGGTATACTAGCAAAACCCATCTTCCCGAATAAGCGGGTAAAAATACTGAGCCATGCTGAAGGCTGCTGACTCGAATCCTAAGAGTAGGATCGAGATCCAATACCTAAGATAAGAGTGAAATGCTTATCTTAGATATTAGGCTAGTACGTATACGAGGTCCGAGGAGGTAAATAAGAACCCGATATACGTTATCAATATATATCAGCATTTCCAGTATGCTGATCACATCACAATACTAAGTATAGTAGTATAATAGAGTATGGAAGCTAAAAGCAAATCATTCAGAATACATTCATCACAAGCAGTAATAGCCATTCATCTTAGAAAATGAAAAAAAAAAAGTAAAATACATCCATAGTTTATTACAAACAGATTTAAAATGCAGAAACACAAAGAGTCTATTTATAATACTATAATGAGCTAATAAGTAAAAGTAGGTGCTCGATCCACTACAGCTCCACATGCTCCTCCTGGGTCTCCGGTACGTCTCCCTGACCTGTCTTCACAAACTCCTCAGGATCTAGCAAATTGCCGGATCCCAAAAGTACCCTGTGTTAGACAAGAAGTCTAACACATCACAACTAACTATACAAAACTATACTAAACATAATAAACAGAAAAGTAAAGCAAAACTGTAAAAGAACTGAGGAAAAGCGCATAGTAAAGAAAAAATGTAAATGCTAAGTAAATAGAGCAGTAAATGTCAGTTAAAGTGGAGCTATCGCCAAACGAAAACTGATAGTAAGATAAACACCATGATGAAAGAGATGCTATATGCTGCACTATATGTCACTAAAATAATGCACACAAATATGCTACACCATGGTATATTCCAGAACTATCACTGAAGGCTTATGAGTAGTACAGTCCAATATAAATACACTAGTTAAGAAGTCAGTATGGTGACGCAGATGCACCCTAAAATTTCCCAGTCTGTGTATACCACATTCCGTAACCCATACGATATCACTGATGCCCAAGTATCACAACAGAAGGAATGAGTCAAATTCATGTTTATGCTTATGCTTATTCCACTATGTTGAATGAATGAAAAATTCAAAAATCAATGACAAGTTTAGCAAGAAATGAAAATGAATTCTAAGTCCCCACTGTGCAGAATCCTTCTAAAATGATCCTGACTCCTAACTTCTAGATCGATGATTAATTGAAGTTGCATATTTATTTAGAGATCACTAGATGGGGTGTTTGTATATATATATTCAGTACATTGCAAGAAAAGGATTCTTATTGCTTAGTTTGATTAAGCCACTCTAACAAAGCGATCTTCATTAGGAGGCACCACCCGATAGTGATTTTGTATCTCAAACTAAGTGTTAAGTTGCTATACTCACAATCATACTCAGTGTCTTAAGGAAGGTAAATCTCATTACTTAGTTTATTTGAGCCACACCTATTGAAGCGGTTTTCGCTATGAGGCATTGCCCGTTGGCAGCTTGTATTTCAATTAAACTAAGGAATGAGTACCCATTTAATACACTCTTAGGATTGAATAATTTATTTCAATGGGACTGTATTCGTCTAATCCCGCATGATAGAACCTGCTCATAAGTCCTTATTAGAATGAATCAACCAATTCTAAATATTATTGGAGAACCAGTACTATGGGTATACTATACTACACCACCCAATAATCGGGGCTCTCACAAGACTATTTAATAGACCAAGGAATTATGAGAACTAGTAATACTTATACTCAATGGGTAAAAATTATAGAAGGTTTCACTAACTTGTGATCAAGGATCACCCAACATGGATTCTACCACGAGGAGAAGTGTCACTCTAAGGTTTTTAGGTGAATTCTACCATAAGGGGTTAAGATCAATTTCTAAGGTTTCAAAGGATATCTAAACTACTACCTCAATGAATCACACAAGGATCTCCTACCACAAGGTAGATGTATTTTAGGTCTTTTAAATATTTTCAGGACAATCTTATGAAGAAATGCTTAAGGTCTCCCATTCTAATTTCTAATAATAAAACTTTTGATTCTATTCTGTACTTAGATTTAGAATGATCAAACCAGATGATTAAGCCATCTAATCACACCTTAATGTTGGGATAAGGGATTCAAATTCAACATATTATAAAAGTTTAAGATCATTTATTAAATCAGATGGTCTTATTAATCTTTTATGCTAATAGTCTTGCTTAGGAGCAAATCAAGGATCTTAAGGTTTGATTCAGATTGAAAAGGCACATAAGACTATTATTAATCTTAATTTGTCCAATTCAATTATTTAAAATCAATGTCAAATCAGATGCAATGTTGGAAAATGTGAAGGTAAATCTCTTATAATCAAGTTAATTAAGTTAGGGTTTTTAGGAGTTTGGATCTTACTTAAGTAGTTTAGGATTTGACTCCTAATCTTATCTTAATCAAGATCAAGTCTATATTATAGGTCAAATGTCCAAATCAGTGAATTAATGATGTATTATTGGTGGCAATATCAGATCTAGATCAAGTCTTAAAAGCTTGATCCAAGTCTTAAGATTTCTTAAGTTAATTAAGGTGTTAAGATCTCCAATATTTGATTTGTCCAGATATGCATTATAAATTGGTATATAAGGTTTCTAATACATTTAGCTTACCCTTATGAAGTAGAATAATAGAAAAGTTCATAAAAACAGAAAGTAATTAGTGTTAATCAAAACTTAAATCCATTCAAATGGATTAGCACATAATTACAAATCCAGCTATTAAAACTAGTTGCAATTTGGCACACAAGTTCTATCCACTAATACAATAAATCCAAGCCTAAGTTACCTAAGATCCAGAAAGTATCAACCCTAATTTTCACTAATCCTGATTTATCAAGATTATGGCATAATTTAAAATATATAACTCAGAAAAATAAATCCCTTAGCACATGCCTTCTACTCATCATAAGTGAACTAATGGCACCCTAAATATGCAATTTGGATAAGTACAATTACTAAATTACCCTAATTAAGATCCACTATAATTAAGCAATAATTAATGATCTAACCATCATATGTCCATTTTTATTTTATATTCTGGTCCCCTATGTTTTGCTGATCATTTTTATATATAATATTATAGAATTTGGACCAGTCGATTAAAAGTTATTCAAATAATACATTATATATTTTTATTTAATCAAAATCCTATGATTTGATTATTGGAATTATTTTCCTTAAGGAAAATAATTCCAATAATTCGATATTAATTAAAACGGCTCAGCCCGTAATCCGAACCACGCGGGTCGACCGGGACACGAAGACCCGACACTGTCGCATGGCACGGGTCATGGGCCAACCCCGCTGGCAAAAGTGCCGTCGTCCCCGCTCCTTCATCCCAAGCTAGGGATCCGATTAGGGAAAACCTAATCGTCAAATCTCGGTGCATCCCGACCACGGGGTGACCATAACCCGATCGCTACACGATCACCGTGGTCAGACGCGTCGAATAGGACCCGAAGCCCTCTGTGAGACGGTCTGGAATGACCGGACCTTACTCACCCTAGGGCTCTTCCTTTGGAGCTACTATGGGGAGATAATTTTTCCCACAGAGGCCACACCAGACCCCAGGCTCGATCCCTACACCATTAGGGAGGTGAGGCAGATTGAAGCCCTCTGGTCTGAGGGTCTGGGATGGTCTGGATCGCTGGATCCTTACTCGACCGAAGCAATCCTTAAGAAGTTTAATCCGTTCAATTGATTCGATTGATCGGGGCTAGCCTAGATCTTAATATAAATACCCTTGGGTTTGAGATGACAATACGGACTCAGATGCATCAAAAGGGACAAGGTCCGAGCCTCATTGGCTCGAAACCGGTAAGTGGGGTACCTTGGTTGACAGGGGAGCTCAGGATGACCGCCTGAGGGCTCGACTGGCTCTAGCTAGAGTTTCAGATGCCGCAAAGGATCCGGAACGTCAGGAGAGCCTACTATCAGCAGTTCGAGAGCTCCTGGATCACCTACGCCAGCTCAGGAACACGACAATGGCGGTGAATTGCAGAGGGATCAATTGATCAGCAAACCTTAATTGGAGCGAAGCTGGGGCTATTTATAGCCTTAGCTGAGCTTAGGGAAACTTCTGGAGCGTTAGCTCGGGCTGAGAAAAGCCCAAGAGGTCGGGCCATGGCCGAGCTCTCGAAATTCCATTTCGAGCTCGGCCGGGTCACGGGGGCCCAATTGAGGCTTGAAACTATTATGGGAATGATCCTAACGGCTTGCTGAGGTGGAAGGAGTGTGGGACAAGGTCGGCAGCTGGCAGTATGGGAGAATCCTCCTGTCGGGTGTGCGAGGGAGTGGGGATGACGATCCACAGTGCCGGGTGCCTCAGATGCTGTCTGATCTATCGATCAGATGGCAGAGCATCTCGGATCTCTCGGATCCTAATGGCCAATCACGGGGATGATCCGGGCCATTGGATCAGTCGGGGAGATCCTACGGTTGATCCATGGTTCTGCAGGATTTAATCCTAGCCGTCAATTATTTGCACGCGATGGCCAGATACACGGGACCCCGCTGTCGCGTGACCCGGGCTCTGAAGCGTATCGCTCGCGGTCCGCACAGTAGATCTCGGCTGTTAATTTAATTTTAGGGGTAATTTTGTAATTTAGAAATATTATGACCCCTTTTATGCAATTAGACCATTTTATTTTAAATTGAATTATGGCCTAAATGATCTCCAAATTGTACCAAATTTTCACCGTTAGCTAATTTGGGGGTGAGGAATTCGAAAATGCAATCAGATTTTAATTTTGAGGTCAAAATATTTTGGGTCCAATCTAGGGTATCTAGACTAATCCAATTATCATTTTAAACTTAAAGATGTCCAATGGACTTCAAATTTTCTAAATAGGATCAGTTTGAGGTTCTATAAGCAGTGGTGTTTAAAAATTGATCATGTTATTTATATTTTTGCCAGGTAACAACCTAGGGTTGTTACAGACGATCAGTGATTCCTTTGAGCTAGACGTGTCGACGGTGAAGCTGCCTTCACGATGATGTGTGGACGGGCTCAAGAAAGGTCCGGAGTAATGCATGAATCTAAACCCTAGTCCCTTCATTTCTTCACTGCTATTGTGGATGAAGAAGGTGCTAGTTCAAACCAGGTTTGGTCTGGCTCCTTTTCGCTGAACTAGGCTGGTTCATAAAATCACCGTCTTCTATACAGCGGGACAACATGTGTCATTCTCTCTATGGTCGGTGCGTAAGTTCATGTGCAGTCTATTATTTTCTGCACCATCCTGATATGCGTGTTGACAGCCCCCCTAATTTTATGTGATATTAAACTCAGCGCCGATTGATTTTTGTGCCATTTAATCTTCTGCGGATGATTAGTTGTAATGCTAAATGTTAAATCATTATTAATAAGTGTATATTTTATTTTAATGATATTCTTAAAAATACTTAGCCAAATTTTGCAAGGTTATAAATTGTTTCGACTAGAAAAATGCATAGATTATTAATATGACATTAAATTTCTATTTCATGAATTATTTTCATTAATCATTATTTTAGGTTAATTGATTAATTACAATCTAATTCAAACCTTGTATGTGGCATAACTTGAGCAATTATTGTCTAAACTTGACATTCCAATAGTCAATTTCAATTACAAAAATATGTAGGACAATAATATAAAATTAGATTTAGGTTTTGAACCCTAATTTTCTTAATAACTTTTAAATCCTAATTAAAAGTCCCAAAAGCCCTAAAAAACCAATATTTTTTTATTTTGACCTAGTTAGTGTCATTCTTCTCCTTATACTATAAGGATGTCATAATTACTTTCATTATTTCATTCAGATGATAATTGGAAATTTTAGGTATTTGGCTCCTTAATTAGTGTAATTTTCCATTTTCTTAGTTTCTTATAATGTATGTTTTAGGTATTTAAGTCCTAAGACAACAAACATGTTACATTTATATTACTCCCTATGTCATTCTATTGAATGTTGAAACTTAACTTTTCATGATTTAAGTGCTAATTTACATAGCACATTTCTGGATTCATTTTTTCATTCATAGAATACATCTTGTAAAATTTAGGAGCTTAAGTTTATTGATTTGTCATTTTGATCTTAGTTAACCTATTCCATAATTGTGGTATGCTAGTAGTATGCTTTATTTCATTAAGTGATCTTACTAGGACTAGTGCTCAACTTTTAGAATGGATTTCTAGCACACATTTTCCCCTTTAGCTTATAATCCTCAATTAAAGTTCTCTAGTGATTGAATTATAAATTCATTAGTTTTCTATTATGATTTAGATAACCTATAGACTTCCTTAACCTTCAATCTATAACAAACATAGAGCTTGCAGCTTCTAATCTTATCTCTTCCATACACTTAGATGTCTCCTACCAATTGATCCTAGCTAGGTTAGTGATTGATTTGGTTGGAAGCCTTCCAATTATAAGCTAATTAGATGATGTTAGTAGGTAGAATGTGACAAACTAAAAATATGCGTCTGTGCTCACACACAAGTGCACGTGATCTGAAGTAATAATGGATTTGAAGTTCCGAGAATTATTATCCACTAAGAACAGAGTGTTTCGTAATTAAAGTATATTTGTTTTCACTGATGTTTGAACATTGGCTTAGTTTATTGTTGGTTCCAATTTAGCAGTCAGAGTTTCGTTGATTAGAAACTATAAGTTGAGAAAGTAGGGAGAGTTGTGTTTAATAGGTAATTCATTGAAGGGTTTCGTGTAATTACTCTTCTTTATCAATTTTAAATATCAAATAACTTAATGTTTTAATTATAATCAAGCAACAATAGTCTTCCTTAGAGTATCCCTTAATTCGAACTTAGTTAAGCCTAGTGGTTAAAGATGAACTCAAGAAGGTTCTATCCTAGCACATAGACCCTCACGTGATCAATATTAGTTAAACCTGATACTTACATCTAAGTTTTCAAATCTATAGTCTTAATTTTTGTGATCACGCAAGCTTAATTCTACCAAATAGCATCACATGCGTAGGTTTTACTTTAGCTAAGGAAGAGAGTCATTGGGCTAAGCGGATTATGTCGCATCACCTACAAGCACTCAACAGTTTATCTTCCTCCATCAACTAGATTGAGCCATGGAGCACATTTGGTGCCTCTTGGCTCGCATGCATTAACTTCTCAGCTTGGTTAGAGGAACAATGCCATAATGCTCAAAAGCTTATCACTGGGCTCTCGGCAGTTAAGAATATGTTCCTAGCTTAAGCTAATGGCGAGCGATGGCGCTCTAAGATCATTTAATTTCCCATCGCTCTACTCATCGTTTCAAAAACTAAGGATTTGCATTGATCATCCTCACTCAGTGAATGTTGTCACAGATATTTGTGGCGAGGATGCTCTATGTGCATGTCCTTAGTTCTAAAAGGATAAACTTGCTTGATAGTTATCCTAGTTTAAAAATATTAACATAAATAGATACATTCATGACACATCATTCATCCAATTAATTTTTCATATTAATATTCAAGAAATCACTAAGGAAATTTATTCATTGACAAAATTGAGTACAAACACTTTTAGGCTTCCATTACAAAAGAAGTATAAGAAAATAATTTAAGGACATTGAACCCTAGCATGGCTCTTTGCAAAAAAGAAATTAAGATAGAGATATAGATACAATACAAGGAACTATTGTCGTGTTAACTGAATCTTTTCTCAATCATTAATCTTTTTCCTTTTTCTATTTCTTGAGCTCGATTCCTCTTTCCTTTGGAGATAGCCTAATCCTTCCTTGGGCAGGACTTCTCTCCTTCTTTTAACTTTTACACTTTCAAATATTTAGAACCTGAATGTTAAAATGGGGAACCCTTTCTTAGTCTTTTCTATCTGCTTTTATAGATCATGAATAATCCTTTTAGCATTAGTGCAGCCACCCTTTCATCTCCTTCGGAATTAAATGACTTTTATTTGCATATTCTTTTGTTCTCTTGAGAAGGAGGAGAATTAAATGTATTTTGGTTTAAATGGCTGCTGTGGGAAGATAAATAATTTGTGATTTTTGGCCTTCCTTATACTGCTTTTACTACTCTTTCCGGACAGAAATTTTGACGGGCACTACGGGGCGATTTTACTTTCCAATTTTTGCTAAGTGAATTTTTTCCTAGGTGTGCTAAGCACTAAGCTCTCTATTTTGATTTGCTTAGGCGCACAATAACAGTGAGCTCTCTATTTTGATCCTCTTGGGCGCGCGATAGCACCAAGCTCCCTGTCTTGCATCCGTTGTGGTGTGCGATAGTGCCGAGCCCTCTATCTTGTGTCTGCTGTGGTGCATCACAAACTATAAATACACATCTACGCTCACACGCAAGTGCACGTGGTCTGAAGTAATAAGGGATTATGATGCCCCAAAAATTTATCGTACTACTGAGAACGAAGTGTGTAGTTATTAAAGTATATTTATTTTTAATGATGTTTGGGCAATGTATAAGTTGTGATTTTGATTTCATATTAACAAGCAAAGTTCTTTAATTAAAAATTACTAGTTGAAGTAGGGAGAGTTAGGTTTAATATGTAGTTCATTAATGGGTTTAGTGTAGTACTCATCTTTGTCAACTTTACATGTCAAATTACTCAAATATTTTAGTTATGATCAAGCAACAATAGCCTTTCTTAGAGTGTCCTCTAATTCCAACTATGTCATATTCAGTGCTCAAGATGAACTTAAAAAGTACAATTCTGACACATAAACCCTTGTGTGACCAATATGAGTTAAATCTAATACTTACGTTTAAGATTTCAAATTTAGTGTTTTAACTTGTACAATCAGGTAAACTTGACCCCAGCAACCAACATCACATGCGCCTGTCATAGTTTAGCTAAGGAAGCAAATCATTGTGCTAGTGGATTATCTCACATTCACCCACTAGCACTCAATTCTTCTTCTTCCTCCTTTACTAGAACAAGCGATGGTGCATATTTGGTGGCTCTTGACTCACACACGTCAACTTCTTAGCTTAGCAAGAGGAATAGTGCAATAATTTTTAAGAGCTTGTCACTGGGCTCTCAACTATTTTGCACTAGTTCCTAGCCTTAGCTAATGGTGAGTTGGGAGCTTTAAGATAGCTTAATTTTCTATCGCTCAGCTCATAATTTCAGATACTAAGTAGTTGCACTGTGTTGTTTTGTGGAGACTTCATTGTCTGAAAACAACACAGGCACTGCGGTGCACCGCCGCGCTCCACAGCGCGTCTCAGTATGTCGTAGCGCACCACAACGTGCTACAGTTGAACCAAGCCCAAAGCTGAGGCGCTACTGGGCGCCACAGCGATTAGCAATCAAGAAGCGAGCGCTCCAGTACGCCACAGCGGAACCAAATGCAGGCGCTACAGTGCGCCGTGGCGCTCTGTAGCGCTCTATAGCGGATGCAATTTTGAAAGTCGACCGCTACAGCGTGTTGTAGCGGCCGACAAAGTTCTACTTTGTTCAGGTCTCAATCTGAAGAAATCTGAGGGGTATTCCGAACTTTTTGGGTCCAAAATGGAGCTAGCTACTTAAGCCAAATTAGCGAAGGAAAACCTAAGGCTTTTGCAATCAGTTTGGAGGCTTTGAAGGCTGTGAAAAGGAGAACCCTAGAAGAATCCTAGGGAGTTGCTGAGCAAGAGAAGGCTTGCTGCTTGAAGAAGAAACTTTAGGAGATAGCAGCTTCTTCCGTTCTCCATTGTAATAGTAGAGCTACAACTGCGCATGCTAAGGTGATATAGCTCTTATAACTCTGTAAATCTTGAAGCTTTTAAAAAGTGGATTTTCTCGTTGGTGTGGCTCCATGGTTTTTCCAATCTTAGGTTTTCCATATATATGTTTGTGTTTGGATGTTTTGTATGTGCTCTGATTTTCTTGTTATAATTTTGTTATTTCTAAGCTAGCTTAGTAACCGTCAATGCACCTTAATCCTCAAAGTCTTTGGACTTTGGTTTGTTGTTTGCATTACAAGTGCCATTCTGCATTAGGTATCTTGTGTATCGCTGGTGTTCACAACAAGTGGTAATAGAGCATTAGGTTCTTTCCCTTGTTGTTAAGGAGGGTTTGTTTGTTTGAGTGGAAGCTATGGTGAAGAAATGAGACATAAGATTAAGAAGTTCAGTGAGACAAACTTTGCATTCTGGAAAATGAAAATGGAGGATTTGCTCTACCAGAAGAAGTTGCTTCTTCCATTGAAAGGAGTCGACAAGAAATCTGGAACTATGACTGATAAAGAATGGGAGGTTCTTGATAAAACCGCATTGGGTTTGATACGCTTATCACTATCTTCTTCTATTGCTTTTAATATCGTTAATGAGAAAACTACTGTAGATCTCATGAATGCTCTGATGAGAATGTATGAGAAGTCGTCTGCTTTGAATAAGGTTTTTCTAATGAAGAGACTGTTTAATATGAGTATGATGGATGGGTATTCAGTGACTGAGCACCTCAATGGGTTCAACACTGTGACGAGCCAACTGAGCTCGGTTGGCTTTAGTTTTGAGGACGAGGTCTGAGCCCTGTTGTTCCTCTCTTCATTGCCAAACAGTTGGGATGGGCTGGTTACAGCCATCAGTAATTCATCTGGAAATGTGTCATTGAAGTTCAACGATATCATTGAGCAAGTGCTGAATGAGGAGGTGCAGAAGAGATCTTATAGAGAAGCATCTACCTCAGCACTAAATGCTGAGAGCAGAGGAAGACATACAGAAAAGAGACATTCCAGGAATAGGTCTATGTCATGGTGAGGTAAATCAAGAGCCTTAAAATCAAAGCTGGATTGCTGGAATTATGGGAAGGCAGGTCACTTTAAGAAGGACTGCCCTACTCTAAAGAAGCCAAGTGGTGGTGGTGAGATGTTGAACCCCACTGTAAATGTTTTAGCTGAAGAGGATAAGGATGGTTTGATCCTCTTACTTGTTAACACGGAGTCCTAGGTTGTGGACTCGGGTGCCTTTTTTTCATGCAACTCTGTTGAGGAGTGTCTTCAAGAACTACACCAAGGGTGACTTCGGAAAAGTATATCTTAGAGATGTTAAGGCTTGTGATATCATCGATAGAGGTGATGTGGATGCATAGCTACCAAGTCGCGTTGTTTGAAAGCTTAAGGATGTTATACATGTACCATGTCTAAGAAGAAACTTGATCTCAGTAAGTCAGTTAGCCAGAGAAGGCTACAACACTTGTTCCACAAGAGACTCATGGAAGATTACAAAGGGTGCACTCATTATTACATGAGGTAGTATGGAAGGTACACTTTACTTGATCAATAAAGTGTCTCATACTATTGCAGCTGTAGAAGAGGTAGATGCAGATCTATGGCACTTGAGGCTTGGCCATATGAGTGTGAGGGGGCTAAAATTTCTATAGTCAAAAGGGAAGCTCCAAGGGCTGAAATCAGTGGATTTGGATTTCTATGAAGATTGTGTGCTAGGCAAGTTGAAGGAAGTTTCATTCTCTAAAGTTGGAAGGGAGCTCAAAAGCAAAAAATTACAGTTGGTACATACATATGTATGGGGGCTAATTCTGACATCTTCCATAGGTGGAGCAATATACTTTGTCACCTTCATTGATGATCATACAAGAAAGAAATTGGGTTTACTTTCTCAAATATAAATCTAATGTGTTTGATGTGTTTGGAAAGTGGCTAGCTTTGGTACATAATGAGACTAATTTAAAGCTGAAATGCATAAGATCTGATAATGGTGGCAATTACTGTGATAAGGAGTTCAAGGAGTTTTGTGCCTTGAGAGGAATCAAGAGGGAGTTTACAGTCCCTAGAACACCACAGCAAAATGGTGTTGCACAACGAATGAATCGTACAATCACAGAGAGAGCCAGAAGCATGAGATTGCATATAGGTCTCCCAAGGCAGTTCTATGTTGAGGCTGTCAATATGGCTGTATACTTAATCATTAGGGGACCACTCGTACCCTTGAATGAAGGGATCCCCAAAGAAGCTTAGAGTGAAAAGGAGGTGAAGTTGAACCACCTCAAGGTATATGGTTGCTCATCCTATGTGCACATAGATGTAGGATCCAGGAACAAACTTGATGCAAAGGCGATCAAGTGCACATTTGTTGGATATGGTGTGGGCTAGTTCGAATACAGATTATGGGACAATCAGAACCAGAAAGTTATCAAAAGCAAGGATGTCACTTTTAATGATAGTGAGATGTATAAGAATTGTATAAGAGTCAAGACTTACCCCAAGGATGATTCAGATGGAGAACACCAGCACATAGACATTAATGATAGTGCTGAGCCAGATGTTGGAGAAGCTCATGAGGGTATCAATGTTGAACCACAAACAGCCATGTTAATAAGATCCATAAGAGTATCTAGACTGCCACAGATGTACTCTCCTTCTTTGTTCTATTTGTTAATAACTAATAGTGGAGAACCTTAAAGCTTAGTAGAGGCACTTCAAGTTGAAGATTCAAGCAATTTGAAGGCTGCCATGAATGATGAAATAGCATCACTTATGTCAAATGGGACATGGGAGTTGGTACCCTTACCAGCTAGGCAGAAAGCTCTTCAAAACAAATAGGTTTATCGGATGAAGGAAGAGATGAATGGATGCAAGCACTACAAAGAGAGACTTATAGTCAAAGGTTTCCAATAAAGGCATGGGATCGACTATAGTGAGATCTTCACCCCAGTTGTGAAGATGACAACCATAAGGGTTGTACTGAATTTAATTATAGTTAAGGATTTGCATCTCGAGCAAATGGATGTTAAAACTGCATTCCTTCATGGAGAACTGGAAGAAGAGCTTTATATGCAATATCCTGAGGGGTATAAGGCTCAAGGGAAAGAGAAGTTTGAGATAGCGTGCAAGCTCTAAAAAAGCCTCTATGGCTTGAAGCAGATGCCAAGGCAGTGGTACAGAAGGTTTGATATATTCATGTCAGAAACAGGGTACAACATATGCCAGACGAATCACTACTATTACATAAAGCAGTGTAACTCCTCCTATATTATTGTGTTGATTGCAGGATCAAACATGGTGGAGATAAAGATGCTGAAAGAGCAGATGTCAAGGAGATTTGACATGAAGGACTTGGGGTCGGCCAAGCAGATTCTTGGAATGAGAATCCATAGGGAAAGAAGTGCAGGAATTCTAAAGCTATCATAGAAAGATTATGTTGAAAAGGTGATGAAACAATTCAACATGAATGAAGCGAAGCTAGTGGGTACTCCCCTAGTAAGTCACTTCATCTTATCAAAGGAATAGATGCCGAAATCTAAAGAGGAGAAGGAACATATGATGAAGGTTCCTTATGCTTCAGTAGTTGGGAGCTTGATGTACGCGATGATCCGAACAAGACCAAACATTGCCCATGCAGTGGGAGGGGTCAGAAGATTCATGGGAAACCTAGAAAAGCACCATTGGGATGCAGTCATGTGGATCCTAAGGTATCTGAAAGGTACAACAGACAAATATTTATGCTTTGGAAGATTTGATATTATTTTGCATGGATATGTAGACTCAGATCTTGCAGAAGATGTTGATAGCAGGAGAAGTACCACAGGATATGTCTATATATTTGGTAGTGCAGTGATGAGCTAGATCTCTAGGCTATAGAATATTATATCATTTTTTACAATGGAAGCAGAGTACGTTGTCATCACGGAGGCAGCAAGGAGATGATTTGGTTGAAAGGTTTTATGGCTGAAATAGGCAAGGAACAGAAGGATATGAGGCTCTACAGTGACAGTATGAGCACCATTCACCTAGCTAAGAATGGTGCTTTTCATGGCTGAAATAGGCAAGAAGCAGAAGGATCTGATACCATTTCATCTGAACGCTGTCAGAAGATGGACAACTTAGATTGGAGGAGATCCATACTTCTAAGAATCCAGCCGACATGCTTACTAAAGTAGTAATAATGGAGAAACTGAAGTTATGTGCAGCTTTAGCTGCCCTTGGTACGTGAAGGGAGAGCGGTGGTGAGCCACACCACAATCCTTGACAGACACAGAAGAAGATGGTGAAGGTTCAATGTAGGAAGTTGAGGAAGGTTGCTTAGAAGTCTCCAAGTGGGAGATTATTATGTTATGGAGACTTCATTGTCCAAAAATAGCACATGCCCTGCAGTACACCTTAGCACCCCGCAGCAGATCGCAGCTCGCTATAGCGGAACCAAGCCTGAAACTGAGGCGCTATGGCACGCCTCTACGGTCGGCAATCAAGAAGCGGGCGCTGTTGCGCTCCACAGCGGAATCAAACACGGGCACTACAATGAGTAGTGTCATGCTATAGCGGATGCAATTTTGAAAGTTGACCACTACAGCGTGCTGTAACGGCTGATAAAGTCTGCTTCGTTCAGGTCTTGATCTGAAGAAATCTGAGGGGTATTTTGAACTTTTTGGGTTCAAATGGAGCTAGCTACTTAAGCCAAAGTAGTGGAGAAAAACCTCAAGCTTTTGCAATCAATTTGGAGGCTTTGAAGGCTGTGGAAAGGAGAACCCTAGAAGAAACCCTAAGGAGCTGATGAGCAAGAGAAAGCTTATTTCTTGAAGAAGAACTTTAGGAGGTAGCAGCTTTTTTCTTTCTCCATTCCAAGAGTAGAGATACTGTTATGCATGCTAAGGTGATATAGCTCTTGTAACTCTATAAACCTAGAAGCTTTTTCATAGTGGATTTTTTTATTGGTGTGGCTCCATAGTTTTTCCCAATCTTGGGTTTTCCACGTATATGTTTATGTTTGGATGTGTTGTATGTGCTGCAATTTTCTTGCTATCATTTTGTGATTTTTAAGCTAGCTAGGTAATCATCAACACACCCCGATCCTCAAATACTTTAGACTTTGGTTTGTTGTTTGCATTACATGCCATTCTGCATTAGGTATCTTATGTATTACTGGTGTTCACAACACACTGATCATCCTTGCGCTGTGAATATTGTGACCGATATTAATGGCAAGGATGCTTGATTTGCAAATCCTTAGTTTTAAAATGATCAACAAGCGTGATAGTTCTCTCATTTAAAAATATTTAACTTTAAAAAAATCATTCATTAAATAGCATGCATTTAAGCAACCTTCCATATCATTAATCAAAAATTGATTAGAGAATTATGTTCATTGAAAATGATTGAGTACAAACACTTTTGAATCCCTTAATTTATTACATGATTACTCTAAATCCTCCCCAAGGAGAGTTTAGCCTTCCATTACAAAAGAAATACAAGAAAGATAAAATATGATTTTGGACCCTCGCATGGTTCTTTCAGAAATAAAATCAAAGTAAGGGTTGAGATATAGACTAGGAACAGCTGTAGCATTCACTAGATTTTCTCTTGCTCTCCAACCTTACTCTCCTCTCTAATCCCTAAGTTTGCTTATTGCTTCTCTTGATGTCAGCCTCTCCTTCCTTGGGCAGGGTTTTTCCTTCCTTTTATAGTTGTAGCTTTAGATTTTCTAGACCTTTGAGTGTCAAAGAGTGGAACCCTTCCTTTGTATTTCTCCTCAGCTTTTATAGATGCTGAGCAAGGTACCTTGCATAAATGCAGCCAACCTTTCATTTCCTCAAAAAGTAAATCAATTAAACTGAATATTCCTTTGTTCTCTTGAAACGGAAGAGAATCAATTGCATTTTTAATTAATAGCTATTGTGGGAAGGAAAAGGATTTGAGTTTTTTTTGGCCTTCCCTATACTATTTTTAATGCTTATTCATGGCTAAAATTGTGACGGGCACTACGGCGCACTGCAGCGATTTTATTTTAGAATCTTTGCTAAGTAAATGCCCGCTGTGGCGGGCGGTAGCACCGAGCTCTCAGGTTACTATCCGCTGTGGTATGCGGTAACGTCGAGCTCTCTGTCTTGTACTCACTGTGGTGCACAGTAGCGGAGCATTTTCAAATTTCACTAAGTGAAGTTCTACTGTGGTTTCCAGTAGTAATGAGCTCTCAGGTTTGTACCAAGTGCGGCGTGTGATGGCGTCGAGCTTTCGGGTTGATGCCTGCTGAGGAACACAATAGCCCCGAGCTCTCGGGTCTATGCCCACTGCGGTGCGCGGTAGCAATGATCTCTCGGGTTTTTGCCCGCAGCGGCGTGCGTTAGTGATTAGCTCTTGGGTTTGTGCTCGCTACGGTGCGCGGTAGTGATGAGCTCTCGGGTTTGAGCCCGCTGCGGCGCACGATAGCTCCAAGCCCTCGGGTTTGGGCCCACTGCGGCCTGGGATAGTGCCGAGTTCTCGGGTTTGTTCCACTGCTGTGGCGCGCTAGGATTTCTTAACTAAGTATGCCAAAATTAGTGTGTTATAATTTTGTGTCATTTGTGCTTCTTCTTATAAACTGCAATAAATATTCCTTTATATAGAGATATTTTTTGTCATCCTACTTTTCTCAATTTTCTTATTTTTGGAAGTGAAATTTTTCTTCATCCCTAGATTTTCATTTTGCATTTAGTTTAAGGAAGAGACTTTTTTTTTATCCCCATCAATTTTTATTGCGTTTATCAAGTCCTACAGAAGCCTAGCATATTCTTTATTTCACCATTTCTCACATTTCTAAGCCAAGTTCTTTAACCCCACCCCCATACTTAGATTTTAAGCATCATATATTTTTGATTCTGTGGTGACTTATAGTAAATAAAAATTAAATCAATTTAATATGGAAAATTTTAGAGCTGTTCATTTTGCTATATCACCTTTTGTTAATTAATTTAGAATGAAGAAATTTTTGACATGTTACTTCACATTTGAATTCAGCCCATTAAAATTTTCAGAAAAATTGCTGAGATAATGACTAACATTTGGCACAAAAATTTGGGAGAAATGATTCACTAAAATTTACTTAAACAAAAATAGAAAATACAAAATTAGTGTGTTAGAATTTTGTGTCATTTGTGTTTCTTCTTATAAAGTGCAATAGATATTCCTTTACATGAGAGATATTTTTTGTCATCCTATTTTTCTCAATTTTCTTATTTTTGGAAGCGAAATTTTTCTTCATCCCAAGATTTTCATTTGCATTTAGTTCAAGGGAGAGACTTTTTTTTCATCCCCATCAATTTTCATTGCGTTCATCAAGTCCTACAGAAGCTTAGTATATTCTTTATTTCATCGTTTCTCACATTTCTAAGCCAAGTTCTTTAACCCCACCCCCACACTTAAATTTTAAGCATCATATATTTTTGATTCTGTGGTGACGTATAGTAAATTAAAATTAAATCAATTTAACATGGAAAATTTTAGAGCTGTTCATTTTGCTATAGCACTTTTTATTAATTAATTTAGAATGAAGAAATTCTTAATATGTTTTATCACATTTGAATTCAACTTATTAAAATTTTTAGAAAAATTGCTGTGATAATGACTAACATTTGGCACAAAAATTTGGGGGAAATAATTCACTAAAATTTACTTAAACAAAAATAGAAAGTACAAAATTGAAAAAAAAAAGCCAAAAGTAAAATAAAGCAACTACAACCTGATTAGTGTGGGTTGCCTCCCACCAAGTGCTCGCTTTAACGTCGCCAGCCCAACACTAGTAACTCTGTCTATGTGATTCCTTCCATAGGGAGATCTTGCAATTTCCATCCTTCTTTTTCCTACCAATTATCTCCCTCGAAGTATGGTTTCAAGCGCTGCCCATTCACTTTAAATGTACCATCCTTTGATTCAATTTCTATTGCTCCATGGGGATAAATTTTCACTATGGTAAAGGGGCCGAACCATCTTGATTTTAATTTTTATGGGAACAGTTTCAATCTTGAATTAAACAAGAGGACTTTCATTTTCGGTTGAAAATCCTTCAGTTTGGTTAGCTTATCGTGCCATTCTTTGATTTTATATTTATATATTCTAGCACTTTCATAAGCATTATGCCATATTTTGTCAAGTAAAAGTTTGTACCAGGATATTCCTAAAGATGTTTAAATGCAGTTCTGTAAGCCCATAGATAATCTTTTACCTTATAGGTATAATCTTTTTTATTATAGCTCACAGTTTTCTCAAGAATTTTCTTAAGCTCTCTATTGAAAATCTCAACCGGACTGCTTGTTTGTGAATGATAAGCAGTTCCCACTTTATGTTTCACCCCATAAGTTTTTAGTAGATTTTCGCTTCCCACCATCGCTTCTCAGAACTTTAGGGGTGCCAAATCTTGCCACCATAAGAAACCTTATTATAGCTTCAGAATCATTGTTGACATAGGCAATAGCCTCTACCCATTTGGATACATATTTGACTGCCACCAAGATATAGCTATTTTTTTTAGACATAGGAAAAGGCCCCATATAATCAATTCCTCAAACATCAAACAGCTCTACTTCAAAGATTCCAATTAAAGGTAGTTCATATCTTTTGCTAATATTCTTTGTTCTTTGGGATTTGACACAGCTCTTAACATTATTAGCCACATCTTTAAAAATTTTGGGCCAGAAGAATCCCAACCGAAGTACCTTAGCCAAAGTTCGATCAATCCCATGATGACCTCTATAAGGCGAGGTGTGGCAATAAAAAAGGATATTATTGACTTCTAATTCAGGAACGCACTTTCTCAAGAGCTGATCTGCACAACATTTATAGAGGGAGGGGTAATACCAAAAAAAGAATTTTACATCCAAGATAAATTTTTTCTTTTATTAGTAAGTAAGATCTTTTGGTATGATACCTCCTGTAAGATAATTAGTAAAATCAGCAGACCAAAGTGGTTTTGAGGAGGATATAGCATAATGCTTTCTATCCAAAAAGGTTTCACTAATTTTATTAAATTTATTAGGTGTTAGATGAGTTAACCTTGATAAGTGGTAAGCCATTACATTATCACTACCCTTTTTATCCTTGATCTCCAGATCAAATTCTTGGAGAAATAAGACCCATTGTATGAGGCGCGGCTTGGCTTCCTTCTTTTGGAGGAGATATTTTATAGCAGCATGATCGGTATAGACAATGGATTTCAAACCAATTAAATAGGATCAGAATTTATCAAAAGCAAAAACAATGGCCAATAATTCATTTTTCGTTGTGGCATAATTCTTTTGAGCGTCGTCTATGAGCTTGCTAGCATAATAAATTGAATAAAAGATCTTATAATTTCTTTGTTCTAGCACTACCCCGACTGCAAGGTTGCTCGCATCACACATAACCTCAAATGGGAGATCCCAATTTGAAGTAGAAATCACAAGAGCCATAATCCAGGCAGTTTTAATGGTGTTGAAATTGCTTAATCAATCATTATCAAAGGTGAACTGCACATCTTTTCCTAGGAGCCACCAAAAAGGTAAGCTGATTTTTTAGAAGTCCTTAATAAATCTCTTATAAAATCCAGCATGTCCTAGAAAACTTCTTATTCATTTCAGATTAGAGGGAGGATGGAGTCTTTAAATCACCTTAATCTTAGCCTTATCGACCTCAATCCCCTTTTTAAAAATTAGATGCCCAAGGACAATTATTTCCTCTTCCATGAAATGACATTTCTCCCAATTTAAAATAAGATATGAATCTTCACATTTCTTTAGAACTTTGCATAGATATGCTAAACAATGGTCAAAGGATACAGAAAATTATCCATGAAAATTTTCAAGAAGTCTTCTATCATGTTAGAGAAAAATTGCCATCATGCATCGTTGGAAAGATGCAGGGGCATTACAAAGTCCAAAAGGCATCTGACTAAAAGAAAAAGTTCTGTACGGGTAAGTAAAAATTGTCTTCTCTTGGTCTTCCAGGGCTATCAAAATTTGATTATACATGAAGTATCCATCAAAAAAATTGAAAAAGGGTTTCTCACTAACCTATCTAGCATTTAATCTATGAATGGTAATGGGTAATGATCCTTTATGGTGTCTTTGTTTAGTTTCCTATAATCTATGCACACTGTCCACCCATTTACTTATCTACTTAGAATTAATTCATTGTTATAGTTCAAGACCATAGTGATCCCACTTTTCTTTGGCACAACATGAATAGGACTTACCCAAGGACTATCCAAAATTGGGAAGATAATTCCCGCATTAAGAAGTTTAATGATTTCCTTATGCACCACCTCTTTAATATTCAGGTTTAAATGCCTTTGAGGTTCAATTGATGGCTTGGAGTTATCTTCCATTAAAATTATGCGCATGCACACTGTTGGGATGATTCCCTTAAACTCAGCTATGCTCCAACCAATTGCTCCTTTGTGATATTTTAACACACTATATAGTTGATTTTATTTCTTTTGATTGAGTAAGGCCAAAATTATCACAGGTACTGAGGTTCCACCCCCTAAATACACATATTTTGTATCGTTAGGAAGAGGTTTTAATTCCAATACAAGAGGTTCATTGATTGATTGCTGAACTTTCTTCTTTTCTTAAATCAACTCCTCACTCTCATTTTCTCCTTCAAGCTCCTCAAATCCTTCATTTATGTCAATATCTTGTTCCCCCACATCTCTTAACATCATTAATTCTTCAATTATGTCTAATCTCCAACATTCTTCATTAGACTCTCTCAAGTGCTTCATAGTGTTATGAATGTTAAATTTCACTTCTTCCTCATCACAATGCAAACTTAACTCTCCATTATCCACATCAATCATTGTTTTTCCTATGGCCAGAAAAGGTCTACCTAGAATATGGGTATTTCATGGTGTTTGTCCTCCATGTCTAGGATATTGAAATTGGCTGGGAAGATGAATTTATCAACCTTAACTAAGATATATGCAAGAAATCCCATTAGAGTTTTAACAAATTGATTGACGAGTAGTAGAAGGATAGAAGTAGGTTTCAATTTTTCAATCCCCAATTTTATAAAAATATGGTAGGGCATTAAATTTATGAATTCCCTAAGGTCACAAAGAGCCCTTTGGAAAGAGTGGTTTCCAATTGTGAAGGGGATTGTAAAACTTTCAGGGTCTTCTCTTCATAAGGGGATTTTCTGTTGCAGAATGGTTCTACATTCTTCAATAAAAGCTACAGTTTCCTTTTCATCTATCCTCATTTTCTTAGATAATTTGTCCTTCATGAACTTAGCATAACTAGGCATCTGCTCTAGTGCTTCGGCAAAGGGGATGTTTATGTGAAGAGTTTTGAAAGTCTTTAAGAATTTATGAAATTGGACATATAATTTTTCTCTATCCATGCATTGTGGGTAAGGTATATGTTGACTAATACTGTGTTGGTCAATTTGGGGTATCTATCTTGGCAATTCTACTTCCCTTTATTTATCCCCACTGTTGTTTATTTCCCCTTTTTGTTCTTCCCTAAGTGCGTGAGAAGTAATTTTTGTTTTCTTTTGTGCTATAGGTTCATTGATCTTCCCACTTCTCAAAGATATATAGTTTCCTATCTCAATATCACACCCTCTTATGGTTCCCATAAGAACAGACTTCCTCAATTTATTCATGATATCATTTAATTGTTTTTCAATTCTTTTCATAGTTTCTTTTTGTCTTAATAGTGTATTTTCATGTCTGTTCGGTGTTGCATCAGTTTTGTTCATGAATTCAGTTATATAACTTCTGAACTCTCTCAAGAATGCTCAAAATTTCCTATATTCCCATTGAGATTATTGCCATAATTATCGATAGCACTCACATTCCCTATTTCGTACTCCTCTCCTTAGTTTGTATTGGCTTGCATATTCTCTACTGTTCTGTGGAGTTGGGAGATTTTGTTTTGAAGTTCAACAATTTTATGTGAATCAAATAAAGAATTGCATTCATTGTTTAGTCATGTTAAGCCTCTAAGTTGGCCATTGGTATGCATTTTCGGCCATCTCTTCTAACAAATTATAAGCTTCCTCCTGGGTTTTGCTCCTCATGGAGCCTCCAGCTACTGCATCAATGAGTGTCCATGTGGGTGCATTTAGTCCATTGTAAAATGTTTGAACTTGCATCTATTATGGAAACCCATAATGAGGACCGTTCCTCAGGGATTCCTTAAAGTGTTCCGAGCTATCGTAAAGTGTTTCCCCCTCATATTGGCAAAAATTAGTTATTTCAATTCTTAACTTGGCGGTCTTCACAGGTGGGAAATAATTAGATAGGAATTTCCTTGCTAAATCATCCCATGTGAGAATAGAATTGTTGGGCAAGGAACTAAGCCAATGCTTAGCTCTATCTCTCAATGAGAAAGGGAATAGCTTAAGTCTTATGGCATTATCAATGACACCATTATATCTAAATAGATCACATATGTCCAAGAAATTGGAAATATGTGAGTTAGGATCTTCGATGGCTAACCCCCCAAATAGATTGTTCTGCACCATACTAAGGGTTGATGGCTTAATTTTGAAGTTTGCAGGTATATTTGGCCTTACAATTGCATGAGGAATTCCCCTCACAGTGGGCAAGGCAGATTCTATCAAAGCTCTCCCTCTTTGCTCTCCTATTCCCCCAATTGGATTATCATCTATGTTTTCCATGGTTACTTGGGCTTAGTTTAAGGTTAATTATTCTCTTCTTGCACTTAGATAAGTTCTTTTTATCTCAGGATCAAAATGTATGTGAGGACAAACTCTTCTACTCATACAAGCCTAACGTCTACCTTAAGGAGTGTAGTTCACAGCAGTATCAATAAAAAACAAAAAGTGAAGAAAACTAATTTAGCAAAAAATAACAAAGCTTAATAAAGTGATAACAAGTATAATTACAAAAATAGAAAAATTTATGCAGTAATAACGAAAATTCTAAATTACCAATTACTAACAAATTATCTTTAATACAAAACATATCACCATTCCCCGGCAACGGCGCCAAAAACCTGATAGACTGTAAATACATGTCTATGCTCACACACAAGTGCACGTGGTCTGATGTAATAAGGGATTGTGAAGTCCTAAGAATTTATCATCCACTGAGACAGAGTGTTCAATTATTAAAATATGTTTGTTTTCAATGATATTTGGATAATAGATAAGTTGTGATTTTGATTTCAGATTAAAAAGCAAAGTTCATTAATTAGAAATTATTAGTTGAAGAAGTTGAGAAAGTTGGTTTAAATATGTATTTCATTAAGAGGTTTAGTGCAATACTCATCTTTGTCAATTTTACATGTCAAATTACTTGAATGTTTTAGTTATGATCAAGCAACAATAGCCTTCCTTTGAGTGTCCTCTAATTCCAACTATGTCATGTTCAGTGCTCAAGATGAATTCAAGAAGATACAATCCCTGCACATAAACCCTCAAGTGACTGATATGAATTAAATCTGATACTTACATCTAAGATTTTTAATCTAGTGTTTTAATATTTACAGTCACGTAAACTTGATCCCTCAAAATAGCATCACATGCGTCTGTCGTAGTTTAGCTAAGGAAGCAAATCATTGGGCTAGTGGATTATGTCACATTAACCTACTAGCTCTCAATTCTTCTTATACCACCTTTAACTAGAATGAGTAATAGAGCATATTTGGTGGCTCTTGGCTCACACGCGTCAACTTATTAGCTTAGCTAGAAGAATAGTGCAACAATGCTTAAGAGCTTGTCAATAGGCTCTCAGCTATTGTGCACTTCTTCCTAGCTATAGCTAATGGTGAGTGGGGAGCTCTAAAATAGCTTAATTTTTTATTGCTCAGCTCATCATTTCAGATCCTAAGTAGTTGCACTGATCATCCTCACGCAGTGAACATTGTCACAGATATCCGTAGCAAGGATGCTCGATTTGCAAATCCTTAGTATTAAAATGATCAACAAGCTTGATAGTTCTCTTGTTTAAGAACATTTAACTTTAATAAAATCATTCATTATACAACATTCATTCAATCAATCTTCTATATCATTAATCAAAAATTAATTAGATAATGTTATTCATTGAAAAGGATTGATTACAAACACTTTTGAGTCCCTTAATTTATTACATGATTACTCCAAACACTCACCAAGAAGGGTTTCGCCTTTCATCACAAAAGAAATACAAGAAAGATAAAATAGAACTTTGAACCCTTGCATGGTTCTTGAAGAAAATAATTCAAAGTAAAGGTTGAGATACAGTACTAGGTACAGGTGTAGCGCTCACCAAATTTTCTCCCACCGACCTTGCTCTCCTCTCTAATCCTTAAGTTTGCTTCTTGCTTCTCTTGATGTCAGCCTCTCCTTCCTTGGGCAGAGTCTCCTTCCTTATATGGTTGTAGCTTTAGAATTTCTAGACCTTTGAATGTCAAAGAGTGAAACCCTTCCATAGTATTTCTCCTCAGCTTTTATAGATGTTGTGCAAGGTACCTTGCAAAATTGTAGCCAATCTTTCATCGCCTCCAAAATTAAATGAATTAAACTGAATATTTCTTTGTTCTCTTGAAAACAAGGAGAATGAATTGCATTTTGAATTAATTGCTACTGTGGGAAGGCAAAGGATTTGAGTTTTTTTTTTCTTTCCCTATACTTCTTTTAATGCTTATTCCTGGCTGAATTTGCGATGGGCGCTACAGTGCGGTGCAACGCTTCTGGGTGCCCTATAGTAGTATTACTTCAGAATATTTGCTAAGTAAATGCACACTGCAGTGCGCGATAGCGCATAGCTCTCAGGTTTGTGTCTATTGTGGCGTGCGGTAGCACCGAGCTCTCTATTTTGTACCCGCTACAGCGTGCGGTAGCGCTGAGCTCTCGGGTTTGTGTCTGTATGGTGCGTGGTAGAGTTGAGCTCTCTATCATATACTTGTTGTGGTGCGCGATAGCAGAATGTTTATAGATTTTGCTAAGTGAAGTTCCACTGCGGCGCATGACAGTGATAAGCTCTCAGGTTTGTGCCTGCTGCGGTACGTGATAGTGCTGAGCTCTCGGGTTTATGCCCACTGCGGTTCATAGTACCACCAAACTCTTGGGTTTGGGGTAGCTGTGGCATGCGATAGCGGTGAGCTCTCGGGTTTGGGCCTGCTGCGGTGCACGGTAGCAATGAGATCTCAAGTTTGTGCCAGCAACGGTGTGCAATAGCATTGAGCTCTCGGGGTTGTGCCTGGTGTGGCATGTGATAACACTAAGCTTTCAGGTTTGTTCCACTACTTAGGTGCACTGGGGAGCGTTGTGGCATACTGGAGTGCATCACAACAGTGTTTTTCTAGAATTCTTTGTTGAAACCCAATTTCAGTTTACCCTTTCTTTTCCCCGGAAAATTAGTGAAATCACATAAAAGTATACATTTCTAACAAATTTTTTTTTGTTTTCAGTATCTTATTTTACTATAAATCTTCGATTTATCAGCGCACGATAGTGCCGAGCTCTCTATATTGTGTTTGCTGTAGCATGCTGTAACACTGAGCTCTCTGTCTTAATCTGCTTGGGCGTGCGAAAATCCTGAGCTCACTGTCTTTATCTTTATCTTGTGTCCGCTACGGTGCATGATAACATTGGATTTTCTATCGTGTGTCTGTTGGGTGCGTGATAGTGTCAAGCTCTCAGTCTTGTGTCAACTTCGGCGCATGATAGCGCACAGCTCTCTGTCATGAGAGCGCTGCTATGCGCTGTGGCGCACCGGTGCGTGCTGGGGCGATTCTCTTCCAAAAATTTATATTTAGGCCAAATTTTAATTGTTCATCTTTTATCCTAAAAAAGCAGTAGAAACCATCAAAGTATACATTTCCAACATAAAAGTGTTTGTTTTTATTAACTTATTTTACCATAAATCTTAAATTTATCATACCGCCACACTTAAATTCTTACTCATCCTAGAATAAACTTAAAATGAACTTTTATGATTTCTTGGATTGCATAATTCAATAGGATAAGTATGAAGTGTTTGTCATCATTTAATGTTTTACAGAATAATGTGATCAGAGAAACTCAAATTCTAAGAAGTATCATGCCAATCTTTCGTTTCCTACTACAAAATTTATAATGCTTGACTCCTAATTTCCAATGGGAGTTTCTATAATTGCTTAACTAAGACAAAGCTAGATTCATTGTGTTAGAATTTTTTTGTACTATTTGTGCTTCTTCTTATAAATCACAATGAATTTTTCAAGAGAGATATTTTTTTTCCTCCTATTTTTCTCAATATTTTCACTTTGGGAAAGATATTTTTCTTCATCCTTGAATTTTTTTCTTGCATTCAGTTCAAATGAGAGACATTTTTCTTCATCCCCATCTATTATTCATTGCATTCAGTAAGTCCTACAAAAGTCTAGCACATTCTTTGTTTCACAGTTTAGAACTTCTCTAAATCAAGTTGCTTAACCCCACCCCTACACTTAGATTTGTGGCATCATACATTTTTGATTTGTGGAGACTATAGTGATTTGAGAGTAAATCAAGTTAGCATGAAAAGTTTTAGAGCTATTTTATTTTGATTGATCACGTTTCATTTAGTAAATTAAAATATTTAAATCCCTTACATGTTCCATCATCCATTGAATTTAGCCCATTTAAAATATTAGAAAAATGTTGAGATAATAATATTCAATTGGCACAAAATTGGAGGGACTATAATGTACTAATATTTAATAAACAAAAATAAAAACACGTGTACAAAATGAAACAAAAGAAACAAACAAAGGAAAAGATAAAACAACAGCAAGAACACTGACAACCTGAGCATTCATCTTTATATTCTTCTTCTTCTTCTTCCTCTTCATCTTCATCTTCTTACGGCTATTCGGTATTTGGAGGGGGTTCATAAGCTGGGGGTTGTGAAAGGACAACATTGCCCATACCGCATGTCAGCTGTTTGGAAATTTTAGCTTTGCAATACCGCATGTCAGCTGCCGTACACTTCCCCATTTGAACTTGGTAGTCCCTCATTCTATTCAATTTTTTTTGTAATTTTTAAGTGAAGACATTACACCTGAGGAAGATGAAACCTTGCCTTCCTCCCCTTTTCTCTTCTTGCTCCTCTTACCCTCTTAAAAATGGGTATTTAAGTTATTTCAAGTGAGAGGAAAACAAGAAGGAATTGCAACATCGCTAGATGATACCTTGACCCCTTGGGCAAGGCATATCTTAGAAATCAATGATCCAAAAGCTAAAGCGGCGCACAACCAGGTCAAAGCACTCCAAAGTTGTTCAAAGATAACTCTGGAGATATGAATTACTCTAGGTCATTCAATCGCATAGATTAAAATTTCTCTTGACCTAGTCACCTCACTTAAATGCCCAGTTGGCATTATTATGCTTGAGATAAGAACGTGCCATGCATTGCATGAGTTCTTAAGGAGAGCTAGTGGAATGTTGGCAAGGTTCCCTCTCCAGCTAGCATTGTGAGAGGTGAGGGCGCTTATTATAGCTGCCAGATCATACTCTGAATTTAGCAAGGCTTGGTAAGCACACTCAACTACCGCCTTATGTCTGTAAAGTTACTCAATCTGCTTGAGCTTAAAATGTAGGGCCTTCCCTCGTACAAAAGTTTTGCGCCCATTCACATTTACTGTGTTGGCATAATCTTCATATACGAGAGATGGGTAAGAATCGGTCTGCAGGAAGACCAAGTTTTCCCATCCCTAGTACGATATATCGCCATGAAAAACATTGAAAAAGAGTTTAAACCACCTCTCTAGGATGAGGTTCCTTCTGGAAGTTATTTGGACGAAGCGCTGCATGGCCTCCAATGCGAAGAACCTTTTTTTCTTGAACGAGCAACACTTTTCTTTGGGATTCCATTAGTGCAGCAGATGGTTATGAGCTATGTGAATTCAAGCATAAATTTTCAAGCACAAAGAGTGTAAGCAACACTCTCATATCCCCTCTATTTATAGGTCCATAAATTGTTAACATTTTCTCTTGAATTAACATTCAAATCAGATTTATGGCAGGTCAAAAATGGTCATTAAGTCATGCCATAATTGTGATTGATTTCAATCTTTAGAAAGAGGGAAAATGCATATTTTCAGTAGTTTTTACCAAAATACAAGTTCCAAAGGGCGCAATAGAGACTTTTACTCCTTGGGATTTCCCAAGCAGTCAATAAAGGCTCCAAATGTGCATTACGCGCTGTGGCGCAAGATAGCACCAAGGTTCCTTTTAGGCATGCGATAACACCAAATTCCTCTCTAGCATCCTACAGCGTTGTATTCTGCTGTGGCGCGCTATAGCGGCAAATTCCACTGTAGTACGCTTTAGCGTCGAAATCCACTATTGCGTGCTATAGCACTTGCTGAAATAACTTTTTCTAAAGTTAAACTAATTTTCAGGATTCCAAGTATAATGATCAGGTTGCATTTCTTTATTGCAAAGTTAACTAACTATTCCTACACACAATATGGTAAAAACAATTCAAAAAAATATATATGTGTTGCCTTCTATAAGCGCTTGGTTTAGTCTCGTCAGCCCGACAAATTTAAGAACTTAGGTAACTATTTATTTGGGGGTCTTTTTTTCCAAATCTTAGAAGTACATGGGTGAGCACTAACATGTGTTGCGCTCAAACCCATCACTTCAGATTTCCCTTTTTCCTCTTCTTTGTCTTCAGAGTTGGGTCTAGGTGCTCCCTTCTTTTTCTGCCTTCCCCTCTAGTTTTCTTCTTACATTTTATATGTTCCTTGGTATTTTCTACAGATGAGGTGCTTTTGTTACTCACAAAACTTTGATCATTTAATCTAAAATTCTCTAGTTCAATACTCCTTGAAGGTGATTCTCCTCTCAGTTTTCTTCTCCAATGTTATTCCATATTCCTTTGCTTGTAAACTTTAGGCTTAAGATCAATATCTTTAGTTTTCAAATTTATTTTTATAGTCATAATCCCCATTGATACATCTATGATTGCCTTGGTAGTTGCTAAAAAAGGTCTTCCAAAGATGATAATGGAATTTACATTCCATTTATCCCATTCACATATTATAAAATCAGTGGGAACTATGAAGCTTTCCATAACCACTACAACATTCTTAACTACACCAAGAGGAGTCATTGATTCTAAATTTACAAATTCTAGAATTATTGGGTGGTTTCCATTCCCCTTATTCCTAGCTTCTCATAGATATAAAAGGGCATCACATTGACGGAAGCTCTTAGATCACACAAGGGATCTAAAAGAACTTCACCCTTGATGAAGCAAGGAATGTTCATTCTCCCTAGGTCCTCATATAATCTAGCAATCATGCTTCCTTCTATAATCTCTGTGCTAGTTGTGCCTACTTTTCTTTCCTCAATTCTTTCTTCTAAGTTTGTTCCTTAAGTAATCATTTTCTAATATATCAGAATTTATGACACTCACTGTCTCCCTTGGGTTCACTTTGGTGGAACTAGGTAAAGTTCCCTACTAACGTGTGGATAACTGTTGGGAAATTTAACCCAGTTGAACTTCAATGTTCTTAAGGGATACCTCAATCCAAGGGATTGAGGGATCATGTTGACTTATAGTTATTTCTATTCTTCCCATAAATTGGCATGTTTCAGCTTTAAAGGCATTGAAAGCTCCCTCAAGACCTAGATCTTGGGGCTACTGATTATGATTAAAGATGTGCCATTTCCTAAGCAATGCTGTATTATTATCAAAGTTTTTGGTTGTATTGTTATTACTCTAAGAAAAGTTTGGATGGTTCCTATATCCAGGATTATGCTATTTCAATAGGGTTATTTTGCTCATGATTTTGGTTTGAGTTATTGTTTCTTAAAAAATTCACTTATTCAGTTCCAAAAGGTGCATAGGGGCTGTTAAGATTACAATTATCACTACAATGTCTTCCCCCACACAAATCATAATAAATTTCCTATGCATTATTAAGATTCATACTGCCAATTTTTTGATTAAGAGCATTAATTTCATTTTGGAGAGAAAGAATTTGATTCACCTCATCCACATTATTAATCTCTTTCTTATTGGAATTAAACCTATCCATAGGCCATTGGTAAGCATTATTTTCCATTTCCTCTAATATGTTATAGACCTCCTCCTAGGCTTTGCTACTAAATGACCCTCAAGCAGCTACATCAATTAGGGTCCTTATGGGTGCATTCCGTCTATTATAAACCATTTGAATGTGCATCCATTGCAGAAACCTGTGATGAGGACAATCTAAGAGACTCCTTAAAATGTTCCTAGCTATCACACAGTGTCTCCCCTCATACTGACAAAAATTGGCTATTTCTATTCTCAACCTTGCAGTTTTTGCTGGTGGAAAATATTTGGCTAAGAATTTCCTAGCTAAATTGTTTATTTTTATTCTCAACCTAGTAGTTTTTGCTTGGTGGAGAACTGAGCCAACTTTTTGCTCTGTCTCTCAATGAGAAAGAAAGCAACCAAAGTTTAATGGCATCATCAGTAACACCATTATACCTAAATGTGTCATATATCTCCAAAAAGTTGGAGATGTGTGAGTTCGGAACCTCAGTGGCTAGCCCTCTAAACTGACTATTTTGAACCATACAAAGTGACAGACGTAGAATTTGTATCCGCGCTTGCACGCAAGTGTACGTGGTCTGAAGTAATAAGTGGAAGTTGAGTTCTAATATTTATCGTCCTCAGGGAATGGTGGTTTTGATACTAAGTGTTATCTTCTTTCAATAATGTTTAGAAAAATCATCTATTAGTGTTTTTGGTTTTGTTCCTAAATTTTCCATATAAAGTACTTAAATGTAGATGCTATGTGATTGAGAAGAGAGAGTTGGGGGTTCATTATATGAATGTAAGAACTTGGTGTTGTAATTATGTCATTGCAATTTGTAAAGTTATTTTATATGCCTAATCAATCAAGTGAACATTACCTTTCTTAGATTGGTCCTCAAAATTCAACAAGTTCAAATCTAGTGCACAAGGAGAATACTCTAAGGTTCTTCTTTAGCACATAGATTCTCATGAGATCATAATTTAATTGATTTATTACTGTCTACGTCTAATTTACCAAATCTTCCTTTTAGTTATTTTGACCTCAGAAGCTTTGATTCCCACCAAGCAACATCATGCACTACACACGCAGTTTAGTTAAGGGAGAGGATTCATCGTGCCCAACTGGACTATGTCACATCATCCATGGTGTCCGATGATCCCTCCCTCCTTCTACTTTGCTGAGCCATAGAGCATGATTGGAGGGGACTTTGCTCACAAGCATCAATTTCTTGGATGAGCTCAAGGAGTGGTGCTAATGGGGCCTAAGAACTTGCCATGTAGCTCTCAGCTCAATTGCACTAACTCCTTGCTCTAATCCAATTAGTGAGTATTTGAGTACAAGTCTTTCTTATATTAAGATTCTCATTTTATAATTGATTTAGCAATGATTTTAAAATTGATAATCATTCCAGGAATTTACATAGACATGTAGATAAAAGAAACCTTCATTTCGATATTTTTTACTTAATGCACTTTCAAAATACAACACCCTTATCCTTACTTAGCACATAATTACAACCCAACTGTCTCTAAGGAGGGTTTAGCCATCCATTATAGATTTAAGATAGATAGATACATACAAAGGCGAGAACCTTGACATCGGTTCGACTATAAAATAAATAAGAGGTCGAGAAAAAAATACTAGGAATGTCCTAGAAATTTTTTGGGGTTCTCTAGATTTCTTCTTTTCCTCCCTCTTCCCTCCTCCAAGATCCTTGCACTCCTCCTGCCACTTGATCTTGCAAGTGTCCTCTGATCCTACTCCTTGGAGAGTTCTCCTGCTTTCTTTATTAGCAGCCTTCTTTAGGATTTCTGAATGTGGAAAATGGGAACCCTCTTTTAGTTTCAAAATGCTATTTATATAGGGATTCCTTCAGCCTTCTGCATAAATTCTGTCTAACCCTTTCTCTTCCTTGAATTTATGCAAAGCAATTTAATATTATTCCTTTATTCCTCTTGGATACAGCATAATTTATTGCTTTTGCAAGTTCCAAATGGCTAGGGAAGGCCAAAGGGTTAATTTTTAAGCCTTCCCTATGATGTCATTAATACCTTAACCTGGCAAAAACTGCATCGGGCGCTGTGGCGCACTGCAGTGCGTTGTGCGTGCTGCAGCGGTTACATCTCATACTACTGTGCATGGACCCAGACATGCTGTTTACTGGGGATCCATCGTAGCGTGCTATGGCAGCCTCGTTCGAAACACTGTTCCGCTGCAATGCGCTATGGTGGGTCAAGTTAATTCAAATTCTTGTCGCATTGCGCTGAGGCAGTTTGAGTTGTGAATTCACTGTTCAATTAATCTTTTTGCTTATTTTATTAAGTTTTGATGAAATTACGCTGCGGCCCGCTGTAGCGCGTTGGGGAGCACTATAGCGTAATCCTTCCAGTTTGTATTTTAGTTCTTTATACCCATGCGTGCTGTGGCACGCTGGAGGCCCGCTGTGGCACGCTGGAGGCCCGCTGGAGGCGCGCTACAGTAGTTAAAGTTACAAAAATGTGAAAAATCAACGTTCAATTAATTCTCATATGGTCAAAACAGTTCTCCGAGAAATGACATTGTGGCCCGCTATGGCGCGCTGTGGAGCGCTGCAGTGGTTCTCCATCTAGGCTTGCAGGTATGCTCCAGGTGAGTTCTATTTAGTAGACTGCCTTGGCCTGCTGTGGCGTGCTGCAGCGCGCCACAGCAGTTTTGTTCCATAAATTCTTTATCTTCTCTAGAATTTCCTCTTCTTCTATTTTTACCTGAAAATGATAAGATTCTAATCAAATTATGCTTGTTCATGTGCTATTTTGAATGTTTTTAATCCTTTATTTTGCTATAAATTTTAGATTTATCACATAGGGTTGACGGCTTAATCTCAAAATTAATGGCCTCTATATTTGGTCTCACTATGGCATGTGGGATTCCCCTCACTGTTGGTAATGCATAATCTCTAAGAGCTCTACCCCATTATTTGCTATCAGATTTCCATCTAAATTATCCATTTCTAATTGAGCATGATTTAAAATCAATTATTCTCTCCTAGCTTTTAAATATGTTCTTTCTATTTCATAGTGAAAGAGAATATTTGAGTTGTCTCTTCTACTGATGCAATTCAAATTTCTACTAGTAAGAGCACAATTCACAACAATCAAATAAAAATGAAGAAAAGCTAGTTTAACAAGAACAAAGCTAAAAAGTAATAACAAGTGCAATTACAAAAATAGAAAAAATATGTTCAGTAATTAAAATTCCAAATCACCAAATACTAACAAATTATTTTTAATACAAAACAATTCACCATTCCCCGACAACATTGCTAATAACTTGACAGACTGAAAATATATGTCTGCGCTCACACGCAAGTGCACGTGGTCTACAGTAATAAGAGATTTGAAGTCCTGAGAATTATCGTCCATTTAGAATGGAGTGTTTCATTACTAAAGTATATTTGCTTTTATTGATGTTTGAACATTGGTTTAGTTTGTGTTGTTAGTTCCAATTTAGCAATCATAGTTTCATTGATTAGAAACAACAAGATGAAAAATTAGGGAGAGTTGGGTTTAACATGCAATTTATTGAAGGGTTTTGTGTAAGTTTTCTTCTTTGTAAATTTTAAATGTCAAATTACTTAAATCTCTTAATTATAATCAAGCAATAATAGTCTTCTTTAGAGTATTCTCTAATTCAGACTAAGTTAACCCTAGTGCTCATGAACTCAAGGAGGTTCAATCCTGGCACATAGACCCTCACATGATCATAATCAATTAAATCTGATACTTACGTCTAAATTTTCAAATCTAGTGTTTAAATTGTGCGATCATGCAAGCTTGATTCTACCAAATAACATCGCATGCATCTATTCTCAATTGAGCTAAGGAAGAGAGTCATTGGGCTAAGTGGGTTATGTCACATAACCCATAAACACTCAACACTTCATTTTCCTCCATTAACACAAATGAGCTATGGAGCATACTATGTGGCTCTTGACTCATATGCATCAACTTCTCAGCTTAGCTAGAGGAACAATGCTACAATACTTAAAAGATTGTCACTAGGCTCTCTGTAGTTATGCATATATTCCTAGCTTAAGCAAATGGTGAGTGGTGGAGCTCTAAGATCATTTAATTTTTCATCTCTCTGCTCATTATTTCAAACCCTAAGTATTTGCATTCATCATCCTTGCAAAGCAAAAATTATCACAGATATGCACGACGATGATGCTCTATGTGCATGTCCTTAGTTCTAAAGGATGAACTAGCTTGATAGTTTTCTTAGTTTAAAAACATTGACTTAAATAAATACATTCATGACACACCATTCATCTTAGCAATTTTTCATATCAATAATCAAGAAATAAATAAAGAAAATTACTCATAGATAAAATTGAGTACAAACACTTTTAATTCCCTCAAATCATTACATGCTTATGCCCAACCCTCTCCAAGGAGGGTTTAGGCTTCCATTACAAAAGAAGTACAAAAAAAGAAATTTAGAACATTAAACCCTTGCATGGTTCTTTGCAAAAAAGAAATTAAAAAATAAGATAGAGATACAATACTATGAACTGCTGTCGCATTCACCGGATCTTCTCTCAGTCACCGCTCTCTTTCCCTTTTCTGTTTCATGAACTTGATTCCTCTTTGCTTTGGTGGTATCCTAATCCTTCCTTGGGCTGGGCTTCTCTCCTTCCTTCAGCTTTTGCACTTTCAAATATTTAGAAGCATGAATGTCTAATAGAAAAAAAATTAGAGCTTGGTTTTAGCTAATTGTCAGGATCAATTTTAATTTGGAGGTCAATGTATTTTAGCCAATTTTTAAGATCCTAAAATAGGCAAAATAGCTAGATTGCTCAATTGAGCTCCAATTGATCCCAAACTCCTATGGATAAGTTAAAATGATCATTTAAGTCTAATGGAAAGAAAATCAAACCTTGGTTTGGCTTATATTTACTTGGATTAGCTAGAGTAATAACTAATGTTGTTACTAACTCTCCCACTTAAGAATGATGTTATCCCTAGCATCATTCAAGTGAAGAAAGTACAATGAAAATGAAATATTGAATAATAACTGAGAAGAAAGGAATAGGGGAAGTACCCAAGTTTTCGTAGAGCTTTGGAAATTTATGACGCACATCCGCTTCCTTTTCTTAAGTAGATTCTTTTAAACAGCGACTTATCCATTGAACCTTAACCATTGGAATGGAGCGATTCCCTTGCCACTTTTGATCACGAGCTAAGAATTTAATAGGTTCCTCAGCATAAAAGTGATCAGGTTGAATTTCCATTATTGGAAGTGGAACGAGATGGGATGGGTCTCTGAGATATTTTCTTAATGATGACATGTGAAACACATTGTGAACTACTGGAAAATCATCAGGAAGATTTAACCTGTAGGCTGCAGATCCTACTTTGGCTGATATCTCAAAAGGTACGACATAACAGGAACAGAGGTTCCTAGCTTTGCCAAATCTTTAGACACCTTTCATCGGGCTAACCTTTAAATAAGCATAATTTCGAATGTTGAATTCTTGAGATGATGATGAGCATCATGATATTTGATCCAACAATTTTGAGAGGAATGAATTCTCTGATGAATCAACTAAATCTCTTGGTTAGTTTCAATGACCTATTCAGATCCGTAAAGCGGAACACTTTTTATTTCTGACCATGCCCAAGTAGTACTACACTTCCTACCATATAGAACTTTATAAGGAGCCATTTTGATACTAGCCTAAAAGTTGTTGTTGTATGCAAACTCCACTAACTACAAGCATGTCATTTTGCCATTAAATTGGCTACACTTTTCTTCATATTGTGCCACCAGAAGGACTGCATCAAGTCTTGATACATCTTTGCACATTCAAGATGGACAGTGTATCCAGAGTAATGGATTTCAATAAGAACTTCTCGATGCATGGACTTCAGAATCCAGAGATGATTATTCTGATAAATGACATTGTTACACAGTTGTAAATCAGGATGATGACCACTTTTAATTGCAACTTTGAAATTCAGATAGTCATCATCCTTAGTTTGAGAGATGGAGACATCTCTGTGGAAGGTAGTTTCAACAGTGCTTTGGCTTAACATCATGCTTAGCATATCACCGTGAATAGGGATGATCTCGAGTTTGCAAAATTCTTCTTCTAAAGAACTTTCAACAATCATCACAAATAACGTGGCATGACGATTGATAGCGTCTGCTACGATGATTGATTTTCTAGGGTGATACTTAATAGTAAATCATTATCGGTGATCAATTTCAACCACCTTCTTTGTCGGCAGTTAAATTCGTGCTGAGTAAAAATTTACTTCAGGCTTTGATGATCAATGAAAATAGAGCATTAAACTCCATACAAATAATGACACCAGATTTTCAAAGCAAAAATTACTGTGGCAAGTTCAAGATCATGAATGGGATAAATCTTTTCGTGATATTTTAGCTGACGAGAGGCATAAGCAATTACTTTACCCTCTTGCATTATTACATAGCCTTAACCATTTTCAGATGCATCCGCATATACCTGATAGTTTAGACCTTATTTATGTAAAAGGAGCACTGGGGTGGTAGAGAGTGCATCCTTCAAGATTTGAAATGCTTCTTTTCAATTAAAACTTCAAATGAAAGGTATAAATTTTTGTGTCAGCTTAGTCAGTGGTGAGGCGATATGGGAGAAGCCTTTGATGAACTTCTTGTAAAATCCAATTAATCCCAAAAAGCTTCTAATATTAGTTACTGACTTGGGTAATACCCAATTTTGAATTGTGTTTATTTTCTTCTGATCTACTCGAATACATTGGGCATCCACTACATGACCTAATAAAGCTACATATTTTAGCCAAAATTCACACTTGGAGAATTTGACATAGAGCTGGTGTTCACACAAGGATCCTAATACGGCTCTTAAATGATCTTCATGATCCTTCTGAGTTTGGGAATAGATAAGAATATCATCGATAAAGATGATCACGAATTTGTCTAAGTATGGCTTAAGGCTTTGTTGCATCAAGTTCATGAATATTGATGGCGCATTGGTGAGTACAAAAAACATTACAAGAAATTCATAGTGGCCATAGCGAGTGCAAAAAGTTGTCTTCTCTACATCAACTTCCCTTACTCACAACTGATGATATACTGATGTTAAATTGATTTTAGAGAATATAACAACACCAGATAGCTGATCATATAAGCTATCAATTCTAGGAAACAGATATATGTTCTTGATGGTCACTTTATTCAACTCACGATAATTTTTGTACATTCGCATAGAACCATCTTTCTTCTTTACAAAAATAACTAGCACTCCCCAAGGTGACATAGTTAGCCTGATGAAACCCTTGCTCAAGAGCTCTTGTACGTATTTGTTAAGCTCTTATAGTTCCATAGGTGTCATTCTGTAAGGAACTTTAGATATTGGTTGAGTTCTGAAAACTAACTCAATAAAGAATTCTACTTCTCTAGCTGGAGGTACTCCTGGTAGATCCTCAAGAAATATATTGGTGAAATCTCTAACTACCTTACTATCAGAGAGAGGAATGTTCTCTTTGATTTCACCCATCATGGTGACTAGAAAACATCACATCTCTTACTGATTAATTTCTTGACCTAAATAACATTTATTAGAGATAACTGAGTACTAATCTTTTCTATGAAAGTTTCAAGCTTACCATGGGAATTATTCTTCTTGAGATAATTTATTACTGTATTGTGATTACTAAGCCAATTCATCCCAACAATAATATCAAAATTGGCTAAAGGCAAGATGATTAGCTTGGAATCAAAATCTTGATTATTTAACGTCACATGTCTTGAGAGCATTGAGTTGAGCTCCAGATGGAAATTCAACATTTAATGACTCAGCTAATTTGTATGTGGTCAGATTAAGAGTTTTGACAAAATATTCAGAGATAAAGGAACGGTTAGCTCCGGTGTCGAATAATACATTGCAAGGTTTGTCATTAAAATAAAGTGTTCCTAAAATTATTTAAATGCATTGCATTAACTAATTAAATATTCAAAAATGTAGGAAATGCGAACAAGACAAAAAGAAGGGTTCAAAAATATGTACCTGAAACCACCTTATTATCTTCTGCATCTTTCAAAGGAGTTAGGGCATACACACGCAAGGCTAGCAGGACGATTAGTAGCCTACTTTTTGAAATTATTGTGGTTCTAGAATCTAGGAGCGATGGCTTGCTCCTGTGCTGGTTCTAAAGTTTCTGCAGTATGAGTTGGCATTATTGCCATCCTTGAATCTTGCTGGTTCAATGGGGTAGCACAGAAGACTTGGTTACACTATGAATGGTTGATACGAACACCATCTATAGTTTCTTGATGCGTGCAATGGTAGAACAAATGGCCTTTACGATTGCATGTGCAACACTTATAGCCAAAGTGATAACACTTGCCATATGGGTGAAGCCTGTTGTAGTTTGGAGTTGGCTCTGAGGGTGAAGCAGCCTCGAGCTGGTAAACCTCAGCAGATGGAGACATTTGCCTCCTAAATGCCTCGTAGCAATTTGCCTCTCCTTCTATAGATCTGTGTTAGTCTTCTAAGAAAATGCCTTAGATGCAAAAATTCTGGAACCCTCCTTTTGTCTTCAAGCTATGCTTTTATAATCCATGGTAACCCCTCAGCATTAGTGCAGCCACTCATTTTATCTCCTCAGAATTTAAATTTTTATATTAATCATTCCTTTATTCTCTTGAGAAGGAGGAGATTTTAATGTAATCAATTTAATTCCAATTTTGGGAAAGGGAAGAACTAACTTTCATTCTTTTCCCAGTGCTGATTTGAATTCTTATGCCTGAGAACTTTTACAGCGGGTGCTACGACACGCAGTAGAGATAGACTTTTGATATAGAGGGCGCTACGGTGTGCGGTAGTGCGGGACTTTTGATCTTAATGGGGCTGCAGCGCGCGGTCGCGCCGAACTTTTGGTCTTGAGACCCTTATGGCGCGCTATGGCATGCGGTAGAACCTATTCCTCATTAAATTTTTATAAGTGTTTATGATGCATAATAGCCTCTGATATGTTGCAGCGCGCAGTAGTGCAAGACTTTCGGTCTTGAGACTGTGGTAGCGCGGTAGCGCATGGCTTTCAATTTTGTTTCCACTATCGCGTGCTATAGCGCCTAACTTTTCAGTTAAGTTTGGCGCTTGATGAATCTATAGATTATATCATAAATAAAGGAAAAATCTCATTCATATCCTTATTAGAAACAGCCCTCCTTGATCAAATTTTGCTTATTTTTAGGTAAAAAGTCAGCTCAACAATTTATGGGTAATTCTGGAGTATTTTTATAATTTTTGGGAGAAAACCGCTGCGGCCCGCTGTAGCACGCTGCAGCACTCCACAGTGCACTCCATCTACTGGCATGCAGAAGGCACTAATCTAAGGGGATTTTTGAAATCTGGAGTGATTCTGCTATGGCACGCCACAGCGCGCCGTAGCGTGCTGCAGCGAAACAATTTTCATAACTCAATCACTACAGCGCACCGCTGCAGGTGAGTTTTCAAAACTCAGTCGCTCAGTGCGCTGTAGTGAGAAAGATTTCAAAACTCAATCAGCATGCCGCAGCGGGTGAGTTTTCGAAAAATAATCGCTACAGCGGGAGAGTTTTCAAAACTCGATCACTACAGTGCGCTACAGCGAATGAGTTCTTAAATCTCAATCGCTCCAGTGCGCTGCAGCAGGCATGTTTTTAAACTAAAAATCGCCTCAGTGCGCTACTGCAAAAGAGTACCGAAACTCAATCGCTACAGTGCACTACAGTGGCACGCTGAATTCCTATCTTCTTAGGGCATTAATTGTGGCTGAGACAAGACCCCCTATCCTGCTTCTTGTCTACCAGCCACCATATCTTCTGCAGCAGAATATTTTATAAGGAAAAATAAATATTTTTAAGTGATTAGGTGATTAAAGAATGGAAAAGGAAATGTCTTGTCATGCCTCAAGTTGGCTAAGCACTCATTGCTGTAGAAATTTGGAGGAAAGAATCCAAAATTTGAAAGCAAAGAAGGAGATTTACTCCTCTATATATGCAGCTCTTCTTCATAAAAGAAGAGTTCCCAATTTTCATCCAAAAATTTAGTTTTTAGGGGCTCCATAAAAGAAGAAGCAAACCTCTCCAAGGGAGGTGGAAAGACCAATACTAGAGGAGAAAGAACCAAAGGTTGCACTAGGGAGCTAAAGGAAAGGAGTAGAGGAAGAATAGGAGAGATCTAGAGAATCCCAATAAGGGCTGTTCCTAGTAAACTCTTAATCTTGCTTTTGATTTCTTTTAGTGGATCATGAAAGTGTCTTCATCCATGTATATTTTTCTTCTTTTCTCAGCTGTAATGGAAGGCTAAACCCACTTGGGGAGGGTTGGGCTAAGCCCATTGTGAAATATAAAGGACTTAATGAATGATGTAGCATTGAAATAAAATTTAGTTTTTGAATGGTTCAATAAAATCATCTTAAGATCAAGTTGTGGATTAAATGAAAATCTTATGTTAAGAAAATATAATTATAAAAATGAACAATCAAAATGAAAATCTTTTGTTCCATAACTCATCACATAGTTAAGAGTGGGATATGTGTGCATGGGGTGCTTAAAACAAAGTGATAAGTTCTTGAGCCTAATTGCACCATGTTTTACGCTCAACTAAGGAGTCGAAGCGTGTGAGCTAAGACCCACTAATGGAGCTCTGTTGCTCAGCACACGTGAAAGGAGGAAGTGTGCACTTGATTAATTGGCCTAATGATAAAGAATAAAAAGTGCTTGAGAAGTAATATAACATGAGGTCTCTATCATTTCACATGGAAGAAGCCCAACTCTCCTCTCTAAATCTAATAGTTTCTTAAATCATAATTATTGCTTTGTTAAAGGAACCAACTCAAAATTGAAATCATACCGTTTATACATTATTGAATATAGATATACTTAGTAACAAAACATACAGTTCTCTGAGGATGATAAATCTCAGAATTTACCTTCCAACTTATTATTTCAGACCACGTATACTTGCGTACGAGAGCAGACGTGTATTCTACAGTCTGTCAAGGTTTTGGCACCGTTGTCGGGGAATGGTAATTATTTTATATTAAGGAGAATCTACTAGTAAATAGTGATTTAACCAAATCTCTTTGCAGATAGTTTTTAATTTTTGTTCTTGTAGTTATTTTTGCAAACCATTTACTTTTCTTTCATTTACTTTGCTTTCATTTGCTTAATTATGGAATGCTATTGCTATATTTGTTCTTCATTGGTTAATTTCTAAATTGGTATGAGTAGAAGAGTCTGTACTGAATATCTTTTTGATCCAAAAATTGAACGAACCCTTTTACAAGCTAGAAGGAAATAAGCAATCTTAAATAATCAACAAGCTGTTATGAAATACTTTGATGAAATTCTTAGAGAGCCTTTAGGAGAACCACAGGGTAGAGTACTTAGAGATTATGCTTTGCCCACTATTAGGGGCATTCCTCACGCAACTGTTAGGCCAAACATAGAAGCCAACAATTTTGAGATCAAACCTTCTACACTCATTATGGTTCAAAATAATCAATTTGGTGGGTTAGCGACAGAAGACCCTAATTCACATATTTCAAACTTTCTTGAAATATGTGATACCTTCAGGTTTAATGGTGTTTCTAAAGATGCCATTAAACTTAGGCTTTTCCCTTTATCCCTAAGAGACAGAGCCAAGAGTTGGCTCAGCTTTCTCCCGAGTGATTCCATCCGTACTTGGGATGATCTCGCTAAGAAATTCTTAGCGAAATATTCCCTCCGATGTAAACTGCTAGACTGAAAATTGAGATAACCAACTTCAATCAGTTTGAAGGAGAGACTCTATATGATGGGTGGGATCGCTTTAAGGAATGCCTAGGGCGATGCCTGCATCTTGGGTTCCCTTTATGGATGCAAGTGCAAATCTTCTATAATGGTTTGAACGCTCGAACAAGGACTCTCATTGATGCGGCCACCGGAGGCTTAATTAGTAGCAAAACTCAAGAAGAGGCTTATGACCTCTTAGAAGAAATGGCAAACAATGTGTACCAATGGCCTTCTGAACGACTAAAAAAGGAATCAATTAAGATGAGTGAATCAAACCAAATAACAGCCTTGCAAAATGAAATCCACATATTGAACCAACGAATTGAAAAATTGAATATTATTGTTGTTCAAGAAACTCAGTGTGAGCTGTGTGGGGGAAAGCATGTTAGTGAAAGCTGTAATTTAAATAATTCTTTCGTGCAATCGAACACCGAGCAAGTTAACTACTTAAGGAACAATAATGTCATGAACAACCCTTACTATAATACATATAATCTGGGGTGAAAAAATCACCCTAATTTCTCTTGGAGTAACAATAACAACAATGGAAATCTTAATGGGGGTAGTTCATCTAATCAACAGAGTTAAAACAACGAAAACAATTTTAATCATCAACCTACAAATTTAGAAGGAGCCTTTGATGCGTTTAAGGCAGAAACCATTCAATTTATGGACAAAACTGAAGCAACAATCACCTGCCATGATACCTCCATCCAAGGGATAGAAGAATCACTCAGAAACATTGAAGTTCAACAAGGACAGATCTCCAAGAAGCTGACCACTCGACAGCAAGGAGCATTGCCTAGTTCTGTAGAAGTGAATCCATGGGAATTGGTGAGTATGATTTATTAGGAAGGGGTGGAAGATGATGACCATATTAAAGGTAGTAATTCTATTGTGAAGGAGTTAGAAGATAGAGAAGGGGGTAGAAATCCTAATTTTGAAAAGCTCACTGCCCCTAAGTGCGAAGACCCGGGGAGGTTATGCATTCCTTACGTGATTAAAAATGAGGTATTTTAGATCCCCTGTGTGATCTTGGTTCCTCAGTTAATGTCATGACCTACCATATATATGATCATCTCAAGGTAGGAGGGAAGGAATACACCTCTATAATTCTAGAATTTGCTAATTTGGAGTCGTTAACTCCATTAGGCATTGTAAGGAATGTTGCTGTAGGGCTAGGAAGCTTCATTATCCCCACCGATTTTGTTGTTTGTGAATGGGATAGGTGCAATGCAAACTCCAACATTATCTTCGGAAGATTTTTCCTCATGAGCTCTAAGGCTATCATAGATGTGTGCAGGGGGGTCATAAGAATAAGGATCCAGGGTAGGTCTAAATTAATAGATCTCAAACCTACCTTTTTCAAACAAAAAGTTATGGAGTTAGATGTGAAAAGGATGGCTATGGAGGAAAGATTTCATGAAATACTTAACTTGCAAAATTTAAATCTAAGTGAAAGGAACTTTGAGGCTAGATCTAGCACGTCTTCCGAAAGTGAAAATAAGGAGAAAATAAAATAGAAGAAAATGAGGAGGGGAAAGAGGAAAAAGAAAGTTTCCTCCAAAACTGAATACGTGGACCCTGAAAGGATTGATGAGGGTGCGGGTTTGAGCACATTTTTTGTTAGTGCTCACCCAAATACCTCGAAAGTATGGAAGGAGAGACCTCCTGACCTTTCCAGCTACAAGGAGACCCTTAACGAGTCAGGCTAGCAACATTAAACTGAGCGCTTCTTGGGAGGCAACCCAAGTAAGAAAAAAAAAGGTAGAAATCAGATGTACTACAGTGCACTACAGCGGGCAAGTTTTCAAAACTAAATCGCTACAGCGTGCTGCAGTGGGTGAGTTTTCGAAACTCAATCGCTACAGTGCGCTACAGTGGGCAAGTTCTTGAAGTTCAACCCATTGCAGCGAGAGAGTTTTCAAAACTTAATCACTACAGCACGCTGTAGCGATCTGCTTCAATTGTAGCGATCTGCTTTAGCTGTAGTAGTTTTGACCACCTTGGGAATCCAATGCAGTAAAAAATTTACTTTATTTGGGATTCCTAGGAAGTCAAGAGGATGGTGCTGATAAAGCTGCCCCCTCATCTTCCCTTTTTCCTATAAAGCTTGTCACATTTATGGCATGGGAAGCTCCCTTGACCGTATTTTCTTTGGCCATCCTGATTGCACATGAAGACTAAGAGAAAATAACCTTTACCTATCCCTTCGGGACCTTTGCCTTTAGAAGAATGCACTTTAGAATGCGCAATGCTCTGGCTACTTTCCAACGATGTATGATGGCAATTTTCTCTAATATGATAGGGGAATTTTTGGAAATCTTTATGGATGATTTTTCTGTTGTTAGAAGTTCTTTCGACCATTGTCTCGTCAATTTGGGAAAGGTTCTAAAAAGGTGTGAAGAATTCAAATTTGATCTTAAATTGGGAAAAATGTCATCTCATGGTCGAAGAATGTATTTTCATTGGTCATTTGATCTCTAGGCGGGGAATAAAAGTTGAAAAAGCTAAAGTTGAGTTAATTGAAAAACTTCCGCCTCCTATCAATGTAAAAGGAATTAGAAGTTTCCTTAGGCATGCAAGATTTTATAGAAGATTTATCAAATATTTCTCCAACATAAGCTTGTCACTCTGTAGATTACTAGGAAAAGATGTTGAATTCAAATTTGACGAAAATTATCTAAAAGGTTTCAATGCTATTAAAACTGCCTTGATCTCTGCTCTAATAATTTCTACTCTAATTTGGGACACCCATTTTGAGATTATGTGTGATGCGAGTGACCTTGCAGTTGGTGCTGTCCTTGGGCAGCGAAAGGAATGAAGCATTTATTTTATTTACTATGCTAGTAAGCTTCTTGATAATGCCCAAAGAAACTGTGCTACCATGGAGAAAGAACTCTTAGCTATCATTTTTGCATTCACTAAATTCAGGTCTTATCTTATTGGGTCTAAGACAACTGTTTATACTGACCATGCAGCCTTTAAGTATCTCCGTCAAAAGAAAGAAGCAAAACCTTGCTTAATATATTGGGTGCTGCTCTTGCAAGAATTTGATCTAGAAATTCAAGATAAAAAGGGGAGTGAGAATGTGTTAGCTGACCATCTATCTAAATTGACCCATCTCGAAAGTGATAATTTGACCAAAATTAGTGAATCATTCCCTGATGAGAAGCTGTACACTATTTCATCTACAAAACCTCCTTGATTTGCTGACTTTGCAAATTATCTTGCATGAGGAGTTATACCAAAAGACCTGAACTTTCAACAGCAAAAACAATGTTCTTTGCTTACATAAAAAATTACTTTTGGTATGATCCCTTCCTCTATAAATGTTGCAAGGATCAACCCCTAAGGAGATGTGTGCCTGATTTGGAAATCAAGGACATTCTCTACCATTGCCACACTTCCCCTTATGGAGGGCACCATGGAATTGATTGAACAGCAGCTAAGGTGCTTCAATCTAAGTTCTTTTGGCCTCATCTATTCAAAAATGCTGTTGATTTGGTGAAAATTTGTGATAAATGCCAAAGAACCGAAAACCTTAGCAAAAGGGATGAGCTTCATTTGAATGGAATCTTCGAAGTGGAGCTCTTTGATGTTTGGGGAATTGATTTCATGGGCCCATTTCCTTTATCCCAAGCTAACATGTATCTTCTTGTTGCTGTTGAATATGTTTTAAAATGGGTAGAGGCACTTGTATGTGTGAACAATGACACTAAAACTGCTGTTAAATTTCTCAAGGAGCATGTACTTGTGAGATTTGGTACTTCTAAATTCCTAATAAGTAATGGGGGAAAGCTTTTCTGTAATCAGCAGCTTGAGAGTTTGCTAAGAAGCTATGGAGTAAAATATAAGGTGGGAACTGCTTATCACTCTCAAACTAGTGGACAAGTTGAAGTCTCAAACAGGGAACTAAAGTAGATCTTGGAGAAGACAGTGAATCAAAATAGAAAAGATTGAACTTCAAAACTCCAAGATGTTCTTTGGGCGTATGGAACTGCTTTTAAAACTCCCTAGGAATGCTCCCCTACAGGCTTATGTATGGTAAATCTTACCATTTGCCCATGGAGTTGGAGCACCGTGCATTTTGGGCCATCTAGAAATTGAACTTCAATTTCCAATATGCTGGAGCAAGAAGAATGCTGCAATTAAATGAGCTTGATGAATTTAGATTGAATGCTTATAAAAGTGCTAAAATCTATAATGAAAAGATGAAAAAATGGCATGATAAATTGACTAAACCAAAGCCTTTTCAACTAGGAATGAAAGTACTTCTTTTTAATTCAAGATTGAGATTATTTATAAGGAAATTAAAATCAAGGTGGACGGGCTCGTTTATAGTGACAAAGGTCTATCCTCGTGGAGCCATAGATGTTACTTCAAGTGAAGGAACCTTCAAGGTAAATGGGAATCAATTGAAGCCTTATTTAGAGAAGAGTAACCTGCAGGAGAAAGGAGGATGGACCTTACAAGACCTTCCTATGAAAAGAATCACATAGAAGATTTCACTCGCGTCAAGCTGAGATGTTAATTCAAGCGCTTGGTGGGAGGTAGCCCACGCCTAAATTAGGTTGTATTTTTTCTTATTTTCATTTATAGTTTTTCTTTTTCTTTGTGTGTGTTTTGTTTTTCATTAATGAAATAAATTATGGATCCTCATATTTTCAAATTCTTTCTATGATTTGCAATTGACATATTTTTCTGAACTTTTCAAGACTATGAAACTTACAAAAATATCAATGTAAAAATTGATTGTCAACCATAATTTGCTTAACAAAAAAATGTCTAAACTCATTGATAGCATTAAATCATCTAAATAAGGGAATGATCTCAGATTGTATCTAGTCTCCAAAAATTTAACAAAATTAATGATAAGGTCTAAGTGTGGGGGAAAGCTTAGAAATCAAAACTAGTGATTAAATTAAGTAAGCTAAAAGAGTGTGCTGGGCTCCTGTAGGACTTCATGATCAAAAAAATTTGGAATTGGGATGAAGAAAAAAAATATCTCTCCCTAAGACTGAAAAAGAAAAACAAAGATAGGGATGAAGAAAAATATCTCTCCTAAAGAAAAAAAATGAAATAGGATAATCAAAAATATCTCTCCTAAAATTTTAAATATCTTTGAGGTTCATAAGAAGGAGCACATATGGCACAAAACTCTTGGTTACTCACTACCATACTAGTTTGGTGAATTCTAAAGAATCTCTCCCATCATGTAGCATCAAGCATTACAAAACTTAAAAATGGAGACTAGTCAATCAACCATGATTCATAACTAGAGTTAGAAAGGCTTAATGGCAGAAAAATTTGATAGTCATTTCAGTTAAGCTAGAGATTTGAACTGCAATCAAATTTCACATTGATAATTCATATTGACTCTCATACCTTAAAAACAAAAAAATCATTTCTTGAGCTTACTTAAGGATGAGCCAGAATCTAGGTGTGGGGATGTGATGAATCCATAATTTATATCATAAATAAAGGAAAAATCTTATTCATATCCTTATTAGAAACAACCCTCCTTGATCAAATTCTACTTATTTTCAGGTAAAAAGTGAGCTCAACAATTTATGGGCAATTCTGGAGTATTTCTGCATTTTCTAGGAGAAACTCGATGTAGCGCACTGTAGCACGCTCCAGCGCGCCACAGCACGCTTCAGCTACTGGCATGCAGAAGATGCTAATCTAAGGGGATTCTTGAAATCTAGAGCGATTCTGCTACGGAGCTCCACAGTGCATTGCAGCAATACAATTTTCGTAACTCAGTTGCTACAGCGCACCGCAGGGGGTGAGTTTTCAAAAATTAATCCCTACCGCGCACTGTAGCAAGAATGATTTCGAAACTCAATCGCTATAGCGTGCCGCAGCGGGTGAGTTTTCGAAACTCAATCGCTACAGCGTAAGAGTTTTTGAAACTCGATCGCTACAGTGCGCTGCAGTGGATAAGTTTTCAAAATTTAATTGCTACAGCGGGCAAGTTTTCAAACTTAAAACCGCTACAACGCGCTGCTGCGAAAGAGTTTCGAAACTCAATCGCTACAGCGCACTACAGTGGCATGCCGAACTCCTGTCTTCTCAGGGCATTAATTGCGGTTGAGATAAGACCCCCTAGCCTACTCCTTGTCTCTCAGCCACCATATCTTCTGTAGCAGAATATTTTTTAAGAAAAAATGATTCTTTTTAAGTGATTCGATGATTAAAGAATGGAAAAGGAGATGTCTTGTCATGGCTCAAGTGGGCTAAGCAGTTATTACTGTAAAAATTTGGAGGGAGGAAGCAAAATTTTGAAAGTAAAGAAGGATATTTACTCCTCTATATAAGCAGCTCTTCTTCACAAAAGAAGGGTTCCCAATTTTCATCCAAAAATTCAGTTCTTAGGGGCTCCATAAAAGAAGAAGGAAACCTCTCCAAGGGAGGTGAAAAGGACCATTGCTAGAGGAGAAAGAACCTAAGGCTGCACTAGGGAGCTAAATTAAAGGAGAAGAGGAAGAAGAGGAGAGATCCAGAGAACCCCATTATGAGCTATTCCTAGTAAACTCTTAATCTTGCTTTTGATTTCTTTTAGTAGATCATGAAAGGGTCTTCATTCTTGTATGTTGCACTCTAGTGTGTTCATCTCTTGCACAAGATTTGCACTTGAAGGATTTATAGGACAACTCTAAGGAATGCAATGTGCACTTGATTATATGGCATAATGATAAAGAATAAAAAGTGCTTGAGAAGTAATATAACATGAGATCTCTATCATTTTATATGGAAGAAGCCCAACTCTCCTCTCTAAATCTAGCAGTTATTTAAATCAAAATTATTGCTTTGTTAAAGGAACCAACTCAAAATTGAAATCATACTATTTAATCATTATTGAATATAGATATACCTTAGTAACAAAACATATCGTTCCCTGAGGACGATAAATCTCAGAACTTTCCTTCCAACTTTTTACTTCAGACCACGTACACTTGCGTGTGAGCGCAGACGTGTATTTTACAGTCTGTGAGCACTCTGTAGCATGTTTTTTTTCCAAATTTTTATATCGCCCTTGCAAACTTGGTTCCTGAAAGGTAGCAAATGCATAACAAAACATACTATTTCTAATGAAAATTGTTACTTTAATTAACTCAATTTACTATAAATATTAAATTTATTAGAAAGCTTCTATGAAATCATCCCAAGGAATGTCCTCAATGTCATAATCAATATACCGTGTGTTTCAAATATTATCCCACCAATATTTTGCTTCTTTGTGGATTAGATGGGTAGTGAGATGGATTGCTTCAAAATTTGGGCACTTGAGGCTAATTAGATTTTTCTCAACCATTTTCAGCCAATTGGTTGTATCCTTAGGGGAAATATTTCCCTGAAGGTTGAGGTCTCAATCTCAAAAAACTATGCATCATTCCATCAGTAGAATGATGGAATGAATGAGTTGTATACTTTGCAGGTGCTGTTGGTGCAATGTTATTAGTTGCTGCATGCAAGGATGGATGGCGATTAACTTTTGAATCGCCAAGGCTTGCTAGGTTTATTTTTCTAGCATTGCTGCCACCATTCCCTGTAGATGGGTAACCTCATCAGAAATACTGCTAGAGGCTACTACAATCTTAATCGGTGTAGTCAACAAAGGCAATCCTGGATTCATCTTATTGTAGCAAGATGAATCTTTACTTCAGAATAAATTTAAATATTTGAGGCAAAGTTTAACATTCAATCTTGAAATCACAAAATTTTATTACTCAAAAGTAAAGATTACATAATCATTAAGAGGAGCGAATACTCATACAAATACTAAAACTTGAAATGATAAAAGGCTATAACTATATTAAAAACTCTATACTGGGTACTAGTGCTCGTTGACGAAATCAGCACAGAACGCAAGACAAAAGTCTGTGAAAGTCACAACATAGTGTTTCCTCTTTTATTTCTTCTCTAAATTCTAGTTGGTGACAATCCACCAATCCTCAGCATCGTCTTGAATTAGTAATGTCATAAGATCGACATGGATGGTATCCAAGCACTCCATGTGGTCTAAAATTAACTCTATGCGATTTAATTTTATATAACATTCATATTCATAACATAAGAACTAAAATAATAACTCAACTCAGTATGAAAGTGCAAAAAGGTAAATACATCTAATATATTTAATTATTACAAACTCAAATAAATGAAGGGAAAGCTCATCCTCACAAGCATAAAAGAAATCTAGCTAAGTCTCAACAGTAGTAGCAAGGTCCTCCTCTTGACTAAGCTCATCTCTTGAAGCTACCTCCACAAATAGCTCTGAATCTGATATTGTTGGTATCACAATGCCAGGGCCCCAGTCAAGAAAATAAAAACTTACAGTTAGACAATTGTCTAAACATATTTTAGGCAGATTAAATGAAACTGTAGGTTTTAAGATATCACATTTTACTAAACATGCAAGCATTTTAAAAAGGTGCAACAAGCAATAAAAGAGAAAGATAACTATAAATGAAAGATTTATAACTAAAAAAAATGATATATGTAATAACATACCTCAACTAGGAGCTGCAAGAAGGTTAGGCAATAAATATATAATAATAACTAAAACTGCTAAAAGTATACTTATCCCAACATGCTTATGATCGAATAAATAGGCGTTGATTTATAGAAAAATAATCTAAACTGAAGCAAGAAAATAAACTAAAGTAATTAGCTTCCTAAGATGTGCAAGAGCTAAGTAAAACTGAACTAAAAATACTAAGCTAGAATGAACCATAAAAGCATGTAGAAAAATAGTAAAACATAACTGAAAATATATGGCTAACCAAGCCACTAAATTGAAACTGAACTGAGCTAAAAGTAGAAGTGTACCTAGATTAGTACTGCTATAATTGAAACAGGCCAAAATAGAGCCACTATACTAAAAGTTCAACATGTATCATTCAAGCCCTAACATGGGTGGATCCGAGCTGGACTATAGAATCAGACATGTATCATCTAAGCCCTATCATGGGTGAACCTGAGTCGATTCTATATTAAAAGAACTAAACTGAAGAGGCAGACTAAATAGAATGCACTCTATTGAACTAAAAACTGAAGAACTAAATATATTGATTAAAGTTAAATCATATTTATGCATTTCAAAACCAAACATGGGATACTCATCAAATATCCTATGTCTAAATAGTATGTCAAAGGAGAAAGGCTCAAATACAAGGTGTGCGTAGCAACAAAGATAAATAAGCAAGTGACTCTACTAAAGATATTTGATATCTGCTGTTATATAGTTTTAATTTGTTCTATCTATTATGAAATAGTACTAGCTTAGGATCTCCAATATCTAACTATCAGGTAAAATCTCTGGACCACAACTTTTATGATTAAATATTAGAACTTAATAAGTTCAAATTCATAATAAAATATGATGGCTACAAAGGTTAAATAATAAAATCAATGAATTAATTATTGTATTTTAATAGCTCAAACCCAAATTTTGATTTAATTAAATCAAGATTAAGGTTTTAAAGTGTAAACTCCAATTTAGGGTTTAGACTCTAAATCCATGGTACGAATCTTAAAAGGATCTAAGGGTTCACACCAAACTTACTCTAAGGGTAGGAAAATTTTAAGGACTAAAAGATTAAGGAAATATGATCCTATTTAAGGACTAAGCTTAGTTGATTAAGGGGCGGCCGCCACATGGGAACTCCCCTATCAAGTCACTTTAGCTTATCAAAAGAATAGATGCCGAAGTCTGAAGAAGAAAATGAGTATATGCTAAAGGTCCCTTATGCTTTAGCAGTTGGGAACTTGATGTACGTGATGATCTACATAAGACTGAATATTGCCCATGTAGTGGGAGTGGTCAGCAAGTTCATGGGAAACACAAGGAAGCACCATTATGATGCGATCAAGTGGATCCTAAGATATCTGAAATGTATAGTTGTGAAGACCCACTTAAATAGTAATAAGTGAAATTCTTAAATATCGAGACGCCTTTTCAGATAACGGTGGAGTTCCTGATAAGAACTTCAAAGTTAAGCGTGCTAAGGTGGGAGCACTCCCAGGATGGGTGACCTACTGGGAAGTTATCTTCTAAAGGAAAAATCATGAGGCCTTTCAAGCTAAAGCGGACAATACCCTGGTGCTTAAGAGTTTGGGTTGTTATAAATGATATCAGAGCAAACCATAGGGTGTCAGATAGGAGCTAAGTGCCATATAGGGCAAAGTACCACTTCATGTGAGCAACCTCTTGAACCCATGATGGTTAAGGAGTTACATGGTTGTGGGTTCCTCTTATGCCTGTAGGGGTCACCTCTAGTCCTATCTACCCAATGGATGGTTCTTAGATCTATGTGTGGATACTGACGAGGACGTCAGTTACTTAAGTTAGGGAGATTGTGAAGACCCACTTAAGTAGTAATAAGTGAAATTCTTAAATATCGAGGCGTCTTTTCAGATAACGGTGGAGTTTCTAATAAGAACTCCAAAGTTAAGTGTGCTCATGTAGGAGCACTCCTAGGATGGGTGACCTACTGGGAAGTTATCTTCTGAGGACAAAACTGTGAGGCCTTTCAGGCCAAAGCAAACAATACCTTGGTGCTTAAGAGTTTGGGCTATTACAATAGTGGGCAAAGCTTTATGCTTTGTAAGATCTGACATTGTTTTACAGTTTTATATAAACTTAGATCTTGCAAAAGATGCTGATAGCAGGAAAAGCACTACATGTTATGAGTATACATTGGGAAGTGCAGTGATGAGTTGGATCTCTAGGAAGTTATCTTCTGAGGGCAAAACTGTGAGGCCTTTCAGGCCAAAGCAAACAATACCTTGGTGCTTAAGAGTTTGGGCTATTACAATAGTGGGCAAAGCTTTATGCTTTGTAAGATCTGACATTGTTTTACAGTTTTATATAAACTCAGATCTTGCAAAAGATGCTGATAGCAGGAAAAGCACTACATGTTATGAGTATACATTGGGAAGTGCAGTGATGAGTTGGATCTCTAGGCTACAAAACATTATGTTGCTATCTACCATGGAGGCAAAATATGTTGCCATCACAGAGGCAAGTAAGGAGATGATTTGGTTGAAGAGTTTTATGGCAAAATTGGGCAAGGAGCAGGAGGATGTGAAGCTCTATAGTGATAGTATGAGTGGTATTCACCTAGCAAATAATACAGCATTTCATGCCAGGAGAATGCACATTCAACTATATTACCATTTCATCCGGACACTGTTGGAGAAGGACAGCTAGGATTGGAGAAGATCCATATAAGAATCCAGCTGATATACTTATAAAATTAGTAACCGTGGAGAGATTGAAGCTATGTGCAGCTTCAATTGCCTCGGTACATGAAGAGAGAGAGGGGTGAGCCACACCATGTTCTACATAAGAATAGAAGAAGATAATGAAGAATTAAAGATGGAAGAGGGGGTGATTTTCTAAAGGTCTCCAAGTGGGAGATTACTGTGTTGTGGAGACTATTTAGTCCATCATGGAGATTCAGAGGCAATTCAGAACAAGGTGTAAAGTTCAAGAATAACACAGACACTACAGTGCACTGTGTCGATGCCTTACCTGAGACTGAGGTGATATCATGCACCTTAGCGGTCAGCATACAGAGAAGCGGGTACTTCAGCGTGCCGCCACGGAAATTGGCATTGCTGCACGCCACAGTGAGTTTCATGCCTAAAGGTAGGTACTACCGCGTGCTGCAGTGGGTTCTATTCTGAGATACAGGTGCTACCATGCACCACCATGGTAGGCCATTCGAAATATGGGTGCTACGGCACATCGTAACGCCTAGTGGAGTTCTGCTCCAATTTAGATTACTCCAAGTAAATTGGAAGGCATTTTGGACCTTTTAGGGTCATAAATTGACCTAGATACTTAAGCAAACATGTTGGGAGGAGCTTATAATGTTGGCATTTTAGTTGGAGGCTTTGTTCTTGCTGTGAGGAGGAGATTCCAAGGTGAATTCCTAAGGAAGCTGCAGTGCAAGAAACCTCTTACATGTTGGAGAAGAGACTACTGGTGGTAGCTTCTTCATCTCCTCTTGATCTTAAAGTAAAAGCTTGTGTATATCCTATCAAAGGTTAAGCTTTTTGTATCTTTGTACTCTTCAAGTCTCATAGTTAAATTTCTATAGTCTGGTTCTATGGTTATTCCTGTTCTTGGGTTTTCCACATAATTTTTAGTATTTAGATGTTTACATGTTCATGTTTATCTTACATGCATATGATGTGTGATTTTCTATCTATAGTTTTATGATTTCTGATTTGCTTGGTAATGGTCAACACATCCCCAGTCCTCAATCGAGTGGTCTTTTGAAAATCGCTTCCACTGTCAAACTTAGTTGTGCTAAGTTTTATCACCATCAAAGTCCTCTAAAAGCTGCCATTTGATCTATGGAAGCTCACTGGAGCTCATCAACTACCAAACCTCAAAGAACCTTTCTATCCAACAAGGTACTGTCCCTCTTTCCCATTGATTCGGGTGAATTCAATATTAATTAATCCATGCTCTATGATAGCTCTATGAATTGTTGTGAGTTTGCTTTAGGATTTAGCAATCATTTGTAGTTGAGTTGGACTATTAAGCTCAGTCTAGACAGTGAGAACTCACTGTCTGGACAGAGCAATTGTCTAGTGGAGGTGAATTCGCTCCACTGGAATTAAGAGCTTCTATCTAGCTCAATTGCACACTTAATTGTATGTCATGTATTAACAATACGATTGCTGAGTTCCTTAGGCTCGGGCTGAGTCACAATTGATCGAATTTATCAATTAGGTTACAGCATTGAATAGTGATGGAGCCCACGTAAAGACCCAGCAATCCAGATGCTTCGAGGTCGATTCATCTTGGGGTTCTAATCTGCCTTGACGCCCTAATGGTGTGTGGATTGAGATCCAGCAAGTTGGTGGTCTATGTGGGAAGAATTACCTCCCCACAGTAAACCCTAAAATGCAGGTAGGGTCGAATTAGGACAAACTAGTCCCTATTAAATTTGGCCTCCCCAACTAAGGGTTCTTAGATAATTAGATGTGTCTCGATCGAATTTATCAATTGGGCTACATCATTGATATTCATTTTCTTTAAATCTGTTGGTTGAATGTTTAAGAATCAATTTATGATCATTTAAGCTTGTGTAATTAGAGGAAAAGGTTAAACTTTAAATTGCCTTAAGTTTAAATATGTTAAGATTTAAGATTCCAAATGTGGATTTAGAATCCACATCTCTATCTATAAAATTAGTAATAATCAATTTAGACAGTTGTTAAACTTTTCTTATATTTTATCGTAAGTAAATCTTGTGAGCAAATCTTAGTAAAATTTCTAACTGCTTAGTAAGGCCTTTCAATTATAGTGTTAGTAATTTAGTTATATTGAGTAATGGAATTACTCATTAGAATGAGCCTTGTTTAAGATGAAGATTTCAAGTTAAAATTCTAAGTCTAATTATTTTATTTATAACTTTATATTATTTTGTAGCCTTTCTTGAGATTTGTACATTCCATCTTAATAAGAATCAGATTTCATTCCTTAAATATTCTTTTGTTCATTATAGTAAGAATTATGAGAAACTCTAGATCCTTATATATTAGCACCTTGGGTTTTAGAACTTGAACCTCATGTTTGGAGTTTAACTCTAAATCCCTTAATCTTGATTTATCTAAATCAAGAATAGTTTTGGGTTGATAAATATATCAAATTAGGATGATTGATTATTTATTTAACAATTGTAGATGGCATTTCTAATTTTGAATTATAACTTGTTAAATTTTAATATTTAACTTTATAATGTTGTAAATCTGAGATTTTACTCGATAGTACGATATTGGAGATCCTAACTTTGTATTTTCTCAAAATATATAGAATGAATCAATTAGATAATAATATATATCACATGTGTTTTGCCAAAGTCTTGCTTACTTTTGACTTTGTTGCTTTGCAATCCTTCATTTTGATTCTTTATGCTTTCAACATAACATATAAGATGAATTTGATGCATGAAATAAGAACATAAAAAATTAGGATAATATTTGCATCAGGTTCATATCAGAACTGGTGATTGTGCAAGCACATTACTGCCAATGGATATGTGGCAATGAGAAATAAGGATACTTTATACGTACTTATTGGAGAGAGTTGTGTATAGTTCGGGAACCCGCCTCAGTCTTGTAAATATGTTACACTCCTCAGCTACATCTGAAAGTTTCCACAAAAGTAAAGTAAATTAATTAAAATTAATTGCATATGCATATTCTAGTCTCTTCAATATAGTTCAATTTTCTACTTTAACTTTCAAGAGCTAAATGACTTGCATAATAGTTACAATTGCTTAATTAGCCAATTTTTGGATATGGCAGTTTGTACATATTATTTTTGTTTCTGTACGTTTTACTTCAGTTTCAAATTTTGTACAATCTTTTATTATTACATACATATGTTAGGATGCTTGTCTTGATTTAATATTGGACTTAGTCTACTATTATGTATCACAGTTCAATTATATTTTCTATTTAATTGACATATATTTAAATTATTGTGTATGTTTGGATTTTCTTTTAGTATTTATAGTATATTTAAAGTCTATATATATATATATATATATATATATATATATATATATATATATATATATATATATATATATATATATATTACCCAAGCATCACTTTTTTATTACTCAAAAGAATTTTACAGACGATTGACCTGGATAAGAATCCTATTTAGAAAATCAATCCAAAAATCGGATTGATTTTCACAAGGATAAACAAAAGGCAAAAGAATATCATTTTGGAGGGCTACAAACATTTGGCCCAAACCAACAAAAAGTCAAAAAATCTCGGATAAGCTCCTTCTGATTAGCGCACAGAATGCAGATAGACAAAAACATAATTAAGAACAAAAAAATAAACTATAACACATTCAGACTAAAGTTAAAAGCCTTCACGAGCAGTAATAGAAGATCAACAATCGCTGGGTCCAAACACTGAAGAAAAGTTTAATACCAACTGGAGCCAAACGAACCTACAAAATTCACCAGCGACGACCAAATCAAGCAGCCAGCAGCAGCACCAGACAAAACCCGAACATAGTGAATCCAATTAAGAAACCAACCTGAGAACTTCCAAAATAGAATCATAGTTTTGAAAACTAGAGAATTAAAAATAGAAAAAGCCAAAGAGAGATAAGCCAGCACATAGGGGAAAATAGTTCAGGTTTCCACGATAGGAGGGAATAAATTCCCAAAGATACTGGCAAAACCACCGCACAACTATCTAAGGTACTGAAGATCGGACCTGGACCCATTCTGAAAAAAGAAATGAAAGCTGCTCCCGAAAACAGAGAAAAACCAACCCAACTGAGAGTCGACCATAGCCACAGATAAAAAAGAAAAAACTGAGCAGCTATTAAGAAAGTCCAACACTATATATAGGCCTCCAACAGAAGAATCTCAAACGCCAAACCTCAGCCACACTTAGAATACCACAAAAACCCCTCAAAACTTGCGAAAAGACAACCGAAGATTGTCCAGAAGTACAACAGAGATACTGCAGGCGGACAAGATCTGGATAATCAAATGTCAGACAGCAAATCAAAACTGTAGATAAACCATCCGTGCCTTATCAAAAAGAAATTAAAAAGAAAATCAAACATACACCAGCCGAACACTATAAAAGGACTACGCCAAACAAAAACTACAATTCTGCAGCCACAGCTTACTGTCTCAGAACCACCACAAACACTAAATCTGTAGCCACCAGCAATTAGAGCGGTTGCAAAGAGTACCCTTAGGTATCCTACCATCCAACTCTAATAAAACTGAAACAACAAATCTCAAAGCAAAGAGAGCTAAAAATTCTGCAGCTACCAGAATTTTACCTTAAAATCCTTAATCCAAAACTGATAAAGATCAAAAATCTCAGAATTCTTACTTCTTAACTCCTTCTTACAAGCCAAGATGTGCTCCTTTGAACCAGAAAAATAAACGTGGTCAACAAAACCATTTGACAAGAAAATGCAATAGATATATAACCAAGGAATCATCCACAGGCGGAAACTGTTAATGGATACTACATTCTCCCAACCAATACAATCGATATAATCCATAAATCTTCTCACCCAATAAACCTTCAAGATAAAACAACCATAATCTTTCCTTTGCACTATAAAAAACAAATTTGAATATCTTCCAGAATGCAAAAACACATGATTCTAGGGGCAAATAGCAAAATTACAGGGGGAATTAAAGTACAAAAGAAAAACGACATTTTGCGGAAAGAAATTCGTAGCAATAGCTAATTTCATAAACTTATCAATAACAAAAATAGATCTCTGAATAGAAATAAACAAAGAATTCCACTTAACCGAATTTCTAACCTTCCAAATTTGCCAACATATCTGACATGCAAGAGTAAAGCCAAACTTACCTGCCACTTTTTTCCAATTTAATAACACTTCAGATACTGTAAAAGAATTGCTAAGACCATTAAAATGCCAAAGATGGTCATGACATTTCCATAAACTCCTTGCATAAGAGCAAAATAAAAAAAGTTGAGACAAAGATTCCTCGTTGTTGCAAAAAATGCATTTAGAAGCCAACGAAACTCCTCTATCTTTAAGCACTTCATCTATAGAAATAAAATTTTTCAAAATTCTCCAAATAAAAAAAGAAAGAGCTGAAGAAGGAAGCTTGAACCAAACACAAGGAGACAAAGGAAGAGAAAAGGAGAGAATTTTCCTTGCCGATTTTAGATAGGGTTTTAATTTTCTCCCTAGAACTATAATCATGACATCATCTCCCATGCAAATTGGAACCTCACAAATGGTTTTAATGATATTATTATCAGTTAGCACTTCCTTCAGCTTTTGTACATTCCAATGACCCTCACTCCAAAAATCCAAGACCTTAGCAAAAAATCACCAGCAACAGGGTGAAGAGAAAATAAAGGCCCCTCCTTTAACCAACTATCAAACCAAAAAGAAATCTTCCCCTCAGCAAGATCCCAAGAGATACACTATTCCCTTGCACTTTTAAACCTCAGAAGATTTCTCCAAAAGGTCGAATCATTTTGTTTAGGACCTCTTACAATCACATGATCAGTTTTACCATACCTTTCATTTATATAAGAGGCCCATAAACTTCACCCCTTCTAAGATGCCACCAGTATTTAACACAAAAAGCATCTGCTGTGTTACTGAAAGGAAGAAAACCCAACTCACCATTTTTTCTGGGAATCGCACGATCATCCCAACAAGACCAATGGACAATTTTCCTAGCCCCATAGCTTCCCCAAAGAAAACTGTTACAAACTTTATTTATCATATTGATAAACTTCTTTGGAGGATTTAGAATGGCTAGAAAATGATTAGGCTTAGAATTAATCACATCTTGTAAAAGGATAATTCTACCCCCAAAAGAGAGATATTTAGAAGCCCACCCATTAATTTTGCCAGTTACAGCCTCCAAGATCTGATGAAAATGGGACCAAGATGCAATACCTTTCATCAAAGGAAAACCCAAATACTTTAACAGATGCGTAGCCTGTGTAAGCTTAGACATATAAAAGATTTGCACTTCTACTACTAGGAACAGCTTTTCCAAAAATGACATTAGACTTGCCCATGTTGACTTTCATACTCGAGACCTTCTCCATATGGCACAAAATATTTAACATGGTTTTAAAAGCATTAGAAGAAGCTTTACAAAAAATAAGAGTATCATCTGCAAACGAAAGGTGAGATATAATACTTGTAGTAGAATTATGAAATGAAATTCCTTTAGTTACACTTAAAGAATGGGATAAAATTCTGGAAAAATAATCATTTGCATATATGAACAGAGAGGGAAACAAAGGGTCACCTTGCCTAAGACCTCTTTAAGACTTAAAGAAATTGTGACTTGACCCATTTAGAAGAATAGAAAACTAGATATTAGAAATAGATTTATAAATAAATTAAATGAAAGCCTCAGAAAAACCAAATTTTCTAAGAATGGCAAGAAGAAATTTCAATCATGCCATAAGCCTTCATAATGTCCAATTTAATTATAGCATTTCCACCCAGACATTTTTTATCAATATCATGCACAAGCTCTTTAGCAAGGAGAAAATTATCTGAAATAAGCTTTCCTTTGACAAAAGCATTTTGATTAGGAGAAATAATTCTATTAAGAATAGTACTAAGTCTATTAGCCATAACTTTAGTGGCAATTTTATTGAAAACATTACAAAGACTAATAGGTCTAAAATCTGCAGAGGATTTTGGTCTATCCACTTTGGGAATCAAAGCAATAGAGGTAGAAGTCACAAACATTAGAATATAATTAGACTGAAAAAAGTTTGACACCGCTTCTCAAACATCATTCTTAAAAATCTCCCAACAAAACTTGAAGAAAAAAGGAGAGAAACCATCTGAACCTGCCGCAGTATACTCCTTTAAAATGTGAATAACACCTTCACCTCTGTCAAAGAAGGAGGAGACAGCAGCCACAGATTTTCTTCCTCAAAAATTTTTGGAAAAGTTAAATCATTCCTTAACATAGAGATATCACAGCCCTCTCCTTGCCAAAGAGAGTTAAAAAAATTACATGCAGAATTCCCCAGAGAATCAAAAGGAATACAATTACCACTAGCATTCTTAATATGAGAAAAAAACATTAGTAGAATTCTTAATATTAACCCAAGAATGAAAAAATTTAGTAATTTTTTCCCCATCTTTGAATCTTTTGAGCGTCGATTTCTAAATCCAAAAAGCTTCTTCCATACTCAAAATTGAATCTAAGTGGCAATAAGCTTTATCAAGATGTTCTTTCACCAAGAGAAATTTAGAGACATCCACTAAAGCTTCAAGATCTGCCACTTTCAACTCTGCTTTGCTAATAGTTTCAAAGATAATACCAAAACGATCTTTATTCCAGGAAACAAGAGATTTCTTAAACCTTTTCAATTTTATATGAAGTCTAATCATGAGAGAAACATTCAACTTCACTGGATCAAACTAGTTCAAATTAACTAGCTCAAGAAAATTTGGATGCTGGACCCACATGTTCTAAAAACAAAACCTACTTCTACCTATAGAAGAAGAAACAAGAGGCAATAATAAAGGAGCATGGTCAGAACCAAATCTTCCAAGATGAGCAACTTGGAGATTATTGAACAAACTGGCAAAATTTGGATTAACTAAAAATCTATCAATTCTCAAAACAGCAGAGCCGTTGGACCAAGTAAAGGGGGACCCTAAAAAGTCAATATCCATTAAACCTGAATTACTGATCATAGTATTGAAATCTCTCATGGTAGAATTATAGGTTCGACTCTTTCCAATACGTTCAGACTCTTTATGAACTACATTAAAATCTCCCTCAATCAAACAGGGAGAATCATCCAGATTGCACCATTTCTCCAAGGAAGACCATAAATTTCTCCACAAAATATAAGAACAATTAGCATAAACAATAGATAATTTTCAGCTCCAGTTTTTCCAGACACAGCTCCCATTAATACATTGATCCTCATTTCCCACAACATCAAAAAGAAAAGAAGGATTCCAAAAGATCCAAATCTTACCATTGATATTATTAAAAAAAAATTGAAAAACCAAGAAATTTTACAATCCTTTCCAAAGAAGATTGCTTGATTAAAGGTTCCAAAATTGCAAGGAAGATAATACTATTTCTTTTGCAAAGCAATTTCAATCTTTTCTTAGTTTTTGCATTACCAATACCCCTAATATTCCAAAACAAAAAATTCCTTTCCATCAAAAAGTGATTTTAAAGGATTTTCTGAACTGGGGTCTTTCTAGAAGCATTTCAGCCTTGGACCTACGGACCAACCATTTTTTCTTTGGAGAAACCCACTACTTACCATCAGAGTCCAAAAGCAATATATCAGATTCCGATTGCTTCTGACTCCCAACCTCAGACGAAGAATCATTTTCCTTTTTCTGGATGGCTTCCAAGATTAAGGAAACCATATTATTTTTAACAGCATGATCTTTTGTAGTCTCAAACAAAACAGAGCAATCCTTAATCTCTGCCTGAATATTCAACGAGGACTTACCTACATAGGGGATAATAGCCTGATCAGAATTCTTTTCAACCATAGTATCAGGAAAAATAGCATCTATATTTCTTTTAATCCTCCACTGAGGCTTTGAAAAAACTTTACAATCCGACTCAATATGACCACATCTTTTGCAAGCCAAACATTTAACATATTCTTTTTCCACCTTAACTTCCTGAAAATGTTCAAAAATGTTACCAAAAATTTAAATGAACTTAGGGCTTCTCTTAGTGATATCAAGATAAACCAAAACCCTCGTACGAGGAGCATGCCCAAAACCAGACAATTTATCAATCACAATCGGAACACCTATTTTACTAGCTAAGGCCCATAAATGATGAGGATTATTTAATTTCGTATGAAGTGATGGAAAATTTATCCAATGGGGTTCAAAACAAGAATCCACCACATTATCTAGATCTTTGTCAACAAGAACCTTGATCGTTCCTCTTGAAAGTTTAATAAAGCGAAACAAAAGCAAATCAATAAAATCTTCAAAGAAAATCAGAGAAATCGAAAAATTATTCCTTGGTAAAGAACGAATCCAAAAACCTCCTTTACAAAACGAGTTCAAGAAAGAGTTTAAAGCCTTTATTGAGATCCAGCCCTTCAAAGTATACCGATCACGTGAAAACCACCTCCTTTACATGGCAGATAGATCGAAGGTGTAGAAAGGTTAGAGTTAAAGAAAACTTTACCAAATTCTAGAGAGGGTTTGGGAAGGAGAGGGGGAAACTCATCTTCGTCAAGCTTCTGGATTCCGAGATCACGCTTAATGGAGACGGCCGAAAACTTAGAAACGCCCGATCCACTTTTGGATCGAGACATTTTTTTGTTGCAACTTCTGGTTTTTGAGGTTAATTTCTTGCATACTATCTTTGATAAGTTATAAATGCATTATTTATATCTTCTTATTTTCATGTGGCTTGTTGCTCCTTATGCTTATTGTTGCTGATGTTGAAATTTAAATGTGATATCTTAAAAATGTAGAATTCATTAAATCAGCCTAAAATGCACTTAAGCAATTATCTAACACAATATTTTATTTTCTTAATTGGGCTCTGGCATATCAAAACCAACATGTCAGATTCAAAGTTGTTCGTGGAGATAGCTTTAGGTGAGGAGCTTAATCATGATGAGGACCTTCCTATTGCTGCTATTTCAGTTTGTGAGGATGAGCTTTTTTCTTTCTGTTAAACTTATTTCAGTATTATAATTATTCAGGATCTAAATGTAATTATTTTTTGCACTTTTACTCTGAGTTGATATGTTCTTTTACTTATGCACTATGGATATGGATGTTGTATACTTTGCTTCAGCACTCTATTATAGAAGTATGCATGTTTAATCTCTGAGTTGAGGTATGTTCTCTTACTTATGCACTTGGATATGTATGTTGTATACTTTTCTTCAACACTCTAATAAGTATGCATGTTTGATGAATGAATTATAGAAACGGGCGACAAATTTTGCAATTATCGATAGATTAGGGAAAAAACATAATCTGATTATAATTGGGGATATGTCTCGCGGTGATCACTCTATCGTAATCAAGTTAATAATAGTGTTAACATGACCACGATGGGGATGGGGCTCCACATTTTCCTTAGATGGAGAACCCCTACAATGCAATTTTCCCAAATCGAGAAGCTCTGCATTAACTCTTTTTCAGAGAAGGATATAGCTTCTGAGTAGGAAGGGATGAAAGATATGGAAAGGTTGAGCATATCACCGAGAGGAGGAGAATAATATTTTTCAAGACATCACCGAATGGAGGTTAAAGCTAAAAGTCAAATGTTGGGTTAAAATTGGCCGAGGATACCAAGGGCGGAGGTTGCTGCCATCAACAACCTACATAAAAGCTAACCCTAATTCGCTTTATTTAGCCTTCGTGAAAGTTAACCCTAATCCTCCCTAAATTCGAGTAAAAATTTATTAGTTTTAAGATGTTATAATGGAAATTTTAGATCGTGATCTTAACTTAATTTTGTTTAACTAAGGCTTATCATATTTTGTTGAGTAAATAATGATTTTATTAATATTATGAAATCATATTTTACAAATATTAGGAGAAAATATTTACTTATTATACTGAACAATCTCTTAGAAAAGAGAAACTCAAGTTGCTAATATGAAAATAAGAAATTTTGCAAGGATAGTGAAAATAATAGTTTGTTTAACTAGCAAAGTTGAATTATTCTTTAATGATGTTACTGTCAAGGAAAATAGTGCTGGATTTGATTTGAATTCGGTCGTGTCAGTTCAGAGTCAGCTCGAACTCGAACTTGAAGTTCTTGAATTGAGTCTAATTCGAACTCGATTGAGTACAGGTCAAGTAAGTTTGGTTCAAAAATTGAGAGCTTGAACCTGTGGTAATATAAAATTAAAAAAAAAAACTAATTTCAGATGAACATATATTTTGAACTGGTGGTACTATTATCTTAATGTTATATTATCTGACCCAGATTCAATTCTTCTCGGACAAGATTTGTTCTATTCTAATAAAAAATCAATTTTTTTAAAGTAGAACAAGATGTTGGCCCCGGGGAGAATCCAATCTAGAGCCAGACAGATGAAGTGGAAGCGCTATTACCACGTGTTTTATTTTAAATTTGATTGGAGTCATACTTCAAGATGTTCAAATTTCAAATCAAGTTCAAGTGGACTCCAAACTAGTGAGCTTTGAATTTCTTGTAAAATTGTAAGGCCGTTCAACCACCTCTCACCCATTTTCTAATCAACTAGCTTTGAATTTAGGGCAGTTGGAAAAGTCTTTTGTCAAAAAAAAAATATTATGATGTCTCTAATGTAACCCAATTTCTCTCAAATATTTGATATTGTATTGTATTAATAATATTTAATTCATTTGAAAGAATTAAAACAAAAAAAAATAATTAATTATTACAATTAGTAAAATATTTCCGTACCCGGATGCCACATATTTTCTTATGTGATTAAATGTTTTTATTATATTTATAGTCAAAGTTTTAACTAATGAATCATAATAATATCTGTTTAATACTAGTTTAAATCTACTAATTATCCTATAGCATTTTCTTAAATATCTTAAGGAAAATACTTTAACATTCTAATAATTGCCCTAATTTTTTTTTAAATTGATCAAGAATTAAATTTTTTATTAGTGAAGTTAAGTTAAATTATTATGAACTAAACATTAAGATAAAAATACGGATGCAGTTTATTACATAATTCTTATACAAAATACTTCAGAAATTTTGTGTGCCAATCGCTTAACACCAAAGATAAAAATAAAAATTGTACTATTTCTTGAATAAGAAAAATGTGATTTGTAATATTAATTGAAAGAGAGGTAATAATAAAAATAAAAAAATATTATTTAGACCCACATGGTTGGTATCAAAAAAAACTCATTCATTAAAATTTGGGCATCATTTCAATATAAATTTTAAAAATAATATTTATATTATTTTAATATAAATAAATAAACAATAATAAAAAAACTCATCCAAATTTTATTGGATGAATTTTTTGAGTACATGTCAAAGGATCTAAATTTTATTTATCTACAAAAAATGAAAAATTTATAGCTGATTTTGTGATTAAAAAATAGCCAAAAGGCTTTACCCTCTGAATTTAAGAGCGCACATCCCAGAGGCTATTTTCTCAAGAGTTGAGTTCATCATGGCGCTTTGCTTTGTCAGCGACCCCATATGGGTCTTCTCCGACCTCTCTACCTCCCATATGGGGTATTCTGGGCCCTCCTCCATCTTCTTTTTGACAGGGTTCCTTCTCGTGGGTTCTTCTTAATGAAATTCTCTTTTTTAGAGGTTCAAAGGGAAACAAAGTCTTTCAATCTATCTTTTGTTCCTTCTTTTGATGATGTTATAGATATTTCGGATGATGAGCTTTGTCATGGAGAGCAACAATGGGTGAACCGCTTTGTTGGCATCAGTCTCAGAAGGAAACACATCTTCAAAACATTGCAAGGAGCTATGGCTAAAACCTTGAAATTAAAAGATTCATTCTCTCTATTTTCTTTAAACGCAAGTTGTTATCTTATCAAACTATGTTCTGCGAAAGACATGCAGAGCATCATTCAAAGAGGTTTGTGGTTTTTCTTTAATACGCCGTTTCTGGGGAAGCCATGGACGCGCAATTTTCTTCCTTCGGCATCATCCTTCTCCTCTTTACTGGTATGGATCAAGTTCCCTGAACTCCCTCTTCATCTGTGGTATGAACATATTATATCTAAGCTTGCAAGTAAAGTAGGGGTTCCAACAATGATATATTCTCCTATTGCATCTCAATCTACATTAACTTTTGCCAGAATGTGCGTTCAAATTAGTATCTCGTCTACTGTCCAGGAATCAATCCCGGAATCAATCCCGAAATCAATCCAAGAGAGGCCGAAGTAGTTCTAGATGTCCTAGATTCAGACCTCCTCGACCTTCTTATAACTCTGTTGTCAATATGAATTTGGTGGTAAATAAACTACTCACCATCACGGAACCCCCCTCCCCAGCTTCTCCTTCTAACAAAGTGGCAACCCCGCCTTCTCGGCTCACTCACATTCTTTCACCTCTTCCCCCTTCTACTCAAGAATTCAATGCGTCGCCTGAAATTGTTTACAATCCCTCTTTTTGGCCCCACTATCCTAGGGAGCCAAACTCTCCAGTTATTAATTTCTTATCCTTCTCTAACCACAGTGATAATTTGTGTACAACCCGTTTTCTCAGGTTCAACTTCCTGTTGTTGTATCAGGATTGGTAGAGGTAGGAATGGCAGTCCCTCCTTCTCAATTTCAACCTTCATCTTTTCAAGCTCGACCTCCTACTATTTTTCTTCAATCTTCTTCGATGGGTTTGGCAGCCAACTTTACAATATAAATTAAGAATAATGGGGAAACTTTCAAGATTATTGAGGGAAGAAGTCGTCCCTCAGGGTCATTCCCAAGTGATTTGCTATTTTTTGGGTGTTCTTGTCTTCTGCTCACTTTTGCCTTGGTTTATCATTTTTTCATTCAGTTTTTATGCTTACGCCTTCAATAATGGTGTGGAATGTCATGAGACTTCATTCTGGTATTCCGTTCAAATATTTGATATACTATTCTAGTTTACAAAATCCTTATATTATTGACATTTTAAAACCTAAAATTAATAATAATGATCTTTCCAATGTGTTCCCGGTGGATAAGTTTAAAATTTTGGAAGGTGAAGAGAGTTGCAATAATTTTGATTCCATCTCGGTTGGGAGGATATGGATCAAATGGAATTTTCAAATAGTTTCTTTCTTGCCTAGCATAACAATGTCTCAGTTTATTCATGATTCTCTAATGTCTTCTGAGTATAATTGTTGTCAGACCTTTGTTTATGCTTCTAATCATGAGAATCATTGGCTCTCTTTATAAAGTGAATTAAATCTGCAGAAGGGTAATATTATTGGGTCGTGAATGGTGCTCGGAGATTTTAATTGCATTCATTTCATATGGGACAAAGTTGGTGGTGTTCTCCCATCACTAAAAGATTAATTGCTTTCAATAATTTTATAGATTAAATTAGTTTTATAGCAACCCATGTTGTTACTTAGGTCAATTATGACTGATTCAAGTCCTAATTATAATTTCAGTACACTAACTAAGTCATTAGGAACTCACTACTAAAACTTAGTCCAAATCAGAATCAAATCGATCAAATCCTGATTTTAGGAATTTTCAGAAACCCTAGAAATTGATTTGCTTAAATTGATCTTAAATAAAAAATCCGACTTCGTCATTGTGCTTATTACCCCCAAATTAGCTAGGGGTGATGTTTTGGATGCATTTGAAAGTCATTAGATTTTCCGCAAATATTTTTAATAATATTTAAATACCCGAAAATTCAAATAATTAAATACTCGCCAAAATCAAAATTTGACTTCTTCGTTGCGTTCCTCACCCCTCAAATAGTTAGGGGTGATTTATATGAAATTTTCTGTATGTATTTAATAATTTAATTTTTATTAATAAAATAAGAAAAACTAAATTAAATAATATTATACATTTAAATAGACTGACGGCGTCGTTTACTTTAAGTAATGTCATCCGCTATTTCCGATTAGATCTGACGGTCGATCTCGGTCGTCCGATCGAAAAATCGGACGGATCATGTGTCGTCCCTGCCACCGAGCTCTTTGCCTCGCACCTGTCCCGTGAAAGCGCACGCGGCGCCCTGAACGACTTCCCTGATGGCAAACCGCCACTGTAAGGCCCGCTTTAAGCTCTTGAGAGCTCTGTCCTTCCTTAATGTTTGCATCAAGATCGTTTTGAGCTTGCAAACCCTTCGTTTTGTTGTCTCAAGATTTTCTGCTAGCCATCTAAGGTAGTCCTCAAGCCTCTAGTTTACGTTTAAGCTATGAGTAAGCATCCTAATATTAAGTATTGTTGATTGTCAGCCTAATAGGCTGTTAATCGGATCTCATGAGGCTGATTAAACCCACGTTACGCAAACCCTACAATTGCGCCTCACCGACTCGCGAGGAAGGCGAAAGGTTTTCTAGTCAGGCCATCTCGGATCGGTCCCGAGCCGCTTCTGTGCGTAGGTGTGGCGGCCGCCCCTGAATCCACTAAGTTTAAGAGGTGGTCGTCATTAGTACCACGAACATTATACTAAAAACATATACGTGATACTAATCAGGAGCTGAGCAAGATCCAACAGAAACATACATATAATATAGCAGTGCAGAGAATGAAAAGAAACATTCAGAAATAGTCCACATTAATTCATTCGCATATAATACATTAAATGCAGAATAATAAGAATAAGAAAATATAGTTATTACACTTTTAATAAATACAGGTCAAGAAGATGGAAGCATATCTCTTTCAATAAGCTGCACTTTACCTTAACCTCCTAGCAGCTACATCCTCAAGTGCTGGATCTAACATATACTCTTGATCTGTCATATGTACATATATGACAGGGCACTGCCAAAAAAGAAAATTTTGGTTAGACTTTAATAAGTCTAACTGCAATTTAAACTATTTTAAATGAACTGATTAATTAAAGATATCACATTTGATTAATCTAACATGCAAGCAATTATGGGGTGCAACAAGCTATACAAGAAATGGTGTAACTATAACTATTCATTTATAGCAATCAACAAGTATGTGAAATGACATACAAAAACATGAAAGTAAGCAAGGTGAAGCTAAAAGCAAAAGAAACTATAACTACTGTAATAAATCTGATCCTAACATGATTATGATCACATTAAAATATGTTGAGTATAAAAGAATACAAGTACTGAAAATAACAAGAAATTCTAACATCCTAAATATGCTAATATACATAGCTAATCCATAAGAATATACATACAACATACAGATTAATATGAAAGAGAAGGCCACTAGCATGTGGCAAAAGCAAAGCAATCTGATATGACATAAAACCACTGAGACATGTGGCAAAAGCAAAATAATCAGATATGATAAAAAGCCACTGAGACATGTGGCAAAGCAAGCCAGCACTGCAAGTAAGGCAACTGAAGCATATGGCAAAGTAAAAACAAGACTGAAAACTAAACTAGAGAAGTAATAAGCTTAAGATATAGTACTGTCATACCAGCCAATAAGCGATACAGGGCCTTCAAGATCAATCAATACCCAGCCTAGACATCCAAATTTGCTAGGCCTGGGTCCATCCTATAAAATACTAATACTGAAGAGGCAGACTAAGCTAGGACATATTCTACTAACTGAAAGCACTGCAAAAACCAGATGAATGATATGCTCTACAAATACTAACTTAGGATGTATCATCCATATCCTAAGTTCTCATATTATGCTCAAGGAATAAGGCTCAATATCCAAGATGTGCAAAGCAAATCTAGTCAAAGTAAGCAAGAGACTCAATCTAGACTTATGTGATATCTGTTGTTATCTATTAAATCATTCTAACTATTCCAAGTTATATAACTTAGAAACACATCCTTATAAGTTGAAAACAATCAGAACTGATCAGGTTCCAATTTAATTCAATCAAAATCGACTATAAGTTAAATAATAAATCATCACGTCCTAATTGATGAATTGAGACGTTCTAAGCTAAGATCTGATCCAGATCTACTAAGCTAAGGATTATGAATTAAACACCACAAATTTTGGTTCAATCACATGATCCAAAGGTAGGCTTAAGACTTATGGTTCAATCTATAAGTGAACTGATGATTAAGGCATATTCTATTAAGTAAAATCAAGCTTAATAGAATCAATCTCTTATTCTTAATTTAAAGTTGAAAAATAAAATAATCAGAATGAAATTATGAAAATCTAGAAACTAATAAAACCAAAGTTCCATTCATTAGATAAATCACTTATTCAATGAATGAAATCTAACCTAGTGTCTATTCCTAATCTTAAGAAAAATATCCTAAGGTGAAGTGAAGATCCTAAGAAAGTGTTTTAGTTTTGACTCTAGGATCTAATTCATGTCCGCATAATTTTATAATTTTCAACTAAGGTAATGATTACTACTTAGTAAGCAAAAGTTCATATACCCTGATGTCATGGTTTTCAAATAACAATCAAATCACTAATGATGCTAAGTCTATGCAAGTGGTGTACGTGTACATAGAGCTCAAGAAAATAATATAATTAAAACAATACAGAACTCAACAAAGTTCTAAGTACGTAACGTACCTTTATGATGGTTTGGATTTGCAGCTTAATGCCTTGGATGAGATGAAGCGCCATTCACAGTACCTGCAACAATATGCCAAGGTACAACTGCATGGTAAGTTTTCTAATGAGTAGAGCTTTCTTTAAGCTAACACGACTCTACTCAATTCTCTTTTCCAATCACTTAAGATGGAGAGTAAAACTACAGCCTGCTAGGGAGGAAGTTATGGGATGAATGAAGTGACTCGATGATGATCAATTTCTAAGAAGTATGAGGATGTGATTCCTTAAGATAAACTCAAGAATTAAATCAGCATTTAAGAATAATGAGTAATACTTCTTAAACCCTATTTAGGATATTAATACAAGATTTCACATAAAGTAAATTAGTAGCTAAATATTCATTAATTCTAACATAGGTAAACCAATAGGTAGGGGTGTCAAATAAGAGTAATAAGTCCTATGATATTTACAGCCATAAGCATTTTGAGAGCAGGTAAATGATAAATCTATTTTTTTTTTGAACAGTAAGAACATTGATCATGCCAGAATAATTGAGATTGCAACCATACGGGATAGTTATGACAAGCTTGACGAACAAGATTATGAACGAACTTGTAGACAATCTTATTATCACAATATGATTTTTGTTTGATTATAAAATTAAGCACTATAATATGATAGCCCTAAGCAATCATAGCTCTCAACTCTGCATGAGCTACAAAATAAGGATTGCCAATCCTATTATAATAAATGTTCAAGGAAGGTATATATAAAATAATTTCTCTGACAATATTAATCCTAATGTGTTATGTTTTATTAGATACATAAATGCATGTATATGTATATACAAAATCTGTTAACATGCAAATATACGAATATATCATTTAGCGAACCATTTTTAAGCTATATCAATATATTACAAGCAAGCTATAACAAGGAAAATTGATTGAGTCATACAACTTGAAATTAACTAATCATTTAGGGCAAGAGTAAAATGTTGAATATGCTAAGTTCTCCATATAATTGTTGCCTATAACTCTTAAAAACTTAATAAAAGTTAAAAGTAAATTATACCTTGATGGCTGCACTTTGCTCAAGGGAGAGGAGTTGTGCACAACAAGGCGGCGGCTCGGCCATGGAGAGAAGAAGGCGGCTCAGCCATGGAAAGGAGCAGGATGGTTCGGCCATGGAGGTGAAGGAGAGCTGCTGATTTCGGCCATTAATGGAGGGGACAGCTGCTCAGCAATGGAAGAGGAGTTGCCGGCGGGGAGATGTACTGCTCGGTCATGAGGAGAAGATTCGGTCGCTGCTCAGTCGTGGAGGAGAAGAGGCAGCTCAGGCTCGGTCGTGGAGGATGAGAGGGAGCTCTTGAGCTTGAAGGAGGCTCCGACTTGGCTATTCTACTGATAGGAAGAGGGACTCTCGGCCATGAAGGAGGCGACGTTTCTTGGCCATGGAGAGGAAGGAAAGGTGTTCTCAGCAATGGAGAAGAGGGAGAAGCTGCGGCTGGGAGAAGAAATAATTTCGGCTAGGAGGAATTTAATTTAGGTCTTAAGGGATTATGTTAGAGGAAAAGAGACTAAATAAAAGCTCAAATTGGTGGATGAGGGCCATTCGATCAAGATCGGGTGGCCAAGAATCACCGGAACTTCACAGATTCAATTGAATAATCAAATAAACTCCAAAACTTTCAAACTTAGTGTCGAAACGACCGTCTCGACGAGACAAACACAGGCAACCAAAAATTATTGAATTTGAATGAGTATTTTATTTTATATTAATTTTTAAGTGAAAAACTTTAAAATTCGCTATGATTAATCCGGAGCTCGAAAAATCACGAAACTTAAAACATTGTGTCATCTTATAATGCTTAACTTAAATCTACAAAAATTTTTGAAATCCAACTTTTATTTTATCTATTATCAACTTTGAAAGTTTAAACTTCCTGAATTTCCTTAGAACGATCCGGGATTCAGATTGCGCTCAAATTTTGGCAGGTGGATCCCCTCATTATGCTTTATTTGAAGATATTTTTTATTTAATTTTTATTTGTTCTAAATTAAGATGTTGAAATTTCTCTCAATCTGATTAGGTTTATGCCTAATCATCCTGGTAACAATACCGGGTTGTTACAGTAGTCCCCGTGACAGAAGTCGAGTAATCGATGTTGGGGCTCGTGTCTGTAATTCCAGCATGTGGTTTGCCGCCGCGTGTCCAGGTGGGCCCCACACCATCTGCGTGGATCTGCCTGGGGCCCGGCTGCGCTGATCTATCGGCCTGTGTGGGTCCCGCCGTCATTTTGCTCTGTTTATATATATATATATATAATGAATTAATTCATTTAATGAAATTAATTAAATCAAATATATCCAAACTTTAAACCTTAATATCTTGCAATTTATGTCCAAATAATGCAAATAAGTATACCATTGTGATCAGCAAAAATAGAGGATCACTTTGGCACTATCAATTTTCCATTTAGAGGTATATTTTATCTAGTGATATTTAGGACCCTACTTAATGGCCTAATTGACTACAAAACTTCAACTAGCCATAACCTTGCACACACTCACCCAAATATATTCAATATGGGTCTCATTTTAATCAGGAGATCCTCAGGAATGTTATAATAGTATTAATTTTTTTGTTTGAAGTAGAATTAGTATAATCACTTTTAGAATCCAACCCTAATCTTTTATGGCTCATAACTTTACACACACTAATCTAAATATAGCCAATATAGGTCTTAAAATGATCAGGAAAACCTCTAGATTAAGTTGATATTATTCATTTCTCTATTTAGATTAGAGCTTGATTAATCATTTTTATGACCTAACCTTAATTACCCTAATTAAACCTAGAACTTCAATTGACCATAATTTGGCTAACTGAGCTCTAAATTAGGTCTTCCAATATACCATTTTAATCAAAATGATCTAATAAATAGTAAACTGCAAAAATATTTAAGTTTTAATAGTTAGATCTCTTAATTAACCCAAATCACCCTAAAACTTGATTAGTGAAGATTAGAAAATTTAATAATCCAAATTGAGTGCTTTCAACTTCTGATAACTCCTAAAGTAGAATAAAATGTAGTGGTGTGGCTGGTTTAGCGATTCTATGATTAAGTTCACTAATCACTCACTAATCACCTTAAATCCTAATTAAGTCATAACTTGACCATATGAAGTCCAAATTGGGTCTAATCCTAGTTAAAGTACTTAGTGGGTTATAAGAAAGATATAGCCACTAACTTTACTAATTTTGGACTTCAAATGAAAAGTTAAGTTTTTAATTTAATCTTAATAAATCCTAAATTGCATTAAGAACCCTAATCTTATTTTGACTAGAACTTAGACAAATCATATCAAAATTCAATAATTTTTGATTCTATGGAACCCTTCGATAGTAAGAATTAGTAATCTTACATAAAATTTAGATTCTATTAAGTAAAATTACCAATTTGCCATTGTGAGTCAAATTCCTTAATTTGATCTCATAAAGCTTAATAATTATCCAAATTTGATGTACTTACTGTCTATCTTTATGTTAGACAGTAAGTAATCATTTGCCACTAAAAATTTCTATTTTAAAGCCCTAAATTAAAAAGTAAAATTTTAGACCCTTAAATAAGGGTAAAATAGTCATTTTGCTCAAATTTAAGGTTAAATGTTTTTAAGCCTTAGTTTCATGTTATAATCATTAAAATCAGTAAATAAAGTGTGAAGACCCACTTAAGTAGTAATAAGTGAAATTCTTAAACATCGAGGCACCTTTTCAGATAACGGTGGAGTTACTGATAAGAACTCCAAATTTAAGCGTGCTCAGGTGGGAGCACTTCCAGGATGGGTGACCTGCTGGGAAGTTATCTCTTGAGAGAAAAATTGTGAGGCCTTCTAGGCCAAAGCGGATAATACCTTGGTGTTAAGAGTTTGGGCTATTTAAAATAGTATCAGAGCAAACCATAGGGTGTTAGATAAAAGCTTAAGTGCCATACTGGGCAAAGTACCATTTCATGTGAGCAGTCTCTTAAACCCATGATGGTTAGGTGTTACATAGTTATGGGTACCTCTTATGCCTGTATGGGTCACCTCTAGTCCTATCTACCTAATGGATGGTTCTTAGATATGTATGTGGATACTGACGAGGACGTCAGTTACTTAAGTTGGGGAGATTGTGAAAACCCACTTAAGTAGTAATAAGTGAAATTCTTAAACATCGAAGCACCTTTTCAGATAGTGGTGGAGTTCCTGATAAGAACTTCAAAGTTAAGCGTGCTCATGTGTGAGCACTCCCAGAATGGGTGACCTGTTGGGAAGTTATCTTCTGAGGGCAAAACTGTGAGGCCTTTCAAGCTAAAGCGAACAATACCTTGGTGCTTAAGAGTTTGGGCTATTACATAAAATAATTTATTATACTTCCATTAACTAAAACCATAAATTTAGTTTTAAATCAAAACCTTAATTTCTTCCTTAAGAAAATTCTAAGTAGATTATTAGTTGTATGATGTCAAATTCATCTCACATCATACTTATTTTCTAACCCTTCTTAATCCATCCCCAATATTTCTTATAACATTAGTTAGGAATGGAGTTTGAGTGTTCATCTTAGTCCCTTAAGAATTTTCTTAGGAGTTAGGATTAGCACTTAGGTTAAATTTCATCTATTAAGTAAATTGGGTTACTCAATAGGTGAAGCCTTAATTTTGATAGTTTATAGATTTTCATAGTTTATTAATGATTATTTGATCTTTTAACTTTAGATTTAAGAATAGAGATCCATCCTATTAAGTGTGACTTTACTTAATAGGATTTACCTTAATTTTAATTCGTGAGATTGGGTTTTTAAACTTAGTCCTTTAGGACTATCTTTGGATTAAGTGATTAAACCCCAACACTTGGAGTTTAATTCTTAATATTTCGATCTTAATTGGTCTAAATCAAGATGGGCTTAGGTTGCTTAAATTATCAAAATAGGTCGATTGATTTATTTATTTAAATTCCATAGTCGACATTAATTTATTTATAATTAGGACCTAACTAGTCCTAATTATTTTCAATCTATAAGGCCATAAATCTAAGTTATATATAGTATAAGAATTGATGATATTGATCTTATGTAACTTAGAATAGATAGAATAAATAATTAGATAATAATGGATATCACTTATGTCTTAATAGAGTCTCTTGCTCACTTTGAACATTGATGCATTGCTTTCCTTGAAATTGAGCCTATTACCTTGTGCATATATGTGGGATATTTGAAGAAGTATCTCATATCAAACTTGATTTACATAAACAACATTGGCATTTGATTTTATCAATGCTTTAGTTTTGATGATTTTGGTTAAATAGAATGTAGCCTAATTAGTATGCCCTTTTTAATTCCATGCCTTTACTTTAGTTCAAACCTGTAATAACCCTAGTTGTTATCTTAGCTAAACTTAGATTAATTAAGCTAATCTAAGTTTTAATTTTGATTCCATTAGATTCAATGGGTCATTTAAACCTAACCCTAAAAGTTTGGAATCAATCGGAGCTAAAATGGGAAATTTGGTATTTTGGACTATTTTTAAGCCCTAGAAAATATCTAAATTAAATTAATCTCCATATCAAAATCTAATTCCATTTTTGAATTCCCCACCCCCAAATTAGCTAAAGGTGAATTTTTAGGAATTTTTGGAGCTCATTTAGTCCTAAATTGTATATATAAATTTAATATGAATTAATGTACTTATTAAATTGAATTATATTAATTAATTTAAATATTTAATTAAAATTTAAGGTTAGGATTTGTTGTCGGGACTGTGGCAGATCCGCTGTAGGGTCCCGATAGCGGCTCATAGCTATGGACCAGTAGGATGCCTAGCACGCATCTTGGCGTGGCTCGTCCAACGGCACGATCTACCCACGCCGTGATCAGATCGTAGCCGCTCGATCGGTAACCCGATCCAATGGCCTTCCGTGCCTCATCCTAAGTAAGCTCAGATCAAGCATTGGATCATTTTAGTTTGATCCGACGGGTGATCCACCTCCCCGATCGATCATTGTTGATCAAGAGATCAGAACCACCAAGTCCTAACCGAAGGTCCATCGAATGGCTACGCCTTCACCTGTCACTGTTCAGCTTCGTCCCTGAGTTTCCAAGAAAGGCCCAGACAACTCATCCACTCCTGCTGTTGTGGCAGTACGGGAGAAGATCTTGTCCCCCATTCCCTCCCTGAATCACAACGGCTAGGGGGAAGAAGTTTCGGGTCTACCCTTCACGGGTCATGGCCCGATGCCAAATCTCTTAGGTCGGCCATTAGGGGTCAGTCCGAAGGTCCCTCACTACCATTCGGGCTATAAATACTCCCGGGATTCCTCAGAGACCCCCTTTGCTCTTGTTGGATAGACTGCTTGATCCTCTCCCTCCCTGTCAGAGTTCACTCACGGTTTGAGCTCCCCGACGTCTGATCCTGCGGCGTACCACTTTTTGAGGGCGAGGTCTGGCATTCAGACCCCCTTGCTAGAACCTCGGCAGTGATCACGAGTGACCTGAGTAGCCTGCATTGCCTCTGTCGCAGCCATTCCCCGTCTTCAGGTACAGCCTCTATCCCATCTTTAATCGAGTTAATTTCAACTCGACTCTCCTTCAATTGAGCTCTAAGTGCTGTGATAGGTCCTCACCTAGGTTTCTTAGTAGCGTCTGGGCCTTCTGGTAAGGCCTAGCAGTGGGCCAGACGACAAAATTATCATCTGAGCACGCACTGCCAGTCGATCGCTGGCTCGCCAATTGTGCACTCCATCGATGCAATTAGCTATCCTTTAGGCATTAGGAGCTCTCGATAATGATTGTCGAACCATATCGAAGGGTTGGTTGCAATCAGATCGATCAATTCGACTGAGAACCGATCGACCCATCAAGAGCTCCAGCTCGTCTTAGACCACGAGTAGCACCCCATTGATCCAGACCATCCCATAACTCCTCGACTCGCCCTATCACTTCCTCTTAGGTTCTTGAACGTGTAGGGATTGAGACGGTCGCAATCCGTGGCCTCTATGAGGAGAATTCACTCCTCACAGGTGCGCCTTCAGAGACACCTCGGCCGAGTAGTCCCCCGATGATCTGGCGCCTCCCAGTTGGGGCTTCTTGGTTTAATCAACGCGTCTGGAGTCAGGGATGGAGTAGTTGTCGAGATTAGGGCGTGGCGTAGCCGGAGCATGGAGAGTTTTGCGTCTGGAGCTAACCCTAGGGCGCCGAGCTTTGGGTGCCAGCCGAAGGAAGAGGATGAAGTCACGGGTCGGGCCGACCCGTGACCCACGCATTTTGGATTTGGGCCGGCAGCAAATAATAGAATTTCTGGATCTAATTTCCTTAAGGAAATTAAATCCTATAGTTTCAATTTAAAAAAACATTCAGAATAAATTGATTTAATAACTTTGTCTATACTGATCCAAATGGTATGATCCAATATATCATTTGAATCAAAAAAATACAAGAAATCTAAATATAAAATAAAATCACAGATCCAATGATTGGATTTAAAATAATTCCCTAATCCTTTTATGTTTGCAATTAAATCATAATAAATTCAATAAATGTTCAAATTAATTATCAAGGACTCTGATTACTCAGTAAACCCTAAAGAATAATTATAGACCCTTAAAACTAATTTTGGATACTAAATTCTCTTAATCACTCCTTAATCACCCTAATTAAGGATTTGTGAATCAAACCCTAAATTAGTCTCTGATTTTGAGTAGGATAGTTCCTAATTCCATCTTAAGCCTATTAGAACCTAAGTGTAAGGTTGGATTGCCTTAGGATGCCTTGAATTCACTAATCACTCTAATTGGCCTAAAAATGTGATTAGGGTTAATTAGCTTAATTAGGTTGTCAAAACCTAAGATAAGGGTGTTTCCCACTTTATTAATCAATATGAAATACATTAAAATAGATTATCTTTACTTTGGATAACTAAACCTTAAAATCCCAATTTTTGCCTTAAGAGGGGCATTTTGGTCATTTTGATCAAAATGTGCTTAAATGCCCCTTAAACCTTGGAAAATTTAGTAAGCTACCCTTAGATGGATTATAAATGTTTCACTGAACTCTTAGATTAATATTGTTGATCATGTGGAAGTTAATTAAGAAATTCTCAATTAGCCTTAGTTAAGACACTTAGACCTTAAGTGATCCTAAGGAAGTCACTTAGCCCTAATATTTGAATCTAATGATTTTAGATGTTAAATTTCAATTTAATAAATTCAACTAAGTTAGTTTATGAGCATAAATTCTAAAAGAGACATATTTAGGAAATCCTAAGTTAGGAAACTAGTTAAGTCTAAAGTGATCAGATCTTAGACTTTAGATCTTCTACTAGAATCAAACTATCTCCAATTAAAATTCTTAAATGATTCATTGTTTAATCTTTTGAAGCCTTCCATGTGGGTATAGGATGATTCAATCTAAATGATAATGAAATTATCTTAAGGATTGAGTATAGATCTTAGATTCTCAAGTTCTTAATTGATTATTTTATCTTATAATCAGTAGAATAACCCTTCACTAAATTTGTAGTTCTTGGATCTTTTAGCTTATAGGATTCTTTATCCTTAACTTAGGGATATAATGTGAGCCCTAGATCCTTAATAGGACTTTTTTCCTTGGGTTCAGGAATTGAACACCATAGTGGGTTTAAGTCGAGAATCCTTAAATCTTGATTTACTTAATTAAGATTTGGAAAAGAGAGTAAGAGATTAATAAATTAGGTCATTAATTTAGTTACTTAAATTATATAATTGTCACATGATTTTGGATTAGAACTTGTTAAGTTCTAATATTAACTTTAAGGACGTAAATCTGAGATTCTACTCGATAGCTGGATATTGGAAATCCTAAATTTGTACCTTCTCAGAGTAGCTAGATTTGGTAATTATATAACAACAGATATCACATAAATTTAGATTGAGTCCCTTGCTTACTTTGATTTGATTTTCTTGGTATACCTTGGTTATTGAGCCTTATTCCTTGAGCATGATAGGAGAACTTAGGATATGGATGATATATCCTAAGTTAGTAATTGAATTGCATATCATTCAGTTCTTGCCTTGCTTGCAATTGGTAGAATATGTCCTAGCATAGTTTGCCTCTTCAGTAATAGTATTGTGTAGAATTGACCAGGCCTAGAGAATTGGGATAGCCTATTGGCTGGGTATTGATTGATATTTCAGTATTAGGGGCCCTGGATGGCCTATTGGCTGGTATGGCAGTACTATGTCTTAGGCTTATTTTTACTTTAGCTGGATTGTTCAGTATTGTTTTCTATTTTGCTTTGCCACATGCTTCAGTGACCTTACTTCAGTACTTGGTCGTTTTGCCACATGTCTCAGTGGCTTTGCACTATATTACTTGCCTTGCTTTCGCCACATGTCTTATTAGCCTTTTTATTTTATTAGCATGTTGTATGTATACACTCTAATGGCTTACTTATATATATTGGCATGTCTAGGATGCTAGAAATGTATGTTTATTTTTAGCAATGGTGCCCTTTATGTACTCAGCATGTGTTAAATACGATCATAAGCATGTTAGGTTCAGAATTTGCATTGTAGTCGCCGTTGCTTTTAGCTTCAACATCACCTTTTCTATTTTGTATTGTATGTTACTTTCCATACTAGTTCTTGGCTATAAATGGAAAGTTTATAGTTACCCATTTCTTTCATAGCTTGTTGCACCCATTATTGCTCGCATGTTTAGATAATTTAAATGTGATATCTTTAAAATAATTAATTCATTAAAATAGCCTAAAATGTACTTAGATAATTGTCTAATTGTAACCTTTTTGTTTTGTTAGCTGGGGCCCTGGCATTTGTGATACCGACAAATGTCATATTCAGACTTGTTTGTGGGTAGTGTTGCAGGAGAGGAGAAAGTTCAGGAGGAGGATCGTGCTGCTGCCGTTTAGATAGATCTTGCATTTTATTTCTGTGAGATTTAGAGACATTTTTCATTTCCTGTAAAACTCAGTTTGTAATAATTAATTCTGGATATATTTCATTTCTGCATTATGATGAGTTACTATATTGTCTGTTTTCCTTCCTACTATGTTCTGCTTGTGGATGTTTATACTCGCCTATTGCTTCCACCACTTTGATATCTATATGTATATTGATGAATGTTTGTAGTATTATGGTGATAAGTTCTTGGCTTAAGGCAAGTTGGGTTCTCACCTGATTTTACTTAAGCTGGGGAGTTGCCACAATTGGAGCACCGTACTTTCCATCGTCAGTACGGGGACCCCACAATACCAAACCTAAGCCTATGATCGTCTAGGATGGTATATGTCTGACTACTGTAACCGGCTACGATGGTATCTGTTATACTTTGTATTTAATTCTCTATTATGGCAATACTAATTTTAGGTGTACTTCTACTCTTTATCTTGATCCTTCTACCTTAACCCAAATGCTAAGTGAGATGTTTTGCATATTTTCAGTTTGAATGGCTTGTTTAGCCATAGTAGTTTTTAATTTTTATTAATTCATATCATTTTACTATATTTAACATTTTTCCTTAATTATTACTTTATAAAGTATCTCAACTTACTTATATGTCTTCTTTCTTAGCTTGTGTATTTTCATACATATTAGAATGATAGTCGTAGGATGTTAAACATGTATAATTGATCATATGTAAGATGTTAGTTTTACTTTATGTGCACATTTAGGATGTTAGAACTATTTCATTTACTTTCACATATCTAAAATGATTAACCTTACTTATTTTATATATGATGCTATATATAAATTGAATTGTTTTTAATTATATACTTATGATTTAAATTAGCATAAGTTTCCTTTGATCATAAGCATGTTTAGGATGAGTTTTCCTTTCAGTTATTAGAATTATTCATTATATTGTGCCTAACCATGTTGCAGTAGATCTTGGAGGTATGTGCATACTTCCACCTTTGTTAAGCTATAAACCTATTATTTATAGCTTCTTGTTCCTTTCATATACTGTTCGATCGAACGGCGAACTATAGCAGTTCAATCATCCCGATCGAACGGTTCCAGCCTGTCATCCCCGCAACAGGCTAAGTTGCTATGCGTGGTGCAAGCATCGATGTGTGGCTCTCGACCGCCGATCCAGATGGCGCTCACTGCTTGTAAGACTTTAATATTACCTATTTTGCATTGCTCTTCTTCGATTTCACCGATGAATCCTCTGGTGCAGTGTAGCATTCATTCATTTGAGTATCGAGTCTTCGAAGCCTTAAGGACCATTGATCAAGGTACTCTGATACCTTCTCCTACTCTAATAAATTGAATTTTTCTTTTTCTGAATTCCTATTTCACATTCTTTATTGATTGTTGATCGGGTTTGATCGAACTCGATCAAACCCGATCGAGCCAATTTGGCTCTGCAACTACATGAGTCCACTGTATCATCTTTTGTTCGAGCCCTAGATATCTAGGGTTAATATTTGTCGCAACCTCAGACCATCTCGGGCCCTGATGTCATCGCGGTTAGGTCGAGCTCATCGAGCTCTTTCCTTTAGCATGCTTGCCGGCTTGTGCCATCACCGTTTTAGCCATCGGCGCTCAAGCCGTAGCCTCTGTCTGCAGGGTTTGGAGTGGATGGCGTCGACCTGTCTCGGGCCAGCTCGACCCGTGAGTTGTTGTGGTGGCATCGCGTCAATGTGGCTAATGTTGTGGGGGCCCGCTTCGAGTTAGCAGTCACGTCGGTCTCAGAAGTAGAGGCGGTGGGTCCCGTTGATGTGCAGTTGACTATTGATTTGTGTGGGAACTGCCATTATATGATTTAATAAATTTAATTTGAATAAAATAAGTGCTTAATTATTATTTAAATTAATTCAAAATGTATTAAAACTTTAATTGCTCATAATTTACAATCCATAAATCCAAATATATTAAATATATATCTCATTTTAATAAGAAAATGAGAGGAACATTATGGTGGTGTCAAATCTTTATTTGCATGAGTATTTAACATAGTGACATTTATAACCCTTATTTAAAGCCCTAAATAACCCTAAACTTTAAAGGTCCATAACTTTGCACCCAATAATTCAATCATAACCAATATGGGTCTCATTTTAATTACGAGAATGTTAGGAATGTTTCTATAGTATTAATTTTTTTTTTTGGGCATAATTTGGCTAATGATTTTTAGGACCCTTCCCTAATTAGCCTTAAACTCTAGAAACTTCAGTTGATTATAACTTGATCAATTGGATACCAAATTAGGTCATCCAATATACTATTTTTATCAAGAAAACCTTATTAACAGTAAACTGTAAGAAAATTTAGGTTTTGTTGAGAAAATTTTTTAATTTGCTCTAACTATCTTAGAACTTGATTAGCTCATAACTTAACTAAATATAGTCTAAATTAGGTCTACTCCTAGTTAAAGTACTCACTATATTATAGAGAAGCTATAGCCACTGAGTTTACTGAATTTGGACACCATTTGAGAAAGTTAGATTTTTGACCCATTATTAAACCTCCTAATTTACATATTTGAACCCTAAAATGGTTTTAGCCATAACTTGGTCATTTGATATCAAAATTCAGTAATTTTAGATTCTATAGAATCCTTAGGCAGTAAACAACAATAAACTGATTAAATTTTTAAACTTCATTAAGTAAAATTATCAATTTTCCCATATGAGCTAAAAATTTTAAATTGAGCTCATAAGGCTTAATCCTTGTCCAAATTTGATGTACTTACTATCTATCTTCATATTAGATAGTAAATAATCATTTGGCTTCATGAAATTTTCAATTTGAAGATCAAAATCAAAAAGTAGCATTTTAGACCCTTTAGTAGGGGAAAAATAGTAATTTTGCCTAAATTTAGGTTTAGGTATCCTTAAACCTTAGAATCTTAATTAAATTGCTAAAATAGGTAAATAAGTGATTTAGATTTAATTTTATGTCATTTAAGCTTATTAATTAGATTTATAAGTAAAATCTTAAGTTTCATCTTAAAATGTTTATAAGTAATTAAGTAGTTTCATAATGTGAGATTAATCTCGCATCATGTCATCCATAAGCCTTCTAAATTATTAATTAAGTATTCTTAAGATCTAATTAACTTTAATGCATAGCTATAGTATTATTTTTCTTATGATTTTCCCTTAACTTTAGGATCCTCTTCCTTAGGAACCAGTCATAAAAATAAGTTAGAATTTATTCATTTGGTAAATGAGTTACTCAATGGATGAACCTTAGTTTTATAACTTCTTAGAATTTTATCTTTTATTTATGATTATTTTGTATTTTAACCTTCGATTAAAGTTAGAGATCCATTCTATTAAGTTCTAATTTTGCTTAATATGATTTTCCTTAATCCTTAGTTTATGAGATTTGAGATTTTAAATCTTAGCCTTTAGAATCATCTTTGAATTAAGTGATTAAATCCCAATATTTGGACTTTAATTTTTAATCCATCAATCTTGATTTTTCTTAATCAAGATTGGTTTGGGTTACTGAAAATTACAAAATTAGGACAAACGATTAATTATTTGACTTATGTAGGCAACATTTTTTATTTGGATTAGAACAATTTAAGTTCTAATATTTAACTTGTAAAGCCGTAAATCTGAGTTTATTTGGAGATCTTGAGCTTGTATAAACTTGGAATAGTTAGAATTGATAAATTAGACAACAACAAATATCATATATATTTTAGTAGAGTCTCTTGCTTACTATTGAATTTTATTGATTTGCATTCCTTGTATTTTGAGCCTTATTACATTGAGCATAACATATAAGATAACTTGCTGCATGAAAAGAAAACATTGAAAATATAGAATAACATTTGCATTGGGTTCATTTTTGGATGGATATTTATGCACTTTTATTACCAGTTGACAGGTGGTGTAGCGCCCCGCTCGTCGTCGCGCGCAAGAGAGATAATAATAATCAATTCGGCGGCGGAGCGGCGCGCCACTCGGGAGGAGTATCTCATCTCTCTGGATGGCTGAAACTAAACCCATCTGAAGAGCTACTGACTTAACCTCAAGGAGGGTTGAGAGCTAATACTTAAGATAAGAGTAGTAGCCTTATCCTAAGTATTAGACTAATACATACATTGGATACAAAACATATAAGGAATCCTATATATGTATAAGATATTAGTATTTCTAGTATACTGATCAGATCACAATACTAAGTATAAGTAGTGTATAAATAGAGTGTAGAAGCTAAAGCAAACATCCAGAAACATTCATCACAGAAGCTGTATAAAACATTCATCTTAGAAAAGAAAAGAAAATACTTCCAAAATTATTACAACTAGTTTAATGAAATACAGACATAAAAGCTAAGTATTGAACTGACATAAACTAAGCAAAATAGTAATGCTGGGGAAGAGTCCACTAGTGCTCTATGGGCTCCTCTTGAATCTCCTGGGTGTCCTCCTGACCTGGCTCAATATACTGCTCAAGATCTACCAATTTGTCAGATCCCAAAAGTAGCCCGTGTTAGACAATAAGTTAATTATTTAACATTTACATAATATAAATAAATCTATAGAAATACTATAAAGATAATAGAAAATATAAAACTATATAAAATTGTATGAAACTGAAGTAAGATAAGGTAAAGCTATACTGGAAACTGAATACTGAAAGTAAATAAAAATAGTAATGGATCTGAAATTGAGTAATAACATGTAAAACTATGCTACATGCCACTGAAATTATGCATCTGAATATGCCACAATATTATAGATCCCAAAATTATGCAACCAGAATATCGCTGAACAACTATGAGTCATACTGTGGCGACCGGGGATCGAAGTTTGAGAGTCTGAAAAGAATTATTCATACACTAGAAATATACATTTATGAAATTAAAGAAAATAAAATACTTAAATGTCCATATTTACATCCAGAGCCATTTATATATAAAATTTACAACAGCTTTAATATTTACAATAAAAATTTATTCACTGCTCATATCTCACATCTCTATCTCTTCTTTTCTTTTATTACTTTGGCAGATCTTCAATACTTTAATTTTCAAAATCTAAAAAATTCAGTTACTAGTCAGGTAGAAGTACGTAAATCATTCTTATAAGAGTAATTCTAGCATCCTATAATAGGTATAAATTAAATATAAAACTGAATGAAATATTTGCATATGAAAGAAAGCAGCTTTTCAATTTTAATATTACCCTACAAGTCAGCTGTGAAATTCAATATAAATGAAAAGCAATAAATAATTTTTTCAAAAGCATTTGTAATAATAAGTCGAGTCCTATAGACTCTTGAGCCCAAATAGGTAAACCCATAGGCATAACCTGTAGGAAGCTTTTCTCACTACCCGTCGATAGCTTACTCAAAATAGAAACTGATGGTGTCTCTTTCCTCTGGATTTTCCCACTTCCTAATAAGGGCTAAATCTCTCTATATAACTCTCAGGGGCTGCCAGCATGCCCAATATGTATAGATTCTCAGTGTTGCTTTCCATCATCCAAAGACAAACACCACAATAATATATACCACATTTTATCTTTTTGTTACATGCTTATTTGATAACATTCTTTTGCAGATTATAAGCGATTAGCAGTTAAATTATGCTCAAATGAAAATAGCTCAAATAAGAATATTGAAATAAAACTTATAAGTAGATTTACGTACCTCACTTAATTTTGATACAAAATCAACCAATTTAATTTATTTGATCTGCCAAAAATAATTTAATTTATTAATTTAATATTTTATGTTTTTAATATAATTTGTAATATTAGGTTTCTATAATAATAAAATGAATATTTGAATATTTGAATTATTTTATTAACTTACTTAATTATTATGCATTATAAGGTCAAATTGGGAATTTGACCTTATAAGGGTATATTAGTAATTTTACCCTTAATGAAATCTAAAATTTCTATTACTTTATTGTAGATTATGTCCTAAGGTTTTTATAGAACCTAAAATCATCAAATTTTGATATATATTGGCTAAGTTATAGCCAATACAAGATTTAGGGTTAATAATTAGGGTTTAATATGATTAATGAGTGATTAGTAAAATAAAATATAAAATTACTAAACTAATTACACATCTAGGTTTTAAATTATTTTATGAGTTCTCTGAAATTGAAATTACTCAATTTGGATCATTAGTTTTATTAATATTCACTAATCAAGATTTAGAGTAATTAGGGTTAATTAAGAGATCTAATTATTGGATCCTAAATATTTTTATAGTTTATTATAAATTAGGTTTTTTTAATCTAAATTGATATTTGGATCACCTAATATGGAACTAAATTGACTAACTTATGGCCAATCAAAGTTTTAGGGTAAAAGGGCTTAATTAGGATTAAGTCCTAATTGTGATTAATCTAAATCTAATCCAAATAACAAAATTAACACTACTAAAATATTCCTAAGGGTTTTCTGAGTATTTTGAGACCCATATTGGGTATGTTTGGATTATTATGTGCAAAGTTATGGTAATTTGAATGAAATGGTAATTTTTGTGATTAATTAAATACCTAAAATGTCATTATGTGATATATTGCTCCTACTAAAATTTGAATAATATCATTAAATTCTTTGAATTTTTTTGATTAATTTGGTATATTAAATTGTATAATTTGGATGTGTATTTTATGAGATATGGATGTTTCAAGTTTTGAGGTTTAATTGAATTAATTAAGTCAATTAATCCTTAATAGAATTAATGTTTCATTAATTTCTTTTCATCTGTTTAAATCAAATATGCTCATATTATTATTTATAAATTGATTAATTAGCTATTTATGATTTATTAATATAATTAATTTCATATATGATTATATATATATGCATATATGTGATTAATATTTGTAACTATAATAATATATATATAAGTAGTATATATATATATATATATATAATTATATCTATTTTATTTTTAAATTATAATTATATATAAATAATAATTATTTAATTATGCAGGAAGAGACATATGGCAGACCCCACGACATGTGTCACACCGTGACAGGTGCACAGAAAGCTGGCGGGTCCCACCACAGCTGTCGATTTGACAGCCGAACCCACCGCCACATGTCCTCACAAGGACATGACAACGCAATGTTGTGGACCCCCACATCCACGCGTCTGATTATGAGACTTAACTAGCAGCACGCAAACCAGGCCGATTACGCGTGACTCAGACCGGTCGAAAGCGACCCGGTCTGAGACGAATCGGGAGACCCTTCGTCTCTCGAGGGTTCGCGCATCGGGCGAACCCTAAAATTCTCGCGATGGTGAACCAGACAGACTGAGGGGAAATATGAACGATACATTCGCTAATGATTGCATAAATGCATTACATAATCAAAATTAGAAGTGAGAAATTAGAGGAGAACGAAGTACCTGTTTATATTTTACAGTTTGATTCGGGAAAAATTTACAAACGCTCAACTCCTTGCCACAAGGTTTCAGACATAAATGAAGAATAAGAGCTCCTCGAGGCTTTAGCAAGCTCTAGAGCGGCGAACCCCAGTTGGAATGGCCGCGGCTTGACGCGTGCAGCCCTCCGCGACACGCGGTGCGTGAGGAGGAAGAAAAACATTCCACCGTTCGATCTGCGATCGAACGATCGAAAAAAAAATCGTTAGATGAAACGGTTTAGAGGAGACGGCGTCAGTGAATTTAACGGGAATCGTTAAGTCGAATTATGTATATTAATATTTAATTCTTATTTACTGCTTTTTATTATTTAAATTTAATTAATTAAACATACCTTAAAAATTTCCAATAAATCACCTTTAGCTAAATGAAGTGTGCTGAACGCAACGGCACAAACGGATTTTTTGATCCGACAAGTATTTAATTTTTTGATTTTTCAGGGTATTTAAATAATATTAAAATATTTGATTATAATTCAACGACTTCCAAATGCCTTCAAAACTTCACCCCTAGCTAATTTGGGGGTGGTAAACGCAATGGTGAAGTCAGATTCTCAATTTGATGTCAAAATTATTTAAATATTAATAAACAAATTAGAAAATAATTTCTGGTATTTTACACATACGGTTCAATATATACATACATCCAGCTGGGAACTGCGATGTCGATGCATCCTGAAATTCCCCAGCCAATTTATGCAGCATTCCATAACTCATAAATCATCACTGATACTCATACTTCTTTACTGATATTCATACATCATGCTTCTACTCATGCTCATGCTTCTAAGCTACATGAGTTAAATCCAGAAATCCAGAAATGTTTTGAAATCTGATAATGAATTCAAGGTCTTCAATTGTGTAGAATCCTGTTATAAGGATTCTGATTCCTAGATTCTAGTTTCAATAATTAGTTAAAGTTGAGAGTTTACTTAAAAATCATTAGATGAGAAGGTTGTATACACATATTTAGCATGTTTGCATGAAAGGTGATTCTTAACACTTAGTTTGATTAAGCCACCCTAACGAAGCGATCTTCGATAGGAGGCATCACCCGATGGCGATTTGTATCTCAAGATAAGTCATTAAGATGCCCAATTCACAATCACACTTAGTGTCTTAAAGGGGGTGACTCAAATTACTTAGTTTATTTAAGCCACACCTATTGAAGCAATTTTTGCTATGAGGCATCACCCGATGGCGATTTGTATATTAATCAAACTAAGGAATGAGTTCATATTTATAACACTTTTAAGATCGATTGATTTACTCTAAGTGAGATTGTATTCGCTTAAGCCCGCAGGATAGCACAAAGATAAATCTTACTTAGTGTGACTCAACCATTCCCGAATAATACTAAAATAATCCCATACTATAGGTATACCCTATTATACCCAACCAATAATCTGGATTCAGAAGATTCTATTTAATCAATAAAGATTTATCAAAGCTATTAATCCTTACTCTAAATGGGTGAGTTCTACGCAAGGCTTTAAGGATGTGATCAAGTGATCACTCAATATTAATTTCTATTATAAGGGAGAAGTTCCATTATACTGCTTTAGGTGATTCCTACTACGAGGTGTCAAGATCAACTTCTAAGGTTATGAAGGATCATCTAAGTTTCTACCTCAATAAGTTACAAAAGTTCTTCTTACCTCAATGTATCAATATTTAAGGTCTTTAAGCATTTCAAGAACGATCCTATAGCAAGACCCTTGAGATCTCACTTTTCTATTTCTTAAGTTAATAATCCAGATTTACTTAATAGGCTTTGATTAAAGTGATCAGATCAGATGAATAAAATCTATCTGATCTTACTATATTCTACAATTATGGGATGAAATCAAAGATATTATTAGAGTTAGATCATTTCAAAAATTATTATAATTTTATTATCCATCTTATGCCAATAGTCTTATATAAGGAAAAATCAAATATACAAAGTTTAGATTCAGATGATTCAATCACACAAATTTAATATTAATTTTAGCACTTCTAATTCAATAATTTAAGATCAATATTAAATCATATGTATTATTGGAATCATGTCAATCAAATTATCTTTCAATCAAGATTACTTGATTAAGGTGATTAAGGTTTAGATCTTAATCAAGACAAGTTAGGGTTTAACCCCCAGCCTTACCAAAATTAAGACCAATGGTTGATTTAAAGATCAATGACAAGTCAATGTATTATTAGTATTTTATTGATGTTAAATTTTAGATTTAGAATAAGTATCATTTACTTAATCAAGTTCTTAAGATTCTTATATTCAAATACAGTTTAATATCAATTTAAGCATATTTAGGTGTCCAAATAAATATTAAAGTTCTCTAATATATATCATAATATCATGAAAATATAGAAATGTAAAAATGACATAAAATAGAAGGTAATTAAGGCTAACCAAATTCTAAATCAAATCAAAGAGGTTAGCACTTGATTACAACTCTAAAAGACTTAAGTTTCATGCAATTTGGCTATTATAATATACCTAATCTATACAAGTATTCAAAAATTCTATTATTTAACAGTTGGCACAAAATACTTTAAGGCTATCTTTGCACATGCCATAAAAGAGCAAACTTTCAAAGTTGATTATTATACAAAATTTTATGCAATGCTCAATTTTAACTAAACTAGGTTCAAATTTGGTATAATTTAGTCTCACTAGGGTCCTATGGATCTTAAAATGCGAAAAATGAGGAGTTTTAGCCATTTCAGCCAATTCTGCGCATTTTTAGAAAATTCTGGGCACTACAGCGCGCAGCAGCGCTTTTAGGCACTGCTGCACGCTATGGAGGAAATTAGCGATGTGGCGCGTTGCAGCGCTTTCAGGCGCGACGGTGCCTGATTTCCTGAGAGTTGGATGCTACGGTGTGCGTAGCGGTCTACTTTTGAAATCACAGTTCAATTAATTTATTTTCTGGTTTCATATAGCTTTTCAGAAATGATGCTACAGCCCGCTGTGGCATGCTATGATGCGAGACAGCGGTTCAACTTTTGTGTGACTGTTCAATTAATTTTTCTCTTGATTTCCTATAGTTTTTCCTGAAATGACGCTGCAGTCCGCTGCGGCGCGCTGTAGCGCACGACAGCGATTTGCTTCCAATCCTGTATTTTAGCTCCAGAAGTGTTGTGGCGCGTTGTAGCGTGCTATGGCACCCTACAGCGGGTTTAGTTCTAACTCGGGTATTACGACGCGCTGTAGCGCCCGACGGTGATTTCGCCTATGCTAAAAATTGTGAATGGTCACATTTTGAGCTCAAATACTCTCAATCCAGAGCATTCCATGTGCGGTGCTATATATTAATGGAAAGATCTTTCTAATACCTTTCCATAGATACCAAAATCGGCACAAATGAATTGTCCTAACTTTACGAAACATGGAGTTAAAGATTCGGGCATACAGAATGGATGAAAAATAGAGCATGAGATTTTCAAAACAATATGATGCCTTAATTAACCTCAATGACTTCCAAATACAATCATGTATTTCTAAAGATACAAATCAGCACACTAAAAACATGAAGTATATAAGAAAGAGAGGAACAAGTGGGTACCTTAGTCTTTAGAAGAGGAAGAAGAAACTTCCATTTTCTCCAAGACCTTAGAAGAAGGGAAGCTCCTTCTTCAGCACCAAACTCAACAATAGGGGAATAGAGGAGAAGAGCTTCAGCTTTAACTTGACAACAAAAATGGAGAGGAAGGGGGCTGAACTCCATTTATAGGAGGAGAAGGAAGGGGGAGGCCATCATAAGCTAGGGCTAGGAGGTGAGGGGGAGGAAAGGAATGGCCTCAGCCATTCTTGCGCCAAGATAGGGGAGAGCGGGCGCCGAATGGGAGAGGGAGAAAGCCTGGTAAGCAAATGGGGAAATAGAAAAAATAGGAAAAAGAAATTAGAAATAAATAAATATTTATTTCTTTAATTATTTAAAAATTCAGATTTAAGAAATGCTCTTCGAAAATTTCCAAAATTCACCCCTAGCTAATTTGTGGGTGAGGAATTCAGCGGCGAGGTCGGATTTCGATTCCGACGATTATTTAATTATCCTATTTTTTCGGGTATTTAATTATATTAAAATATTCACGAAAATCTGACGACTTCCAAACGCATCCAAAACATCACCCTTAACTAATTTGGGGGTGGCGATCACAACGATGAAGCCAAATTTCAATTTCGAGGTCAAATTAAATACCTCAAATTTCTAATTAATTAAATATTAAAATAATCCAAAATATTTGATTTAGCTCCGAATCGCACCAAACCTTTATGGTTTAGTTCTAATGGCTAGATGAACTTAACTGAATTATAATTAAGATATGGTTAAGCTAAAATTAAGCTGGGTAACAACCTTGAGTTGTTACAAGTAGTAAGTAGAAATAAGGATTATTTAACACGTACTTATTGAGGAGAGTTATGTTAAGTTAGAACCTACTTTAGTCTTGTAGACATGCTTAACTTCTCAGCTAATTCTGAATGTGTTCACAGAAGTAAAGTAAAATAATTAAAACTTATTACATATATGTATTTTTTGCCTCTTCAGTTCAATATAGTTATTTTTGTCTTAGCCCAGAAAGGCTAAGTGTTATGCATGATACAATTTTTTGCCTTAGCCCAGAAATGCTAAGTGATTTAACATAATACAGTTCAGCTCAGTTACACTTCAATGGCTTGTTAGCCAGATCTTCTGATATGATAAATTTTACATGTTATTCTTTCTTTACTGCTTACTGCTTACCTTTACTACAGTTTGATTCTTACTTATTTACTTACATATATTAGGATGTTAGTCTTGCTTACTCATATATATTGCAATTCCGTTTACTTTATATTAATCTGAATAATTTCAAATGATCATAAGCTTATTATGATGAGTCTTCTTTTTAATATTTTCAATTATTTTATACTTATATAAATGTCTAATCCTTATTATAACTTTGGGTGAAAATATATACTTTATTTTTTTTGCTTAAGCTATAAATATATTATTTATAACTTATCCCTTATTCTTTCTAACACCTATTTATGCTTACTTAGTCGTTAGTTAATGGTGATATCTTAAAAAATTTTGAAATTAATATACAACCTAAAAAGTACTTAAAAAATTTGTCCAATCTGATTTTCTTTTCTTTTGCTCTCATCACATATGCTCGTGATTACTAAGAGCTCAATTATTTCTATAATGTCAATTATATATATATATATATATATATATATATATATATATTTCAAATAATTTTTAAAATAATTCTTAAGAAAAATAAATTTTTTAATCTCATACAAAAATTAATATTAATATATATTTTTATATAAAATTCATTAAAAATATATTGATTAAATAAAAAGTCTAGTAATAAGCTAAATTATATATATATATATATATATATATATATATATATATATATATATATATGTGAATGGTGTTATAATTCAGCACAGGATTTGTTATCTCAAATTATAAGTCTTATCATTCCGTAACACAAGAGCAAAAAAAAAAAAAAAAAAAAAAAAATATATATATATATATATATATATATAATAATAATAATATATATATATACATGAATGTATTATAATCTTAGTTGAAGTCGGTTCATGAGTTCGAATTCTAACGCACTCACATAAAATAAATAAAAAAAAAAGTTTTAGGAGAGAGAGAGAGCACAGTTGTAAGTTTTAAGTTTCTAAAAGAGTGAAGGCAGCAATGATTCTTCAAAATTTAGCATTTGCACGACTCCCTGAAGCTATTCTTCTTCTTCTACTCAATTTACGCCTCGTCATTCTGATGATCTTGTAGAACCAGAAAGCACTCACCAGCTGCAGCCCCATCGCTGTCACCTGAAGAAAAGTAAATACATTATGCTTTTCTGATTTTGACAGTTTACTATATTTACACAAATAATATATATTAAAATATATAGATATATATAAATTATTTGTTGAGTATAGAATCTATATATAAAAATTGAAATAAAAATTACTGTTGATGCTGAATAATTTTTATATAAGTATAGTATTTTTCTTTTAAGTCATCCGATCAAATTCTTAATACCTTAATAATGACGGGATTGTTAGCCATCAAAGTCAGAAACGTGAGGTACGGTCCCGCAACCATTCTTGCGATGGAGAAGATAACCGCAAAAAGAATCTGAAACAAAAACAGGAAACAACATATCAACCAGCACTGCTGCTACATTCTAATTCATTCTCTCTGTTATTCACATAGAAGATTCGTACATCACACGCGAAATTGATATCCATATCTTTGTAATTAAGCTCTTTTAGGAGCTCCCTCGCGTGCAGAAAAGGACTGGAGATCTCCGTGATCCATAAGGCTGCAACCAATTCGGATCCGCACTTGAGAGAGAAGGTAGAAAAATAAGTGAATATTTTCATTCAATAAACAGTGAGGTTAGTTTGTTTGATAGTTCGATTTTTTGCAAATCGCTTACCTGTTCGTAGGCAAGACCTGCTCCGATGCCAGCAATGGATACGACATGATGCACGGTGTTGTCTATGCCCGGATGTTCGTCAAATTGGGAGCATATCAAGTCGTAGATCAGATATGACACGGTGACGGCAAGCGTTTTCGTCTGCAGCAAAAAAAAAAAAAAGGTTTATTAAACAGGGGAATCTGGAATCGGAAGTAGGCGGGAATGACTTCAGCAGTTTTGCCTGCAACGGAGAGGATTTGGAGGCCAGAGGGCAGATCGGACAGCCCAGATCTATCGCGGAGAGGACTGACAAAGAGGTTGCTAGGGATGCGTGGATTGTCGAGACGATTCGATTGCAGAAACCGAAAGATCTTTTGGGAAGCGCGGATCTGATCAAGAAGAACGTTATCGCCCAAAGAATCGCCCCAGAAAATATCCATCTCGGTATGTAATCCTCCATCGAAGCTGAATACTATAGTAGAGGCGAAGAAGAAACTACCCGGAGCCATTCCCTTCTGTTTAAAAGGAAATGCCGATTTGGGACTGCCTTCAAGAAATAAATGCTTTTATATCTGCTAACAGTAAATAAATAAATGCTTTTGTGAACCTATCTGCTAACAATAAAAAATCCATTCTAAAAATCTGATAAATAAATTAAAATAAAATTCTAGCTTACATTTTAGATACCAACTTATCTTTTTCTAGTAGTTTATGAGGGCAGATCCCATATACTACGTAACAAATATGTACAGATAAATTAAACATGCTGATAAATTAAAATAAGATAAATTAAAATAATAGAATGAGACTAGTATTCTGATCTCCAAGTGATGCCAACACAAGGCCAAATATCCGACAATGTATCAATCCTATAGTATTCGCAGCGTGATGCCAACACAAGGCCAAAGACCCGACAATGCATCAATCCTATAGTATTCGCAACGTATCTGTTCATTTACTAAGATCAAAGCATGGCACCAAACGGTTGTATGATGTTTAAAAATTCATACCAATCCTTCATTGTCTCATTCAAAAAAAAATTTGATTGAGAAGACAAAGAACCAGACAACAAAACCAAACTTAGAAGTCGCAAACCAAAGATAAACGTTAGACGTCCTTGGATGCTCGAAGGCTTCCTTTCTGGTATGAACGAAGTGAGCATTTCTCTTCATATCCATCTGAAACTGGTATGAATGAAGGGATGAATGCCTCCTTGAACGCTTCAAGGAAAGATTACTACTAAGTGTCTTCAGTCTCGAACTCGGCAAACTAGGTGTTGCACTCGTTTTCCCACCACTATTCCGCTTCGTCATGGAATAGGTGCATGGTGTTGCATAGTCTAATTTAATTCCAAGAGCATAATGGTCATTTTCAAGGCATGAAAGCAGATTAAATGAACTCAAATCTGAAAGTTAAGCATGAAATAAGGATCTACATATCTTAATGAAGAGATTGACAGCAAGAACATTCAATTTGGAGTTTTTCAGCTCATTAAATGAACTAATTAACCTAAAACATGATTAAGGCAATATTAACTAGATTAATTACAAAAAATGGAAATTAAGCATGCATTATGGCTCTTCACTATTTAATGAATAATTCGAGACTAGTTTAGCAAAATTGAATGTCAAATGATCAAGTTATGTCCTAAACAAGTTATAGGTTAATTAGGAATTAATTAACAAACCATTTATATGGCTATAAATATTATTCCATATTATTGATCTACATGTTCTCATGATCAAAATAGTATATAAACTTGCTATGTTTGGATGTTAGATTGCTTAAAATTATTAAATTCTAATTTGCATTGATTTTCTATGATTAAAACTTTAGGAATCCCATTATTCCATCACATAACTTGGGCCTCTGTCGGGTTGAGTCGATCGGACGCGACGAGTCGGCCAGTGTGGGATCGCGTGGGTTGACCGGGCCCCTATGGCCCGCACTGTTGGACAACGCCGGTCATGGGTCGGCCTGACCCTCGTTGTGCATCCTCTTCGTACCGAGCGAACGAAGGGAACAAGAACCAAGATTTTAGCATTTCGGTGAAACCCTAAATTCCAGATACCCCAAGCACTGATTAGTGCAACCAATAGCTTAAAATGATGGCGAGCATGAGCTCAACATGTTGGCACTATAAGCTATAATTATAACGACCCAAGTCGTTACCATCCAATTTAGAATTAAACACAACTTAAGAATTAGGATCCTGAGCAACTTAAAAATTAGGGCAAACTAAAAAATTATTGGATATAGTATATTTTTGTGATCGTAATGCCTAAATTTGGGAGCAATCCGGATAACTAATACTCCTAAATTAATTTATGAATTATTTAAATTCACTAAATTGGGAAAATAAAATGCAAGTTCAAATTCAATGATTTTAGTTTTGAATTTAAAATATTATAAAAATGTTACACAAAAAGTTTCATTAAATTTGGAACTTCGAATTTACCATAATTAATTTTTGAAATTTTTATTTTCAAAAATTAATATAAAATAAAATATTGCTTGAAATCGAGAAATTTTGGTGCGGGTATGTTTGTATCATCAAGATACACTTTCGTGTCAAATCTCGTTATTTTTTTGGAAATAATAGAGGATAGAGAAATGAGAGAGAGAAGGAGAGAGAGAAAGACGAGAGAAAAAGAGGAGAGAGAAGGAGGAAGAGAAAGTTAATTTGAATACTCAAAGTATTTAAGAGGAAGAAAAACCAAATTTCTCATGTTGGAATAATATTATATTATGGAGACCGTTTAGTACATCATGGAAATACTAGTGGTGCTCCGGTGAGCTTCTGAGAGTTCTGAGGCGAGTAAATTCAAGAAACAACACAAGTACTGCAGCGCGCCGTGGCGCGCCACTGTGTACTCTGGAGATCCCAACCTGAGACGAAGGCACTATCGTGCACCTCAGCGGTTGACAAACAAAGAAGTAGGCTGCAGCGCTCCGCAGCGGACCCAACCCGAAATGTGAGCTCTACCGCGCGTCGCAGTGGGTACCAACCCGAGACGCGGGCGCTAAGGCGCGCACAGCAGATCCCAACCTGAGAGTCGGGCGCTACGGCGCTCCATAGCGCCTGTTAGAAATTTGCTTCTGACCAAGTTTCGTCCTAAGCAAATTGGAGGGCATTTTGGACCTTTTATGGTCCAAATTTTAACTGGGTATTTAAGCAAAGAAGTTGGAAGGAGATTATGATGTTGGTATTTTTAATTTGAGGCTTGTGCTAGTTGTGTAACAATATCAGGAATCAAATAGATCAAATCCTGATTTTGGGAATTTCCAGAAACCTTAGAAATTGACCTATTTAATTTGACCTCAAATCAAAAATCTGACTTCGTCATTGCGCTCATCACCCCCAAATTAGCTAGGGGTGATGTTTTGGTTGCGTTTGGAAGTCGTTAGATTTTTGTCGAATATTTTAATATTATTTAAATACGTGAAATTTCAAATAATTAAATACTCATCGTCTCGAAAATTCGACTTCACCATTACGTTCCTCACCTCTCAATTAGCTAGGAGTGAAGTTTTGGGATTTTTCAGGAATCATTTACTAGTCCAAATTTAAATAAGAAATTTTAATTAAATTATTATTATTTAATTATTTATTCGATCGGCAGTGGGACCCGCCTTAGAGTTATCAGGTCAGATCTTTCCCTCGCCTCCCACTACCCAATATCCTTTAAGATATCGGATTGGACCCAATAGCCATCTGGGCCGATCCGGACCGCATGATTAAGTCAACGCAATCGAACGGCTAGCAGTTCCTCTTCCCCGTCGTGCTGATCCCGCAGTGCATGTCGCACACGCGGCGAAGCTCCACCGTGTGTGACCTCCAAAATCGATGGCAGGTTTCGATTAAGCTCTCATCCAAGCCCCAGTGTTAGATGATATTATCTGAATCCCTGTTTGTGCAATCAAACTCTCCCTTATTCAAACTCTTCGCATCTAATTCTTCAAGCAAGGTACCCTTCCTCTCTTTGATGCAATTATAGAATTTCTTCTTAAATGTGAATTCGATTTCATATTTCAAATCATTCCTATATTTAGTGCTTAGTTAACTGTATTTACCTTACACATAAGGATTGTAATCAGCCTGTAATCTAAAAGTTTATGAAGTTCTTATCATTGTCACCTCGGCACTGCCTAGTTAGGGCTAAGAATCATAGGCGATCCAGGCTGTCTCAGGTGAAGGCCCGGCCATCATCTAGAAGATCTCTTTGAGATCTCTTCGTCGGTGTGTGGGCTGATCCCCGACAATGGTGAGAAGATCGTCTTTTTGGATGCCCTAGTTGCAGTGTTGCGGGATCCGTTGCACCGTATTTATCCCGACGTGGGTCAGGTCAAGCCCGACCCGCATACCTATGGGTGGGTTGAGCCAAGTCATTTCCTCGGTAACAAGGCCTGGGGCCCTCTCTGCTGCGCTGTCGGCCTTATAGGCCGACACGTGGTTTCTTTCTGCCACCGCTCGAGTGTGGGACCCACTGACATTGAAGTTGCATCACTCGTGGGTCCCACTAATACATCCCATTGTTAAATGCCAGGCAAAAATTCTATCATTTGGCGTTTGTGGGCCCGCCATTAAGTAGTTATGAAAGTCATAACTTAAATAATATTGATTAAATTAAATTAAATCAATTATACTTTAAACTCTCATAAATTGATATCCATTAATCCAAACATACCAACATTATGTCATTTTGATCAGTGGAAAATAAGGATCATTATGGGATTGTCCATTTTGCCTTAGGAACTGTATTTCACCTAGTGGCAGTTAGGACCCTCATATTTTGCCCTAAATGCCACAAAACTTCAAATGACTTTGTAATCAGTTATCCAAATATATCCAATATGGGTCTTAAAATAATTAACAAACCCCTAGGAATGTTCTAGTAGTATTAGAATTGCTGTTGGACTAATTATTTGAATAATCACTTTTGGATCCAAACCCTAATCTTCCATAGCTTATAACTTTTTGTACACTAGTCTAAACATAGGTAATATGGGTCTTAAAGTGATCAGTAGAACCTCTAGAACAACTTAGTAGTGTTTAATTCTCTATTTGGATTAGTGTTTAATTAATCACTTTTAGGACCTAACCCTAATTACCCTAATTAACCCTAAAGTTTTAATTGATTATAACTTGGTCAATTGAGCTCCAAATTAAGTCTTCCAACATACTATTTTGATCATAATATACCTAATTAATAGTAAACTACAAAAATATTTTAGATCCAATGGTTAGATCTCTTAATCAACCCTAATCACCTAATAATTTGATTAGTGAATATTAACATAATTAATGATCCAAATTGAGTAATTTTAGCTTTTAATTTCTCATAGAATAGAGTAGAATCTAATTATATAGTTAGTTTAGTGATTCTATAATTAATTTTACTAATTACTCACTAATCACCCTAAATCCTAATTAATTCATAACTTAACCAAATGATGTCTAATTTGGGTCTACTTCTAATTAAAGTACTCAATGGGTTATAGGAAAGTTATAGCCACTGGGTTTACTGAATTGGGACTTTAAATAGAAAAGTTAGGTTTTGACCATAATTAGGAAACCCTAATTTGCTTAATTAGCCCTAAGCCTTGTATTGACTATAACTTAGTCAATACTTATCAAAATTTAGTGATTTTAAGTTCAATGGAAACCTTAAATAGTAAGCTTTAAATAACTAACAAAAAATTTAGATTTCATTAGGTAAAATTACCAAATTACCCCTATGAGTCAAATTTCTTAATTTTATCTCATAAGGCTTAATAATTATCCAAAATTGATGTACTCACTGTATATCCTCATATTAGACAGTAAGTAATCATTTGCCACTGAAAATTTCCAATTTAGATACCTAAATCAAAAAGTAGATTTTTAGACCTTTAAGGAGGGGCAAAATAATTATTTTGCCCAAATTTAGGGTTATGTGCTTTTAGGCCTTAAATTCTTATTATAATAGTAAAATTGGTAAGTAAAGTAATTTTAATTGTATGATGTGAGATTCATCTCACATGATACCTCTTCTTTAAACCTCTTATTCATTTTTCAATCTTTCTTATAATATTAGTTAGGTTGCGTATCTGAGAGCTCATCTTAGTGTTAAGAGCTTATTTTCCTTAGGAGATAGGATTAGTAATTATGTTAAATTTTATCTATTGAGTATATTGGGTTACTCAATAGGTGAAACTTTAGTTTTGATAGTTTATAGATTTTTATAGTTTATTAATGATTATTTGATCTTTTAATTTTAGATTTAAGACTAGAGATCCATCCTATTAAGTGTGACTTTACTTAATAGGATTTGCCTTAAATCTTAATTTATGAGATTGGGTGGTAAAACTTAGTCCTTTAGGATCACCATTTGGATTAAGCAATTGAACCCCAAACTTTTGGAGTTTAATTCTTAATCTTTCATCTTAATTTGGCTAATCAAGATGGTTTGGGTTGCTTAAACAAACAAACTAGGTCGATTGATTTATTTAGATTTGTAGTCGACATTGATTCATTTATAATTGGGACCTAGCTAGTCCTATTTATTTTTAACTTATAAGGTCGTGAATTTGAGTTACACTCAATAGTAGGAAATAGAGATCCTGAACTTGTGTAATTTAGAGTAGATAGAACAAATAAATTAGACAATAATGGATATCACATGTGTCCTAGTAGAGTCTCTTGCTCACTTTAATATTTGATGCTTTGCTTACCGTGTATTGAGCTTTATACCTTGGTCACATGTATTGGACATATGATATTTGATGAGTATCTTGTGTTAGCTTTGAATTTGCATAAATATCATTTTCATTTTATTGGTGCTTTGAGACCTAATTAGTCTGCCTCATCTGATTTAGTTCGACCTAGTAGTGAGAACACTAGTTTGTCGATAAAGTTCACCTATAGTGTTTCACTTATTAGTTTATTGGAAAGATATAGCAATGTTGGTTCGACCTAGTAGTGGGAACACTAATTTGTTGGTGAAGTCCACCTAGTGTTTCACTTACTAGTTTATTGGAAAGAGATAACGGATTTGATTCAGCCTAGTAGAATGAACACTAGTTTGTCGGTAAAGTTCACCTAGTGGTCATTTGCTTGTATGTTGGAAAAAGGGAATATATTGGATTTTTTGTGAATTAAGGAGTCATTGTTCTGATATGGTAGTACTAATTTTAAGTATTCCACTACTATTCTTCTTCTGCCTTAGCCAATCAGGCTAAGTGAGATTGATGTTTTCTTTCAGTTTGATTTGCTTGAGTAGCCAGGACAGTTTTAGTTCATTACTTTTAGTTTACTTTTCTACATTTAGCACTTACTTACTTGCTATCTTACTGCTTTTACTAGCTTTATTTAATTATAGGATGCTAGTCTTGCTTGCTTGATTATATATACATTGGGTGTTAGTCTTGCTTTCATTTATTTAATTGATTCACATGTTCTTTTACTTTATGTTGATTAGCATGAGTTTATATTGATCATCAGCATGTTTAGGTTGAGTTTTCTTTTCAGTTATATTAGTATTTATTCTTTATTTTATGCCTAACCTTATTATAGCTATAATTGAAGGTATGTGCTTACTTTTTCTCCTGTTTATGTTATAAACTTATTGTTTATAACTATCTTTTATCTTTTCATATGCATTCTTATAAAATACCAAAAATCTCATTTTTAATTGTTTATTAATATTTAAATAATTTTGACTTCAGATTAAAAATCTGTCTTCTCCATTGCGCTCACCAACCCCAAATTAGCTAGGGGTGAAGTTTTGGATGCATTTGGAAGACATTGTATTTTCGATGAATATTTTAATATTATTTTAAATACCTGAAAATTCGAATAATTAAAAACTCGTCGGATAAAAAATCCGAGTGCACCGTTGCGTTCAGAACCCCTCAATTAGCTACGGGTAATTTACTTGAATTTTCTAAGTATGTTTAATGATTTAATTAGCATTAATAAAATGATTAAAATTTTAATAAAATAATAATATTATTAAATTAAAATTAACGACAACTGTTAACTTATAATTAACGCCGTCCATTATTCTCGCCTTTACCGTTTGATTGTACGGAATCTCAGATCCGTCCGATCGAAAGGATCCAACGAATCCTGTTCATCTTCTCGCGCCGCTCAACTGAAGCCTGGCGCGTGTCAAGCACGCTGACGCACGGCACCTCGCCGCTCCAGATGGCATTCGCGCGACCTATCCACCGCACTTTAGGACCTCGATTAACCTCTCTAAATCTTAAAATCTGCATTCACTTCTCTTCGAATTCTCCTAGCATTTGCAACTCGAAGAATTTGACGAAATCTTAACTCCTTCATTTGCTCAACAGGTACCTCCACCTCCACTCCCTCATTCGTCTCTTAATATCAATTTTAAAGTAGATGCAAGAATTAATCTCAATTGTAATTGAATCTACTGTCAATCAATAAAGTTTAATTACTTTCGTTTTGATCTACTTTTCTGATTCTGCGTACGATATCGATCGACCTTACTGCGACCATTTCCCGTATACCCTGGGCTAGGGTTAACCTTAGTCAACCATTCAGGCCATCTCGAGCTAAGGTTTAACCGTCATTGGAGAGTTCCCGTCGTGTCCCACTCGCGGCCATGCGGTCCAGCCTCCGACGAGGCCGATCGGCCCTCCAAATCGCATGCCCTAACCCCCTCGCTTCGTTGCTCCTTTAGAAAGGCGATGGTGACCGGGTCGGGCTGGGTTATCACGAGCCCAGTCCGCATTAGAGCGGGTCGCCCGTACGCCTTCAGAGGAAATTATTGTGGGGCCCGCTCGACAGACTCTACCGAGTCTCGTCTCAACAAGTGTATGTGGGTCCCACGGCAGTCTGTCGTGCGTGTGGGTCCCACCTGCAGAATAAAACAAAAATTTATAATAATATGAAAAACACAAATTTAAATATATATATATATATACGTATATTAGATATAAATAAAAATAAAGTTTGTTAAATAAGAATATTAATTAAATTAATTAAATTTTAACATTTCAAACCCTAATATCTTAATAAATATAAGTCTAAATATAGCAAATAAATATACTAAATTATTCAGCAAAAATTAAGGAATAATATGAGACTATTAAATTTTAATTTGGATAGGTATTTAACATAATGATATTTTAAGATATTTAAATAAATCCAAATTATTACAAATTTTTATTAAGTCATAACTTTGCACACACTAATCCAATTATACCCAATATAGGTCTCAAAATACTTAGAAAACCCTAAGGAATATTTTAGTAATATTAATTTTGCTATTTGGACTAAATTTAACCTAATCACAATTAGGACCTAACCCTAATTAAGCCTTTAACCATAAAAACTTCAAATAGCCATAAGTAAGTCAATTTAGCTTGAAATTAGGTTCTAAATATTAATTTAGATCAGAAAAACCTAATTTATAGTAAACTGCAAAAATATTTATGATCTAACAGTTAGATCTCCTAATTAACCCTAATTACTCTAAAACTTGATTAGTGAATATTAATAAATTTAATGATCCAAATTAAATAATTTCAATTTTAGATGACTCATAAAGTAAATTAGAACCTAAATATATAATTAGTTTAATAATTTTGTGACTAAATTCACTAATCACTCACTAATCATATTAAACCCTAATTATTAAACTTAGAATTTATATTGACTATAACTTAGCCAATTCATATCAAAATTTAATAATTTTGGATTCTATAGAAACCTTATGACATAATCTACAATAAACTAATAGAAATTTTAAATTTCACTAAGGGTAAAATTACTAAAATACCCTTATAAGGTCAAATTCCCAATTTGACCTTATAAGGCATAAATAATTATGTAACTTAATAAAAATAATCCAAATAATCAAAATAGTCATTTTATAAACTTAATATTACAAATGATGATAAAAACATTAAATTAATAAATTTAATTATTTTGGCAGATCAAAAAAATTGAATTGGTTGATATTTTATCAAAACAGTCAGGTATGTAAATTTACTTATAAGTTTCATTTCAGTATTCTTATTTTGAGCCATTTTCCATTTGAGTATTATTTACACTACTTACCGCATTTTTAATCTACAAATGAATGATATCAAATAGCATGTAACAAAAATAATGAAACATGGTATATATATTTTATGGTGTTTGTCTTTGGAGGGTAGAACGCAACACTGAGAATCTGTACAGATTGGGCCTGTTGGCATCCCCTGGGAGTTATATTGAGGGATTTAGCCTCTTGTAGGAAGTAGGCAAATCCAGAGGAAAGACACACTATCAGTTCCTATTTTGAGTAAGCTACCGACGGGTATCGAGATAAGCTTCATACAGGTTATGCCTATGGGTTTACCCATTTGGGCTCAGGAGTCTCCGGGCTCGCCTTATTATTACAAATGCTTTTGATAAAATTTATTTCATGCTGTTCATATATATTGATTTTCACAGCTAACTTGTAGGGCAGAAATTGAATTTGAAAAATTGTTTTACTTTCTATGCAAACTTTCAGTCATTTTCATACTTGATTCATACCTATTATAGGATGCTAGATTTATTCTTATAAAAATGATTTGCGTACTCCTACCTGACTGGTAAACTAAATTTTTCAGGTTTTGATAATTAAAGATCTGCAAAATAAAAGAGAAGAATAAAGAAGCGAGAGAATGCGAATATTTTATCTTTATTTTTGCAAAAGATAAACTGTTGTAAAATTTCATATATGTTTTGGCTCTATATATAATTGAACTTTGGACTTTTATTATTTTATGTCCTTTTTGTTTATAAAAATGTGTATATATTTACATTTGAGATGAATAATTCTTTAAAGACTCTCGAACTTCGGTCCCCGGTCGCCACAGAAATTGGTATCAGAGCAAAGTTTGAGACAATTTGAAGAATAATTCATTAAAGCCAACAATATGAATACAGTTACTAGATTATTAGTAGTTAAATTTTAAGTTGAAGAGCGTAATAAGTGTAGTTTATTATTTCTCCAGATTATGGATAGTCAAAACAACAACAACAACAACTAATCTCAGGAGAAAAATATTCCTCAAAATACTCTTAGTCACAATGAGACTGTTTCACCTAACGTTGAAGCAGTCTACCCTTTTGATCATAGTTGAGCAAATCAAATGCTCCAGTTCATGAATACGATGAGTCAATTCATGAACAGTCAATAAATCCAGAACTCAAATTCTATTCAGAGAAAAACAGTAAATGAAGATATGCATGTATTTCTTAAACTTCAACCTCCCAGATTCAATGGAAAAGCAACTCCTTACCAAGCTAAGGAATGGATCCAAAAAATAGAAAAAGAGTTTAGATGTGCCAAAAGTTCTAAAGATCAAAAAGTATCCTTAGCTACTTATCTCCTGATAGAAGCTGCTAAGAAGTGGTGGAAGACAACCAAGAGCACTACATTCCAGAATAGATCAGTAGAAAAAATACATTGGGAAGAATTTGTGAAAGCATTCTTAGGCAAATATGTGCCCCAGTCTGCCAGGCAGACAATGAGAAAATAGCTCCTAAATCTGAAGCAAGGAAGTCATACTGTGACAGAATATGAGGAAGAATTCACTCGTTTAGCTAGCTTTGCTCTAGAGATGGTTGCAACTGAGGAAGTAAGGTGTCATTTGTTCCTTAATGGATTAAGGAATAATTTTCAGCATATCTTGACATCCCTTCAAATTTTAAATTTTGCTCAATTAGTAGAGAAAGCCAAGCTTATGGAAGCTCAAGAAGAGCAGTACTCTTCAAGGATGAAAATGCCAGCATTTTCTCCCCATTTTCAATCCAAAAGGCAGCAATTCTCAAGACCTCAAGGGAAAGTTTATAATATTCAAAGTAACTCAAGTAGACCTGTTCCGAGAACACTAAATACTTGCAGATTTTGTGGAAGGATACATAGTACAGATAAGTATTTTACCGGTGAAGGTCAATGCCACCAATGTGGAAGAACAAATCATTCAATAAAGTTATGTCGTGCTACTTACACCGTAAACGGGCATCAACTCCCAAATCAAGGCAAGGTAGTTATGAGGAATCAAGGAAGACCACCAGCAAACCAAGGAAACAATATTGCATCTTCCAGTAATCCAAGAAATAATCAAGCCCAGGCCAGAATATTCAACCTATCTCAAGAAGAGGCAAGAAATGAATTGTTCTTTAAAGACTCTCGAACTTCGGTCCCCGGTCGCCACAGAAATTGGTATCAGAGATGAACCTGATGTGGTCACAAGTACCATTTTATTATTTCAGTACCCTTGTTCAGTTCTTTTTGATTCTGGAGCTACGCATTCTTTTATTGCATCAAAAATGGTTCAACAATATTCATTACCAGTAGAATAACTTTCATCAGCACTTAAAGTCAATTTACCATCATGAGAGTTTTTAGAGACAAATATCTTTTGTAATTGCAAATTAGATATAAGTGGAAATTCTTAGGAAGCTAAACTCATTGTCATCCTTATAACTACTTTTGATATCATCCTTGGGATAGACTGGATGAGTCAGAATAAAGCATTAATTGATTGTGCAAAGAAGAGAGTATATATTTATAATGGAAGTAAGAAAGTAACCTTTGTTGGTCAAAAGAGTGCAGTAATTAGCCTTATCCCAGCAAACAAGATTGAAAATTTCATTAGAAAGAAGTATCCCATATTCTTAACCTTACTCTCAAGTTCTGATGCCAAAACTACAACTCTAGAAGAAACTCCTATAGTAAAATAATATGCATATGTTTTTCCAGAAGAACTTCCAGGTTTGCCACCACAAAGAGAAGTAGAGTTCAGTATTGATTTAAGTCAAGGAACAAATCCTTTATCAAAAGCTCCATACAGAATGGCACCTAAAGAGTTAGAAGAACTTAAAAATCAACTTCATCAGTTGACTTGAAAAGGATTTATAAGACCAAGTAATTCTCCTTGGAGAGCCCTAGTTTTGTTTATTAAAAAGAAAGATGGGAGTATGCGATTATGTATTGATTACCGAGAATTGAATAAGGTTACTATTAAGAACAAATACCCATTTCCAAGAATCGATGATTTATTTGACCAATTAGTCGGTGCTTCCATATTTTCCAAAATTGATTTGAGATCTGGTTATCATCAACTCCATATCAAAAATGAAGATATTCCTAAATCTTCTTTCAGAATATGTTATGGGCATTATGAATTCTTGGTGATGCCTTTTGGGTTAACCAACGCCCCATCTTATTTTATGGATCTGATGCAGCGAATAATGAACCCTACTTGGATTCTTTTATCATTGTCTTCATTGATGATATATTAATTTATTCTAAGAATGCTAAGGAACATGAAGAGCATCTTAGAATCACCTTAAACTTATTAAGGCAACATCAACTGTATGCCAAATTCTCAAAATGTGAATTTTGGCTTCAATCAGTAGCCTTCTTAGGCCATATAATTAGCAAAGATGGAATATCCATCGATCCAAGCAAAATAAGTGCAATTCAGGATTGGCCCCAACCTACTTCAGTAACAGAGATACGAAGTTTCTTGGGATTAGCTGGGTATTATCGTAAGTTTGTTAAGAACTTTTCCCAGATTGCAGTCCCTCTTACTCATCTTACCCAAAAAGATGTACCTTATGTTTGGGACTCATCTTGTGTATCAGCATTTAAGAAATTAAAAGAATGTCTAACCTCAGCTCATATTCTAGTTCTACCAGTTGAAGGAAAAGGCTATCAAATTTATTGTGATGCTTCTAGAATTGGATTAGGCTATTTTCTCATGCAAGAAGGAAAAGTGATAGCTTTTGCATCTAGACAGCTTAAAGTTCATGAGAAAAATTATCTAGTTCATGATTTGGAGTTAGCTGCAATAGTCTTTGCACTTAAGATCTGGAGACACTACTTGTATGGAGTAAGATGTGAAGTCTTCACTGATCACCAAAGTTTAAAGTATATCTTTACTCAGAAAGAGATCAATTTAAGACAGCGAAGATAGTTAGAATTAATTAAAGATTATGATTTATCAATTCAATATTATCCTGGCAAGACAAATGTAGTAGCAGATGCACTAAGTCGAAATGCAATTTTACATTTGCATATTTTGACCTCTAACCCTATCTTACTCAAGGAAATAGAAGATCTCCAATTAGAAGTCATATTGCCATCAAATGCTAAGCTATTTTAGATGACAGTTGAATGTTCATTAATGAATGAAATTAAAGAAGCTCAACATCTTGATGAAGAATATACTCCTTATCTGCATCTATTCAATCAAGAAAGCACCTAGAACTGAATTTAGATTCAAATAATAATATTTAGTGTGGATCCAAAATATGGATACCTAATAAAGCCGAGCTAAGATCTAAAGTATAAAAAGAAGCTCACAAATCCAGATACTCAATTCATCCTGAAAATAACAAGATGTACCAAGATTTGAAATCATTTTTTTGGTGGCTAGAAATGAAGAAAAGTATAGCTGAGTTTATATCAAAGTGTGAAGCCTATAACTTAGTAAAAGCGGAGCATCAGAAACCAAGTGGATTACTTCAACCTCTAGCTATACCTCAATAGAAATGGGAAAATATTTCTATGGATTTTATAACTGGATTTCCTCGTTCAAAATCCAATAATGATTCTATTTGGGTAATTGTGGATAGGCTTACAAAATCAGCACACTTTTTACCCATTAAGCAAACAGATTCAGTAGACAAATTGGCAAGGATCTACCTAAAAGAGATAATAAAATTGCATGGTATTCCAAAAACCATCATTTCTGATAGAGATAGTAGATTCACTTCAAAGTTCTGGAAAGCAGTTCATCGAGATCTTGGTTCACAACTCTGTATGAGTACAGCTTTTCATCCACAAACTGATGGACAAACTGAAAGAGTGAATCAAACTCTAGAAGATCTTCTTCATCTTTGTGTATTAGATTTTGGAGGAAGTTAGGATGATCACCTTCCATTAATTGAATTCTCTTATAATAACAGTTTTCAAGCAAGCATTGGAATGGCTCCTTATGAAGCCCTTTATGGAAGAAAGTGTATCACTTCTTTATCCTGGAATAATATTGGAAAAAATAGAATATTAAAATTAGATTTAATTCTTCAGGCAATGGAAAATATAAAGTTAATCCAGCATCGAATGAAAGCAGCTCAAGACAGGTAGAAGCAGTATTTTGACGCTCACCATCGTCATGTGAAATTTTTTGTTGGAGACTTTGTATATTTGAAAGTAAACCCATTCAGAGGAGTTTCAAGATTTGGAGTTTCAGGAAAATTAAGTCCAAGATTTATTGGACCTTTTGAAGTTTTGAAAAGAGTGGGCCAAGTGGCTTATCAGATCAAACTTCCACCACATTTAAGTCTAATGCATGATGTATTTCATATGTCCTCATTAAGGAAATGCTTGTCAGAACCTTCAATGAGAGTGGAAGTAAAAGATATCAATTTGCAACCAAATCTCAGCTATGTGATTGAACCATAAGAGATTCTAGATCGAGATGAGAGGAAATTAAGAAATAAATCCATTCCCATTATAAAGCTTAGATGGAAGAACTGTCGCAAAGAAGAAGCCACACGGGAAGAAGAATCAAGTATGAAGAAAGCATATCCTCACTTATTCCACTAGTAAGTAATTTTAGATCTAGTAAATTTCTTTAAAATTTAGATTGATGTCGGGACGACATCTCTTTTAAGTTGGAGAAAATGTAAAATACTAAAAATCCCATTTTTAATTGTTTAAATTAAAATTAATGGTAGCTGTTAACTTATAATTAACGCCGTCCATTATTCTCGCCTTTACCGTTTGATCGGACGGAATCTCAGATCCGTCCGATCGAAAGGATCCCACGGATCCTGTTCATCTTCTCGCGCTGCTGAACTGAAGCCTGGCGCGTGTCAAGCACGCTGACGCGCGGCACCTCGCCGCTCCAGATGGCATTCGCACGACCTGTCCACCGCACTTTAGGATCTCGATTAACTTCTCTAAATCTTAAAATCTGCATTCATTTCTCTTCGAATCCTTCTAGCATTTGCAACTCGAAGAATTTGACGAAACCTTAACTCCTTCATTTGCTCAACAGGTACCTCCACCTCCTCTCCATCATTCGTCTCTTAATATCGATTTTAAAGTATATGCAAGAATTAATCTCAATTGTAATTGAATATACTGTCAATCAATAGAGTTTAATTACTTTCGTTTTGATCTACTTTTCTGATTCTGCTTATGATATCGATCGACCTTGCTGCGGCCATTTCCCGTATACCCTGGGCTAGGGTTAACCTTAGTCGACCGTTCAGGCCATCTCGAGCCAAGGTTCAACTGTCATTGGAGAGTTCCCGTCGTGTCCCACTCGCGGCCATGCGGTCCAGCCTCCGACGAGGCCGATCGGACCTCCAATTCGCATTCCCTAACCCCCTCACTTCGCTGCTCCTTTAGAAAGGCGATGGTGATCGGGTCGGGCTGGGTTATCATGAGCCCAGTCCGCATTAGAGCGGGTCGCCCGTAGGCCTTCAGAGGAAATTATTGTGGGGCCCGCTCGACAGACTTTGTCGAGTCTCATCTCGACAAGTGTATGTGGTTCCCACGACAGTCGATTCTGTCGTGCGTGTGGGTCCCACTTGTAGAATAAAATAAGAATTTATAATAATATGAAAAACACAGATTTAAATATATATATATATATGTATATTAGATATAAATACAAATAAAGTTTGTTAAATAAGAATATTTAAATAGAATTAATTAAATTAATTAAATCTTAACATTTCAAACCCTAATATCTTAATAAATATAAGTCTAAATATAACAAATAAATATACTAAATAATTCAGCAAAAATCAAGGGATAATATGAGACTATTAAATTTTAATTTGGAAAGGTATTTAACATAATGATATTTTAAGATATTTAAATAAATCCAAATTATTACAAATTTTCATTAAGTCATAACTTTGCACACACTAATCCAATTATACCCAATATGGGTCTCAAAATACTCAAAAAACTCTAAGAAATATTTTAGTAGTATTAATTTTGCTATTTGGACTAAATTTAAACTAATCACAATTAGGACCTAACCCTAATTAAGCATTTAACCCTAAGAAATTCAAATAGCCATAAGTAAGTCAATTTAGCTCTAAATTAGATGATCTAAATATTAATTTAGATCAAAAAAATCTAATTTACAGTAAACTGCAAAAATATTTAGGATCCAACGGTTAGATCGCCTAAGTAACTCTAATTACTCTAAAACTTGATTAGTGAATATTAGCTAATTTAATAATCCAAATTAAATAATTTCAGTTTCCAATGACTCATAAAGTAAATTAGAACCTAAATAAATAATTAGTTTAATAATTTTGTGACTAAATTTACTAATCACTCACTAATCATATTAAACCCTAATTATTAAACCTAGAATTTATATTGACTATAACTTAGCCAATTCATATCAAAATTTGATAATTTTAGATTCTATAGAAACCTTAGGATATAATCTACAATAAACTAATAGAAATTTTAAATTTGACTAAGGGTAAAATTACTAAAATGCCCTTATAAGGTCAAATTCCTAATTTGACCTTATAAGGCATAAATAATTATGTAACTTAATAAAAATAATTCAAATAATCAAAATAGTCATTTTATAAACCTAATATTACAAATGCTGATAAAAACACTAAATTAATAAATTTAATTATTTTGGCAGATCAATGAAATTCAATTGGTTGATATTTTATCAATACAGTGTGGTACGCAAATTTACTTATAAGTTTCATTTTCAGTATTCTTATTTTGAGCCATTTTCCATTTGAGTATTATTTACATTGCTTACTATTTTTTTAATCTGCAAAAGAATGATATCAAATAGTATGTAACAAAAAGAATGAAACATGGTATATATATTTTATGGTGTTTGTCTTTAGAGGGTGGAACACAATACTAAGAATCTGTACAGATTGGGCATGCTGGCAGCCCCTGGGAGTTATATGGAGGGATTTAGCCTCTTGTAGGAAGTAGGCAAATCCAGAGGAAAGACACACCATCAGTTCCTATTTTGAGTAAGCTACCGACGGGTAACGAGATAAGCTTCCTACAGGTTATGCCTATGGGTTTACCCATTTGGGCTCAGGAGTCTCCAGGCTCGCTTTATTGTTACAAATGCTTTTGATAAAATTTATTTCATGCTATTCATATATATTGATTTTCACAGCTAACTTGTAGGGCAGAAATTGAATTTGAAAAATTGCTTTACTTTTTATGCAAACTTTCAGTCATTTTCATACTTGATTCATGCATATTATAGGATGCTAGATTTATTCTTATAAGAACGATTTGCGTACTCCTACTTGACTGGTAAACTAATTTTTTCAAGTTTTGATAATTAAAGATCTGCCAACTAAAAGAGAAGAATAAAGAAGCGAGAGAATGTGAATATTTTATCTTTATTTTTGCAAAAGATAAACTGTTGTAAAATTTCATATATATTTTGGCTCTATGTATAATTGGACTTTGGACTTTTATTATTTTATGTCCTTTTTGTTTATAAAAATGTGTATATATTTACATTTGAGATGAATAATTCTTTAAAGACTCTCGAACTTTGGTCCCCGGTCGCCACAATTATGCTCCTATACTTGCTTGTGTATTGAGTTTTTATGATGATATCTAAATTAACCTAATAAATTTGCAGCCTAAAATATACTTAGACATTTTGTCTAATTAAAATTTTCTTTTGTTGGTTGGGGCCCTATCATTGTGAAATCGACAATAATAAACTTTGAACTATTTGAGGTTTTGGAGCCTTCTAAAGATCAGATTCAGGAGGAGGTTTGAGATGTAGAAGATCTTTAGTTCTTTTCTTTTCTGTATTATGAGGTTGAGTGTTGCCCTTTCTATTTCAGTTCTTATCCTTAAAAATGTTGTAATAATACAGGTTTAATTATATTTTCTGTTACTATTTTTATTCTGAGTTGTCTGTTTCTTCTACTATATTGTGATGGAATGTATATTATGTATTTTCTTCCGCACTCTGATTTCTTGAATATATCATTTAGTGAATATCTATTGTAAATGGCAATTCCTTTAATTATAATGGGTTAGGATGTGTGCCTAATCTATTCATAAGTGAGGGACTTGTCATTTGATGATCACTTCACCATAATCATGTTAACTTAAGAGTTAACAGGACCACGGTGGGGTTGGGCCGCCATAAGCTGTGAGGAGGAGATCCCTAGTGAAGCCCTGAGGAAGCTATTCTGCAAGATATCCCATGCATGTTGAAGGAGAGACTCCTGGTGGTGGCTGCTTCCTCTCCTCTCCATATTAAAGTAAGAGCTAGTGTATTTCAGCTAAGGAGATAAGCTCTTTGTAACTCTGTAACCTTCAAGTCTTTCTAGTAGATTTTTCTGTAGTGTGGCTCTGTGGTTTTTCTAGTTCTTGAGTTTTCCACACAATCTTTGGTGTTTGGATTTATTGTGTGATATGATCTCTTGCATGCATATGCTATGATTTTATTCTTATAGTTGTGTGACTTAAAGTTACTTGGTAACCATCAACGCAACCCCGATCCTAAATCGAAGAGAGCGCACTCTATCAAATTGCTTCTGCTGTGGATATTATGTGCTGGAAGCTCTTCGTGCTCAAATTATCAACAAGTGGTATCAAAGAGATGTTAGCTTGTTGGTCCTTAGAAGGGTTTGTTATTTGAATGGGAGCAACGGCTGAAAAGATGAGACACAAGATTGATAAATTTAGTGGAATGAGCTTTGTGTTCTAGAAAATTCAGATGGAGGACCTACTCTATCAGAAGAAGTTGTATCTTCAATTGAAAGGAGCTGACAAAAAACCTGCAGCTATGACTGATGAAGAATGAGAAGTTCTTGATAGAATTGCACTGGGTTTAATTTATTTATCATTATCTTCTTCTATTGCTTTTAATATTGTTAATGAGAAAACTACTGTAGATCTCATGGATACTCTGACTAGAATGTATGAGAAGCCATCAACTTTGAATAAAGTATTATTGATGAAAAGATTGTTTAACATGAAGATGATGGATGGCTATTTAGTGACTGAACACATTAATGGGTTCAACACAGTGACAAGCCAGTTAAGTTCAGTGGGCATCAATTTTGATGATAAGGTCCGAGCTTTATTGTTCCTCTCTTCATTACCAGACAGTTAGGATGGGCTGGTTACAGTCATCAGCAATTCATCATGAAATATATTGTTGAGGTTCGATGAGATAGTTGAGCTTGTGCTAAATGAGGAGGGGTGAAAGAAATCTGATGGAGAGGCATCTACCTCAGCACTAAATACTGAGAGCAGGGGAAGACACACTGAAAGAAGACATAACAGAAATAGGTCAATGTCTTGATGAGAAAAATCAAGACCCAAAAAGAAAAAGTTGGATTGCTGGAACTGTGGGAAGATAGGTCACTTCAAGAAAGACTGCCCTACCTTAAATAAATCAAGTGGTGGTGGTAAGATTATGAACCCAACTATGAATGTTTCAACTGAGGAGGATTATGATGCTTTGATCCTCTCACTTGTCAATATGGAGGCTTGGGTGGTGAACTCGGGTGCATCCTTTCATGCGACTCCATTTAGGAGTGCCTTAAAGAGTAATACCAAAGGTGACTTGTTGATGATCACTAAGGGTTCACTTGTTATTACACACAACAATATGGAATGTAACACTTTATCTGATCAATAAAGTGTCTGATACTATTGTAGTTGCAAAAGAAATTGATGCAGATCTATAGCACTGGAGGCTTGGCCATATGAGTGAGAGAGGGTTGAAATCCCTATAGTAAAATGGGAAGCTCTAGGGACTAAAGTGAATAGACTTTTAGTTTGGTTACAGGTTCTAGGATAATCAGAACCAGAAGGTCATCAGAAGTAGAGATATCACTTTTAGTGAAAGTGAAATATACAAGGATTGTATTGGAGTCAAGACTGACTCGAAGGTTGCATCAGATGGTGAGCCCCAGCATATAGAGACTGATGACATCAATGAGCTAGACGTTGAAGTACAAGAAGAAGATTAGGAGGGTGTCAATGTTGAACCACAAGCATCCATGTTTAGAAGATTCACAAGAATCACAAAACTGCCACCAAGGTACTCTCCTTCTTTGTTTTATTTATTATTAATGGATGGAGATGAACTAGAAAGCTTGGAAGAGGCACTTTAAGTTGAAGATTCAATCAAGTGGGAGGCTACCATGAATGATAAAATGACATTACTCATGTCAAATGGGATATGGGAGTTGGCGCCCTTACCTGCTTGGAAGAAGTCTCTTTAGAATAAGTGGGTTTATCAGGTGAAGAAAGAACTGAATGAGAGCAAATGCTACAAGGAGAGACTTGTAGTAAAGTGCAACAACCCATGTTGTTACCCTAGTCAATTAAGGCTAATCTTAATCCTAATCTTGATCTTAAGTGTTAATCAAGTCATTAGGGGTCATCCACTAAGACCTAGTCCAAATCAGGAGTCAATTGGATCAAATCCTGATCTTTGGAAAATCCAAAAACTTTAAAATTTGACCTGTCTAAATTGACCTCGAATTAAAAAACGGACTTCGTCATTGCGCTCATTGCCCTCAAATTAGCTAGGGGTAATGTTTTCGTGTCAATCGTAAGTTGTCAAAATTTTGACTAATATTTTAATAATATTTAAATACCTCAAAAATTGGGAAATTAAAATACTCATTGGATCAAAAATCCAACATCATCATTGTGTTTCTCACCATTCAATTTGCTAGGGGTGAATATTTGGAAATTTTTGGGCGCAAATTAATTAATTAGATTTAATAATTAAAGAATTAGAATTTAATTAATTATATTATTTATATTATTTACATTATTTAAATTTTAAAACTTTTTCACGGCCGTTAAAGAGTTAATGCCGCCGGCATCTTAAACCATGCGCCGTTCCCCTTCCGTCCAGATCCTAACGGTGAATCTGGACCGTCTGATCTCTCCCTCGCTCTCGTCGCTCACGCCGCTCCGCCGCAGTCGTCGCCCTATCCGTGCGTCCTCCGCCTTACAAACTCCGTCCCGTAGCCACCTTAAGACCATACTCGTGTTTAGGGGTCCAGGATTTGCGTGATTGAGCTCGGAGTCGTCAGGACGTCTTCCTCGAACCCTAAGCCACATGTCTCAGGTACTCCTCGATTCCCCCTTTTTATCAATGAAATTACTATGCAACGATTCGTATGATAATTCCAAGCCATAGATCGAGCTTTGAGAAGATTGGATCATCATCTTAGCGTTTGATCAGGTCAATTAGGGTAGTTGTCTATAGTCGTTTCTGTTAGAGCCCACTCGACCCGAGCCCTAGAAGCTAGGGCTAGCCCTAGTTCGTGTCACCGACCATCCCTCGCGATGAAACCGTCAGCCACGTGTAGACCGCGTCATTCGGAAAGGTCCCCAATCTCCCTGCCCTAGCTCCGATGGCTCGGTGAAGAAGGAGGCTTCGTTCGGGTCAGGCTGGTCGACCCGAGCCCGACCTAAGAGCATTCGGGTCGAGGGGCTGGCGTGTGGGGCCCGAGATGCGTCGCTCATGTGGAGATGCGCGACGCGTGACCACGGGGCCGCGCCTGGTTGGCCGCGTTAGCGCGTCTCATCCGCGCCATTGGTGGGGTTGCTCCGCAGATCGTGGCCTGTCACATGATGCCACGCGTCCTAGGTGGGACCCGCTCTGCAGCCTGTGGCCAATTCCATTCTGCCACGTGGCTGTGGGTCCTGCCGCAGGTTCTTTTCTGCAAAATTATAAATATAAAATATATATATATATATATATAATATATGTATATATAAATGTATATATATATATATATAATTAATTGTATAAAAATGTAGTTATGCAGAATTATAATTAAGTTAGGATATAATTAAAACATAGTTAATTAATTATTATTAGGTTAATTAATCAATCATTAGTTAGTTAACTAATTAGTTAATAGTGAATTAATTAGTTTAATCAATAATTAAGATTAATTAATTTACATTACTTTAGTTTAATTAATAGGTTTAATTAAATAGTAGGATTTATTTTAATTAATTCAGTTAAATTAATTAAAATAGTAAATGACATTAAATTAGTAGAGTTAACTTTAATTAACTTAATTTAATTAATAAATATTCCACTAATTAAAAATAGTAACTATATTAACTAGGTTAAATTATTAATATTCAAATAGTAAAAATATAATTAACAGTAAACTGAAATAAAATTTATATTTTGATAATTAGAAACCCTAATTTGTCCTAATCACCCTATTATTTAATTAGGTTATAATTTGACCAAATGAAGTCCATTCTTGGTCTACTCTAAGTAATATTACTCAGTGTGTTATAGTAAAGCTATATCCACTATATTTTTTGAATTTGGGCATCATTTGAGAAATTTAGGTTTTGACCCATTCATAAACCATTTAATTATACTTTTAGACCCTAGAATAGTTTTGGCTATAACTTAACCAATAGACATCAAACTTTAGCATTTTTAGACTGTATGGAACCCTTAGACAAGAACAATAATATATTGACTAAATTTTCAAACTTCAATTGGTAAAATTACCAAAAAAATTTTATAAGTTGAAATCCTTAAGTTGAACCCATATGACTTAATATATGTTCAAACTGGAAGTACTTACTGTCTATCTTCATATTAGACAGAAAGGAATCATTTGGCATCAATAAAATCCAATTTTGAGCCCCTAATCAAAAAGTAGCAAAATAGTCATTTTGCCCAAAATTTAGTTTGAGTGCTCTTAACCTCTAAAGTATCAATTAAATTATTAAAATCAGTAAAATAGTTGATTTGTAATCAACCTTAGACTCTTAAACTCATAATTAGGTTGAATTAAGAAAATTCCCATTTAAGGTTTGAAAATTTCACTCTAAGCTTCCCTAAGTTAACTAAGATAGTACATAAAGACAAACTACTTTAAGTATCATCAAATCCTTAGACTTCCTTAGTCATCCATTAGAAGCTTCCTTAAGATCTTCACTTCACCTTAGGAATTTTTTCTTACGAGTTTAGGGATAGCAATTAAGTTAGATTTTATTCATTGAGTAAATGGTTATTTAATGATTAAAACTTTAGTTTTATTAGTTTCTAAATTTTCATATTTTAATTATTATTATTTTATCTTTTAACTTTAGATTAAGATTAGGAGATTCATCATATTAATCTTTGATTTTTACTTAATAAGATTTGCCTTAATCATTAGTCCATAATTAGACTTAAATAGTCCTTAAGATTTACCTTTAGATTGTGAGGCTAAAACCCAAAACTAGAAGTGTAATTCATAATCCCTAATCCTAGTAGATCTTGATCAGATCTTAGCTTAGATCGTCCAAATTCATCAAATAGGATGTACTGATTAATCATTTAAATTGTAAACATCATTAATTAAATTAAATTAGGACCTGATTAGTTCTAATTATTCATAACTCATAAGGTAGTGGATCTAAATTATACTTGATAGTGGGAATTGGAAATTCTGAACTTATATAACATGGAGTAGATAGAATGAATTAAAGTAGATAACAACAATATCACTTGTATGTAGTAGAGTCCCTTACTTACTATTGAATTACTTATTGCTTTTGCATTACTTGTACTTTGTGCATTTTTTCTTGAACATATCATGCAAGATAATATTGCTGCATGAAATGAAAATATAGAATAATTAGGACAACATTTGCATAGGGTTCAGTTTTTAGTCAAATTTGTGCACTTTTACCCCAATTGATAGGGGTAAGGAGAAATAAAGATTAATTAACACGTACTTAATAAGAAGAGTTGCATTAAGTTGGAACCTAACCGGTCTTGCATATGTGCTTGACTCATCAGCTACTTTTGGATGTGTCCAAAGAAGTAAAGTAAATAATTAAAATATTATTGCATATGTATTTTCTGCCTCTTCAGTTCAGTTCTGCTTCGTTATCTCATCTTAGCTTCTTATCATGCTAAGTAATATTCTGTCATAGTCTCTTATGGCGCTAAGTGATATTATATTTTTCGCTTCAGCATGCTATATTAACCCTTCTTCTGATATGTCAGTCATTACATACTTACTTCCTGTTTTACTGTTACTTTTATTATTATTAGCTTTTATATTACTTTCTTACTTATATACTTATAGGATGCTAGATTTTTTTTTTGCTTACTTATATGTATCACAGTCAAATTATTTTCTTTTAAATTTACATAGTTCATATGATTATAAATATGTATATGATTAGTCTTTTCTTTCAATATTTTCCTTACTTTATATATATATTATGCATAAGTTTGTCACAGCTTTAATATTAAGGTATATCATTTTGCCTCACATGTTACTTAGTTATAAATATATTATTTATAATTTCCTCACATCCTCTTGTAGCTTATTGCACTCTATTATGTTGCATATTTTAGTAGTTAATTAAAAATTGTGATATCATAAAATTGATGAATATAAACAGCTTAAAATATACTTAGACAATATGTCTAACAAGATTTTTTTTTTCTTGGCTGGGGTCCTAGTATTGTGAAACTGATAATTTCAGGATCTGAGCAATTTGAGGACCTTGTGCCTAAAGAGGAGCCATACTTAGAGGAGCAGTAGGTTAGAGCAAAAGATCAGTAGAGTAGTTGTCATTTTATTTTGTGAGGATGAGTGATTTATTTTATTTTAAAATTATCTTAAAATTGATGTAATAATTCATGTACCCATGTATATGTCCGAGCCTGAGTTGCTCGATAGGGTTTGATCAAACTAGATCAACGCCGGCAATCAGTCCTAAACTAGAGGGAATATCAATTAGTGCTTCTAGTTACAATTTACATGAGCACATTACTCCAATGAAGGGAGTTCCTAGTTTTTTCCTTCCTTTGATATCGTCAAGATGCAAATGCAGGTGCAGTCCAATCCAAGCCCAAGTCGCCACTACTGTAGCTCATTACCATATGATTTGCTATAGGTGTCGGTGCCAATTTTTTGAGTTGGATCTGTCGATTCTCAAGTAGAAAATGAAGGCGAAGGAGGAAGAGCGACAACCGGCATGGTAGGGACCGCAGGCCGGCAGGGATGGAGTGGAGCAGGGCATGTGGCAGGAGCAGGGGGGACCATTGCGTAGCTGCACACGGGCATGCGGGCACGTGGACGCGAGACTCGCTTGGCTCATGGTCGGGTCGGACACACGACGAGTCAGCTACCAGCCATTGGATCTGGCCTCAGATCCTACTGCTGGATCTAGATCGGGTGGTGGATACCGTTAGATTCGATCCTAAGAAGCCACTAGATGGCTTAGATCATAAGATATTGTTGTCCCATGTTTAAGAGACGTAGCATATCCCATGTGTGGGCGATTAAAATGGTTATGAATGTTTGGATTTGAATAAAATATTAATTAAATATTTGAAATTGTTAGTTTGACCAATGGACTCTGAAAAATACCAAAATTCACATCTACAAAAATTAGGTGCTAGATATCCAAAAATGTGCTTGGATTTTTGAACCAAGGTCAAAATAATTATTTTAATTTTCTTAATTTATTAATTCGCTAAAGTTGACGATTGGTCCGATTGATCTCCGAATCGTACCAAAACTTTGGATATTTGGATGAGGGTTAAGATTGATTATATTAGGTTTAGCTTAAGTAATAACCTCAAGTTATTACAATCAAAGACTTGAGGTTGTAGAAGATTATTCTTGTAACCCGTCACACGTTCAGCTGTGTCAGCGGGGAGGATCTCCTATGGGTGTGTAAAAATCCTAGGTTGTTACCTAACTTAGTCTATGCTTAATCAAATCCTAAAACTAGTGCCAATAGGTTCAAGTCCGATTAGTGGCTGTTAGTGGGTGAGACTCAGTGTTCAAGTCCCCAACAATTAGCCTGAAGCTCAAGGAATCCATTAGCTATCACCTCAGTCCCTGAAGTGCCTTCATTCGTTCGCAGCCAGCCAGTCGTCTTCCTCGATCAGGTATCCCTCTTCTCGATGTATTGAGTTAGCAATTGTGCCTCATTACATTTTGATTGCATATTTTAATCACCGTTAGGTTGATTGCTGCAGTCGATCGGGTTCGATCGAATCCGGTCGAGTAGCAATCGGCTCGAACCTATACATTGGGGTACATTGTTTGTTTCTGTAGTAAGTTTCCATCGATCTGGATCGTCTCGAGTCGAGCTAGATTAGGGTTCCGCTTCGCCTTGTGACACTGATGGTGTTCAAGTGAGGCTGGAGCCTTGTCATCGTCTCTATGGGGAGAATTATCTCCCCATAGTAAATCCTAGACTATGGTTTTCGGTGAGTAAGGTCAGTGTAGTTCGAGCCATCTCTCATGGGGCTTCTTGGTGTGATTGACGTGTCACGGTCTACTGATTGTATAACGATTAAGTCATGGTCTTGACGTAGCTGGAGCACCTGGAATTTCACAGTTTAGCATAACCCTAATCGCCCTTGCGTCATGGTTCTTCGCAGAGGAGAAGGAGAACAGTGCCCTGACTGACCCGCGCTGTCCTGCTGAAATGCGACCCGTCGGGTCCCGGTCGACCCAACCTCGCCCAAAGTTGTTGGAATGTATTAAATTCAAATTCATTTTGATTTTCCTAAAGTCTAAACTTAGGGTTAATGCATGAAATTAATGAACTATATAAATATTTTGAATTATGTGGATGTTTTTCTTAATTATACCCTAATTACATTAAAATTTGATTAATAAATAATATGATGTACACTTATCCAAATGGTATGTTTATAATCTCCATCTCTTCATTGTGTTAATTAGAACTTAATTGCAAGGTTAGATTTATTTTTTCTGCACTTAATTTTATTAATTAGTTGCTACTTACATTAAACTTTAATTAGTATAATTAGTCTTAATTGTAATCTGATTTGGATAGTTAATATTTATGAAATCCTTAAACTGTAAGGAATCTAATGATGGCCTCATTATTCAAGTATAGGACTCACTAGTGAAGTTTCTTTACCGTTATAATTGCTCAATAGAATTTTGTAGAGTTAACAATAGTTTTTGTAATACAATAATCTCGCTTTGATACAATTTGTTGGGATCTTAATAATGTTCTTCAAAAATAATATTTGTGTGGGTGAAAGAAAAATATTTATATAAAAAGTTTAATTTATAATTCAAATAAAAAAATTTATTAATAAATTAAATAAAACTTATTAAATATAAAAAGATATATAAAATAACAATCAAATCATCCGTGCTCGGGCAGACATAAAGTTGGAAGATATAAATGTCTGCTTTTAAGTTTTAATATCCCAATAAATATTTCTGAATTTTTTAGATTATTAATAATTTTTAATGGATTTTAATTAATTTTAAATACTTTAATAATTATGAGGTATTGAAAATAATATATTTGGGGATACAAACTTGGTGTGTGAATTGGATGAAGCAGGATGCGGAGCATAGACGGCCGAGAAGCGGTGCTGTTCGGGATCAACGCTGGGTGGTGGTGTTCATGAGTCGGCGATAGGGCTGGCTTCGAGTAGAGTTCGAGTCGAGTCAGCCCATACTCAAACTCGAATCAAACTTGTTCGAGTTCGAGTTCGGGTCAAGTTCAAGTCGAGTTCGTGTCGCGTTCGAGTCATTTTGAGTTTTTTTAAATAGTGTTCGAGTCAGGATATATGACTCGAGCTCGACTCGAAAATTTTCGAATATCAAAATGTCTTAAGTTCGGATCGAGTCAAAATATCTTAAATTCGAATCGAGTCGAATTTGAATTTTAAATTTTAGGTCAAAATACCAACTCTAGTTGGGGAGGTGCCATTGAAGATTAAGGATGCACACTTAAATTAGTTGAATCATTCTTTAATGACATTCATAAAGATATTCAACCACCCTTCCGTCACCCCGTTTCTTTCCAAACAGCTATCTCTTTTTACTCCCCCAATTTTTTCTTAATAAAAGCTTATATAATATTTCCATCACTTACTATTTCCTCCAATAGAACATATTTAGTTGACCTAACCTAACCGCTATGCTATATTTATATAAGAATATATAAATTTTATAAAAAAAAAAAAAAATTTATCTAATAAAATTTATATATCATTTCATTAATATTTATTTATTTATATTAAAATAATACAAATATTATTTTTAAAATTTATATTGAAATTATGTTCATAAAATTATTTAGATATAACATTTCTCAATAATTAATGCGATTGCCAAGCATTAAATGAGAATAAATTGCACTTTTTATAAAATAAGCATTAAAAGGGAAAAATGTGATATTGTAACGCTATTCTAAAGCAGTCATAATTACAACTAAAAATAATTTATGTGGCGGCTAACGTAAAAGTGAATTTAAATATAAAATATAAGTAAAAGTGAATTTAATTTTTGTTTTTTATATTTAGGAGAATTATTTAGAAATTTTTTTGAACATATAATCAAACTCTAATAATAATAATAATAATAATATCATTGATGATTAATGTTGTCGTATTATTCACAAAAATCATGAGAATGCAAAATCTTATATGAAAAATTAAAATAGGAAAGAGATTTATTTTCTCATTTTATCTTATCATATATTATATATGGATTTATAGTCACATATATATATATATATATATATATATATATATATATAGTGCTAGCCGTGGGTGTGTCTGAGCGTCCTAGCTTCTATCTAGCACTAGTCATGAGTGCGTTCGAGAGCCCAGTCTTCTGTGTGGTGCTGTTATATCTTGCTATCCTCTAATAGTTGATATTACCCCCCCTCCCCCTTCCCGCAAACGACATGTCTTGAGTTGAAGGGGTGAGTTTGGGTCGAATTCTGATGAACCTTGTCGTACACAATTTGTTTCACGGTAGAGATGTGTAGCAGCTCTATTTTTTATTTTTGGACGCAGTCACGAATGAAGTGGCTATCAACTTCTATGTGTTTAATTCTATCGTCTAATACTGAATTCTTTGCTAGAGTGATGATAGATAAGTTGTCATAGTATAATTTAGTTGTACTGGTAGGTGGGATGCCAAAATCTTGGAGCAGTCTTCGTGCATAGATGATGCTTGCAGTTGTCAATGTTAGGGCTCTATATTCGACCTTTGTGGAGGAGCAAAAATAGTGCCAAAATCTTGGAGCAGTCTTCGTGCATAGATGATGCTTGCAGTTGTCAATGTTAGGGCTCTATATTCGACCTTTGTGGAGGAGCAAAAATAGTGCTTTGCTTCTTGGCACTCCAGAATATTAGTTTGTTTTTGCAATAACCTAATATTGTTACTCAGTAATCAAGCATCAAATTAGTTTGTAAATACCTCCATTATTCTCCAAATGATGTTTAGAGTAAACATTGAAAAATTGGAGCGATTCAAAGCACAATTGAATATTCTGATTATTTTAATATATATATCCAATTAGAAAATTAAGATAAATAATTTGAGTTTTAAAATTGATATCGAAGTTCACCATTGAACTTCTCATCACCAATTAGCTACAAGTGAAATTTTTGGAAGTCGTCAAAATTTCCCGAATATCTTAATATATATTTTAAATACTCAGAATAATTAAATATATCTTCGATTAAAATTCTGACTTCATTTTTGAGTCATTCACTCTTAAATTAGTTAGGAGTAAAATTTTAGAATTTTTTGGAGCTCTTTTGATTTCATATTTTCAATTAAATAAATGGAATAAATTAATAATTAAATTATTCAATTAAAAATTGCTGACAGTTTTTACCCAACGTTTAATCAGACGGCAGGTAACAACAGAACTGTCCATCTCTTGATTGAGGATGGATCAACTGCTCTTAGCGTGTCTTCCTCGATGCTCTGCCCACACGCGACATATGGTCGCACATTTGCACACGCGACGGGCGGGGAACCTTGTTCTACACTTATCTTCAAGTTAGGCCCATACTCGTCTCCTCTCCTTATATAGATGCGGTCGGGATCACTTCTGCATGAATTTGGCAACCAAAATTGAGCTAAGGTTTGCTGAAGCTTCTTCCCATCGAAACCCTAGGCACTTCCTTCCTATTCAATTCATTGCAGATTTAAGAATTTACTATTTCGATTGTCAATTTCATTTATCACTCCATCGTATATAGACTTCTTTTGGGCTTGAGCAAACTTAGTCAAGACATGATGGGTTACGCCTCTACTGCGTTATACAATCACCCTAATAGCAAAAAGTGCAATTAAGGTTAGCTAATCATGCACCTTTTAAGTGTAATTGGTTATAGTATCTTGTAGTGTTCCTCGAGAAATTTAAATCGACATATCGGTTGCTTAATGGCATATCCCGTGCACGCTGATTTTTATGCCATAATAGGGTTTTTATCAATGTCGGGGATTGCTACAGTAATGGGCGGGTCGGTACCTCGACCTGCGCGTGGACATGTGTGCGAACACCTGGGCCCTCAGGCGCGCAACCAAAAGGCAGCCATCGCGTGATCCTTGCAGATGCGCCTACTGTTCACATGAACAGTAAAAAATACTGTTCATATGAATAGTAAATTCAAGAATTTAAATAATTTAATTAATTCTAATTCTTTTAATGCTTCATAACTTGATAAATATAAGTCAAAATATATAAAAATTATATCTCAAAATGATCAGAAAAATACAAAGAATATTAAAATGATATTAAAATTATATTTTAAACATTAATTTTGCTACTCACTATTTTGATGATCATTAAGAGTAATTAAGCCTTATTTAAGGATATTAGCATCCAAATTAGACTTGCTTACTATCATTTTAATCTTAATTATATATGGATCATTTAAATGCTAACTTATGTGCCATTTGAATGTGAATTGGTAGCAATGCATTTTTGGTATTTCTTATATGTGATTAATAAAATCCTATGCTTAGATTAATGTATAATTGCATCATGCAACTTAGAGCAGCAAGAATTGATTTAACTTAATGCATAATTGAACCTTAGAAACATCTTAATTAAAGAGAATGTGAATTTGTAAATTTATTAAATCACATAGAGAAAATCTTAAACTTTAGAAACAAGATTAAGAGATTTGATTTTGGAACTTAAAATTAAAACCTTTGATTAACTCAACTTACCATACATGATAAAGAGCTGAATATATCATCCACTAAGGTCACATTGAAATTAAATATACTATCTTAAGACTTTAGGTAATCAACCTATTATAACATATCCCTTAGATTTCATTAATTTATTCTTAAGTAATCTACTTAGTATAGGTTAAGCTCTCACCTTAAGTTAAGACTATCTAAAATAATAACTCACATTGTAAATCAAATACTTCGGTAAGGTATTATTGATTACATCATATTTAGTAAAAAGTTTAATATAAGTGAGCATATATTAAATTATAAGAAAAGATTATTCATTTAGAGTATAATAAAACATCACTCTTATTATAGATTGAGAGTCAATCATCCTTAATCATTATTAGATCACTCAAGTATAGATAACTCAAGTATAGATCACTCTTAAGGGATTACATAGATTGATATGAGAATATAAGAAAACTTGAGAACTAAAAGTAAGTTATAGTAAGATGTTAATAGAGACTTGTAAATGAAAAATGTGAGATAATGACCTACATTATATATTAAAGGTAGGTTTATGTACCTAAATAACTATGAGACTTAGTGTGGGGTCTCGTACTTTCCCGCAGTTATGCTAATACTGATATTATTAGCATAACTGCGGGGAGTACGACGCTCCACTCCGGTGGCAAATCCCCAACTCAAGTAGAGTCAGGTAAGACCCAACTCGCCTTAAGCCAAGGACTTGTCACCCTGGAGAAGAAACTGTGAACATACATAAATACATATCAAAGTAGCGGAAGCAAGAAACAGTATAATATAACATCCACATCACAACATAGCATAAGAGAGTAAAAGAAACAATAACTTAGACAAAATGTAGAAAAGTAAATACATCCAGAATTTAATTATTACAAACTGAATTAAATGAAAGAAAATATCCCTCAATCTCACTGCAAAAAGGGAAAATCTATCTAAGCAGCGGTAGGAAGATACTCCTCCTGCACCGGCTCCAATCCTGCAGTACTGCCAACGAACAACTCTGAATCTGACATTTGTCGGTATCACAAATACTAGGGCCCCAGCCAATAAAAGAAAAAGGTTACAGTTAGACAATTATCTAAGTACATTTTAGACTATTTAAGTGAACTGAATATTTAAGATATCACATTTAAAAGTTTACACATGCAAGCATTAAAAAGGTGCTACAGGCTACAAGGAATAGGGGTAGCTATAAACTAATCATTTATAGCTAGTCAACAAGTATGTAACAATAACATACATGACATGAAATTATACAAGGTGAAGCTGAAAGCAAAAGTAATTGTAACTAGTGAAATAAATCAAATCCTAATATGCTTATGATCACATGGTGACATGTGGAGTATATAAAGAACACAAGTGTTGAAATAGACATACAATTCTAACATCCTAAACATGCCAATATTCTAATACTAATCAATAAGAGCATATATACAAGCATGCAGATTGACATGTAAAAGGCCACTAAGATATGTGGCAAAAGTAAAGTAAGTACATGCATGAGCAAAAGTAAAGTCATTGAGACATGTGGCAAAGCAAGTTAAGCATTAAAAGAAAGGCTACTGAAGCATGTGGAAAAATAAGACCAATACTAACAACTGAACTAAAGTAGTAGTAAGCCTAAGACATAGTGCTGCCATAATAGAACATGCCATATAGGGCCTTTGAACTAAAAGTTCAACATGTATCCATCCTAAGCATCCGTAGAGCTAGGTCCAAGTTGAACTTATAGAATAAGACATGTATCCATCCTAGACATCCGTCGAGCTAGGTCCGAGTCTAATTTATAACAAAATTAGAACTGAAGAGGCAGACTAAGCTAGGACATACTCTACTAGTTGAAAGTACTGAAAGAACTGAATGAATGCTTTTCAATTACTAACTTAGGATGTATCCTCCATATCCTAAGTTTGCCTATTATTCTCAAGGAACAAGGCTCAATATTCAAGGTGTGCAAAGCAATCAGGTCAAGTAAGCAAGAGACTCAATCTAGACTTATGTGATATCTGTTGTTATCTAATTTATTCAACTAACTATTCTGAGAAGATACAAGTTTAGGATCTCCAATATCCAACTATCGAGAATCTTAGATTCATGACCTTAATGTTAACATTAGAACTTAACAACTTCTAATTCATAATCATGTGATAACTATAAGGATTAAAGTAAACTAATTCAATGACTTAATTATTATTAATTCATCTTTTAACCCCAAATCTTGATTAAGTGAATCAAGATTAAGGATTCTGGATCCAAATTCTACTTGGTGTTCAAATCCTGAACCCAAGGTAATATCCTACAAGGAAACTAGGGTTTATACTTAAAATCTAGATTAAAGATAAGGAATCTTATAAGCTAAAAGATTTAGAAATTAAGATCTTAATTGAAAGGTCACTATACTAGTTATAAAATAAAATAATCAATTAAAAACTTAGAATCTAAAATCTATATTCAATCTTTAGGATAATTACATTATCCTATAAATTAAATCAACCTACACCCACATGGAAGGCTTCAAAGGAATTAAACAATAAATTACTTAAGGAATTCCAAATGGAGGTAGTTCAATTTAATTAGAAGATCTAAAGTCTAAGATCTATTGTTTAATCACTTTAGACTTAAGCTAAGATTTATACATAGGATTTTTATAAGAGTATTTCTCTTAAGATTCAAGCTCAAAAATCAACTTAATTAAGCTATTAGCTAAGGATATAGTACTTTGATATAGTTAAACTTAGCTCTTAAGGCAATGTGATTTTAGAAACACTTAAAGTCTTAAGATTTTAATAAGACTATCTTAAGATTTCTTCACTTAATATTAATATCATTAACATAAAACTCCAGTTAGTTGCTAATAATCTAACTAAGGATATCTTACTAAATTTTCAAGGTTTAAGGGAGTGCTTAAACACACTTAGGTCAAAATGATCAAAATACCCCTCTTAAGGCTAAAAATGGGATTTTAGGATTTAATTATCCAAATTAATATAAATCCATTTTAATGAGTTCCATGATGGTTGATGAAGTAGGAAATATACTTATCTTAGGTTTTAGTAATCTAGTTAGCCTAATTAACACTAATTATAATTTAAGGCCAATTAGGGTGATTAAGGAAACTAGGGCATTCTGGAATGATCCAACCTCATTTATAGGCTCTAATATTCTTAAGAAGGCATTAGGAACTTATTTCACCAAAATCAAAGAATTAATCATGGTTTAATTCACTAATCCCTAATTAGGGTAATTAAGAGAAGATTAACAAAATTAAAGTTTCAAAATTACTTTTAATGGTCTACATAGGTTCTTTATGGTCTCATGAGCAATTAGAGACCTTAATCAACATTTTTGGATATTAATTGAATTTAATATGATTTAAATAAAAGCAAAAAAAGATTAAGCAATAATTTAAGATCTAATTATTGGATCTTTTATTTTATTTTATATTAATATTCCTTACATTTCTCTTATTAAAATGGTATATTGGATCATACCATTTGGATAAGTATTAATTAAATTATTTTATTAATACATTCTGAATATTTATTTAAATTGAAATCATAGGGAATTAATTAAATTCATTTATCTGTGATTTATTAGAAGGAAAATAATTCCAAAATCTCTTAATTAACCCAGCCCGGCAATTAAATCGCGCGGGTCAGAGCGGAGCCTGGCTGGACCGGCACTGTTGCACCATGCGGGCCTGGGCTGGCCCGACCCGAGGCGACAGTGTCATCGTCCCCGCATACCTTCCGCGATGGGCCGACCTTAAGGATCTTCAGCGCCGAAATTCTCGGTGCTCATGCAATGTCAACGGCTCAATTTAATCCATACATGTTCCTGAAGTCCAGATGCATCGATCCTACCATTAAAACCCTCTCTAGGATGCACTGGTTTGCCGAATGGCTAATCGATAGGTTCGGTCCTAATCACAGCATCTAGGGTTTACTGTGAGGAGTAAATTCTCCTCACAGAGATGACCATTTGGCCAGAACTCGATCCCTACACCATCCTGGTGGTGAGGCAAATCGAAGCCTTCTGGTCACGAGCCTTGGGGTGCCTTGGATCATTGGGTCCTTACTCGAGCTCAGCTACGAGCTCGTGGCGAAACCAGATCATTGATCGATCGCGATAGGCTAGCCCAGACCCTATGGACAATCACATTAGGTCTGGTTAACTTGCCTTATCAATCCATGATTGCTTTGAGAGGAAATGGGGGCTCGGATCTTCAGAGGAATGTCGGCATTCCGTCTGGATGGAGCTCGATCCCGATAGTGGACTCCCACTATCAGCATTGAGCTAGGCCCAATACCACCAATTCCTAATCATCCTAAGGTTAGAGATCGATATTCAGAACATCACAGAGCTATCCTAGCATGCGAATTGAAGGACGGGGCTTACATAGCTCAGTCAGGTAGAGGCAGTACCTGATGTCGAGGTTGCAGGCATGACCGAAGGGAACTGGGAGTAGTTGGAGCTTCCAGATGATTTTAGCGATCTAGTAGGGGGTTTGAACACCAGACACGCACCCTCTATCAGCAGTTCGCAGCTCCCGCTGGGTCGGGGTTCGTCGAGATGACGGGGAGCTCCAGAGGTACATAGCTGAGCAATTAGGGGATCATAGTGAGCAAAGGGACTCACTGTGACAACCCAGAGGTATTTATAGGCGGAGGGAAGGTCTGGGTTGGCTGCTGAGTTCGGGAGCTATGGCATAGGCTCAGCCCGTGGGTGCTCCCTCGGTTTCCAAAATTGGAATGAACCGGGCCTCGACCTTGGCTGGGAGTGCTATGGAGACGAGAGCAAGATCGCAACGGCCCTCCCTGATATGGCAAGGGAGTGACAGACCAGCTTGACGATGTGGCTGTACGAGGGGATTCAGCTGTCGGGCGTGAGCTGAGGAGGAAGATGATCCATAGTCATGGGAAACTCTAGAACCGTCTGATGAATCATCAGTTGATGCGGAACGACCCTGATCTCATGACATCTAACGGATGAGGAAGGAGGCTGGATCAGCCGTCGAATCGGATCTAAGGATCGAACGGGCGATCGGAGATACTTATGGCGAATGGCTAGATGGCATTGGATGGAAATCTCGGAACCCCGGAACGGTCGAGATGAGATGGATCCGATCGAAGGCGCGGGTCGTTGGATCAGATCTACGGAATGGACGGCCCGGATGGCGCCCGTGGTTTGGGGTCAGCCGATCATTGGCGGGAGGGTAGAAATGCAATTAGGAATTGTTTAGAACCTTAATTTGCAATTGAACCAAATTAAATTAAATCCAAAATAGGCCTAAATGACCTCCACAAATTCTCAAAATTTTACCCTTAAGTAATTTGGGGGTGGGGAATTCAAAAATGAATTCAAATTTTGATTTGGAGATCAAATTAATTTAGATATTTTCAGGTACCCAAAAATAGGTAAAAATACCAAAATTCTCAATTTAGCTCTGATTGATCCTAAACTTCTAGGGTTATATTTAAATGACCCATTGAGTCTAATGGAATCAAAATCAAAGCTTGATTTGACTTAATTAATCTAGATTTAGCTAGGGTAACAACTATGGTTGTTACACTTAGAACCTTCTTGATTTAATAAATAAAAAATTAATTCTAAAATATATATTTGAATGTTGGAAATTGAAAACTTCAGGAGGAGAATCTTGCATCTTAAAAGTTAGAATGTTATTTAAATTTAACAACCTATCCTAATTAAGTTCATTACAAAAAAAAATTAGTAGATAGATAATTTTGTAAATTCTATTAGATTAGCTATATTATGTTGGAGATTAAAATGAGAGCTTTTAAGAATTAAAATTATAATTCTTTAAGATCTTCAATTATTAAAATTAAGAGAGCTTCAGATTATAATCCAAATGCTTCATAACTTAGAGTAATGATAATTTGAAGTCATCAATAGCAAGATTATGCTTAATGAATATAGATGAATTATAAAAAGAATTACTTTCAATATGATAACTTCAAACCTTTATTTAATAAGCATAAATTTTAACTTGTATCTAAATAATTATGTTTATAACTTATTTTAGCACTACATAAAGTATAATTAAATTACTATTTTTCAAATCTAATTTTATTATTCTATTATTAACTTAGGGATCTATGATGTCTAAGTTAGTTAGGGGTTTTATTAGTCCCAATCATTAGGATAGTTAAAAATAGAAAATAATGAATATTATGTGATTTACAATAATTTGTTAATCCTTGAAAGTTATAACATATTGAAATTAATTCTTAGAAATCATACATTAAGAAATTGTGCATAATAATAAATATTTAAAATATACTTCAGAGGAATTTTATTATGGTGACTTTTAGTATAACTGTCATTGAGCCTAGGCAGGCTATTGGAGTATTAAGAGACCACATAATTCATATGAGGGGGAATGTGTGTGTTTGTAGTTGACCCCACTTACTTATACTTGAGTAGACGTACTCAACTTCTCACTTATTCTATGCCCACAGAACAAAATTGCTAGATAAATAAATCATAAATTGCATACTTATAACAACCCAAACTCTTAACACCAAAATATTGTCCGCTTTAGCCTGAAAGGCCTCATAGTTTTACCCTCAAAAGATAACTTCCCAACAGGTCACTCATCCTGGGAGTGCTCCCACCTGAGCACGCTTAACTTTGGAGTTCTTATCAGGAACTCCACCATTATCTGAAAAGGCGCCTCAATGTTTAAGAGTTTTACTTATTACTACTTAAGTGGGTCTTCACAATCTCCCCAACTTAAGTAACTGACGTCCTCGTCAGTATCCACACACAGATCCAAGAACCACCCATTGGGTAGATAGAACTAGAGGTTACCACTATAGGATCAAGAGATACCCACAACCATGTAGCACCTTAACCATCATGGGTTCAAGAGGCTGCTCACATGAAGTGGTACAGCCCAAACTCTTAACACCAAGGTATTATCTGCTTTAGCCTGAAAGGTCTCATAGTTTTATCCTCAGAAGATAACTTCCCAACAGGTCACCCATCCTGGGAGTGCTCCCACCTGAGCATGCTTAACTTTGGAGTTCTTATCAGGAACTCCACCATTATCTGAAAAGGCACCCCGATGTTTAAGAGTTTCACTTATTACTACTTAAGTGGGTCTTCACAATCTCCCAAACTTAAGTAACTGACGTCCTCGTTAGTATCCACACACAGATCCAAGAACCACCCATTGGGTAGATAGAACTAGAGGTGACCACTATAGGATCAAGAGGTACCCATAACTATGTAGCACCTTAACCATCATGGGTTCAAGAGGCTGCTCACATGAAGTGGTACTTTACCCTGTATGACACTTAGCTCCTATCTAACACCCTATGGTTTGCTCTGATACCATTTGTAACAGCCAAACTCTTAACACCAAGGTATTGTCCGCTTTGGCTTGAAAGGCTTCACAGTTTTGCCCTCAGAAGATAACTTCCTAGCAGGTCACCCATCCTGGGAGTGCTCCCACCTGAGCACGCTTAACTTTGGAGTTCTTATCAGGAACTCCACCATTATCTGAAAAGGCGCCTCGATGTTTAAGAGTTTCACTTATTATTACTTAAGTGGGTCTTCACAATACCTCATAATCTTATTAATTATGAATGACTATTGATGCGCCTAATAGATATAGGTAATTTTTGCAAATAATTAAGTAAGATTTCCTAAATATATGATGCTTTGAGTTATACTTTCTTACATTTCAGAATAAAAGCCCAAAAATTATGAAATGAACAAATCTAGCCAAAGTACAAAAAGCTGCATGCTACAACGCGCTGTAGCAGGTTCAACCCGAGAAGGCAGAGCTACCGCACACCTTAGCGGGCTCAAACCGAGAGGAAGGTGCTACCGCATGCCGTAATGGGGCTCAACAGAGAGGCAGGCACCACAACAAATTGCAGCAGGCTCAACCTGAGAGCAAAGCGCTACCGCACATCGCAGCTGGACAAAATAGAGAACCAGATGCTATAACGCGCCTTAGCGGGCTCACCCCTAGAGCAAGGCGCTACCGCGTGCCGTAGCTGGACATAATAGAGAACCAGATGCTATAATATGCCTCAGCAGACTCAGCCCAAGAGCAAAGTGCTATCGCGTGCCATAGCGCCCTTAGGACAGAAAGCTCATCACTATAGCATGCTCAAACCGATAGCAAGGCACTACCGCACATCATAGCTCCCACAAGGCAGAAAGCTCGGTGCTATAGCATTCCGTAGCGCCCATCGTCCTACCTAGTCATAAGTAATTAACACATTATATGGAAGGCAAAAAGACATTAATCTTGCCATTCCCATAGCTAACTATTTATTACAAACCATTAAAACTTCTTATTTCTAAGGGACACAATAGAATAATTCCAAATCTCAAGGGAAAGAAAAAAGGAGCATATTTAAATGCTAAAGGCATTGACTTAAAAAATATAAAAGCCAAGGAGAAAGGCAAGGAGAGGTTCCCAGTTTGAAGATCAAAGTTCAAAAAGTCTGAGCCTGCTGCAAGATAAGGAAGGAGAGTCCCCCCTACCCAAGGAAGGATAAAATTTGCACTAAAAGATAAAGGATAAAGCATTGGAAACTGAGGGAAGAAAGAGCTCTGAGATAGAGAGAAAGCTCGATGAATGCGATAGCAGTTCCCCAGTATTGTATTTCCCTCTCACTTATTTTCTATTCTGTAAGAGTCATGCGAAGGCTCAATATTCTTAATAACTATCCATATATATATATTTTAATGGCATCCTAAACTCTCTTTAGGGAGGGTTGGGCATATGCATGTAAAGAATTAGGAATGTAGTGTTTGTATTGTTTAATATTAATGGAAACATATTAATCATTTTCTTGTAATTGATTATTGAGAATAATGAATTGGATAATGTAGTATCTAATGAAACAATATTTAATGTAAGGAAGATTTTAAGTTGCAAAACCATTAAGCCTTTTAACCACTTAGAACATAGGGTGTGCATATTGAGCGTCCATGCCACGAATGATAGTGACAACATTCATTGTGCGGAAATGACCGGTGCTAATCCTTGGAATTAAGTAATCAATAGAGCTATGAAATAATCAATAATCTATGAGCTATACTGCTTTCCATTGGCTTACGCAAGGAATATGTGCAGAATAGCCTAGAGCCCAATGACAAGCTTTGTGAGCATTGTATGCACACTTATTTTATGAAGTTGAGAAGTTGATGCGTGTGAGCTGAGAGCTGCTCCATAGCTCATTTTAGGCTTACGTGAGGATCTAGTTGCATAATGTGCTATGGGTGAAGTGACATAACCCATTATCTCTATAGCTCATTTCATTAGCTAGGCATAGAATTGATGTATGTGAGCCATTAGTGGAATCAAGCTCATGTGACGCACAACTAAAAATAAAGATTTCATCACTTAAGCATAAGCATTAAATTCTATTATGATCACATGAGTGTCTAAGTATCGAAGTTGAACCATTGCGAGTTCATCTCTGAGTACTAGGTAAGACTTAGCTCACCTGGGGGAACACTCCTAGAGAAAGTTACATCTCTTGATTAATAATTAAACAATCTAACTCATTAGACACTAAGTAAATAAAGAAGAGTACTTACATGAAAAGCCAAGGAATTTCATAGCTAAACTCAACTCTCCCTAATTACTCTAAACACAATTTCAAACCTAAGAAACTCTGATTGCTTGACTAGGAGCAAAAACAATCACTTATTGAACACTTGAAAAATAGCTAAATCAAACATACTCTAGTAACAAAAGGAAATTGTTCCCAGAGGATAATAAATCTCATGACATCACAATTTCTTATTACTTCAGACCACGTGCACTTTTTTGTGAGCGCAGATGTGTATTTACAATCTGCCAAGTTCTTGGTGCTGTTGCCGAGGAACAGTATATTCATTTTTATTAGAGATAGTTTGAGACTAACCAATGATTTTAGATATTACTAAATAAAGATTTTTTGTGTTTAATTGATACCTAACTTTTGCTTTTGTAATTACTATTTTTTATTTTTTTTCTCGCTCTACATTTCAACTATATTGGTGTACTGCAATCTTTCTGAGTAAGATGTGCATGCATAGACACAATCTTGATAAATTTTCTTTCAATCATAAAATTGAACAGACTCTATTAAGGCCTAGAAGTTTGCAACTTAGACCAAATATAGTACACACTAATAACTTTTAAATAAAAGCATCAACTCTCCAAATGATCTAGAATAATAAATTTAGTGGCCAAGCCATAGCCATAGAAGACCCAAATTCACATGTTTCCAATTTCTTGAAAATTTTTAATACCTTTCGGCTTAATGGTGTCACTAATGATGCAATTAGATTGAAACTGTTTCCCTTTTCACTAAGAGATTGAGCTAATCATGGTTGAGCTCTTTACCTGGAGATTCAATCTATACGTGAGAAGACTTGGCTAGAAAATTCTTAGCTAAGTATTTTCCACTAGCTAAAACTGCAAGACTAAGGAACAAAATTTCCAAGTTCTCTCAATAAGATGGAGAGAGTCTGTACAACGGGTGGGAAATATTTAAGGAATTCTCACAGCACTGTCCACATCATGGGATCCCACTATGGATGCAAGTGCAGATGTTCTATAATGGACTAAATGCACCCATGAGGACACTCATTGATGCAACGGTCAGAGGATCTCTTAATAGCAAAACCTAAGAAGAAACCTATAACCTCCTAGAGGAGATGGCGAACAATGCTTACGAATGGCCAACTGAAAGCTAAATTTCAATAGGAGGGAGGTCGATAATCCAAGCCAAATAAACCAAATTTAAGCCCTGCAATAAGAAATCACACTTTTGAATAAAAAATTAGAGAAAATGAATGTTAATGAACTCCATAGCAATCATGGGTATGATGGGGAGTTAAGAGATGTAAACTTAATTGGAAATTGTAACAACACCCTCAACAGGAATAATGGACACTTGGAACAAGCCTTAAATAAATTTAAGGTTTCAACTATGGAATTTATGAATAAAATAGATGCAATACTTAATGGACACAAAAACACCCTTTTAGGATAGGAAATTGCTGTAAAAAGAATCAAACATCAATTAGAAGATATCATTATCCAACTCAAGGAACCTATTTTAGTAGGAGTTATAAGTGGGCATGAAAAGGAACAAGGAAATGCAATAACTCTTAGTAATGGGAAGATAATAGTATCCCCAACTCCTGCAGGAATTATAACTAGTTCAAACATAAAAGAGCGCAAGAGGAAGAAAAGAAAAATTACAAGTAATCCATAGAAGAATGAACTAAGTTAAATAAACCCCATGCGCAAGCTGTGCAACCAAAGAACAGTCAACCTTACCTTTTTCCCAACGTATAGCTAGGGAAAAAATGGACATGCAATTATAAAAGTTCCTAGAAACTTTCAAAACTCTACATATAAACATACAATTTGCTAAAGCACTCAAACAAATGCCAAGCTATGATAAATTTTTGAAAGACGTCCTATCCAAAAAGAGGAAAATAAACGAAAAGGAAATAGTAGCTTTGACTGAAGACTGTAGTGCAATTTTGCAACAAAAAATCCTAATGAACATAAAAGATTCAGGAAGTTTCACAATACTATGCACTATTGGAAGCTACACTTTTCCAAAGGCCTTTTGCGACCTGAGTACTTCGATAAATCTTATGTCGTATTATGTCCTTAGACAGTTAAGAAATGACAGCTTGAAGCCCACCTCAGTTCTTTTACATCTAGCTGACCAATTTGTGAAAACTCTCTTGGGAATCATGGAGAATGTATTAGTAAGAGTTGATAAAGTCATCTTCCTGGCTGACTTCATTATCTTGGACATTGAAGGTGGAAAATCAAGAGGTTCCTATAATCCTAGGTAGGCCTTTTCTAGCTATTGGAAAAATAATGATAGATGTAGATAAATGGGAATTACGTCTGTGTTGTGAGGGGGAAGAAATTAAGTTCAATATTAAGGACTGTATGAACCACTCACTTGAACTTAGTGAAAGTTGTTGGAGAGAAGATTTAATAGAGAATTTGGCAATCACTGGAGATGTTGTAGAGAGGAATTTAATAATGAAGATAGTGAAGACTACAAAATAAGGATGAAATTAAAGAATTGATTAAATAAAGAAAAAGGATAGTACCCTTAATTGAGGAACCTCCAAAACTAAAGATGAAACCTCTCCCAAACCATCTTAAATATATTTATTTAGGTGTTTGAAACTCTATTCTAGTCATAATTTCTATTTTGCTAAAGCCAGATCATGAAGCCCAATTATATGAAGTTTTGAATAATCATAAAAAAGTGATTGGATGGAGCATCTCTAATATTAAGGGGATTAGTACTGCGGTGTTCATGCATAGGATTTTAATGGAAGACAGCATTAAACCAACCATAGAAATTTAAAGACATTTAAATCCTAATATTAAGGAAGTTATGCACAAGAAAATCATTAAACTACTTAATGCTGGAATAATTTTTCCTATATCTGATATCTCTTGAGTGAGTCCAATTCATGTTGTCCCTAAGAAAAGTGGGAAAACTGTTGTGTTGAATGATAACAATGAGCTTATTCATACTAGAAAAGTGACTTGGTGGAGAGTGATGCTAGTGGGCTGCCTTTTTGTTTTTTGTAAATTAAGTATTTAAATATTGAATGGATTGGTAGGATAATATTTAAGGATGATTTCTAGAGTTTGTGGTGGGTTGGTTATGGGTTTAGAGTAAACTATCAAAAAGAAAGCCTTTTGTAGGTGGGGTTTTAATGGGTTAAAGGGCTTTAAATTAATTAATATAGGTAACCTAAGATGTGTAGTTTGGATATGGAGTAGATGGATATGTTTGATGGTGTTTAGATGGGTGTCAAGGGGTAGGGAAGAAGACTAGGTCAGACTATTTTCTGTTTTGGCTGTGCAGGTTGTGGTGGAGTTTGGAGAGTGTTCGAGGGATTAGATAATGATTTTATAATTTTAAATAATACTTAAGATGCTGGAGAAGATTTGTGGATGGTTTGAGGTTATGAGAATAAGAGTATAGTTAGAAAATAAAATAAAAATAGGATAACAACCTAATTCACCAAAGATAGGCAATAAAATTGACACCACCAAGCACCAAGTAATACGAGAGATATTCACCATAAAATTCTTTCATCCAAGTTATCGTATTACATTACATTTCAACTCATATTTATAGGCACTGCAAGTCTCTTGCCCTATGAGCTTTGGAGGGAAAATATGGAGGGACATTTTGAAGGAAAAGATGGGTAGTTGGCTATTAGTGAGGGAGTTACTCCAACTACTTAAATTAAATATTTTTCTCATGACATGGCTGGCCAAACATGTGCTTTAATAAATAAAAAAAAGTGCAATATTAATCAAAACCAAATATAAATGGTAAGCCCAATATTTGGGCTCTTTCTTGGGCTTTTGATTGGGCTCTTATAATTGGGCCCACCTTCAAAATCTTCCCTTGAACTTTAACCATTGGGCCTTTGATAATATTCTTAGGATGTGCTACATCAACTTCTGTTTGCCCAATTGAACTGTGCACCGAAGAGTTAAAATCCAAGTAATCTTCTACTAATTGTGGGTCTAGAATTTTCAAATCGGTACGTGTTAGCCATGTGTCTTCTAAAGGCGGCTTATTCTTCCAACGAACAAGAAAATAATGCTCTTTACCTTGATCATTAGGAGCCTCTTCAGTGATGATGTAGTGAATGTCTAAAAAGGATGGAGTTTGCATGTGGGGAACTGTATCTCCTACTAAAAAGTCAGACTACGCAAGTGGAGGTTTGCTAACTCCTTCATATGATAATATATATTCAATATTAATAACAGGATGAATTAGTATATCATTAGGTAAATTAAGGTGATAAGTATTAGATCCAATATTCCTAAGAACTTTGAAAGGGCCACAAGCCCTTGGATGTAATTTCTCATATTTGGTGTTGTTATATTGCTCAGGGAAGATGCAAATCAAAACATAATCACCTTCTTTAAATTTTTTAGTTGATTTATTAAGATTTTCCTTAGATGCATATTTTTCATAACTTAAAGTAATTTGTTGTCTTATAGAATCATGAAGGCTTTGAAAATATTTAGCAAATATGAATGCTGAATTAGAAAATGCATGAGAAGGAAGGTTGGTAGCATCGATCGGCTATTTAGGATTATGGACATATACCACTTCAAATGGAGATGTTTTGGTTGTTCAGGAAGTACTACTATTATATGCATTCAACAGTAGGCAAATGTGAGTCCCAATTAGCTATGCTTTTTCCAATAGGGCACCTAAGTACGTTTCCTAAGCTTCAATTGACCACATCAGTTTGACCATTCGTTTGGGAATGAAAAGCTAATAAAAATTTCAATTTTGCTCCAGAAGCTTCCATAAGGTCTTCAAAAAGTATGAGACAAACCTAACATCCTGATTTGATACAATAGTTAAAGGAAGACCATGCAATCGCACAATTTCCTTAAAGAATAATTCTGTAGTATAGGAGGCATCATTTGTTTTAGAGCAAGGTATGTAATGGGCCATTTTAGAAAATCTATCAACAACCACAAATATGCTATCATGACAATGAGCTGTTGGGGGTAACCTAAGAACAAAATGCATTGATAAATCTTCCCAAGGCCTATGAGGAACAGGCAATGCCATGTTTGGACAAATTTTTGTTTAGTAGCTTTAGCCTATTTTTAAGTTAAATATTGAGCTACTAGTTTTTGAATATCTTTTTTTAGGGAAGGCCAAAAAAATCTCTTATCCATGAAGCATATTTTTTTATCCTTTCCAAAATAGGTAGCAATTTCTCCTAAGTGCAGTTCAAAAATCAAAAAATCCCTAAGAGAAGACCTAGGAATGCAAAAGTTTCTTCCTCGATAAAGATACCCATTAATTACAAAATATGCTGCATTTAAGGTTAGCAGTTTTCCAGGTGCTCCATGAAAATTAGATGAAAGTTCGGGCATGCTGGGTACTCATCTCGAATTCATTCAAATTCAGGAATTTTGAATTCTAAAGAGGAGATGGTTATTGCCACCCTTAATAATACACCAACATGTTTGTTTTCAATTCTTGGTTTATGTTTAAGGAAAAATGAATAGTCTTGGGGAAACTTAACTCATTTGGCATGTATATGATTTAACTTTCATTAAGTATTCATAAATTTACGGGCATGATAGTCTGAGTTAAGAACAAAGTCATTGTGTAAAAGATAGTGTCTCCAATGCCTTAATGACTGAATGACAACATAAAATTCCCTATCATATGTTGAGTATCATTGCTTTGCATCATTGAACATATCATTAAGGAAAGTAATAGGATAATTTTTTTGACTTAAAACTCCTCCAATTCCAATTCTTGATGCATCACAAGTCACTTCAAAGGTCTTAGAAAAATCAAGGAGTAAAGGACTGGGGCTATTATCATTTAAACTTTAATTTCATCTAAAGTCTTTTGAGCAGTTGGGGTCAAACAAAATTTGTTTAATATTAGCATATCAGTGATTAGTACTGCAACAACACAAAAGTTTCAAATAAATCGCCTATAGAATGTTGCGAGGCCATGAAAACTCCTTAATTCAGTAAAATTTTTAAGAGTTGGCCACTCCATAATTGTCTTAACTTTGGTCAAGTTAGGTTTTATTCCTTCAAATGAAATGATAAAACCTAAGAATATCACCTCAATTTGCAAGAAGAAACATTTTTTAAAATTAACAAATAACTTCTCTATTTTAAGGGTCTCAAAAATTTGTCTAAGATGATTAAGGTGGTCTACTTTATTTGAGCTAAATATTAATATTTCATCAAAATAAACCACCAAATTTTTTCCGATAAATGGCTTAAGAATAGTATTCATCATTCTCATAATGTACTTGGTGCATTCGAAAGTTCAAATGGCATGACAAACCATTTATAGAGTCCATCAGGGGTCTTGAAAGATATTTTCCATTCATCTCCAGATCTAATTCTAATTTGATGATACCCACTTTTCAAATCAATCTTAGAAAAGAAGTTTTCTCCTGAGATTAAGTCTAACATGTCATCTAATCAAGGAATGAGGAATCGATATTTAATAGTGATTTTATTGATAGTCCAACTATCGATGCACATTCTCCATGTTCTATCCTTCTTAGGAGTTATTAGGGAAGGGACCGCAGAAGGACTAAGACTATATTGTATAAATCCTTTCTCAAGTAACTCAGTGACTTGTCTCTTAATTTTTGCATGTTCTATGGGGTTCATTCTATAATAAGGAAGGCTTGGAAGTTATGAACCTGGAACTAAGTCTATAGCATGTTGGATGGATCGAAGTGGTGGTAATTCATTTGGCAATTTCTCTAGATCAATTTCTCTAAATTCAGAAAGGAGAGATAAAGCCTCTTCAGGAATGGGAATCTCATTAATATTTAAGTTAACTTTTTTTATATGTAAAAGGTGAACATTGGTCAGATCAGAAATATCTTTTGTTAAGGTTCCAAATCCCATTGAGCTTGCATCAAACATTGAAGAAGAATGAGTAAATAAGCTAGAACTAGGATTATGCATAGGATCCCTTATCACGATCAGTTGAAGCTTCGCTCCTTTTTTGATAGCGGATTTTGGTTGAAGATCAGATGTTGGTTTATGTGGTATTATTGACAGTATCTTCTCTAGTGGTATGAACTGGCAAAAGTTTAATGGTCTTATTGTTATGTTTAAGAACATATGTGTTCTCTCTACCATAATGAATTACACTTAAGTCATAAAGCCATGGTCGCCCAAGTAGAATATGAGCGATATCCTTAGGGAGCACATCACACAAAATTTTATTCTCATAACTACCAATCTTGATTGGAACTAACATTGACTAGTGATGGGAAGCAAAGTATGGTTAACCTAGCTAACATGAAAGGGTTGGGGATGAGGTTTAGCTTTTAAATTAGCTCTTAATATAGAATTGGTAGAGATAACATTCATTGCACTACCCCCATCAATAACTAACCTACACATTCGCTCAATGCACACAACATATATGATAAAAATATTTCTTCTCCTCCAATCTTCTTCTTCATTGTTAGCTATTTTAAGGCATCTCATCACATTACCAGATACAGGATTTATACAATCCCTTGGAGTAAGTTTGTAGAAGCCTTTATGGATGAGTATGTGCCTCCCTCCGTGCAAAATAATTTGGGGGATATGTTTGTGCCTTACATTGGTTCTGCATGTGACCTCTCTTGTGAAATTTGAAACAAATGATATCCTTAATGTTATTAGAGCTTCCCTCTTTGGGTGGATAATTTAAGCTAGGGGGTGGAAATGGATTGGTAGTTGACTTATGATTTGAATTAGAAGTCACTTGAGCTCTAGTTCGTATTATAGAAGTTGACTTCTTTTGTTGTTCAACAAATAGAGCATAATGAAACCCTTCTTCTAAGGTTTGGGGATCAAAATGTTTAACCTCATTTCTAATTTCCATTCTAAGCCAAATAACAAATTTATTAGCAAGTTTCCAATTATTATCCCTGCGATTGGTCATAAAAACTAGATCCTCAAAAGTATTTAAGTAATCTATTACATAAAGAGAGCCTTTCCTTAGAGTCAGCAATTGTCCATGTAACTTTTTATCATGATGTAGAGGACAATATTTTGACCTAAGCATTTCTTTCATCTTTATCCAAGTAAGATTTGTCCTTCCTAACCTTTGTTGATTTGCTAAAGTGTTTGCCCAATAAATATTAGCATGACTAGTCAATTTTATCTTAGCAAAAGAAACTCGTTGATAATCATCCATCCTATACTAATCAAAGAAGTCATCTACTTGGGTTAACTAATCTAAGAATTTGTTTGATCATGTGTGCCATCATAAGTATGAGCTTTAACTTTAACTCTCATAGAGGGATCATTAAATTATTAGCAACTTGTTGGTGGTATCTCCTTTCTCCATACTTAGGATTTAGTTGTCTTCGATGAGGTTGGGGAGGTGGCAGAACATGGGGCTGGTAATCACTTGCATCTATGTATGAGCCATCATCTTCTATAAGTGTGTTAAGATTATGGATATGATGTGGAGCATAATTTTTATTATTTTGTAAGAGGTTTAGGATGATTTGCATTTGATCTTTAATTTTTTGCATTTGAGCTTTATTTTCCTCAAATAATTCCATAGTCTTTGTTTCATATTCATGAGTCCTAAGATCTTAGGAATCTACTATTTTGGTCAAGTTCTTAATTTGGTCTTGAGAAATTGACTTTGGTGCCATTTTTTTTATAAAGAAATATGAGAAAAAAAATGCTAGAATTTAGAATGTGAAATAAAAAATATAAATGTAAAAATAATGTGAATTATAAGTTAAAAGAACTTCTAGGTGAGTAGGGGGGTACTTGGCCACTTACGTCCCAAGCTCTCCTTAGGCTGTATACGCCCTTTTGACAAAGTTCTTCTTAACTTCGCAATACACTAGGTTTTATACAAGTATATTCTTATGTATACAAGTTTAGTGCAAATAAATGTTTTTTTATTTTTATCTTTTCTTAATTTAAAAGCCTTATTTTCCTTAGAAATATAAGTTTATTTAAGTGATAAAAATAAACAACTAATATTACCATAAATACAAAATATATTAAGTAAAGAAGTTCACATAAGTTTTTTGTTCTCATCAAGGTAAAGGCTTCAATATTAAGTGGAACACTCACTTTCCATGCTTTCATTCAAGTAAATATTTAATGTATGTTCACACAAGGATATTGACTAGGCTATATAATGGTGCTCACTAATTGGAGTTTATGCACACACTATAGACTTGCAAGTAAAATGACAAATTTCCAAACAACTAATATGAAAAATATTAAGTCATAAAAAAGACTAACTTACCTTGCACTTATTGGCATGATTCAAGAGCTTGTGGAGAAGATTTCACCATAATTTATTCCTCATGCCAATTTTTTTTTTCCAGCTTACCCAACCTTGCTCTGATGCTAATGGGCTGCTTTTTTTTGGTAAATTATATATTTAAATATTAAATAGTAGGATAATGTGTAAGAATGATTTTTGGAGTTTGTGGCGGGTTGGTTATGGGTTTAGAGTGGATTATCTAAAGGTAAGTCAAGACTAGTCCAGATCGAGCCTTGTTTGGGCTGATTCATAATATCTCTTTTGTAGGTGAAGTTTTAGTGGGTTTAAGAGCTGGAAATAAATTAATATAGGTAGCATAATATATGTAGTTTGGATTTGGAGTAGATGACTAGGTTTGATGATGCTTAGATGGGTGTCAAAGGGTAGGGAAGAAGACTAGGTCAGACTATTTTCAGATTTGGTTGTGAAGGTTGTGGTAGAGTTTGCAAAGTGTTTGAGAGATTAGATAATGATTTAATAAATTTAAATGATACTTAAGATGTTGGAAAAGATGTGTGAATAGTTTGAGGTTATGAGAATAAGAGTATTGTTAGAAAATAAAATATAAATAAGATAACAACCTAACTCACTAAAGATGGATAATAAACTTGACACCACCAAGCACCAAGTAATATGAGAGCTATTCATCACAAAATTCCTTTATTCAAGTTATCTCATTAAATTACATTTCAGCTCATATTTATAGGCACTACAAGTCTCTTTCCTTATACGCTTTTGAGGGAAAATTTTTAGAGAAATTTTGGAGGGAAAGATGGGTACTTGGTAATTAGTGAGGGAGTAAATTCAACTACTTTTATTAAATATTTTCCTCATGACATGGTTGGCTAAATATGTTCCTTAATAAATAAAAAAGTACAATATTAATACATACAAAATATAAATGGTAAGTCTAATATTTGGGCTCTTTATTGGACTTTTGATTGGGATCTTGTAATTGGGCCCACCTTCAAATTCTTCTCTTGAACTTTTGCCATGGCTCTTATTATTGGGCATTCGATAATTTTATAAGGATGTGCTACATCAAAGAGTCTGTATTGATTATAGAAAGTTGAATAATGCAACTCATAAATATCATTACCCTCTACCATTCATCGACCAAATGCTTGATATACTAGCTGGAAAGCCCTACTACTGCTTCTTGGATGGGTATTCCGGGTACAATCAAATTTTGATAGCTCTGAAAGACCAAGAAAAAACCATGTTCTCTTGTCCCTATGGAACATTTGATTTTCGACATTTGCCATTTGGACTTTGCAACACTTCAGATACCTTCGAACGTTGCATGATGGCAACATTTTTTGATATGGAAGAAGATTTTTTGAAAATTTTCACGGATGACTTTTCGGTAATGGGATCCTCTTTTGAAATTGCTTAATTAATTTGGGAAGGGTCCTTAAAAGATGTGAGAAAAATAATTTAGTACTAAATTGGGAGAAATGTCACTTCATGGTTAAAGAGGGAATTGTGTTAGGACACCTAATATTTGAACGAGGGATAGAATGGATAAGGCAAACTTTGATGTTATTGAAAAGCTACCTCTGCCCTCAAATGCAAAGGGGATACACTGTTTTCTAGGCCATGCAAGGTTTTATAGGAGATTTATCAAAGACTTTTCAAAAATTAGCCTTCCCCTTTGTAAACTCTTAGAAAAAGATGCTGAGTTTATCTTTGACGATAATTGCATAAACTGATTCAACACAATTAAAACTGCTCTTATTTCCGCTTCGATAATCTCAACTCCTAATTGGAAACACCCCTTTGAGATTATGTGTGATGCGAGTGATTCAGCAGTAGGGGCTGTGTTGGGGTAAATAAGAGAGAGAATTTTTCACTCAATTTACTATGCTAGGAAAGTTCTTAATGATGCTCAACAAAATTATGCCACAACTGAAAAATGAGCTTTGAGCAATTATCTTTTTATTTGACAAATTTTGTTCTTACTTGATTGGCTCAAAAACTATTGTCTATACAGATCATGCATCCATTAAATACTTATTGCAAAAAAAGGATGCCAAGCCTCGACTGATATGATGGATATTACTCCTCCAAGAGTTCAATTAAAAAATTAGAGACAAAAAGGGGACTGACAATGTAGTGGAGGATCATTTATCTAGATTAACTCATCTTAAGCTAGATGAAATTCAAGAAATTTGTGAAAATTTTCCAGATGAACAGCTTTATACCATTGCATCTTGTAAACTGCCTTAGCTTGTCGACTATGCAAATTTTTTTGTAGGAGGTATCATACCAAAGGAATTCTCATACCAACAAAAGGAAAAGCTTAGGTCCGATATAAAACAATATTTTTGGTATGGCTCTATCCCTAATAAGTGTTGTTCCAATCAGTTGATGCATAAATGTGTTCCAGAATATGAAGTGGATAAAATCTTTTTCATTATCACACCTCACCTTATGGTGGGCATCATGGTATAGAGCAATCTGTAGCTAAATGTCTTCAATCTAGGTTCTTTTGGCCCATCATTTTCAAAGATGCTGCAAGTTCTGTTATAAACTGTGATAAATGCCAGGGGGGGGGGGGGGGCATTAGTAAGAGAGGTGAGATGCCTTTAAATAGAATCTTTGATGTTGAACTTTTTGATGTACGGGGGATAAATTTTATGGGGCCTTTTCATTTATTGGGGTCCAATAGTTACATTATGGTGGCAGTAGAGTATGTATCGAAATGGGTTGAAGCAATTGTATGTGTAAACAATGATGCAAAAATCATTATTAAATTTCTTAAGGAAAATGTTCTAGTTAGATTTGGGACTTTGCGAGTTCTAATAAGTGATGGTGGAAAAGAATTTTATAATAGGCAACTAGAAGCCATATTGACGAACTACGAGATTAAGCATAAAGTTGGCACTTCCTATCACCCTAAAACTAATGGACAGTTTGAAGTTTTAAATAGAGAGCTGAAACAAATCCTTGAGAAAATTATAAATCAAAATAGAAAGGATTGGACGACCAAATTACACGATGCATTATGGGCATATAAAACAACTTTTACAACTCCTCTTGGCATGTCCCCTACAAGCTTGTGTATAGAAAATCATGCCATCTTCCAGTCGAGCTAGAGCACCGTGCTTTCAAGGCTGTTAAAAAATTAAACTTTGATCTAAAATAAGTAGGAGAAAATAGAGCACTCCAGTCAATGAGCGGGATGAAATCAAGCTTATTGCTTATGACAGCTCTCGCATATACAAGGAAAGAACCAAAAGATGGCATGATAAACTTCTTAGACTTACAAATTTTGAGGGATTAAAGTTCAATTATCTAGTTCAAAACAAAAATTTTTCTCTAGAAAGTTGAAATCAAGGTGGTTAAGGCCTTTCACTATTATTAAAATTCATTCCCATGGGGCCATAGAAGTTGCATCAAAAGAAAGAACATTTAAGGTCAATGGTCAGAGCCTAAAATCTTATTTTGCAAAAGAAAACTTGCAGGAAAAAGAAGAATGGAGACTACAAGACCTTCCTATGGAAGGTGTCACATAGAAAAGGTCATATTGGTCGGGCTTATGACGGTAAATCAAGTGTTGCGTGGGAGGCAACCCATGAATAAAAAAGGTTGTAACTCTCTTTTTTGTTAGTAGTTGTTTCAATTTTTGTTGTTTAAATATATTTGTTAAAATGCACTCCCCAACTTGTTGCTCGCTTAATTCATTTTCATTACTACACTTTTGGCACAACAAATTTGCACTTTATGTCCTAAAATTGGAATTGCAAAAATGTTTGTTAATAAGGATAATTACATATTATATCATCAAGATGGTGAATCAATAAGTTGAACAAGTGCAGTAACCTCCAGCTTAATCTTAACTTAAATTTGTGATACCAAGAACTTAAGTATGGGGGAAGCAGTAAGGGCTAACTAATGAAAATAAGAGTATGGTGTGATTAAAAAAGTGCTAGGCTTCTTTACAACTTACTGATTGCAATGTATAATCAATGGGATGAAGAAAAATATCTCTCCCTTGAGCAAAAATATAAAATCGGAAGACAAGAAAAAGGGATGAAGAAAAATATCTCTCCCACAGAAAAATCTAATGAGAATAAGTAGGATGAAGAAAAATGTCTCTCCCAAAATATAACTCCTCATTGCAAATTTTGAAGAAGAAGCACATATGGCACATAAAACTTTGAACTATCACTATATTAAGTTATTCAAAGCACGAGACCTCAATTCTCCCAAATGCAATTGATCAAGGTAGCCTTATGAAGTGTAACCGAGAAATAGGGGGTAATGATGAGAGTACGAGCTAACTTTAATTTGTATAGATGACGATGCCTAACCCATGGTACCAAATAGTAAACAAGCCTAAAAAAGAAAAATATGTATTACACAAATTTCTAATTTAGATAAAAAAGTGAAATCATTTATTCAAAAGAACTTCAAGGCTTACTCAAGGATGCACAAGAAGTAAAGTATGGGGGTGTGATGGGCCTAATAGATATAGACAATTTTTGCAAATAATTAAGTAAAGTTTCATAAATTTATTATGCTTTGAGTTCTGCTTCCTTACATTTCAAGATAAAATCCCAAAACTCATGAAAGGAACAACATCTGGCCAAAGTACAAAAAGTTGCACGCTACAACGCGTCGTAGTGGGTTTAACCCGAGAAAGTAGTGCTACCGCGCTCCTAAGCAGGCTCAACCTCAGAGCAAGGCACTACCACGCATAGTAGTGGTACTCAACAGAGAGCCAAGCGCTACTGTGCATCGCTGCAAACTCAAACTAAGAGCAAGGTGCTACTACGCACTACAGTGAAACTTAACAAAGTACCAGGCGCTATCAGACGCCATAGAGGGCTCAACCCAAGAGCAAGTTGCTACCGCGTGCCACAACACCCGCAAGACAAAAACTTGGCACTATAGCATGCTTTATCAATCTCAACCTGAGAGCAAGGCACTACTACGCGTCATAGCTCTCGCAAGACAGAAAGCTAGGCGTTATAGTGCACCGTAGTGCCTGTCATAGTTCTTGCCCAGTAATAAGCAATTAACACAGCATAGGGAAGGCAAAATAGCATTAATCTTGCCATTCCCATAGCCAACTATTTATTGTAAGCCATTAAAACTCTTTTATTCCAAGGACACAATAGAATAATTCAAAATCTCATGGGAGGGAAAAAGGAGCAAATTTAAATGCTAAAGTCAGTGACTTGAAAAATATAAAAGCCATGGAAAAAGGCTTAGATATGGTTCCCAGTTTGGAGTTCAAATTTCAAAAAGTCTAAGGCTACTGTAGGATTAGGAAGGAGAGTCCCCCCTACCCAAAGAAGGAGAAGGTTTTCACTGAAAGAGAAAGGATCAAGCACATAAAACTAAGGGGAGAAAGAGCTCTGAGATAGAGAGAAAGCTCGACGAATGCGACAATAGTTCCCCAGTATTGTATACCCCTCTTATTCTTTTTCTTTTCTGTAGGAACCATGCAAAGGCTTCCAATTCTTAGTAGCTGTCATTGTATTTTCCTTTTAATGGTAGCCTAAACCTTCTTTGGGTAGGGTTGGGCGTATGCATGCAATAAATTGGAAATGTAGTGTTTATATTCTTCAATATTAATGGAAACCTATTAATCATTTACCTATGATTGATTTCTAAGAATAATAAATTGGATAGCGTAGTATCTAATGAAACAATATTTAACACAATGATGATTTTAAGTTACAAGACCACCAAGCCTTTTAACCACTTAGAACTTAGGGTTTGCATATTGAGCATTCACACCACAAATGTCAGTGAAAACATTTGCTTTGCAGAAATGATCAGTGCTAATCCTTGGAATTAAGTGATCAATAGAGCCGTGGAATAACCAATGATCTTTGAGCTCTATGCTTGTCATTGGCTTACGCAAAGAATATTATGCACAACAGCCAAGAGCCTAGTAATAAGCTCAGTGAGCGTTGTATGCACACTTATTTTACTAAGCAGAAAAGTTGATGTGTATGAGCCGAGTACCATGAGTATTGTTCCATAGCTCATTTTAGGCTTATGCGAGGATCTAGATGCATAATGTGCTATGGGTGAAGTGACATAACCCATTATCTCTATAGCTAATTTGCTTAGCTAGGCCTAAAATTTATGAATGTGAGCCATTAGTGGAATCAAGCTCATGTGATGCATAACTAAAAATAAAGATTTCATTACTTAGACGCAAGCATTGAATTTTATTCTAATCACATGAGTGTCTAAGTGCCGAGGTTTAACCTTAGTGAATTCATCTCTAAGCACAATGCAAGACTTAACTCACCTGGAGGAACACTCTTAGAGAAAGCTATATCTCTTAATTAATAATTTCACAATCTAATTCATTGGACACTAAGTTAATAAAGAATAGTACTTACATGAAAACTCAAGGAATTGCATAGCTAAACTCAACTCTCCCTACTTTTTCTAAACACAATTTCAAACCTAAGAAACTATGATTGCTTGACTAGGAGCATAAACAAGCACTTATTGAACGCTTAAAAATTAGCTAAATCAAATAAACTCTAGTAACAAAAGAAAATTGTTCCCAGAGGATAATAAATCTCAAGACATCACAATTTTTTATTACTTCAGACCACATGCACTTTCGTGTGAGCGCAGATGTATATTTATAATCTATCAATTATTATAATTGATAGACTATGAAATACACGTCTGCACTTGCACGCAAGTGTATGTGGTCTAAAGTGATAATTTGGAAGGTGAGTTTTGAGATTTATCATTCTCAAAGGATAATAAATCTTAGGACTTCACAATCTCTTATTACTTTGGACCACGTGCAATTACATGTGAGCATAGACATGTATTTACAAATTGTTAATTATTAAAATTGACAGACTATGAAATACACGTCTGCGCTCGCATGCAAGTGTACGTGGTCTAAAGTAATAATTTGGAAGGTGAGTTTTGAGATTTATCATCCTCAGGGAATGGGGTGTTTTGTTACTAAGGTATATCTAATTTTAATAATGTTTAAATGGTACAAATTTGGCTTGATTTGGTTCTATTGTCAAAGAAATAATTCAGTTGTTAAGAAATTAATTAAAGTAGAGAGGAGAGTTGGGATGATCCCATGTAAAATGATGGGGGCCTCAAGTTGTATTACTTATCAAGTACATTTCATTCATTTTTATTTAGTTAATTAATCAATTGCACATTGTATTCCTTAGAGTTATCCTCTAAATCCATCAAGTGCAAATCTTGTGCGAGATACGAACACACTAGGGTTCAATTTTTGCACAAAGATTCCCATGAGATCGCAGAAGAGCACATTAGTTTTCCTACGTCTAGGTTGCCAAAATTGATAGTTTTAATTAGCCGATCTTGAGAGCATTGATTCCACTAACGAGCTACTCACGCATCATGCGCAGTTCAGATAAGGAAGTGATTTCATTGGGCTCTATGAACTATGTCACATCGTTCATGAGCTCTCAAAGAATCCACTCCCTCCTTTCACGTATGCAGAGCAACAAAGCTTCAATTAATGGGTCTTAGCTCACACGCTTTGACTCCTTAGTTGAGCATAAATATGGTGCAAAAAGGGCTCAAGAACTTCTCACTGAATTCTAAGCTCCTCTTTCACACATATCTCGTTCTTAACTAAGCAATGAGCTATGGAGCACAAGACTTTCACTTTATTTATTAGTATTTATAATTATATTTTCATAACATTAGATTTTCATTTGTTACACAACTTATTCTTAAGATTTTTTCATTGAGTCATTCAAAAATAGTTCTTTTTTTAGATCAATGCTTGAGGAAGTTCTACATCATTCATTGATTTCCTTATATTTTACAATGGGTTTAGCCCAACCTTCCCCAAGGGAGTTTAGCCTTCCATTACAGCAGAGAAAAGAAGAAAAACATACAAGGATGAACACCCTTTCATGATCCACTAAAAGAAAAGAAAGAGTAAGATTAGAGTTTACTAGGAATAGCCCTTAATGAGGTTCTTTGGATTTCTCTTCTTTTTCCTCTTCTCCTCTCCTTTAGCTCCCTAGTGCAGCCTCCAGTTCTTTCTCCTCTAGTAATGATTCTTTCCACTTCCCTTGGAGAGGTCTCCTTCTTCCTCTATGCAGCCCCCAAAAAACTAAACTTGTTGGATGAAAACTTAGAACCCTTCTTAAGTAAAGAGGAGCTTCATTTATAGAGGGGCCAATCCTCTTCCTTGCCCTTTAAATTTTGCATCTTCTCTCCAAAATTCTGTAGCAATGAGTGCCTATCCCACTTGAGGCATGATAAGACAATCTCTTTTTCATTCTTTAATCTCCACATCACTTCAAAAATTAATTTTTCCTCTTTAAAAACTATTCTGATGTAGAAGAAATAATGGCTAGGAGATAAGGAGCATGTTAGGGGTCCTATCCCAGCCGCAAAAAATGCCTTGAACAGACAAAATTTGGTGCACCACTGCTGCACGCTGTAGCGATCAAGTCTCAGAACTCATTTGCTGCAGCGCGATGTGGCAGTTTTAAGTCATGAAACCTGCCCATTGCAGCAAGCTGTAGCGATTGAGTTTCGTAAACTCTTCTGCTGCAACGTGCTGTAGTGATTGAGTCATGCAAACTCTCCCAGTGTGGCGTGCTGCAGTGATTGAGTTTTGCAAACTCTCCCGCTGTGGCATACTGCAATGAGTGCGTTTCACAAACTCTCCCGTTGTGGCGCACTGTAGTGGTTGAGTTCCGCAAGCTTTCCCGCCGCAGTGCGCTGTAGCGATTGAGTTTTGCAAACTCACCCATGACAGCACGCTAGGGCGCGCTGCAGCAAAAACACTTCAGGATTCAGTAATTTTTTTGTTAAGAGTCTTCTATATTCAAGTAGCTGTGGCACGCTGTAGCACGCTATAACGTGGTTACATGGAAGGTTTATTTGTTTAGCCATACAACTCTTATCTTATTGGTTGGAGGCCCTACATCTTCTTTCTTTACCAATCGATTAGCTACATTACTCAGGCATACTCTTGATTTGTGAGTTAAGACAACTCTGAATTTTGAGTCTTTTACTGAATCATAGGGAGGCAGGAATAGATTTTGTGCAAAACACTGGAAACTCAGATGTGGAGGCCTTCTCAATCCTTCTTTCAAGTAGAGCTAGACTTTCATAGTTGGGGAATAGGAAGAGTTGCGTAGGCTTTCTACTTCATAGCCTTGATAAACCTTTCTCACAGTTTCATATTCAGAGTAAAAAAGGCAAGCCAGGGAATCTAGTCTAGCGGCTGAACTAATCTTGAATCTAGATTCAGAGATAGCTTATTCAGTTTAGCGTTTCAGGTAGAGTTACTCTGTTACTCAGCTAGTTACGTAGGCTTAGGTAGGTATAGTAGTATGCCTTGCCTTGGGTTCTGAGCCACTATGCTTTACTTCGTAACACTTACTTTACTCAGTCTGGGCTTCCGCTTTTACTTCGTAGCCTTAGACCATTAAACCTCTGACCAGCGATTGAGGTTCTTACACCAATGGAGTGAGATGAGGTCGAGTCCTGAGCTACTTAGTTTCTTCTACTTTGGAGCCTTCACCATGGGGTGGGGGCTCACCTACCATAGGTCGTAGGTGTCCTTCTCTTTCTCTAGTAGGTAGGCTCACCATTCTGCTTTGACCTTCTGCTTCGCGGCCTCGTCAGGTAGTTGTAAGGACATTGTTGCTGTCGAAGCTTAGATTGAAAACACAAACACTCACATGAGTATTTTTATTGGGGATTGGGGCTAGAACACAAGGCCTCTGGAGCTATTTGTATGCCTTACTAAAGAAGGGGCTACTATTCAAGTTCAAGTGAAGAGAGCCAAAGTGTGGTATAAATTAGTACAAATGCTTAGGTAGGATGAGAGTCGAATTAATAGCCTATCCATATCTCTTTTCTAAGGGCTAGGGATCAAGGCTCTAAAAGAGATAGTGAGACGCTAGTCTAAATGGTAGGCCACTTGGTAGGGTAGGATACCTCGAGAAGTAACCTTCCTCATACTTCTTAGGCTATTACAAGGTAATATGAAGGAGCATCTAACTAAGAGCAAGGGTAAGGATTAGTTCCTTATCACTATCACTTTCTCTATTACATAGCCTACTTCTCAGTGATAGAAAGACCTATAAGCTTTTAGTTCAGGGAGATCTCAACTAGTTATGGAAGATTGCAACCTGGAGCTTTCCTAGATCTACCTACCCTGGTACGGTTAGAGCTTTCTTATAAGACTAGGTTAGGCGTGTAAACCAAGTAGAGCTTCTTAACCGGGCTTAGGAGTGGTTATGATCTTTAATTAAAATCAGATAATTCTAATCAAAATAATAAATATATAGTATATATAAATACCTATCAATATAAATACGATATTCTCTTTTCATACGTACCTGTAAGATAAGAGAAGGAAAGGCCACCCGGAGGCTGCGAAGCAGATTCATTTAGAGAAGGAGAGGAAAGAAAGAAGGTTTCTTTGACAACGAAGCATTTGATTTAGGATGCCCTACCATTTGGTAGAGAAGTAGGGGCAAGCGAGGGAAGGTACCGGGGGTGAGTTTGGGGGAGCGAAATGGGTAAGAAGCTGGCTTAGTTGGGTCTATTTAATTGACTGGAACTAGAGCAATTCATTTAGCATATTCAATTTCAAGAAATGAAATCAAATACATAAAGCCGTCCCTGCAGTGGATTCAAGGCAATTAGTTGACCTAACTATGTAATTGGTGACTCACCAATCTCAAATAGAAACATTCAATTAAGGCAAGAGAGAAAAGCAAAAAAGTTAAGCCAAATCTAATATTAAGGGGTTCAGGCCTGCCTCCTCTATTGGCTACACCCTATACTATAATCTAAGCTACAAGATAGAAATAGAACGGTAGTGATTTGAGTCTAACTATGTTATTTGAGTGGGCATAAAAGAAACACTATATTTTTTTCAATTCAAATAGTATCAGCGATCTTGATGAGTACTCTTTTGGATCCGCTACGCGGCCTCGTCTTAGATTCAAAGTTAGCTAGATTCTATTAGCTCATTGTTCCGAACGTTCATAGGTTCAGAGCAGTGGTAAAAATGAAATGAATAGATTCAAAAGACATGGATTCTCTCTTCCAAATTCAAGAATAACGCTTTTAAATTGAATAGCTCGTCCGGACAGACGCTGAATCAAGAACTGAAAATGAAAATAATTCTGAAACCCGTTTATCCCGCAACTTCCAATTCAATTGTGGATGAATAAACTTCGCCCTTCACCCTTTGAGAGGTTTCCTTTCTATAAGACTCGAAAAGAAAGGCCGAGAAGCAGAAGAATAGAACTCTAATGCACCAAAGAACTTGAAATGCATTTTACCAACACATTGGATTCATTACGCCCCTAAAGATGAACTCAACAGAAAGGTGGATCCTCGACTACTTGGAAGGATTCAAATTACAATAGACAATAGATGCCCAGTCAGAGGTTCAAACGATAGATTATCGGGGATCAATTGAGCATTCCAGAGATAAGGCAGACAAAGAGGGGGATAGTCATTCTTTATATTCAAGATCTCTTGAAAAAAGACTAATTCGTATGCTCGATCAGGGAATCCTAAGTGAAGAACTGTGGCGGCCGCCCCTTCTAATCACAAGTCCTAAGGAGAGGTCGTCACTAAGCACATCTCATACTTAACATTAGGTTGGAATTTAAGATTCCAATCCAATCTTAAGGAAAAGAGGTGCTTTTCTGAATAAGATAAAGAATAATAATCACTTAATGAGTATCAGAGTGCGGAAGAAAAGTAACACTGAAGTAAACATCAATACCATAATACAAAGGCATCCAGCTCAGAATATATACAATGCAGGAAAGTAAAGTACAAAGTTCTATATTATTACAAATGTTTAAAGTTCAACAAAAATTGAAAAGAAAAGAGTCTCTCATCCTCACAATCTAAAGTAAAGCAAGCTAGTAAAACTAAGGTCCCTCAGCAGTCTGGACCTCCTCCTGGATCTGCTCATTAGAAGGCTCTATCTCCTCAAAAAGCTCAGAATCTACCATTATCAGTTTCATAATGGTAGGGCCCCAGCCAAGAAAATAAAAATCTTGTTAGACAAAATGTCTAAGTACATTTTAAGGTAATAAATTTTAATGTATTTTAATGACATCACAACTTAAGTTAAGCAAAATATAGTGGTAAAGCACAAAGAAAGGCAAGAACAAGTCATGAGGTAGAAACATACTTCAACTCAGGCTGCAAAACAAGGTAAGTAAAGTACACAAATAAATCTACTAAGTACAAAGGAAAGTCCTAAAGAATATGATCAAACTAATATGCCAGTATAGTATAAGTAAAAGTATTGTACTAAAAGTATCAGACTAGCATCCTAACATGCTCTCGAGTAGGTAAAACGGCTGACATACAAAAAGTTCTGAAATGAAAAGGAACTGCAGAAAATGAAAAATATGAAAAAAAAGAAAAGTGTACTGAAACGGTAAATAAAGTATAGTAAGTCTGAAATGTAAGGAAAGTATGTAAAGTAACCAAACAATGTCTGAAATGTAAACGTAAGTAATGTTTATTAAGTTACTGTATTTGTGAGATACTCTTACTTAGTCTGCCAAAAAGTAAAGTCCATCTGGTAATCTAGGAGAAACATCCCAGATTAAAGTAAAGGTCATCAAAAAGAGGCATCTAGGAGAAACATCCCAGATCCTAAAGTAAATCCACAAAGTATCTAAAGGGCAAATAAGAGAAACATCCCAATGCCAAAGTAAAGTACCATAGGGGAAATTCCCTAGGCAAAAGTAGTCCTAAAGTAAGTCATACTGAGTGGCAGGTTAAGTAAAACATAAATCACAAGTAAAATGTTATTTATTAATGTTTCTTTTAAAATTATGCAAATGAAATGTGAATGAAACTCAAAGTATTATATAAAGTAAGTAACAAGTATTTAAGTATGTCTCAAGGTATAAAAGGCTCAAAAAGCAAGGAAAAGCATTGTATTTCAAATCAAGGAAATGGTAAATAGCACTATACAAATTTTGTGATATCACCTGTTTTCTAATTTAGACATTCTAACTACTCTAAGTTACATAAAATTTAGAATCAACAATTCTTACACTGTCTGTAACTTAGAATCACGAACCTACAAGTTGAACATAATTAGGATTAGCTACGTCCTAATTATAAATGAATCAATTGTCGCCTATAAAGTTAAAATATGTAAGTCAATCGTCCTAACTTGTTATTTTATAAATCCCAGATTAAATCTTGATTAGCCAAATCAAGATTTAAAGAATTAAGAATCAAACTTCAAAGAATGCGGTTTAATTCTTAATCACAAGGTTATCCTAATGGGCTAAGGTTTAATCCTACCTTATTGATTAAAGGTTAAGGCAAATCCTATTGAATTAAGTCAAATTCAATAGGATAGATTTCTAATCCTAATTCTAATGTTATAAGATCAAATAATCAGTTAATAAATTATGAAAAATCTAATAAAATATTAAAATCAAGGTTTTACCTTAATGAGTAACCCATTTTACTCATTAGATGAATTCTAACCTAAGATCTAATCATAGTCTTAGGAATTAAGGCTCTTAAATACTAAGAGTATCACTCAGACACACATTCTAACTAAGGTTATAAGACCTAAAGGATGGTCTAAGAAGTTCAAAAGAAGTGAAATTTCTTTCATAATTTACTTAGATTTTATTTAAGACTTAACTTAGGGTTTTTCTTCAATTTTCTAATCTAAGGCTTAGAATTATTTAAATTATAGTTTAAATCACTTTAATTACTATTTGATATGATTTAGAGATGAAATTAGGTCTTAATTTCATTAAACCCTAATTTTGGGCAAAAAGACCGTTTTGCCCCTACTTAAGGGTCTAAATCTCACCTTTATGAATTAGAACTTAATTATAAATTTTAATGATGTGGAATGATTACTTATTGTCTGATATGAGTTTAGACAGTAAATTCATTAAATTTGGTTCAGTATTAAGCCTTATAAGGTCAAATTAAAGAATTTGACCAATAAGGGTATTTTGGTAAATTTACCTCAATGACATATAATTTTTCTATTAGCTTACTGTAGGTTATGTTCAAAGGTTTCTACAGAATCTTAAATTATTGAATTTTGATGTACATTGGCTAAATTATAGCCAAAACAAGTTTTAGGGTTTAAATTGTAATTAAGGGTTCTTAATTAAGGGTCAAAAACCCTAACTTTGTCATTTTGGTGTCCAAATTGAATAACTTCAGTGGCTGTATGTTACAATTGATCCACTAATTCTAATGACTAGTGGTAGGTTCAATTTGGACTCAATTTGGCTAAGTTATAGCTTAATTAGGGTTTAGGGTGATTAGTGAGTGATTAGTGAATTTAATCACCCAATCACTAATCCAACCCTATAGTTAGGTTTTAATAGGTTCTAAGAGTTCTCTGAAACTTAAATTGTCCAATTTGGATTATTAAATTTGCTAATATTCACTAATCAAGTTTTAGGGTAATTAGGGGTGATTAGCGAATCTAACTGTTGGATCCTAAATGTTTTTGTAGATCTCTGTATATTAGGTTTTGCTGATCTAGATTGGTGTTTGGATCATCTAATTTGGAGCTAAGATGACCAACTTATGGTCATTTGAAGTTTTAGGTCAAATTAGGTTAATTAGGGTTAGGTCCTAAATGTCATTAGTCAAAAGTTAACCCAAACAGCAAGATTAACCCTATTAAAATGTTTCTTAGGGTTTTGTGAGTATTTTAAGACCCATATTGAGTATATTTGGATTAAGGGTTGCAAAGTTATGATTGTTTGATGTTTTGTAACATTATTTAAATTTTAATCATACCCTAAAATGTTATTATATGATATATTACTTCTACAAAAAATTGATTATCATCATAATATTCCTCATAATTTTTTGATTAATTTGATATATTTATTTGTTATATTTGGATGTGTATTTTTGGAGTTATGATTTTTCTAAAGTTCGAGATTAATTTTATTACATGTATTTAATTAAATTGAATTTGATTAATTAATTAAGTTAATAGATTTATTTAATATATTTTCTGATACTATATATATAATTTTATTACTGATTTTCTGCAGGTGGGACCACGGGAACACATGTCTACCTGATAATGGCCATGACTCAATTGAGTGGGACCCACAGCTATCTCGATGAGACAGTACTGATGTACAAATCAGAGGTGGGCCCCACATCAAATGCTCAGCTGATGAAGTAGCGCCACGCGACACTCTAAGACACGCAGAAGGAACATCAGTGGTGCCTGCCACTCATGCACACGGGCGGGTCGAGGGTTGAGTAAGTCTCGACCCGAAAATGAGCCTCTTCTCTTCTTTGTTTTAGACGCGCCGAGGTCCTCTCCTAGGGCAAGAAATTCTGGCGACTTTCTGGCGATGATCGGTCGTGACCCGCAAGGCAAATCCAAGAGCATGGCCTGGCCTTCCTAAGGAGTCTTAGATGCTAGCAATTGGAGCTTTCTAGTACCCTGAACTATGATGCCCTAATTAGACTTTAATGAACCCTAATAAACCATAGCAGAAAATTTTGCAAATGGAAGAAAGACTCAGTCGATTTGTATGGTTTCAATTGAATTACAGTAATTAATCAATATAATTGCATTTACATGCTCTTAATGAAATGAGGAATTGATACTGAAGTGGAGTACCTTAAGTCGAACGGTTTGAGTTCTAGGGCTCCGCCGATGGTTCGACCTAATCTCCTTACCAGATTGCATCCACAACTTTGGTTTAAAGGAGGCCGAGCAAAGAATTAAGGAGCATAGGAGCGGTGGATAAGTTCCGATTTCACGCGACGACTCTAGCCACGCGTCCAGGCGACTGCCGCGTGTAGGTGCTCGGTCCACGCGGAGGTTTGAGCGGAGAAGAAGCGCTTCTGCCGTTAGATCTAACAATCAAACAGCTTGGATGAGCCGTTTGATTAACTGACACTATTTAGAAGGAGGAGACGGCGTAATCATAATGTGACGGCGCCGCTTAATTATTATATTAAATATTATTATTTTAAATATTCTTAATCTATTTTATTAATTAAAATTAATCAAGTAAATGTGTTCCCAAAAATTCCCAATAAATCACTCCTAGCTAATTGAAGGGTGAGGAACGCAATGGTGAACTCAGATTTTTGATCCGATGAGTATTTAATTACTTGATTTTTCAGATATTTAATTAATATTAAAATATTTGATGAAAATCTAACGACTTCCAAATGCATCCAAAGCTTCACCCCTAGCTAATTTTAGGGTGGTGAACGCAATCGTGAAGTCAGATTTTGAATCTGAGGTCTAGATAAAAAGTCAATTTCTAGGGTTTGGAATTTTTCCAGAAATCAAGTTTTGATCCATTTGATCCCGGATGTAATCTAGATCTTAGAGGTAGTTCCAAATGACTTAATTAGCTACTAGAATCATAATTAAGACTTAGATTAGTCTTAATTGACCTAAGTAACAACTTGGGTTGTTACAAGAACTCATTAGTAGGGAGCTTAACACCTTGACTGAACACCAGCTCACAATTTCTAATGAATAGATCATTATCTTTCAAGAATAATATATTATCAGAATCTCTTTTCTTTTGTGGTATTCAATCAAACATATAGCATGTGTACTGTTAGTGATCAGTTAATTAGTTTAGTAGTTCATGCTCTTGGAGAGCCATGTAATGGTAAGAGCCCTTATGCTCTTTTCAAAGCAAAGAAGCCTTTAGCAGTTCCATCCTCCTTGCAGTGTTTCTCAGATTTGCATCTAAAGAAAAAGGGGACTGGGGTTCTACGGAGGTTTGAATATGCTTCAGACTACCATAAAACCATGAATTGAACCAAACTCCCTATTCCCGGGTGAGACAGCCACTATCTCTCGATCTCTAAAGGTTCCCTTTCTTTCTTCCTTTTGCTTATTATTATTGAATAAAGGGCCACGTCTGAGGCTCTAGGAGAGAAATTATCGTGCCTGGTAATGAAGAAGTCAAATGCCACTTGGATTCTCATAAAAGAAAGTCAGCAATTTGTCCAGCTCTTCGACGATCTTCAAGAGATGAGAAATCTCAATAGAAAGGCCACGTTCCGGGCCGCCTACATTCGACTAGCTTCTCATCCTACATAACCTACCCTCTGGGTGGCCTACCCTCTGGGTGAGTGTGCTAGGTTTTGACCCATGGTTGGTAGCAATTTTTAATTCCGCTTCACAGCATTATGAGGGAAAACCAGTTTAGTAGGTTTTGATCATAGATGAGTGGGAACTTTTGAACCACTTAGCGGCCTCTATTAGGGAAATTTTAGCTAGTAGGTTTTCACCCATGGTTGCTAGGAAAAAGTTTATTAGAAAGAACCTATATAGAACTCTTACCAGAGCCTACATACAAGGTATTTTGCATTTGCTTTCTATTGCTAAAAAAAATAACTAAGGGCTTTCATTTTCATCGAAAGATATTACGCCTACTACAAAGACTATTATATCTTCAAATTAGATGTGTCTCTCTTCAGTTTGTCTAAGCTTATCCCTTTGGCACCTAAAGTGTCAGCCTCAACAATGGGTTCTCTTGTTGATCATGACCCTTCACCTCTGACTCTTATACCATCTGGATTACGGTCAGTAACATCTTAACATATGATCGGGGTAATGAAAGGGCTCTGAACCTGGTACCTACCAGATCCTAAGTCTATGGTTCTGAAGTTTAGTCCACATCTGATGCTTGAGTCAACTCCGACAATGTCTCGGCACTTGCTGAAGGAAAAGTCGAAAGGTTTGAGTGGCGAGCATATATCCGGAACGCCTCGCTCTTTTCTTAGGAGTGGGCAACTAGGAGTGGGCAACTTTCGTTACTTAATTTGCTGAGAAGGTTTTGTGTTATCTGATGATAACATTGAATCACTATTCAGTGATCAAGATTGATAGGCTAAGACTAAGGGACTATGACAGGTCCTTTGGGATGCCGTCTCCAAGAGCCTTGGCCTTTTCTGTTCATGGGAGAATAGATTGTCTATCCTCTTGTTCAAGTTGGAGTAACGAGACTCGCCTGAATTTCCAAGCAACATCATCAGGACTTCGACTCGAGGAGTTTGGTGTTCAGGATCCTGTTGACGCTTCAATTTGTGCTCAACAGCGGTTGTGTTATCTTGCGCAGGCATTGTTAGAGAATGCCAAGTTGTTCGCAAATTTTACGCAGATGCGCCTAAAGCCTCTTCATCACTGGCTGTTCAGCTGAAATACTTGATTGGGCCATGGTCATCTTCTCATCAATTTCTTTGAAGCTTCCACTCAACTTACATCATATGTTGCTTTCAATTATATTTGGATCGGGTCCTCATTTAACTAATTGATTCTGTCTGCTACGCGCCTTCAACGTCATCCATTCAAATGTGATTCCATTCCTCTAACTCTAAAGAGATTTTCTTTATGACGCCTCTATGTGCCTTTGCTTCTTGGCCGCTTTTCGATCACGTTGTTGTGTGGTTAACAGCAGAACAAGTTTACCCTGGTCAAATATTTGACCCTTACCTCACCTGTTGGCTTGGCTTAGTTTGTTAAATTCTAAAAATAAAACAAATTCAAATTGACTTGTCTCCACTCTCTCTCAATTAAGCTAGTATTGACAAGCTATACATTGGCTGGCTGGCAGGAGTTAATTTTAAATAGACCGAACACACAGAAATCTATAACCACTAAACTGAACTGGCCAACTTCCGATTTGAGGCACCGAACAACTTTTAGGCATGTAGCGTAGCCGTCCTTCTTGTAACATTGAGCACCTACCAACCCAAGATTGGCGTACAAGCCTTTCAACCTATTCATTCAGTAGCGCCTTCTGCTTCAGGGACGGGCCATTTGTTCACAGAAGTTCGTAGGGGATCTAATGCGAACCTTGCTAGGCTTCCTCTCTCTCTCTTTTATTTTCATCGATGAACAAGAAAGCATGGTGGTTTACATGACTCCACTAATATATAGATATATCGAGTACTTTTCTGTTAACTAGCACTCAAGGATAGGAAGTTCCCAACCCAAAACTGCGCAGCAGATATGAAGGCCACCGTCTAGGTAGGAACTTGCGAAGTAGTTCTCAAGTAGAAGTAGAGATAGGAGAGGCTAAGATAACGAAGTTGACAGGGTAAAAGTAAAGTCAGATGCTTGTTCCTTTCTCAGTTGGTTCAGGGTTAGGGACTTTTTCCGAAGAGTCAGGTGGTTCACCATCTTATCTTGTAGTTCGGGAAGCATCAAGTTTGCTATTGGGATGCTACGGCCCTCACTAAGTCCTTTGCTTGCTAGCTTTGTTCAGGCTGTATTTTTTAGTGGTTAACTCCATACACATACAATAGGCACACTCTGGAACCGAACTACTCACTATCCACCATGAAAGGTAGCCTTGCTTTCTCGTAGCTCAGTAGCTCGGGGAAGGACCTGAGAACCACAACAGCCCTGGCCTCACCTCCAATATCAACTTACTCTTTCATATGTTTGACTCTATTAGAACTCTGATTCTAGGCTGACCTCATAAAAACCTTACCTACCAGTCACGTAGTTGACTTCTCATTGTAAATTAGACTAGCGTCTCTCTCCAAGCCAATAGCATAAGAAGCTGCCTCGTAGCCTCAATGTAAGGTGAAGAATAGATTTGGTTTGTAGAAGCGAAGCGTCAGGTAGGTGAGCCCGAGAGGGGCAGTTTTTGTGAGCCGTTAGGATACTTTGACTTTCAGATGAGAGTTGAATCCAAACGGCCCTATTTACTTCGCTTTACTTTAAGATTAAGAAAGCAGTTTCTCCTGTCCACAATGGCTGAAGTAAAAACTAGACCTTGTCTTGCACCAGGAACATTCGCTCAATCGTCGCTGAAACCCCCTTTATCTAATGAAAAGATAAGAAGGCTGTGTTGAATTGAGACTAGAAATACCTCCTTTTGTTAGTGATTGCTTATATGTTCGGAGACGCTTACTGTACTCCTTCTTCTATCATGGCAGGCAGTTCTCAGGATGTAGTCAACAAGGAGGTAGGCTTATATTAGAAAGCTAGCAAAGAAGCGCTCAGAGCTTATTCTTGCACAATCAAAGCTAAGTTAGGGGATGTTTACTTGTGGTGAGCGAGTTAGACTTCTCTGATCAGTGCTCGGAAGGTTCCAAGAAAGCCTTAGACGCGCCACCAGGGGACACACCATCCTCTGGTGTGGTAAAAAAAGGCTATGTAGTAGACTTTACATTAGAATTATAGGTTGAGCCATATATTATGCTTAGCCATCACCCACCTTTTCATTCTTTAGTTTGTCTATCAGATAGCTCTTGCATTGAATGTTGGGCGCTCCCCTCCCCCTCTACTTCTACTCTGTACAACCATGCTTGCCCTCTAATCTTAGAGCTTGGGAAATCTTCTAAATCACATATGTATGTATTGTCTCGGTAATGAGGGTAATTTGCTTCGCAACCTTAGGTTATCAACCTACGGAAGGTTTTTTTTTTTTATCACTCAAGCCACTTAACTTCTTTCAGTCATATAGAATCAGTATTGAACTAAGAGCTTCAGCTTCTAATATGTAATATGCGCTAGGGCCGTAGGCTTTCCTAAATCCCTAAATCCAAGAAATCAAACATGCGTCTTAATCTTTATTCGCAGCGCGCCACAATGCTACTTCTTTTCTCTTACTTCTTACTACTGATATTCTTTCATTACTGGATTTCCAGGATATCAATCAAAAGAATTTCTCGGGCAGTCTTCTCAAAATAGACATGCATCTCGGAGTTGAGGGAGATAGCCCCGACTATCTACTTAGTCTATCTTCTTAGGGCTCTGGGAGAAGACTTGTTAGGTTGAAATTTCTTGTAAGCTAATTTCATTACTTCTACTTCAGTATCGGTCTAACATCGACTACTCAAAGTCAAAGTAGAAGGGCCGATGAAATGTATGCAATTGTGAGCTCGGTAGAGTGATGGATAATGTTTTTTATGTGAGCCTACCTACTAGAACAATCAAAGTTGAATCTAATAGAATATTCTGGACAAGTGATGAAGTGAGGTAGTTTCTAGTAGGGTTAGCATCGCAGTCGCAGGTAATAGCAATGAAAAAGCTAACACCTGGGGGCAGCATAGCGGGGGTTGCTGGCTGGTCTTTGTAAATGCTCAACAGTGGTAGCTAAATGGAGAAACCAAATTAGAACCTATCAAATTAGTGAGAAGTCAGTGAGTTATGTCATTAGATAACTAAAGTCAGAATAACTACGTTAGGGGAGCCTCTAAATAGAAAGAGAACTATTAGTCGAATGCATTGCTCTTTTTTTCTCATCTTTTTCTTTGATCTGCCATAGTTAGAACACCACAATTTTCGTCCTTTTGGGGTGAATGCTCTCAATGGTGAATCGATCATTCGCTATACTTTGAATTATGAGAGGCGCTAGTGGAAGAAAAGTAATAAAACCTGCGATGGCTACCGAATAACGTCCTTTTACTTTTTCAAGAATCAAGCCTTTGACCTTTTTCTTTGTTCGACAAATCTTGTTCAGTCCCATCCAAGCTCGGTTTTGTCTGAATCTTCGTGGAAGAAGAAGAAGTGGTTCACCAGCCACTGCATCTGTGGATCCCACCAAATCATTAAACCTGGTGACTGCTCGCTCTTTGATCGGTGATTCGCCGGCCACTAGATCGATGAAGAATCTCTCTAAATCCGCTTTTTGATTAGTGATTCACCAGCAACTATATGAAAGGATCCCACCTTATTCTCAAACCTAGTGGCTCGGTGGATTGGCACTCCTGTAGGCTCATCTTGCATACAAAATTTGGGGGTAGTAGGTCCTACATTTACCAAGAACATTTCTTCCCTTAAGCGTAAGAACAAATATTGTGAGGCGTTTCCACTGCATAATAAGAAACTTGAATTAGATCTTGAAAATGATCGACTCAAATAGTTTATAATTATCTTTGAACATCCTTGAATGTTGCAACACTTTGAGACTAAATCATTGTTAATATTCATTAAAGACATTATGCATAACTTAAACATATAACATATACTTTGGGGTTTTGTTTGGAGGATGCTGCATAGTTATTACAAAGCCAGAGCAGGATATGGAATGATCAAGGGACTGCATAGTTCCTACAAGGGGGATATGTGTGTTATGGGAAACCTTGATTAGTTGATTAAGCAGACGTGCTTGACTTTTCATTTGCTTTGTAACTTTGCCCATAGAACAAAACACTTTAATCAAGATAAATAACTTACATTTTACAGTCTATTATGACAATTTTTGCATTTATCACGATCTTCTTGATTGTGATTCATAGTCATTTGACTATTCTTACTCAGTCCTTTATGATTGCTTTTACTATATACTTAGCCCTTCAAACTGACAATCTCCTTACTTGCATATGTTATAGGTTCACTTGTATTTATGGTTCTTTTACTAACTTACTTGTAGTATATATTATTATCACTTACATTTATGCTTACTCTGCTTCCTCTTTTGTTACTTATGTCTATTTGTACATATTTTCTTACTATTTTTATTGCACACTTGTTAGTATAGTTGTACATGTTCTTCTTTACATATATATTTGATGCACATTATCACCAACTTTTCTTTTTTTTCTACTTTTAATTATTTCTTGTAGTCATTTACTTTACTTTACTTGACTTCCCTTTTTACTGCATTGAGCTCCACTTAAATATTAATTGTAAATAGCTAATGTGATATCCACTTAACTTAAAATAGATTAGTTGTCCTAAAATATGTATAGACTTTCTAAGTCTAATCACTTGTTTTATTTTATTGGTTGTGCCCTACCGTATGAAATACCAAATACAGTATATCAAGAGCTTAGAGTAGATCTTGAACATGAGGAAGATTGGATCTTGTAGCGGCTGATTGAAGACCTTTACATTTTGTTGTCTTTCTTTTACTTTAAGAATTTTGTGAGGATGAGTGTCATTATGTTAAATGTTGTATAACATTAATTAATTTTGGATGTTTTACTTTACTATTTTATGCCATGTTTTCACTTTCCTTTATGGATGGTTAGAATGGTTTCTATTTACTTAATATTATGCATCTTGTTTTCCTCTTTAGAGACCCTTGGCTCCACGTAATGCTTAATAGTGGGTTAAGACTCGCTAACCCTATATTGAGTACTATAGTAACACCTAATATTGGATTGGGCTCCTGATCCAAAAGATAGGGTTGTTACAGTATTTTCATGAGTAGGTTATGTACTTAATAAAATCCTTAAATCACAAACCTTCAAAGGAGATCGATTTCCATAATTAGCTTAAGAATGGCTACAACGAGTGATTGAAGCCTTCAGTGCTATAAAGTGTCGAGATTCTATTCGCTTCTCTAGTCTGGACCAACTCTTTGGAGAATTAGCTAAAGATTGGTGGTCACAAGCTTATTGGGATATGATTAGAGAGTGCAGGAAAAAATGTCGTTCTCTTATCTTTCAAGATTTTAAAATAATATTTTATGGTCAATATTGTAATTAGCAACACATCATAAGTTGTAAACACCTTCCATCTCTTGTTTAATGTACTAAGTCTGTACATAATCAATGGAAAAGCAACCTTCTAGTTATATCTTTAAGAAAATTTTCATTCATTATGATTTCAGAATGAATCCTGAATCCAACCTTCATCAACTCCTGTTAAAAGTACAGTACTAGCTAATCCCTCATCACATTATGATGAGATAAAAACATTAGTTGAACTAGTGAAAATCATAGTTGAAATGCAAACCCAAGTTGCACAAAGAACTATGAACCCTCCAATGATCCAAGTAAACCCGCAAGCCCCATCCTCCTCTGCTATGGATGGATATCTTCAACCTTTTCTCCGTCTAAATCTTCCTTCCTTTAGCAAGTCAGTGCCACCCATTGAAGCAGTAAATTGACTCAAAGCCATGCAAAAAAGTTTATCAAGTATAAATTTTTTAGTCATTGAAGTGATCCGTCTAGCTACGCACAAGTTCTCGGATGAAGCAAAATTTTGGTGGGATAATAAATTAAAATCCCACTTTGGTGGTAGGGAAGTAGAAGATATCTCTTGGGATAAATTTGAAGAAGTATTCAGGAGTCACTTCATTCTTCTTTCTACTCAAACAACCTTGGAGGATGAGTTAATACAATTAACTGAAGGTAGTAAAACAGTTATATAATATGAATTTAAATTCAGGAGACTTTCCCGATTTACTCCTAATTTTGTGAGATCAAAGGCTATAAAATGTAGTTGCTTTCTCAAGGGATTATGAAATTTAATCAAGGATCACCTGATGTCCCATTACCATCATAATAATGCAGACCTCTTGACTGAAGCAAGACATATTGAGCACCTTCTTATACAGGAAGATCAACAAAAGAGATCGTATCTCATTTCCTCATAATCAGAAACCTTGAAGTGAAATAGGCCTAATTAGCCTAGACTATATAACCTCAATCAGCAGCAGCAGCAAAAAAAAAAGTAAACCAAATAGGAAAGTGCCAAAGATTGTACCCCTATGGAAAATGCTTAATGTGTTCTAGAGAGTTTATTGTGCAAAAATAGCACAGGCACTTCAGCGCATCGCAGTGCGCCACAACATGCTGCAGTGGAACCAAGTCCGAAGCTGAGGCACCACGGCGCGCCTCAGCGGCCAGCAATTGAGAAGCGGGCACTGTAGAGCGGTACAGAAGAATCAGACATGGGCGCTACCGCACGCTACAGCGCGCAATAGCGCATTACAGTGGATGCAAGTTTGAAACACGGGCGCTACAATGTGCCACAGCATGCTATAGCGAATGAAGTTTTGAAAGTAGACCACTACAGCGTGCTATAGTGGTCGACAAAGTTCTGCTTCATTTCAGGTCTTGATTTGATGAAATCTGAGGGGTATTTTAGACTTTTTGGGTCCAAAATGGAGCTAGCTACTTAAGCCAAAGTAGTGGAGGAAAACTTAAGGTTTTGGCAATTAGTTTAGAGGCTTGGAGGCTATGGAAGAGAAGAACCCTAAGCTAAACTCTAAGGAGCTGCTAAGCAAGAGAAGACTTGCTGTTTGAAAAAGAGAATTCAGGAGATAGCAGCTTCTTTCCTTCTCCATTCTAAAAGTAGAGCTACAGCTATGTATATTGAGGTGATATAGCTCTTGCAATTGCAACTCTATAAACCTTATAGTTTTTCATAGTGAATTTTCTTATTGTTGTGGCTCAAGTTTTTCCCAATCTTTGGGGTTTCCATATATATGTTTATGTTTGGATGATTTGTATGTGCTGCGATTTTCTTGCTGTAATTTTGTGATTTCTAAGCTAGCTCAGTAACTGTCAACGCACCCCGATCCTTAAAGTCTTTGGACTTTGGTTTGTTGTTTGCATTACAAGTGCCATTCCGCATTAAGTATATTGTGTATCATTGGTGTTCCACAATAAGTGGTATTAGAGAGTTACGTTCTTTGCCTTATTGTTAAGGAGCAATGGCCGATAAATGAGACACAAGATTGAGAAGTTCAGCGGGACAAAATTTGCATTCTAGAAAATGGATATGGAGGATTTTCTCTAGCAGAAGAAGTTGTATCTTCCACTGAAAGGAGTCGATAAAAAACTTGGAACTATGACTGATAAAGAATGGGAGGTTCTTGATAGAACTGCTTTGGGTTTGATTTGTTTATCATTGTCTTCTTCTATAACTCTTAACATTGTTAATGAGAAAACTACTATAGATCTCATGAATGCTTTGAAGAGGATGTATGAGAAGCCTTCAGCTTTGAATAAGGTTTTCCAAATGAAGAGACTGTTTAATATGAAGCTGATGGATGGGTATTCAGTGACTAAACACCTCAATGGTTTCAGCACTGTGACAAGCTAGCTGAGCTCGGTTGGCATCAATTTTGATGATGAGGTCCGAGCCCTGTTGTTCCTCTCTTTATTGCCGGACAGTTGGGAGGGGCTTGTTACAGCCATCAGCAATTCATCTGGAAATGCGTCGTTGAAGTTCGATGACATTGTTGGGCTAGTGCTGAATGAGGAGGTGTGGAAGAGATCTTATGGAGAAGCATTTATCTCAGCACTTAATGCTGAAAGCAAGGGAAGCCATGCTGAGAGGAGACATACCATAAATAGGTCAATGTCTCAGCGAGGTAAACCAAGACTCGGAAAAGAAAAGCTGGATTGCTGGAATTATGGGAAGGTAGGTCACTTCAAGAAGGACTGCCATACTCTAAAAAAGCCAAGTGGTGGTGGTAAGATGTTGAACCTTACAGTAAATGTTTTAGATGAGGAGGATCAAGATACTTTTATCCTCTCACTTGTTAACAGGGAGTCCTGGGTTGTGGACTCGGGCACCTCTTTTCATGCAACTCCATCGAGGAGTGCCTTCATGAACACCAAGGGTGACTTGGGGAAAGTATATCTTGGAGATGATAAGGCATGTGATATCATCAACAGAGGTGATGTGGATGTGAAGCTACCAAGCATCACTATTTGGAAGCTTACGGATGTTAGACATGTGCCATATCTAAGAAGAAATTTGATCTCAGTGAGCCAATTAGCTAGAGAAGGCTACATCACTTATTTCACAGGAGACTCATGGAAGGTCACCAAGGGTGCACTAATTATTACATGGGGCACTACGGAAGATACACTTTACTTAATCGATAAAGTGTCTGATACTATTGCAGCTGTAGAGGAGATAGATGCAGATCTATGGCACTGGAGGCTTGGCCATATGAGTGAGAGGGGGCTAAAATCTCTATAGTCAAAAGGGAAGCTCCAAGGGATGAAATCAGTGGATTTGGATTTCTGTGAAGACTGTGTGCTAGGGAAGCTGAAGAAAGCTTCATTATTCAAAGTTGGAAGAGAGCTCAAAATAAAGAAATTGGAGTTGGTACATATAGATGTATAGGGGCCAGCTCCTACATCAGCCATAGGTGGGGCAACATACTTTGTCACCTTCATTGATGATCATATAAGAAAGGTATGGGCTTACTTTCTCAAACATAAATCTGATGTGTTTGATGTGTTTAGAAAGTGGCTAGCTTTGGTGGTGAATGAGACCGGGTTAAAGCTGAAATGCTTAAGGTCTGATAATGACATCAAGTATTGTGATATGGAGTTCAAGGAGTTATGTGCCTTGAGAGGAATCAAGAGAGAGTTTACAGTCCCTAGAACACTGCAGTAAAATGGTGTTACAGAATGGATGGACCGTACAATCACAGAGAGAGCCAGGAGCATGAGATTAGATGTAGGTCTCCCAAGGTAGTTCTGGGCTGAAGCTGTCAACATGGCTGTATACTTAATCAATTAAGGGCCTTCTGTACCCTTGAATGAAGGGATCCCCCAAGAAGCTTGGAGCGGAAAGGAGGTGAAGTTGAACCACCTCAAGGTATTTGGATGCTCATCCTATGTGCACATTGATGCAGTATCTAGGAACAAACTTGATGCAAAGACGATCAAGTGCATATTTGTTGAATATGGCGTAGGCAAGTTCGGATACAGATTCTGGGAGAATCAGAACTAGAAAGTCACAGAAGCAGGGATATCACTTTCAATAAAAGTGAGATGTACAAGGATTATATGGGAGTCAAGACTGACTCCAAGGATGCTTCAGATGGAGAACCCCAGCACATAGAAAAAGCCGTTGACCGACTTTCGTGAATTTGGGCGCGAAATGATGACAGTGCTGAGCCAGATGTTGGAGAAGCTTAAGAGGGTGTGATTGTTGAACCACAAACACCCACGTTAAGAAGATCCACAAGAGTGTCTAGACCACCACAGAGGTACTCCTCTTCATTGTTCTATTTATTACTAACTGATAGTGGTGAACTAGAAAGATTAGAAGAGGCACTTCGAGTTGAAGATTCAAACTAGTGGGAGGCTACCAAAAATGATGAAATGGCATCACTCATGTCAAATGGGACATGGGAGTTGGCACCCTTACCAGCTGGGAAGAAAGCTCTTCAAAATAAGTGGGTTTAACGGATGAAAGAAGAGATGAATGGAAACAAGCGCTACAAGGCAAGACTTGTAGTAAAAGGTTTCCAACAAAGACATGGGGTCGACTACAGTGAGATCTTCGCCCCAGTTGTGAAGATGACAACCATTAGAGTTGTACTGAATTTAGTTGTAGTTGAAGATTTGCATATACAGCAAATGGATATTAAAACTACATTTCTTCACGGAGAATTGGAAGAAGAGCTTTATATGCAAAAGACTGAAGTGTACAAGGCTAAAGGGAAAGAGAAGTCTGAGCTAGAGTGCCAGCTCAAGAAAAGCCTCTTTGGCTTTAAGTAGGCACCAAGGTAGTGGTACAGAAGGTTTGACATGTTCATGTCAAAATCAAGGTACAAAAGATTTCAGGCAGATCATTGATGTTACAAAAAGCAGTGTTAGTCCTCTTATATTATTATATTACTGTATGTAGATGATATGTTGATCATAAGATCAGACATGGAGGAGATAAAGAGGCCGAAAGAATAGATGTCAATATAATTTGACATGAAGGACTTGGGGCCGGCCAAGCAGATTCTTGGAATGAGAATCCATAGGAAAAGAAGTGCAGAATTTTTGAAGCTGTCGCAGAAGGATTAAGTTGAAAAGGTGCTAAAATGATTCAACATGAATGAAGTGAAGCCAGTGGGCACTCCGCTAGCAAGTCACTTCAACTTATCAATGGAACAGATGCTGAAATCTGAAGAAGAGAAGAAACATATGATGAAGGTTTCTTATGCTTCAGCAGTTAGAAGCTTGATGAATGTGATGATTTGCATGAGACCGGACATTACGCATGCAGTGAGAGTGGTCAATAGATTCATGGGAAACCCAAAAAAGCACCATTGGAATGCAATTAAGTGGATCCTAAGGTATCAGAAAGGTACATCAGACAAAGCTCTATGCTTTGGAAGATCTGATATCATTTTGCATAGATATGTAGACTCAGATCTTGTAGGAGATGCTGATAGCAAGAGAAGTACTACAGGCTATGTCTATTCAATTAGGTAGTGCAGTGGTGAGCTAGATCTCCAAGCTACATAACATTGTATCACTATCTACAATGGAAGCAGAGTATGTTTCCATCACAGAGGCAACTAAGGAGATGATTTGGTTGAAGGGTTTCATGGCTGAATTGGGAAAGGAGCAGAGGGATGTAAAGCTCTACAGCAACAGTATGAGAATTTTTATGCCAGGACAAAGCACATTCAACTCCATTACCATTCCATCTGAATGCTGTTAGAAGAGGGACAACTTGTATTGGAGAAGATCCATACTTCTAAGAATCTAGCCAACATGCTTACTAAAGCTATAAAAGTGAAGAAACTAAGGTTATGTGTAGCTTTAATTAGCCTCAGTATGTGAAGGGAGGGCGGTGGTGAGCCACCCCATAATCTTTGATAGACACAGAATTAGACAGTGAAGGTTTAATGGAGAAAGCTAAGGAAGGTTGCCTGGTAGTCTCCAAGTGGGAGATTGTTGTGTTGTGGAGACTTTATTATCCAAAATAGCACAGGCGCTGCAGTGCGCCACAGCACGCTCCAGTGGAACCAAGTCCGAAGCTAAGGTGCCACGGCGCACCTACGAGGTTAGCAATCAAAAAATGGGTGCTGCAGCGCGCTACATCAGAATCAGACGCGGGTGCTACAACGCGCCACAGCTCACTGTAGCGTCCTCCAGTGCACCGTAGCGCGCTACAGCAGATGCAAGTTTGAAACGCGGGTACTATAGCGTGCTGCAACGTGCTGTAGGGCTCTTTAGCGGATACAATTTTGAAAGTCGACCGCCACAGAGCGCTATAGAGGTCGACAGAGTTCTGCTTTGTTTTAGGTCTTTATCTGAAGAAATCTGAGGGGTATTTTAAACTCTTTGGGCTTGAAATTGAGCTAGCTACTTAAGCCTCAGTAGTGGAGGAAAACCTAAGGTCTTGGCAACCAGTTTAGAGGCTTTGAGGCTATGGAGGAGAAGAACCATACGCTAAACTCTAGGGAGCTGCTAAGTAAGAGAAGGCTTGCTATTTGAAGAAGATACTTCAGGAGGTAGCAGCTTTTTTCCTTCTCCATTCTAAGAGTAGAGCTACAGCTGTGTATGCTGAGGTGATATAGCTCTTATAACTCGGTAAACCTTGAAGTTTTTCATTGTGGATTTTCTCGTTGGTATGGCTCCGTGGTTTTTTCCAATCTTTGGATTTTCCATGTATATATTTGTGTTTGGATGATTTGTATGTGCTACAATTTTCTTGCTATGATTTTGTGATTTCTAGGCTAGCTCGATAACCATCAATGCACCCCAACCCTCAAAGTTATTGGACTTTGGTTTGTTGTTTGCATTACAAGTACCATTCCGCATTAGGTATCTTGGGTATCGCTGGTGTTCCACGATAATGCTGCCATCAGGGAAATAAATGTCTTACTTATAGAAGAACAGGGCATTGTTACCAGGAATGTTGTGCAAGGTGAACTGTGTATAGGATCAAAATTAACCACCCACAAAATCCTGCTCCAGCTAAGAACCTGGCATCATGCCTCCTCCCACAGCTGCTCCATTACCGAATCAGCAAAGGGTACCCCAAAATGTCCCTCAAGCAGCTCAAAGGAATGTTCAAAAAGGAAAGGTAGTAAATCAAGCTGCTAATCAACCTAAAGTATTTGCCTTAACCCCTGTTGTTGTTCTAGAGGATAAAAATGTAGTATCAGGTAAACTTTAAATTTTTGTGTAATCTTATTTCCTACATTTTAATTTTTACAATAATGTATTTATCTTAAAATCTCATTAGACACAATTTATATAGAAAGTTGAACTTGCGACACATTATTTGATATATGCGCAAGTCATTCATTTATTTCTAAAAAGTGTGCACATAATTTAAATCTTCCTCAATTTAAGTTAAGCAAATTAATGTATGTCCAAATGCCATCTGGAGCTGAAATATGTGCCAGTAAATTTTGTTTGTTAAAAATTCCAATCGGTAATCACACTTTTGAGGCCAAGAATATAATTATGCAAATAGTCAATTTAGATATCATTCTAGGTATGAATTGGCTAAGCGAACATGAAGCAGTGATAAATTATTTTAAAAAGTAGGTTACCGTCTGATCTGAGAAAAAGTTTGAAACTTTTATTAGAAGACTAGGTGTAAGTGCCTCACAGATTAATGTGATAAAATCCTAGAAACTAATTTGATCTGGATGTGAAGCTTATTTATTAACACTCATGGGTGAGGCAAGAGATGTAGCACCAATTGTAGACATGGAAGTAGTAAGAGAATTTCAAGATGTATTTCCAAAAGAATTGCTAGATTTACCCCCACTTAGAGAAGTTGAATTCTCAATTGATTTAGTACTAGGTATGCAAACTAAATCAAAAGCACCCTATCAGATGGCTCCCAAAGAATTGCAAGAGCTACATGAACAATTACAAGAGCTATTGGAATAGGATTTCATTTGACCTAGCATGTCCCAGTGGGGAGCTCCAGTACTATTTGTTAAAAAGAAAGATAGTTTAATGCATGTGTATAGACTACTACAAATTGAACAAAGTAAAAATAAAGAGCAAATATCATCTACCAAGAATCGATGACTTATTCGATCAATTATCTGGAGCTAAAGTTTTGTCCAAAATAAACTTAAAATGAGGATTTTATTTGATTAGGGTTAACGAATATGACTTCCCAATAACTACATTTAGGACCTGTTATGGGCACTATGAATTCTTAGTCATATTCTTTGGGCTGACTAATGCCCCATCTTTATTTATGGACATGATGCAGCGCATTTTAAAATCCTATCTCGATAATTTTGTCATCATATTTATTGATAACATCTTAATCTAATCCAGAACTAAAGCTGATCATGAAAATCACCTCTGCACCATTTTAAAGTTACTGAGGGATAATAAACTTTTTGCCAAATTTATGAATTGTGAGTCTTGGTTTAATTCAATTGCATTTTTGGGCCACGTTATTGATACTGAAGGAATAATAGTTGATCAGAAAAAAGATTAGCACTGTTTAGCAGTGGGTACAACCACAATCTAGGATATAGATTAGTAGTTTCTTGGGCCTTGTTGGTTATTACAGAATATTTGTACTAAGAATTTTCCCAAATTTCATAATCATTAACTCAGTTAACTAAGAAAGATACTCCATTCATCTAGAGCTCAAACTGTGAAGAGGCCTTCCAAAAACTTAAGTACATGTTAACATTTGCATTAGTTTTAGTTTTACCCTAAGAAGGGAAAGACTTCCAAGTCTATACTAATTCTTCAAAAGAAGGACTTGGATGTGTTCTTATATAAGAAAGAAGAGTTATAGCTTTAACTTTAAGGTAATTGAAACCAAATGAGAAGAACTACCCTGTCCATGACCAAAAAATGGAAGTTGTAGTTTTTGCTCTAAGAATCTGGAGACATTACTTGTACAGAGTGAAGTGTGAAATATTCATTAATCACCAAAGCCTTACATATATTTTTAATTAAAAAGAGTTAAAATGTAGGTAAAGAATAAGGTTAGAGCTCATTTGCAATTATGATTTAGAGATTCTCTATCACCCCGAGAAAGTGAATGTTGTAGCTGATGCTTTAAACAGAAAAGTAGTCCTATCTTTTTTGGTAATTAGCAAATTTTTAGTATAAGATTTTGAAAGGTTGAAGATTGAACCTAACAGAACAACTGCATTAAGAGTTTTGTTGGCTACAAGCAACTCTGAGCCAACTTTGAAAAGTAAAATCTTGGTAGCTTAAAAAGAAGATAAAGACTTTGATAAATTGAAAGCTGATTATAAATATGGCAAGAGATCTGAATTATAATTGATAAACTCTACAATTCGAGATTGTTTCTGAAGCTTATAATTCTGGCTATATTATTAATATTAGAAACAGTAAAATGTATTAGGATCTTAGGCAGATTGGTGGCCATGTATAAAAAAGTACATTATAATTTTTGTGTTTAAGTGTCATTCATGTGGTTTAGTGAAAGCATTGAATCTGAGGCTAGGTGGAATCTTAAAATCTTTAGAAATGCATGAATAGAAGTGGTTCAATATTCCATGGATTTTGTCATGGGTTTACCTAAAAGTTGATCTAGATTTGATGAAATATGGGTCATTGTCAATAGGTTAACCAAAATAGTTTACTTCATACCTAATTAATAGACTGATGCAGTTAAAAGTTAGCAAGGTTGTATATTAAGGAAAGCATCGGTCTTCACGGCACACCAAATTCAATTGTTTTAAATCAAGATAGTAGATTTACCTCTTGCCTTTTGCATGTAGTTTAGCAAGATCTGGGAACTAATTTGGCCTTAAGCACAACTTTCCATCTGCAAACTAATGGGCAGATGGACTGAGTAAATTGAATACTTGAAGATCTTCTACATCTCTATGTATTAAATTTTATTGGAAGTTGGGAAAAAAATTCCCTCTTATAGAATTCGTCTACACTAATAGTTTCCAAGTCATTATAGGAATGACACCTTATAAAGCACTTTGTGGCATTAGATGTAATACCCCATTAGCTTGGGCTGAGGTAGGAGATGTTCAGTTATTTGGATCTGAAATGATCACTGAAGCTAATAAAAAGATCCAGTTAATCAAATCAAGGTTATTGGATGCTCATGATAGATAGAAAAAGTATCATGATGTTCATCACTATCCTCTTAACTTTCAAGTTGGTGATATAGTTTATCTTAAAGTAAGCCCTGTGAAAGGAATTCAACATTTGATGTTTCTGGAAAACTAAGTCCAAGATACGTGAGACCATTTGAGGTGATTGCAAAAGTTGGGACATCAGCTTATCATCTTAAATTATCAAAAACATTTGCAATTATTAATAATGTATTTCACGTATCATTTTTGAAAAAATGCTTATTAGATTTTAGCAAGAATATTATAACTTTTGTAATGAATTTACAAATAGACCTTGACTTTATAGTAAATCATATAAAAATTCTAGGTACGTATCTAAAGCAATTAAAGAATCATAGCATTCCTATGATTAAAGTCGCGTAGCAAAATCAAATATTTGATGAAGTCACATAGGCAAAGAAAGAAGATAAGTAGAAGAAGTTTCCATAACTCTTTTCCTAATCAGGTAGCATTATAATTTCAACTCCTGGTTTACTCTGAAACTAATTCATTATGGTGTCAAGAATGGAACCTCTTTTAAGATGAGGAGTTTGTAACAACTTAATGTTATTAATTAGTAATTATATATCAAATCAATTTGTAGTTACCTCTATTAGTATCTTAATGGTGTCTAGAGTATACCCTAAAAATTTAGAGTGATTTAGAGCTCAATTGAATATTCTGCTTATTTTAATGTATTTATCCAATTAGAAAATTAGGATCAATAATTTGATCTCCAAATTGAAATTAGATTTTACCATTAAACTTCTCACCCCCAAATTAGCAAGAGGTGAAAATTTGAGAGTTTTTGGAAGGCATCAAATTTTCTGAATGTTTAAATATATTTTAAATACCCATAAAATTTAAATAATTAAATAGATCTCTAATTAAAATTTTGAGTTCTTCACCCCAAATTAGCTAGGAGTGAAATTTTGAGATTTTTTGAGTTCATTTGAGTACTTAAATTCAATTAAATAAATAGAAGAAATTAATAATTAAATTATTTAATTAAGAAGTGCTAACAATATTTACCAGCTATTTGATCAGACTGTCAGTAACATCAGAACAGTCCATCGCCCAATGGAGGATGGATCGACAACTCCTAGCATGTGTTCACAAATGTTCTACCCACAAGCGACGTGTGGTTGCATGTCTGCACACACGGAGGGTGAGAAACCTCGATCACCGCTTATCTTCAAGTTAGACCCATACTCTTCTCATCTCCTTATCTAGATGTGATCGAGATTACTTCTGCATGAATTTGGCAACCAAAATTGAGCTAAGGCTCAGTAAAGCTTCTTCCCGTCAAAGCCCTATGTACTTCCTTCCCGTTTAATTAATTACTGATTTAAGCTTTTACTGTTTCAATTGTCAATTTCATTTATCACTCCATCGTATATCGATTCCTTTTGGGCTTGAGTGAATCTAGTCAAGATATGATGGGTTACACCTCTACAGTGTTATACAATAACCCTAATCACAAAAATCACAATTAGGGTTAGCTAATTATGCTCCTTCTAATTATAATTGGTTAATGTATCTTGAAGTGTTCCCTGAGAGCTTTAAATCAACATATCGATTGCTTGATGGCATATACTATGCACGTCAGAGTTTTATGCCCTAGTAGGGTTCTCATCGAAGTTGGGGGTTGTTATAGTAATATGCAAGTCGGAACCCAAACCCGTGCATGGAACCGCGTGCAAACAGTTGGGCCTACGAGAGCAGAGACAAAAGGTGGCCCTCACGTGATCCTTTTAGATGTGCGTAATGTTCATATGAATAGTAAAAATATTATTCATATGAACAATAAATTCATAAATTTAAAAAATTTAATTAATTCTAATTCTTTCAATGCTTCATAACTTATTAAATATAAGTCCAAATATATTGAAGTTATATCTCAAAATGACCAAAAAAATACAAAAAATATTAATATGACATTAAAATAATATTTTGATAATTAGTTTTTCTAATCTCCTTTTTGATGATCATTAAAGGTAATTAAGCCTTGTTTAAGCGAATTAACATACAAATTAAGCTTGCTTACTGTCATTTTAATACTGATTATTTATGAATCATTTAAATGCTAACTTATGTGCCATTTGGATCTAATTTGGTAGCAATACATTTTTGGTATTTCTTATATGTGATTAATGAAAATGCTATGCTTAGATTAATATATAATTGCCTCCTACAACTTAGAACAACAAGAACTTTACTGAACCTTAGAAAGATCCAAATTGAAGAGATTATGTAATTGTAGATTTATTAAATCACTTAGAAAAATTCTCAAACTTTAGTAATAAGATTAAGAGATTCAAGTTTGGAACTTAAGATTAAAACCTTTAATCAACTCATCTTACCATACATGATTAAGTGCTTAATATATCCTCCAGTGAGGTTACATTGAAATTAAATATAGTACCCTAAACCCTAAACCCTTAAAATGATAACTCACATTGTAAACCAAATACTTTGGTAAGGTATTATTGATTACATCACATTTAGTAAAGAGTTTCATATAAGTGAACATAGATTAAACTATAAGAAGAGATTCTTCATTTAGTGTATAATAAAACATCCCTCTTATTATATATTGAGAGTTAATCATCCTTAATCATCATTAGATCACTCAAGTATAGATTACTCCTTGAGAACTATTATAGTGAATAACTAGGTTAATGGATTTCATAGATTGATATGACAATATAAGAAAACTCTATAATTAACAATAGGTGATTATAAGATGTTAGTAGAGACTTGTAAATGAAAAATATAAGATAATGACCTGTAGGATAAATTGAAGGTAGGTTTAACAACCTAAATAACTATGAGACTTTGAACCTTCTTGATTTAATAAATAAAAGATTAATTCTAAAATATTATTTCAATGTTAGAAATTAGAAACTTAAGGAGGGGAATTTTGCATTTTAAAAGTTATAATATTGTTAAGATTTGACAACCTATCTTAATCAAGTTCATTACTTAAAAAGAATTATTAGATAGATAGTTTTGTAAATTCAATTAGATTAGTTATATTATGTTGGAGATTAAAATGAGAACTTTTAAGCCTTAAAATTGTATTTCTTTAAGATCTTCAATTAGTAGAATTAAGAAAACTTTAGATCATAATCCTAAGGCATCATAAATTAAAGTAATGATAATTTAAAGTTAATAATAGTAAGATTATGCTTAATGAATATATATGAATTATTGAAAGAATAACTTTCAACCATTTGTATATATCAATAACTTAGGATTAAGACATTTATTCAATAATTATGTCTATAAATTATTTTGTCACTGTATAAAGTTTAATTAAATAACTATTTTCCAAAATAAACTTTGTTATTCTATTATTAACTTAGGGATCTATGATGTCTAAGTTAATTGGGGCTTTATTAATCTCAATCATTAAGATAAATAATTAAAAATAGAAAATAATGGTTATCAAATAATTTACAATAATTTGATAATCCTTTAAATGCTGAACGCACTGAAATTAATTCTTTAAATTATACACTAAAACATTGTGCATAATAATAAATATTTAAAATATGCATTAGAAGGGTTTTATTATGGTGGATTTTAGTACAACTGTCATTGATCCTAGGCAGGCTATTGGAGTATGACCACATAATTCCTATAAGGGGGAATGTGTGTGTTTGTAGTTGACCTCACTTATTTATAGTTGAGTACACATACACAACACCTCACTTATTCTGTGCTCACAGAACAGAATTACAAGATAAATAAATCATACATTGCATACCTCATAATCTTAGTGATTTTAAATGATTATTATAATTTTATGACTATATTTATTCAATTTCTTAGACTAAAATTTCTTTATTTATTATTTTATAGTATTTCCTAATTGTTTCTTTGCTTATAGTTTCATGCAGTGTAAATTTTCTTAATTGTCACTTACATAATTATCTACACTATCTCTTTAAATAAAAAATAAATCTCTTGGACTTATTCATATTTACCTTATTCAAATGCAACTATAGCAACCCTAGTACCAGATGGGGAACCCAATCCAATGCTGGAGCACTACTGAGTTGGAAGGAAATCAGCCCAACTATTAAGTATTGTGCGACCAAGTATCTGTGTGAGGGTGTTAAGTTGAGAAAAGAGGAAGTAAAGAAAGAGCAGGAAAAATATGCAAGTGAAAACTAAATACTATCCATCCACTACCCAAACCAAGAAATTTAATATGAAAGTAAATCCATCACAGAATGAAGTAAAAGCATTGCAAAAATTTAATTATTATAAACTTGAATTTATAATGAGCAATTAAAGTAAATTCACTCTCTTACATGAAACAGAAAATGAAAAGAAATGTGGAAATAATGAGTCTTCAAGTACACTAGAGTCCAGAACTAGGTCCAGCTCCACTACTCTGAAAATGCTCCTGATCTACCATATTTTTAGTTTATAAAATACAGTAAGGCACAACCAAGAAAAAGAAAAACAAGTGGTTAGACTAAAAAGTCTAAGTACATTTTAAGATTGGCTAAAGTATAATTACAATTTAGTTAGATATTGCACATGCTAATTTACAATGAAATTCTACAACGGAGTATGTAAAGCATCAAAGTAAGGGAAGAACGTATAATTGTAAAGAAAACAATAGTAAGGAAAAGAGTAAAAACTCACAAGTAGGTTTGCTCTAGCCTGCAACAACAAGTAGGAAAATAACATCCTAATAAGGTTAGAATTTACTAATGTGCATATGAAAATATGAAATGGAAACATGCATATGTCCAATGAACATTATGCTAAATATAGGAAACTAAATCAGTGAAGCATAAAAAGGAATTAAAGCAACAATACATTAAATGAAAATTCTAAGTAAGTAAAGTAGGAAGAACCTTAGCTTCTTGAGATAAATAGACATAGTCAAGGGATATGAAAAGTATACATAGCTTGAAAGCTATGATGAGTTCTCAAAATCATAAAGATTTTGATGACTCAAATAATTTATTAGTTGAATTTATTTTATGTTTTTCCGTTCTGTGGGCAAATTTATAGAATGAGCAAGAAAGTATGTCTGCCTAACTAGTATGGAAAGTGGGGTTTCATAGAAAATAAACACTCACATTTCTCCTCTAAGACATGTGAGATCTCCTTATATCCACCCAAAGCCTTCCCTTGGCCATCACCAAGAAACCCCTATAATTTATTATGATTGTTTAATTTATGCACAATGTCTTTTATGTATGTTCAAAGATGTGGTCTCAAAGCAAAGCTTGTATTCAAGGAATTTAAGTAATTATGAGCTATGTGATTGATAAATTAAGATTTAAAACAAAATAAATGATTAAAAATATTCAAAATTGCACATGAACAAGCATACTTTGATTAGAATCTTATCATTTTCATGTAAAAACAGAAGTAGAGGTAATTCTGGAGAAGAAAATTTTTTTTTGGAAGAAACCCGCTGTGGCGCGCTGGCGGTCTACTGAATAGAGCTCACCTGGAGCATACCTACTAGCCTGGAAGTAGAACCGCTGCAGTGCGCGATAGCTTCATTTCTCAGAGAATATTTTTAACCAAATGGGAATTAATTGAATAATGATTTTCTATGTTTTCGTAACTTCAATTGCTACAGCGCGCCAGAGCGGGCCACAGAGTCATTCCCAAAGAATATTTTTGACCATATGAGAATTAATTGAACTGTGATTTTCCACACTTTTGTAACTTTAACCGCTGCAGCATGCCTCCAGCGCGCCACAACGCATAGGTACAAAGAACTAAAATACAGACCTGTAAAGATTATGCTATAGCGCGCCCTAGTGCGCTACAGCAGGCTGCGGTATGACTTCATCAAAACTTTATAAAACAAGAAAAAAGATTAATTGAACAGTGAATTCACAACTCAAACCGCCTTAGCGCACTTTGGCGAGAAACTGAATTAAATCGACACGCCACAGCGCGCTGCAGCGGAACAGTGTTTCGTACAAGGCTGCCACAGCGCGCTATGGCGGATCCCTAGTAAAAAGCATGTCTGGAACCTTGAACAATAGAATTAGATTGCAACCGCTGCAGCGTGTCACAGTGCCCGATGCAAATTTTCCTAGGTAATGGCATTAATGATAGCATAAGGAAGGCAGAAAACTAAATATTTGGCCTTCCCCAGCTATTTGGAACTTGCAAAAGCAGTAAATCATACTGTATCCAAGAGAACTAAGAAATTAGTATTAAATGGCTTTACATGAATTTAAGGAAGAGAAAAGGTTAGACAAAATTTATGAAGAAGTGTGAAGGAACCCATATATAACTAACATTTTAAAACTAAAAGAGGGTTCCCAATTTCAACATTCAAAAGACCTAAAAAGGGAGGTTGTAGGAGGAGAAAAGAAGAGAACTCTTCAAGAAGCAATAAGTGGACTGTGAAGAATAGAGAGAAGAAGGCAGCAAAGGAAAGACAGAGAATTCAAGTAGAAGCAAAGGAGGAAGATCAAGAGAACCCTAGAAAACCTCTAGGTATTTCCTAGTACTATCCCTAAACTTATATTTATTTTTTTTCTATTGTAAGCCAAAGTCAAGGTTTACTTCTTTTTGAATGTGTGCTTTGATTTATTCTTTAATAGAAAGCTAAATCTCTTTGGAGATGGTTGGGAAGTAAATGTTGGAAAATGTTAGGTTGTAATGGTGTTGGAATGGATTTATTTTAATGAATAAAATTGATTTATGTTTTACTATTTATTATTATTATTGTGAATGAATGCTTGGATGAAACTCTATCAAAATACTTTACGAAAATAAAATTTAAATGAATTATCAATTAAAAAAAGAACTCGAGTTCCAAGCTCATCAATTGAACAAGAGGAAGGAAAATAGTGCAAGTAGAGCTGAGAACTATGTGACAAGTTCTCAAGCTCACTTGCACCTTTCCTTAAGAGCTCTACAAGAGATTTTATGTTTGAGAACCAAGTTCCCATCAACTTTGCTCTACTGCTTAACAAAATAGAAGGGATGAGAGCACATCAAAAATCTGATGGATGATGTGACATAGTCCATTTGACCCAACACATCCTCTCATCTTGCTAAACCACGTGTGTAAGCGCATGATGCAATGTTGATGGAAATCATATTTGTAAGATTTAACAATTAAAAGATAATAGTTAGTAACCTAAATGTAGGAAATTAAAGATAAGTTTATATCATGATCTCATAAATGCATAAGTGCCAAGGTAGAACCCCAAGGGGAGTTCTCCTTGTTGCACTAAATTTGAACATGTTGTAATTGGAGGTTAACTCCAATTTTAACAGTGTTCACTTGATTTAATTTGGCATGGAAAAATTAATTTATACATTTCAATAATGAAGTAACAACACCAAATCCTTACAAGTCCTACAATGAAACCCCAACTCTCTTCATTTGAACAAATAGTATCTTACCCTAAGGTAAATTATATTATTAATTTAGGAACCCTCTCAAACCAAAAATTAATATTTTAAGCAATACTGAAAGAAGTTAAAACTTTGTATCAAAACCATTGTTCCCTGAGGATGATAAATCTTGGAACTAAACTTTCACTTCTTACTTCTGACCATGTACATTTGCGTGTAAGAGCTGACATGAAATTTAGGTCTGTCAAGTTTGTGGTGCTATTGCCGGGGAACGTTTATTATTTTGTATTAGGTACAATCTTCAAGTAAATAGTGATTTAGACATTTGACTTATTTGCATATATTTTTATTTTCTATAATTATATCACATTGTGTTAACTATCGTGTAACTTAGATTTCTAATTTAGTTTCACTAGGTGCTTGAAATTTTAAATTGCTGAAATATATGTGCTAAACAGTTTGCTAAAAAAATTGAATTGCTAAATATTTGAATTGTTGAAAATTGAATTTGCTGAAACTAAATTGCTGAACTGAATAATTAGAAATCCAAGTTTCTGAATTTGTTTGCTAAAATTGTATTGCTCATTTGTTTCTCATAGAGTGTTTTGAACTGCTAAATTGTTCATCTTGTTTGCTGTGATTGTTTTGTCTAGCTAAATCTGAAAATTGCTTGAATAGGAGAGAAAACGTTGATATCTTTTTTGATCCTAAAATTGAGCGAACTTACTTGAGAGCTAAAAGAGAACAACACTTACTGAATAGAAACCAGGTTGCTACGGATAATCTTGAAGCTAATCCATTAGGAGAACAACATGGAAGAACACGAAGATTAAACATAGAAGAAAATCCCAGAGAGTTGTTATAAAATCCTAGGGGTAGAATGTTAAGAGATTATGCGTTGTCTACTATTAGAGCCATCCCTCTTATGATTATTAGGCTAAATATAGAAGCAAATAACTTTGAAATCAAACCCTCAATACTTAGCATGGTTCAAAATAACCAATTCGGTGGATTAGCCACAAAAAATCCTAATTCACACATCTTCAACTTCCTTGAGATTTGTAACATATTCAGATTTAACGGTATTTCTGAAGATGCCATTAAACTCCAGTTTTTCCCATTTTCACTTAGAGATTGAGTCAAGAGTTGCCTCAGTTCACTTCCGGGTGATTCTATTCGCACTTGGGATGATTTGGCTAGGAAATTCTTAGCCAAATATTTCCCTCCCGCAAAAACAGCTCGATTGAGAATTGAGATAACCAATTTTAACCAATTTGAGAGGGAGACTTTGTATGATAGTTGGGAAAGATTTAATGAGTGCCTGAGGCGATGCCCACATCATGGGTTTCCTCAATAGATGCGGGTTCAAACCTTTTACAATGGTTTGAATGCACCAATGAGGACACTCATTGATGCAGTTTGTGGAGGGTCACTCAATAGCAAGACCCAGAAAGAAGCTTATGATCTCTTAGAGGAGATGGCCAGCAGTGCTTATCAATGGCCAAATGAAGAGCTTAACATAAGAAAAAGGGAAGTTATCCAGATTTCTGAATTAAAAAATTAAATTTCCTAATTAAATTAAAGACTTGAGAGTATGCAACTAAATTCATTTCATAATAGTGAAACAGAAGGTGTCAATGCTATCCTTAATTATAGGTTTAAGCAAGGTGAGGATAGAAGAGGATTAGGGCACACCTTTAGAGAGTTTAGAACTTTCACAATCGACTTCATAAACAAAACCAATGCAACATTAAATCGACATGTACACACTCTCTTGAGCTAAGAGGAAACTGTTAAAAGAATTGAGCTACAATTAAAGGAAATAATGAGCCATAAAATAAATATGTCCTAGTTGGATTAATAAGGGACTGTGGGAATGAATCAGGAAATTTTATAACATTAAGAAGTGGGAAAACTATGGAACCTGTTGTGTTTAAGAAATCTGAAAATACATCTAAAGCTTTGAAAGCGGAATCAATGGAGGAAAAGAAAATTAATAAAGAAAAAGAGAAGGAAGTGAGGGAGGGAGCTCAAACACAGTTAACTAAAAAATATGAATGCACCCATCACCTTCCTTACGTGTAAAGAATGGCAAGGGAAAAATTAGACATCCAATTCCAAAAATTTCTAGAAACATTTACAACCTTTCATTTAAACATTCCTTTTGCTAAAGCCTTAGAGCAAATGCCCAGCTACACCAAATTCATGAAAGATATTTGTCAAAGAAAAGGAAGATAAATGAGAAAGAAACAGTTGCCTTGACTGAGTAATATAGTTCCATTATTCAATAGAAAATCCCCATAAAAAGGAAAGATCCAGGGAGTTACACAATTTCTTGCACTATAGGAAATCACTCTTTTCAAAAGGCTCTATGTGATTAGGGGCATCAATAAATATAATGCCATTCTGCATCCTTAAGGAATTGGGAATTGATTTCTTAAAACCTACACCAGTCCTTCTTCAACTAGCCGATAGATTCGTGAAAACTCCCATGCGAATCTTGGAAAATATTCTAGTCAAGGTTGACAAATTTATCTTCCCCACTGATTTTATTATTTTAGAAATGGAAGAAGAAAACCAAGAGATCCTATAATTCTAGGAAGACCATTCCTTACTACTGGCAAAACTTAGATAGATGTTGATAAGGGGGAATTGAGTATTTGCTGTGAGGGAGAGGAGATAAGGTTTAATATAAAAGATTCAATGAGGCACCCTATTAAGCCAAATGAAGAATATTGGAAAGAGAATGCGATGGAGGAGGTGCTGATTTTAGGAGATGTTGGGGAATCTAATTTAGAGGAAGGAGAGGGCGCGGCGCTGTAGATTTTGAGGTAAAAAATAAGGTTGATGAATTAATTCAAGAAAGGAAGAAAATACAATTGTCTATTGATGAATCTCTTGAATTAGAACTAAAACCTTTTCCCAATCACCTAAAATATATTTATCTAAAAGAGGTAACATCATTACTGTAATCATTTTAATTTTATTAAGCATAACCTAGGAAATTAAATTGTATATAAGAGGGCATTTGGATGGAGCATTCTGGATTTGAAAGGAATTAGCCCCACCTTATGCATGCACTGCATCCTATTGGAAGACAACTCAAAATCATCCATAGAACCTTAAAGGAGATTAAACTCAAACATAAAGGAAGTGATGCATACGAAAATTATTAAGCTCCTTGATGTTGGAATTATTTTTCCAATTTTTGACAGCCCTTGGGTAAGCCCAATTCATGTGGTACCCAAGATGAGTGGGATAACTGTGATCCTTAACAAAAATAATGAATTAATCCCAACTAGGAAGTGACGGGGTGGAGAGTCTGCATTGACTATAGGAGACTAAGCAAAGCAACCCAGAAGTATCACTATGCTCTCCCATTTATTGATCAGATGCTAGATAGGTTGGCAAGAAACCCATACTTCTATTTTCTCAATGGTTATTCTGAGTACAATCAGATTTTGATAGCCTCTGAAGACCAAGAGAAAACAACCTTTACATGCCCCTATGGAACATTTGCATTTAGAAGGATGCCCTTTGGGTTATCCAATGTCCCCGCTACTTTTCAAAGGTGTATGATGGCCATCTTTTCGGATAAGATCGAAGAATTTTTAGAAATTTTTATGGATTATTTTTTAGTAGTGGGCAAATCTTTTGAGGATTGCTTAACCAATCTAGGTAAGGTTCTAAGAAAATATGAAGAAACTAGCCTTGTATTAAATTGTGAAAAATGTCATTTTATGGTAGAAGAGGAGATTGTATTAGGCCACCTTATATCTAGGAAGGGAAATGAGGTAGAAAATGCCAAGATTGAGGTGATTGAAAAGTTGCCACCACATACCAATGTGAAGGGAGTTAGAAGTTTTCTTGGGCACGCGGGGTTTTATAGAAGATTCATCAAGAATTTCTCAAAAATTAGCTTACCGCTGTGTAGGCTTCTAGGAAATGATGTAGAATTTGAATTTGATGAAAGCTGGATAACGAGATTCAATGCAATAAAGTTCTCTATAATCTCAGCCCCTATAATTTCTACACCTAGCTGGGATCTCCCTTTTGAATTCACGTGTTATGCTAGTGATATGGATGTGGGAGAAATCTTAGGGCAGCAAAGAGAGAGAACATTCTACTCTATATATTATGCTTGTACATTAATGGAAGATACCCAAAAGACTATGCCACCACCGAGAAAGAATTACTGGCAATTGTTTTTGCCTTCAACAAATTCAGATTTTATCTCATTGGTTCAAAAATAATCGCTTACACGGATCATGTTGCGATTAAATACCTACTTCAAAAGAAAGAAGAAAAACCACGTCTCATACGTTGGGTTTTTCTTCTACAAGAGTTTGATCTAGAAATCTGTGACAAAAGGGATGTGATAACGTGGTGGTTAACCACCTCTCAAGAGTAACCTATCTTAAGCATAAGGAAGGTGAGGAGATTTGTAAGACATTTCCCGATGAGCAACTTTATACCATTGCAGCAAGTATACCCCCTTGGTATGTTGATTATGCTAATTTTCTCGCGGGAAAAGTAATTCCAAAAGAGTTAAACATTTAGCAAAGAAAAAAGTTCTTTGCTGATATTAAAAACTACTTATCGTATGATCCCTTCTTGTACAAATGATGTGCTGATCAAATCCTAAGAAGATGTATGCCGGAATCCGAAGTAAATAACATCCTCTATCATTGCCACACATCTCCTTATGGAGGGCATCATGGGATAGATCGCACAACTGCCAAGGTGTTGCAATCAGGGTTCTATTGGCCTAAACTATTCAAGGATGCTGCTGAATTTTTCAAAAGTTGTGACAAATGTGAAAGAACTGGGAAATTAGGAAAGCGAGATCTGTTGTCACTGAATGGAATTTTTGAGGTTGAGCTATTTGACGTTTGGGGAATTAATTTTATGGGACCATTTTCACTTACATACTAGTGGGAGTTGAGTATGTTTCTATATGGGTTGAAGCAATTTCTTATGCAAATAATGATGCAAAGACAGTAATTAAGTTACTAAGAGCAGATATATTGGCTGGATTTGGCACACCCCAAATTTTGATGAGCGATGGAGGAAAACACTTCTGCATTAAACAACTTGAGAGTCTTCTGAGGGGATATGGGGTGAGGCATAAAGTGGGCACGACATACCACCCTCAAACCAGTGTGCAAGTCGAAGTATCAAACCAGGAACTAAAGCAAATTTTCAAAAAAATGGTTTGCAAAAATAGAAAAGACTGGCCAAGTAAATTGCAAGATGCACTTTGGGCTTATAGGACTGCTTTTAAAACCCCGTTAGGAATGTCTCCCTACAAGCTGATGTATGGAAAGTTTTTTGACTTGTCGGTGGAGTTGGAACACCGGGCATTTTGGGCAATAAAAAAACTAAATTTTGACTTCAAACAAGTAGGAGAAAAGAGAATTCTGCAAGTGAACGAACTAGATGAATTTAGGATGAACGCTTATAAAAATGTTAAGCTGTATAAAGAGAAAATAAAAAAATGGCTTGATAAATTAATCAAACCTAAACATTTTCAACCTGGAATGAAAGTGCTGTTATTTAATTCAAGATTGAAGTCCAGATGGACTGACCCATTCACAATAGAGAAAGTATATCTCCATGGAGCCGTTAATATTACTACAAAGGAGGGAACATTGAAGGTGAATGGGCAGCATCTAAAACTTTATTTAGATGAACACGACTTGTATTAGAAACAAAGATGTACATTGAAAAACCTTTCAAGGGAAGGAATCACTTAGGAGACTCAAAGCGCATCGAGCTGAGATGTAAAATGAAGTGCTTCGTGGGAGGCAACCCATGCCTATAAAGTTGTACTATTTTTATTTTCTTACTCTTGTTTTTCTTTCAGTAGCTAAAATGTTGATTTCTAATAAATGAATTTTGGATTTCCTGCACTCTCATCTTTACTATGAATGTGCTAACAAGATAAATTTTCTAAATGATATTATTTCATGGATTCAATAATAAATGCAAATGTGTAACATCAAGGTCACTAATATGCTTGAAGCTTAATGAGATGAATCAACATTATAGTTTTGCCCCTCCTAATAAAGTAAAGGGCTCTAGTGAAATTTAATTTCTAACAAATTAAAATGAATATATGCTAAAGTTTAAGTGTGGGGGTGGGGGAAACCTATGGAATTAAAACCAGTAATTAGCAAAGTGTGAGTGAACAATTGTGGATGCTAAGCTCCTATAGGACTTAATGACCACAAGGAACTAAATCAGGGATGAAGAAAAATGTCTCTCCCTTGAGTTGAACAAATAGGGATAGTGAAAAATCTCTCCCAAAGTGCAAAAATTGATAAACTAGGATGAAGAAAAGTGTCTCTCCTAAGAATATAAATGTTCCTTATGATTCATAAGAAGGAGAACATATTGCACAACCCTCTTTTCACTCACCAAATTCCCAGCTAAGGTTTGAAAGTCCTAAGGTAATTCCCCCCCCCCCCCTCTAATGAAGACATAAGCATGAACATTTAATATTGGAGCTAGATTGTAACTAGAACATAGAGCTTGAATGAGGAAGGTAGTAGAGGTTGAAATTCTGAAATCACCTTAATCTAGAGCAATGTTCAGTGACTAAAATATTTACAATAACATCCTACATTTAATCCATAAACCAAAAAAATTAGAAAATACACTTTGAGCTTACTCGATGACGAGCAAGAATTTAAGTGTGGGGGTGTGATAAATCCAAGATTTATAGCAAAATAAAATATTAAAAACATTCAAAACAGCAAATGGACAAGCATACTTTGATTAGAATCTTATCATTTTCAGGTAATAATATGAGAAGAGACAGTTCAGGAGAAAAAGAATTTCTTGAAGAAAATCATTGTGGCTCGCCGCAGCGTGCCACAGCGGGCCACAGTGGTCTGCTCAATAGAGTTCACCTGGAGAATGCGTGCAAGCCTGGAAGTAGAACCGCTACAGTGCGCCACAGTATCATTTCTCAAAGAATACTTTGACCATATGACAATTAATTGAACAGTGATTTTCCCCAGTTTCTTAACCTCAACCGCTGCAGTGCGCCAGAGCATGCCACAATGTCATTTCCCAGAGAATGTTTTTGACCATATGAGAATTAATTGAATAGTGATTTTTCGCATTTTTGTAACTTTAACCGCTGCAGCATGCCTCCATCGCACCACAACGCATAGGTACAAAGGACTAAAATACAGACCTGTAAAGATTACGCTATAGCGCGCCCTAGTGCGCTACATCAGGCCGCAGCGAAGGATAGGTAGAGAATTTAAGCAAAAGCAAAGGAGGAAGATCGAGAGAACCTTAAAAAACCTCTATGTGTTTCCTTGTACTATCCCTGAACTTATTTTTATTTTTTTCTGCTGTAAACTGATGTCAAGGCTTACTTCTTTTTGCATGTGTGCTTTGAATGTAAAACTAAATCTCTTTGGAGAGGGTTGGAAAGTAATTATAGGAAAATGTTAGGATGTAATGGTGTTGGAATGAACTTATTTTAATGAATAAAATTGATTTCTATTTTACTGTTTATTCTTATTATTGTGAATAAATGTCTGGATGAAACTCTATCAAAATACTTTGCAAAAATAAAAATTAAATGAATTATTGATATATCCAAAATTTATAGCAAAATTTAATGTAAAAAACATTCAAAACATCATATATATCAGTGTACTGTGAGTGGAAATTATACTTTTTGAGGAAGAATGAAGAAAAGAGGAAGCCTGAGCTGAATTTGTGAATTATGGATGAAAACCGTTGTGGTGTACCGTAGCATGCCATGGTGGTCCCGTTATTCCCTGACCTAGAAGTGTACCTGAAGGCCTGGAAGGAAGACCGCTGCAGCGCACCACAGCGAGCCGCAGCGTTATTTCCCGGGAGCAAAATTAAATCTTATATGGAATAATTGAATGGTACCAATCCACTTTCCCGAAAGATTAATTGCTGCAGCGCGCTATGCCCCATAAGGATTTATACTGACGTGGCACAAAATCGCTGAAGCCCGTCGCAGCGCGCCGCGGTGGCATATTTGATTAATCATGAAAAACCATATTTTAACTAACTAAACAGTTACTATTCCGCGTTCTCGAAAGTCTAACCACCGCAGCGTACCACGACAAAATTTATAATTATTATGAAAACCATATGTGAATTAATTTAATAGTTACTATTCCACTGTTACGAAAGTTCAATCACCGCAGCGTGCCTTTAGCGCGCCATAGCCGACAGGTAGTGGCCTCAATGTAACTATCAAAATATACAGCAGAACAGTATTTGAACTTCAGATGCTGTAGTGCGCCACGACGGAACAGTGCTTGGATCAAGGCCGCTATAGCGTGCCACCGCGCCCGCTACAAAAAAATTCATATTCTTCATTAAATGCAGCATGGGGAAGGCCATAAAATAAAACCTTTGGTTTCCCCCTGCCTTTTAAAACTAGAGTAAACATTAAATCTGAGAAAACAAAAGAGATTAGATAGGATAAGTTAAAGGGCTTGCATTGAAATGAAAGAAGATGAAGGGTCATATGTGATTAATGCTCGGGGCTAAAAAATTCTCCTATTTAAAGGCCAATTTCAGGCCAAACAAGGGTTCCCATTTTCAATATTCTAAGGACCAAAAGGAGAGGTTACAGGAAGAAAAAGAGAAGAACTCTCTAAGGGGCAAGCAGCAGATCGTGAAGAGTAAAGAGAAGGAGATAGCAAGGGAAAGGAAAAGAAGTCAAGTAGAAGCGCAGGAGAAAGATCAAGAGAAACTTAGAAAAACTATGGGTGATTCCTAGTACTCTTCCTAAACTTTATTTATTATTTTCTGCTATAAATTGATGTCAATATTTACTTCCTTTTGCATGTATGTTTTTATTTATTCTGTAATGGAAAGCTAAACCCCTTTGGAGAGGATTGGGATGTATTTGTAGGATAATGAAAGTTTGTATTGGTATTGTAATGGAGATGTTTGAATGAATAAAAATTGATTTCTCTTTTAATATTTATTATCATTATAAAGTTGTGCATGGATAAAAATTTGTCAAATTATTTTGATAAAATGAAACTTGAATGAATTATCGATTAAGAAAAGAACTCAAGTTCTAAGCTCATCAATTGGACAAGAGCAAGGAAGGAAGTGCAAGTAGAGCTGAGAACTTTATGACAAAATCTCAAGCTCACTTTCCCCTTCCTTAAAAGCTCTACTAAGAGATTTGATGCTTGTGAACCAAGTTCCCATCAATGTATGCTCTACAGCTCAATAAAGTAGAAGGGATGAGAGGACATTGGAAACCTGATGGATGATGTGACATAGTCCATTGGAACTAATGCATCCTCTCATCGAGCTAAATCGCGTGTGTTAGCGCATAATGCAGATTGATGGAAATCATGTTTGTGAGATCTCACAATTAAAAGAAAATATCTGGTAACCTAGATGTAGGAAGTCAAAGATCAACTTAAACCATGATCTCAGAAAGATTTAAGTGCTGAGGTAGAACCCCAAGGGAGAGTTCTCCTTGTTGCACTAAATCTAAACCTGTTGTAATTGGAAGAATACTCATTTTAGCAGAGTTCACTTGATTTAAGAAGGCATGGAAAAATCAAGTTAAACATTTAAATAATGAAGTGACAGCACCAAGTCCTTACAAGTACTACAATAAAATTCCAACTCTCTCTCCTTGAATAAATTGTATCTTATCTTAAGGAAATTTGTATTGATAATTTAGAAACCAAATCAAACCAAATTAATCTTATAAACATTATTGAAAGAAGATATACTTAGTATCAAAACTACCGTTCCCAGAGGATGATAAATATCGGAACTAAACTTCCACTTATTACTTTGGACCACGTACACTTGCGTGCAAGTGTAGACATATATTTTACGTCTATCAATTATCAATTTAGAAAAGAACTCGAGTTCCAAGCTCATAAATTGGACAAGGGTAAGGAAAATAGTGCAAGTGGAGCTGAGAACTATGTGACAAGTTCTCAAGCTCACTTGCACCTTTCCTTAAGAGCTCTACCAAAATATTTGATATTTGAGAACCAAGTACCCATCAACTTTTCTCTACTGCTCAGCAAAGTAGAAGGGATGAGAGGACAATAGAAATCCAATGGATAATGTGACATAGTCTATTTGACCCAACGTATTCTCTCATCTAGCTAAACTACGTGTGTAAGTGCATGATGCAATTTTGATGGAACTCATGTTTGTGAGATCTAACAATTAAAAGATAATATTTGGTCACCTAGATGTAGGAAATTAAAGTTAAATTTATATCACGATCTCAAAAAGGTTTAGGTGCTAAGGTAGAATCCCATAGGAAGTTCTCCTTGTTTCACTAATTATGAACCTATTGTAATTGGTGGTTAACTCTAATTCTAATAGTGTTCTCTTGATTTAATTAAGAATGAAAAATCAATTTATACATTTCAATAATGAAGTAACAACACCAAGTCCTTACAAGTCCTATAATAAAACTCCAACTCTCTCCTTTTGAACAAATTGTATCTTACCCTATGGTAAATTGTATTGTTAATTTAGGAACCATCTCAAACCAAAAATTAATAGTTTAAACATTACTGAAAGAAGATAAAACTTAGTATCAAAACCATCGTTCCCCGAGGACGATAAATATCAGAACTAATCTTCTACTTATTACTTCAAACTATGTACACTTGCGTGCAAACGCAGACACAAAATTTAGGTCTGTCAGTGATATCCAAAGTTATCTAATTTTTAATGATCTAACTTAATGCTTAGAGCTAATTAAGCTCCCAATTGACTTATAGATATTGATCTCTAAGTTAATTGTAAGTAATACTATAAGTGAATTAAGTTTTAGAAAATAGTAGTTTGATTTAGTTTATAAAATGACAAAATAATTTTTAAGTACATTTATGCAAAATGATACTTATCCTACACTAATCCTAAACCACACAATCAATATAGGTTATTAAATTCAAGGTTTAGGGAACTAGCAGAGAAAGGCAAGACTAATGGATTGCTAAAATAATGGAAATGGAAGTTAAAGTTATACTTACTAGTTTTATCTAACTAACTTGTAATTGGTAGACTCTATCAAAATCAATCACTTAACTAGCTAAGATCAATTAATAGAAGAATTCTAAGTGTATGGAAGAGGTAAGATTACTAGCTACAAGTTCAAGTTTATTAGATTAATGATGTTTATAGGATACCTAAAATATATTAGAAGAGCTAAGGAACTTCTAATTTATTTATTAAAGAACTTAAATAAGGACTAAGAGCAAAAGGGAATATGTACTAAGATCCATTCTAATTATTGGGCAATAGTCATAATAGGTTCATATCCTACAATTGAACATGCATTAAGGTTAACTACACTAATTGGGAATATTATCAAACTCTAAAGATCATAAGCAATTCAAGGTTATAAAATCAATCATATAGTATCTTTCCTAATGTTGAGGGTTGAATCAAGGATTTTGCTAAGTACCCAAACATTTAAATTATGAAAAGTCAGGTTTCAACATACATTTGAAATGACAGTGGAAGTAAATTAAATAAAATAAGCTTGCTATCCTATGGTTTAAAAGCTTAGAATAACATAATATGAAACTAGGACATTAAAAAATCACATTAATTCAAGAGCCAAATACCTAAAATTCCAATTGTTGTCAAAATAAAATGATAATAACAAATATGCAATCCTTATAGCATAAGGAGAAGAATGATACTAAGTAAGTCAAAATTGGACAATGTTTGAATTTTAGGGTTTGTGGAACTCATAATTAGGGTTAAAAAATGATTATGAATACTATGTTTCAAATCATAAATTAAATTATATTATTATATTTGTCTCATTTTTCTGATTGAAATGATATATAATTTGTATATTTTGGAAATGTATTATTAAAGTTATGATAGAAATAAAATTTTATTTTAAATAATTAGTTAAAACAATGTAAATTCCAGTTGTCAAATCAGTAGCTACTGGCACAAATTACTACGGGAGCATAAAATGGGAGTGACATTCGTCGGGCACGAAAAATGGTGCGACGCTGATAACAGCGCAACCTATTTGAGCGACGTGTGTCAGCCCAGGCGCACGAGGGGTCCGTGCTGAAAGCGCTGATCGGGGAGGCCTGGACCAACGTGGTCAGCAGATAAACCTGAACCGCAGGCCTGATTGTAGCTCGACCCTTCTTCCCCGATGCAACATCTCAAAAGATGGACTAGGGTTCAACATTGTGGCCGATCCTGAGAACTTCATAGCCCGGTCCATCTATCGTTCGATATGTCTTGGAAGGATCTATCCCGACAACCTCACATTGAGGCCTAGTCGTGAACTGAGCTCGCTGCGACCGTCGCCAAAACCTAACCCTAATGAAATTGGGACGAACGGTTTTGGCGAGCACTATATACCACTGTGGAGTGATTGCAAAATTGAAGCTCGATCAACCCCGATCGAGTTTCGATCCGATAATAAAGTGTGCAGAATAGCATTGGGGCGATTCAATTGAAAGAGAGGTGAAGAGAAGGAGTACCCGGAAGCTTAAAAAATTCAAGGTTCTGACGATTAGGGTTCGGTCCTAATATAGTCTCGCTCACTTGATCGCAACTCGCAGCACACCTCAACAACCCACCAAGTAAGGGAAGAAGAAAATGGGAAGTAGACGGAGGGAATTAGAGGTTTCTGGATTGTAGCTGGAAGGCAAGGACCATCCTTCCCTAGCTCGCAAAGGTCGTGGCTGGGATGACGTATAGCCATTCAGTCATGAACGTCAAATCAAACGTTTGATCCGACGGTCAGATCTCACGGATAAAAGCGGGATTGTCAGATCACACCTAAGAATTGACGATGACTAGGATTAGGCGCTGATGCTGCTCGTTGTTCTCCTCCTCACAGTAGGTCCGTGCCAAAATAGTCGTTGGATTTGTATTAATAAATATAATTAAATATATATTAAATGATTATTTAATTAATTATTATACACAAATGAATACTCAAAATTAAATAATTAAATGAACCCTGAAAAATCCTAAAAATTCACCCTTACTTAATTGAGGGGTGAGGAACTCAAAAAATGCAATCAGATTTTTGATTGAAGGTCAATTTAATTGTCCTAATTTTATGAGTATTTAAATAACATTAAATATAATCAGGGAAAATTTTGACAACTTCCAAGCATCCCCAAAATATCACCTCTAGCTAAATTTGGGGTGATGTGTCCAATGAAGAACTCCATTTTTAATTTTGAAGTCTAAATAAAATAAATATTCTCAGAATCATCATAAAAATCAGGAATGTTTGAAAATCTCAAATGATCTCTAAAATGCACCAAACTTAAGGTGGAAGCTCTCAACACTATTATAAGAGTACTAGAAGATAAATAGAGTTGATTAGGCTTCTAATTATAAAGTAATAATACTAGGGTTATTACACATACTTTATAAATTATCTTACTAGCCTATTTGATGTAGGAATGAATAAGTTAATTGAGTTATGTGAGCTTTATAACTTCACAACTTTTAATAATTGTTAACCTTCTTATTTATTCCATGCCAAATGCTCCACTTATGTTAAAATGTAAATGGCTGACATGATATCAGCTTAATAAAAATGTATTTAGTTGCCTTAAATTATTCTTAGACTTCTTAAAGTCTAACCACTTGGTTATTTTCTTAACTGTGTCATATCGTGTTATAAGCCAAATACGGTAGATCAAGAGATTGGAATAGACTCGGTGCCTAAAGGAAATCTTGAGCAGTAGCTGTGTGTTGAAAACTCTATTTATATATTTTTTACATTACATATATGCCAGGATGAGTGAATTTCTTTTCAAATTATATATTAATATTTATATGATTTTTAAACTATTATTTCATATTGTATACTTTTATATTATGAATGATGAATATTTGATTAAAATATTTGAGTTTTCTTCTACCCATAGATCCATTATTTAAAGGTAGTACTCAATAGTGAGTTAGGAATTACTAATCTAGTATTAGGTACTATCGTAATACTTATTATTGGGTTAAGCTAGTGTTATAGCTGTAGATTGTCTGAAATGATTAGAAGTGTGATGTGCAGGGAGCATTTCGCATACTGTAGAATGCATTTCAGCTAATCAAACTCATCTTGTATAGGTTTAATCATGTGTTTAAAGATTGTATTGATGATGATGTTAAGATTTGGATGGGTAATGGCTAGCTATTATAGTACTCCTCAAGTTGTTTATATAGTATGGGCTGGTCAAGGGGGGAGATTGAGTGGATTTATAGGTTTGAATTGCTATAAGGGCAAGGGAGTGGTTATGTCAATCCATGCATGAGGTCTTTAGAATATTGAAAGCATAGAAAACTTGACTGAGCGATGATTTGACTTCAGTGTGTTGTAAGGTGATGTTGAGAAATGTAGAGGGTGGGACAAGATTGTTTATTCAAAACATGTGGGTTAATGTTGAATGAAGATATTGTGGCTATTTGTTGTGATCCAATAATGAGATTGTCAACTACGTAGATGAGGAGGTAGATATGGTCGGGTATGGTGTTATGTAGGAGGAGGGATGGATTGGCTATACTAATTTTGAAATCTTTTATGGGTAAAAAAGTAGTAAGGGTAGAATACTATTGGAAAGGTGATTATTTAAGGCTATATAAAGCCTTATTAAGCTTACATACATTGTGGGTGTAACTACCCAAGTAATTACTAAAATAATTAGAACTAAACCCAACTCAAAAATCAGAATCTCAGGTAACTTCAAAATTAAATTAAACTAAAAATATAGTTGGATTACGTATATTTTTATGACCGTAATGCCCAAGTTTGGAAAATTATGGATAATAAATACACCTTAATTAATTTTTAAATAACTAAATTTAGAAATTTGGGAAAATTATATAAAAGTTCAAATTCAGTGATTTTAGTGCTGTTGGATTAAGAATATTAGAATAAGGCTACTAATTTTTGAAGTTTTTATCTTAAATAATTTATAAGAAAATAAAATATAGCACTAAAATTAGAAATTTTGGTTCGAGTATGTTTGTCTCGTCATTAGATACTTTCTTATCAAGTTTATTAAATTTTGGAAATAATGAAAAAAATGCACAAATTTTATAAGATAAAGTTTTAATTAAAATAACTATTCATTAATTCAAAATAAATTATTTTACTATTTTAATAAATATTTTTCTATTCATCGTATTAATGAAATATTCATCCAAAATATCTCATATTAAGTTACTTATAGCTAAGTAATTTAAGAGTGAAGAAAGAGGAGAAAGAAAGAAGAGATAAAAAGAGGAGAGAGAAAAAAAGAGAAAAAGAGTAAAAGAGGAGAGCAAAAACTATTTTTTTACATATTAAAGAAGTTATGGTGGAGGGAGAGAGAAAAGAAAACAAAATTATACACATTAAGAAGGTCGAGGAGAGATAACCTTTTTTTTTTTTAAATACTCCTCACCCCTCTCATTCTCCCTACTCTCATCTCCTCTCTTGTCCCCTTCCCACTCTCATCTCCTCTCATCTCCTCTCATCTCCCCCTCCACTCCTCCTCTTTCTTCCTCGGCCATCACCGATTCTTCCTGTTGACCTCCGGTAAATCTTTCTCAACAATAAATTAGTGTATATATTGAGAAAAAGATGATTTTTTTTTTCATTATTTTCATTTTTTTCTTCTCTTTTTCTCATATTAATAATAATAATGTTATTATTATTCTTTTTAATGTTATTATTATTATTATTATTATTATTATTATTATTATTATTTCAATATTTATAATTTATATTTTTGTCATTTTAATTGAGCCACTTTCTTTTTATTATTATTATTACTATTATTATTATTATTATTATTATTATTATTACTATTATTATTATTATTATTATTATTTCTAAATTTGCAAATTTCATTTCAATTATATCAATTAAGTCATTTTCTTTTTTTAATATAAATATATACACGCACACACGTATACACACACATTATTACTATAATTATTATTATTAATATTATTATTATTATTATTTTTAATTTTTATAAATTTCATTTTAATCATTTCAATTTATCCATATATATATATATATATATATATATATTATTACTATTATTATTATTATTTCTAATTTCTTTAATTTTTATCGCAATTATTTTAATTTAGTCATTTTTGTTTATATATATATATATAAATATATACATATATATATATATATTATTGATATTAATAAAAATTGCCATTTTTAATATATACAAATAAATAAACAATATTGTGTTTTATTAGTATTATCCTTACGGTCACACATAAGCAAAAAAATAAAATAATATATATATATATATATATATATATATATTATAATAAATTTTTTTTTCTTCTCTTTTTTTTTTTTTCTTTCTCTCTATTTTTTATTTCTTCTCTCTTTATATTTCTCTCTCTTTTCTTATCTCTGTATATCTCTCATTTTATCTCTCTCTCTCTTCTCTTTTATTATCCGTCTCTCGCATTCTCATTTTCTTTCTTCTCTCTTTTTTTATTAATATGATATTAATAACATAATATTATTAATATTAATAATAATAAAAAAAAGAAAGAAAATTGACTATTAGGAAAATGATATTAATTAAAATAGAATAATTGACAAATAAATAAAAATAACATACAAAAATTGATTATAACAAAATAATAATAATAATAAAATCATAATTATTTTATTATTATTATTTTTATTATTAGCAATAATAATAACATAACTTTGATAGTATTAACTTAATTGACATAAATAAATTGAAATTGCCATAAATAAAATGATAAAATGAAATTGATAGAAATGAAATAATAACAACAATAATAACAATAACAACAACAACAACAACAACAACAATAATAATAATAATAATAATAATAATAATAATAATAATATTAATATTAATATTAATATTAATATTGATTAACTAATATTATTAACATTATTATTTTTTTGAAATTCAAATTTTTAAAAAATTCCTCACCATCTCTCTTTCTCTTTCTCCAATCAGAGGTTTTTATCGGCTTGAGGGTTTCGCTTGATGGTAAAGAGGGGAGGCAAAGGAGCAGCGGCGATTGCCAGAGGCTAATGAGGTTGGGGGGAGTAGAGAGCAGCCGACCGAGGAGGAGAGGAAGAGGTGAGTATTTGGGAGAGGAATCTGCTGGTATTTATATAGAGGGAGGGGAGTGGGGAGAAGTTGGTCAGGTTGCTCGGTGGGGGGCCCACCGACAATGTTGTTCACGAGGAGATCTGCCTTGCTCACAAAGGTAGGGATCGGGCAGGTGGGGGAGTAGGCCGACATGTGCACTACGTGTGCCTTTGGAATCAGGGGGGAGGATGAGAGAAATTTGGAATTTTTAAAATAAAAAAAAAAAACATATTAAATTTTGTGTATTTTTTTATCGTTTGATTTTCAAATTTAACGAAACTTGATCAGAAAGCGTGTCTTAACGAGACGAGCTTCTTTGCTCCAAATTTTATAGTTTGGAACTATATTTTATTTTATATTAATTTTTTTAAAGTGCAAATTCAAAAATTAATTAACAACAATCTAGTGCTCCAACATTGACAAAACCTTAAGCAAAAATTTATTATTCTTAATCTAATGATACTAAATTTTTAGATTTGGACTAATATTTTATTTTTTATAATTTCTAAAATTAAAAATTCAAAAATTAATTTAGAAATATTTATTTTTCAAATGACTTTCAAACTTGATCATATGATCACATAAATATACTATTTACAATTGTTTATTTTATTTGGAATAATTTTAAACTGACTTAGGATCCTGGTTTGACTTAATTGAGTTCAATTTAGTCATAATCATCTTAGTACATTTTTGGGTTTTCACACTTTCCCCGTGAAAGATACAAATTATATCATCTTTGTGGGTGACCGACTACTCACGTTTCACTTGGTTCTTTTCATTTAAAATAATCTGAAACAATCCAAAAATTCATTATACTCCAAAAATACATCAAATGCTAATTCTATAAATGTATTAAGGCTCTTCATTTTGATGGAGGTGGCAAATACAACTCGAACATCTCTTATAACATACTCAAGCAACTTGGCATACACTATCAAATATCTTTTCCATACACACCTCAGCAAAATGGTATTGTGAAACCCAAACATTGGCATATCCTCGAGACAACTCGATCACTCCTTCAAACTACCCACTTACCCAACTATTCTAGGTAATGCATTTCTTAACTCCACCTGCTAAATTGATTGCCTTCCCTCTCCAATTACATACAACACATCCCCATTTTAATTACTTCATAAAACAAAACTAGGCTACAACAACCTTTTGGGTCTTCAGCTACTTATGTTACCCTCACTTTCATCCCACAAAGACAACCAAACTAATCCTAAGAACTCTTCCTTGCATCTTTCTTGGCTACCCTCAACAACACAAATAATAAATTTGCTATAATCTAAAAACCAAATTCTCTCTGATCTTAGTCATGCAAAATTCATCAAAAATAAATTTCCCTTTTTTTGCACTCTCAACAAACATCTCAACACATCCTCAACTCATCAATCCAACCCCAATTCACTCATTCTCATCCCAACCAAAACCATTTCAGCATCCACACTATAACTAACCTTCACCCATATAAAGCCTCTCTCTAAATATCACCAATCATAAAATATAACCACCCAATAGAGCCCACTTTACTCCTCATCCTTAAGCTCCCCATATTTCTCTAATCTCTTCTCCTACTCCTAACTGCATCTCTCCATCGAACTTGAAATACACCATTCTCTCACATCCCATGATAGCTTTGCTCAAAACTAGCACTTTAAAAGTAGATCACTAAAACATCTTCTTCACACCTCATCTCTATATGTTGAACCAACCTCCTACACCATTGCAGCCACATTGGAACATTAGAGATACTCCATGGAAGAGAGTATCGAGGCTTAGTAGAATAGAAAGCCAGTACACATTTTACCTCAACCACATAAGAATGTCCTAGGATGTAATTGAACTTTCCAAACAAAATATAATATTGATGACATAGTATCCCACACAAAGCCAGACTAGTGACTCCATGCTTCAATTAGACTTACAACATTTGCAACTTGGATAAATTCAACTCTGTTGCATGAATGGCCACAATTCAAAACATTTTCACTATTTCCACTCACTATAAATGGTCCGTCATTCAACTAGATGAATTCAATGCATTTCTACATAGATATCATTATGAAACAGTTTACCTGAAAGAACCACAAGGATTTAAGAACCCTCACCATCCCCACTGTAACGACTCGTTGCTAGGTCAGCATAGCTAATTTAGCATTAGGTGTTCACTTCCCAGGATCACATCAAAGCTTAGATAACAATGTATCTTGATGTAGATAAAATACAAATTTTTATATTCATTGTAATATTCAGAAATATCAAAAAAAAAAAAAAAAATTATATTCACAATAAAGATAATAATTATCTTATAAGATATATTGCACACTAAGTAGAAAATTTAAAACTTAAGAAGAAAATAAAAATAAGCATTTTAATTGCTTCATCATGCATCATCTCCTCCTCAAAGACTTGATCAAAAGATTATTCTTAATCTGCCATATATATATATATATATATATATATATATATATATATATATATATATATATATATATATATATATATCTGTGTGTGTGTGTATGCATGCGCTAGCCATCATTACAATTTAAGTGTGAGGGTGTGATGAGTGAAATCCAATTATATTTACATATGGCAGGGTGAACCAAGAAAAAGAAAAAAAAAAGGAAAATATTTAATTAGATATATAGGCCTAAGTAAGGTTTAAATGATATCAAAATTTGTGATAATAATAAGCGGCATAAATTTACAAGAGAAGCATATACAAATAAAACAATATGCAATATTTAAGTGGATATATATATTCAAGAAATGAGCTCATTTTGAAAAAAAATATATTAAAATATAATATTTATTATGTTGGACAATATTACAGAATAATCGAGAAGTTGGACATGTCTATCAAACTATCTGAGATCTGAGTTCCTAATTAACTACACATTTTTGCTCAAATGCTATGTGTAGTCTCCTTATTTCTTTAGATAATAGTTCGTCCTGGCCTAACATATTATTTGTACAGACCTGAGACCAACGTGAACGCACCCATGATATTAATTTTTGATTATTTATTTCAAGTTCTGCGAACAAAATCTCATATAAATATATCAAAGTGGATCAAAGCTTAATAGCAATGAAAAAATAGTAAATAAACTAATAAAATGAAAAGAATGATATTTTTCATTTTATTTTAACAAAAATTGAACTCATGACCTAGAATAACAAATCCTAGGCCTAAACCACTAAGCTACAACACCATTCACTCATTATAATATATATATATATATAAATAAATATAATAAAAATATGCATCATAGTTTTTGAATCATAATGTAATATATCATTTTAATAACTTAGCTAATATCCTAACTATTAAATTAACTATTAAGAACATTCTCTTTATAAATTATTATCCTAAATGTTCAACTTAAAATTATTATTTTAATTTATTAGTTTATTATCTTAATAAAACAAATACATTAGTAATTATTAATTAACTACAAATATCTTAAAATATATTTATAATGTAAATACATAGAGTATTGAGATACAAGCACAAGAACACAACTTAAGGAACTTGAAGTGAGATACTCGAATATTATAAAGTACATTTATATGTTGATTTCCTTACCGGCTACTGCTTCACTTTGAACCTCATAATTTAATTTTTGGCAAGCTACTATTGTGATGCCTCGTTATCAGATTAGGAAATCTAACCTAATAATGAGTGTTATGGTAGTACTTAATACTGTATTAATGAATTCAAATTTTTTATTAAGTACTACATTTGTTTGTATATCTATGGGTAGAAAGAAAATCAATATCTAATAAATATCCATCATACAAAGTGTATATAATCATAGATAATATGAAAGAAAGTTTAAAGTCATCATAAAAATATAAACATAGACATTCACATGATTAATTTTAGTGCAAATTGAGAAAAATAAATCTCACATCCTCACATAATAATAAAAGAAAAGTAGCCGTAGTCTCCAATAATCTTCTACTACTCAGGTTCTTTTTTAGGTATAAGATTTTCTCTAAGCTCCTAGTATACTATATTTAGTTTATAATACGGTATGGCATAACCAACTAATAGAAATAAGTAATTAGACTTTAAAATATCTATGTACAATTTAAGAGTAAATAATGCTATTTTTAATTTAGCAGATATCAAAATAGATGCTTATAATTTATTTAAAAGTAGAGCATAATGCGTGGAAATTAACAGAAAGTACAAATAATATCTAAGACTATAAAGTATGCAAGAACATATGCTTAAAATATAATGCTTAATCTTGCATCAACTAGTTTAATAAGGCATTTTTGGATAATATAAAAATGCATTTAAACAAGTAGAGGAAGCATGTATATGTCCAAATAAAATAGATGCTAAGTCACAATAAAAGACAACATAGGAAAATATGCAATTAACAGATATGAACAACCACACTGCACAAACTATATATAAAGCTGTAAAGTAAACTACTAAAGTAAAGTATGTAAAGAACATTCAATCTCATGGATTGAATAATTAGAAAAGTATAGTCATAAGACTATAGTAAGCATTCACAATCAATACGATTGTGAGATATATGATTTTATGTTAATATATCTTATTTAAATATGTATTTTGTTCTATGATAATAATACAGAATAAGTGAGGAGTCAAACATGTCTACTCAACAATAATGTAAGTCGAGTCTCTTGTAAACACACACATTCCCTCTCATAGGACATGTGTGGTCTCTTGATCGCTCCATAGCATACCCTGGCTCCAAAATAGCAGTACATTATAATCCACCATATGAAATTCCTTAGAAGTGTGTTTAAATGTTAATTTTATGCATAACATCTTAATGAATATTTTTAAGGATTTAGTCTTAATGTGTTGCAACATTTCAAATATTTCAAATTATTATAAATCATATGATATCCATTATTTTCTACTTTAATTATCTATCTTAATGATTAAGGTTAATCAAGCTCCCAATTTACTCTAAGTTATCTAATCATTCATTTAAAATTACCAACTATAGGATCACTATTTCTAATTATAGGCTATATAATATTTCTATAGTTTAAATTACTTTAAACCTTGCTCTAAGGTTTTCTATTTATTCATCTTAGTATTCACTAACTTAAATTCCACTTAATAGACTATGTTCTATACAAAAGTTCTCCTAGTTAACCTCTCAAATTAGCTTAAGGATTTATTATGCTTCAAATCTACTAGATTATCTAGGATTTAGATATTCCTAACTCTTTAGGAACATTAATTATCAACTACTCTATAACAATTTTCAATAAATATTCTTTAAGCAAAGGTTTTACTAATAATTAAATCTTACTAATTTGGAAATTCAAGACTATATAATTCAAGCTCCAATGACCTTTAATAAATGTTGTTTAAGAATGTTTAATAATAATAAAATGATTTGATCATTCCTACATCTAAGGGATAGAAATAACTTACTAGGTTAAAATTTATACTCATCAAGTTTACTATAATTAAATCTAATGAAACTTAGGCGTAGGATAATTCTACCTAATATGTTGGATTAGCTTTCAATGGTCAACCATAATTTCATATTCTTATTTTCATCTCTAAGATTGAATCTTATTTCTTAAGTTGATCAAATTAATTATATAGTACATAATATCAATCTAAGTAAGCCCTAGGATTCAGTCAAGTCTCAATATAGGTCAAGGCTTGCTGTTATAGGGTTTAAGAAGCTAATAATATATTTTATATAACATATAATTTTTTATATTAATTAAAAGAGTTGATAAAAATTCAAATTCTCCAAATAGTGTCTAAATAATACAAAATCAATAGCTATAACTTCCATATAGCATAAGGAGTACAATGACAGTAAGCATGCTCAATTTGGGCATTAAATAACTAAAATAGGGTTTAATCAACCTTAATGATAATTAAAAAGGTGATTAATGAAATTAAGCACCAGAATGAAAATCTAATAGCATATCAATATCCCTTGTATTTTTCTAATTATTTTAAGATATAACATCACTATATTTGAACTTATAAATAAGAAGATATTAATCATTGAATTAATGAAATTAATTAAATAATTTTGCTTAACCCTAAATAAATCCACATGCACACAACGCCCTTATGCATGTTATCTTTGGATGTGATTCGCACGCATTTAGCTCACATGTGTGGGATCGATGACAGTGCCGACCTACTCGGCACTGTTCATCTCCTTCTTAGGTGACCGAGACTAAGCATATTAGGCGTAACAACTCGAGGTTATTACATAAGATAAACCTAGCCTAATCTATACTAAATCACTTACATTAGTCTTTAATATTCATTAGGAAAAAATCGTAAAGTTTTGGTTCGATTTGGAGATCAATTAGAGAAATCATCAATTTTAGCTAATTAATTAATTAAGAAAAATAAAATAATTAAATTAACCTTGGATCAAAAATATAATCGCATTTTTGGATTCCTAGGACCCAGATTAGCTAGGGTGAATTTTTAGGAATTTTTGGAGTTCATTTAGTCAAATAACATTTTTGAATTTTTGAACTAATATTCTAATATTATTTCCAACAGTCTAACTATTTTAACTAATGGTTCCAGGGATCCGCTGTATGCGATGAACACGAGATAATCAGATCCTGCGATCTAAGCTTTCCCACGGATCTCAGAATCAGATTGGACTACATCCGCCGCCCGATCTGATTCAGCCGTTGGATCAGAGGCCAGATCTAATGGCTGGTCTCAATCCTTGGTGAACTGATACACTCCCGACCCACCCGTGTGCCCTCGTGCTTATGCGTAAGTGCCTGCTCACCTGCGTATGACTACATGTGGTTCTCTACCTACTAGCTATGCCTTTGCGCCACTCCTTCTGCCAACTTGAGCTGTCGGTCTGCTGTTGTCCTCCATGACCCCTTTGCTCCTATAATAAACATTCCAACGTTCTTAAGCCCTCTCCCAAGATCATTATCAAGCTATTGGAAACTATGGGGGCTCTCCTCCATTATTCTTCTTCCTCTGCTAGCACCGATGACTCCAGCTGCTAAGGCCAACATCAATAATCTTCAATGACCATCGTGCAACTGTTAAGCATTGGTAGGAGGAACCTCAGTGCTCCGTGGAAGGTGTTGCGAACAAATCGAGCACATTGCTGTAGAAGCAGTTTTTAGTGCACTCAATCAAAGACAAGGGTTAGGTTATTGGTTACAAAAAAAAATAAAAGTTAATAAAACAACAAGAAAAAGTAATCACAGCACATCCATGCATTACACAACTAGAAGCACATCCAAACAACACATATTTTATGTAAAAAACCCAAGAATAGGAAAAGCCACGATGCCACACCACACAAAAATTTCTATTATGAATATTGAATTGTACATAGTTATAAAGAGCCACACCTTAAAAAGGAACACAAGCTCTTGTACTCTAGGATGAATGTGAGAAGCAGTAGCCACCACATGGATTATCTTCTCAAATATGCAAGAGCTCCCTTGCACAGCAGCTCATCCTTAGTGATCCTCTTTGGAATATCCTCTAATAGTAGTAAAAGCCATCTCAAACACTTATCCAACACTTGTAACACCCTTAAGAAACTTCTTCATAAGTTTTCTTAGGTACTCAGCGTCATTGTGAACCTTAACTAGTCCAAAATGCTTCTTATATAGCTTAGAGAGTAACATGGACTAGAGTTGAAAATTTTCAGGTGCTATGGCACACCGTAGCACCCAAGCCTCAGGTATCCAGGTACCAAGGCGTGCTGCAATTTCCTGCTCTCGATTGCTCTGGCGCTGAGGAGCGCAATAGCGTGTGTCGAGGCACGTTGTAGCATCCTTCTCTTTGGTCGCCTTCCTCTAAGGTGCTCTACTGCGCCCCCGCCTATAAACTTCATCTTCCAAGGCTCACTACAGTGCCCTAGCCTCTATCTTCTGGCTGCCAAGGTGCGCTACGATGCCATCCTCTCGGATGATGGGTACCATGGCGCGTTACAACACGCTACAAGCGCACTGTGGTGCTAATGTTGGAGCTAAACTTTTTTACTTTTTTTTGAATAGTCTCAAAACCTCTCAAAAGTTCAATGGAGCTCCATTAGAAACTTCATGATTATCTAAATGGTCTCTACAACATAATAATCTCTCACTTGTTGACCTTTTCAAATTGCACCTCCTCTCACCTTTATTCTTCATCATCTTCTTTAATCTCTGTCAGAAATGTGGTGTGGCTCAGTCGCATTCTCTTGTCGCATGCCAAGACCAACTAAGGTAGCACATCAATTTCTCTATTGTTACTACTTATGTAGGCATATCTGCAAAATTCTTCGAAGTATGAATATCCTCCAATCTGAGTTGTCCTTCTTCCAATAGAGTTATGATGAAGTAGAGATGAAGTTGTATGTATTTTGTTTAATCATTAAATGTTTCATTCTTTGCTAAGTGAATAACACTCATACTATCACTATAGAGCTTCACATCCTCCTACTCCTTGCCCAATTTTGTCATAAATCTCTTCAACTAGATTATCTCCTTACTCGCCTCTATAATGGCGACATATTCCGTCTCCGTGGTAGGTAGAGCAACAATATTTTGTAGCAATGCGATCCAGCTCACAGCCGCACTTCCCAATGTCTACACATATCCAATAGTTCTCGTCCAGCTATCAACATCTTCTGCAATATCTGAGCCTACATAGCATTGTAGAATAATGTTAAATCTTCCAAAGCTTAATGCTTTGCCTGCTATATCTTTTAGATACCTTAATATCAACTTGACCTCATCCCAATGGTGCTTCCTTAAGTTTTCCATAAATATGTTAACCACTCTCACTGCATGGGAAATATTCGGTCAGGTCATCGCGTACATCAAGCTCCCAACTACTGAAGCATAAGAAACTTTCAGCATGTGTTCCTTATCCTCTTCAGACTTCAGCAACTGTTCCTTTGATAAGCTGAAATGACTTGCTAGGGGAGTGCTCACTGACTTTATCTTGCCCATGTTGAATCTTTTTAGCTCCTTTTTAACATATTCTTTCAGAGATAGCTTCAGAATTCCCACACTGCTCTCCCTATTAATTCTTATCCCTAGAAATCTATTTGGCCGAACCCAAGTCCTTTATGTCAAATTCTCTTGACATCTACTATTTAATCATCTTGATCTTCTCCATGTCCAATCATGTGATCAACATATCGTCCATATATATAAATAGAATGATATATGAGGATTTATACTATTTTATGTAGTAACAGTGATGTACATGACACATTTTGTACCCAGACTCAGACATAAACCTGTTAAATCTCTTGTACTATTGCCTTAGCATTTGTTTCAAGCCATAGAAGATCTTCTTGAGCTTGCACATTATCTCACATTTTCCCTTCTCTTGAGTTTTGTACCCCTGAGGTCATTATATGTACAATTCTTCCTCCAACTCTCCATGAAAAAATGCTATTTTGACATCTATTTGCTCCAGATGTAAATTCTCAACTATAATGATACTTAGCACAACCTTGATGGTTGTCATCATTACAATTGGGTGAAGATCTCATTATAGTCAACCTTGTGCCACTACTAGAAGCCCTTTCCTACAAGCCTTACCATGTAGCGCTTACTCCCATTCAGTTTCTTCCTTCACCTGGTAAACCCATTTGTTCTGAAGTGCTTTCTTACCAACTGGCAGAGTTGTCAACTCCCATGTCCCATTTTCCATGAGTGATGCCATTTTATCATCCATGGAAGACTCTCACTTAATTGAATCATTAACATGAAGCGCTTCTTCAAAACATTCTGGTTCACCACCATCCGTTAGTAGCAAATAAAATAAATAAGGAGTGTACCTCTGTGACTATCTCGTGAATCTTGTATATCTCCACAACATGGGTGTTTGTGGTTCAATATTAACTCCCTCCTTAGTATCTTCATGAAAATTTTCATCTGGCTCAATATTGTAATCAATATCTATATGCTAGCTCACCATCTGAAGCATCCTTGGATTCAATCTTGACTTTAATACAATCTTCTTACATTTCACTTTTACAATCCCTGCTTTTGATGACCTTCTAGTTTTGATTGTCCCAGAATTTGTAACCAAACTTGCCCATGCCATATCCAATGAATATGCACTTAATCGCATTTGCATCAAGTTTGATCCTGGATCCTACATCAATATGCACATATGTTGAACTTTCAAATACCTTGAGGTGGTTCTATTTCACCTTCTTTTTACTCCAAGCCTCCTCAAGAATCCTTCATTTAAGAGTACAAAATGTCCCTAATTTATTAGATGCATTATCGTGTTAACAACCACAACTAAGAACTGCTTTGGGAGAGCCACATGCAATCTCGTGCTCCTGGCTCTTTTTATGATCATTTAATTCTTCCGCTCAGCAACACCATCTTATTGTGGTGTTCTTGGAACTATAAATTTTCTCTTGATACCTCTCAGGACACAGAACTCCTTGAAATCCTTATCATAGTGCTCGCCACTATTATCAGATCTCAAGCACTTAAAATTCAGTCTTATCTCATTCTCCACACTAAGCTAACCACTTTCCGAATGCATCAAGCAAATCATATTAATGTCTTAGAAAGTAAACCCATACTGTCCTTATGTGGTCATCAATAAAAGTGATGAAATATGTGGCTCCGCATATAGAAAAAGTAGCAGCTGGTCCCCATACATCTGTATGCACCAACTCGAGTCTTTTGCCTTTCAGCTCTCATCCAACTTTGGATAATAAAACCTTCTTCAGCTTGCCTAGCACACAATCTTCACAAAACTCCAAGTCAACTGATTTCTATCCTTGGAGCTTCCCCTTTGACTATAGGGATTTGAAACCCCTTTCACTAATATGGCCAAGCCTTTGGTACATAGACCTTCATCGATCTATTTTGCAGCTGCAATGGAACCAGACATTTTATTGATTAGGTAAAGAGTACCTTCCATGTTTCCCTGTGCAATAATGACTGCATGTGGAGCCCTGTACCCTCTGTGGCCATGCTAATACCGAAATTAACATGATTATAGCAAATATGGTCACAGTGTGAAAACCCTCTATAGTCGAGTTAGGTATAAACCCAACCCGCCTTAGCTGAAAGACTTGCCACCTGAAACTTAGAGTCATACGTCAAAATATCAAAGTAGTGGAAGAAAGTAAGAGTATAACATTTACATCACAGCGTAGTAAAGAAAGTAGCAATAGTAACGCAGCTCAATGTAAAAAATGCAGAAAGTAAATAAGTCCAGAATAAAAATTTATTGCAAACTAAATTTAAAATTAAAAGGAGCACTCGTCCTCACACCTTAAAATGAAACTTGCTAAGCTACAGCAGCAAGAAATCCTCCTCATGGCAAACTCCTCTCCAGATGCAACCTCAATGAATAACTCTGAATCTAATATTGTTGATATCACAATGCCATGGCCACAGTCAAAAAGAAAATAAACTTACAATTAGACAATTGTCTAAGTACAATTTAAGCTGATTTAAATGAAACTAAGTATTTAAGATATCACATTTTACTAAGCATGCAAGTGATTAAGGTGCAATATACCATAAGAAATTGGATAGCTATAAATTAAAAATTTATAACTAACAAAGTAGAGTATGTAAGTAAATATACCTCAACTAGAAGCTGCTGCAAGATTAGACAGTAAATATATAAATAGCTAAAAAGTGCTGAAGATAAACTCATCCTAACATGCTTATGATAAAATAAATACATACTGATTTACATGGAAAAAATCTATATTGAAGCATAAAAGAACTGAAATAAGACTAGCATCCTAGAATATGCAAGAACTAAGCAAAACTGAACTAAAAACACTGGACTGAAATGAACTATAAAAGCGTGCAGAAAATAGTGAAAATGTAACTAAAATATATGGCTAAATAAGCCACTGAATTGAAACTGAATTGAAGAGTAGAAGTATTCCTAAGGTAGTACTGCCATAACAGAATTGAGCCAAAATAGGGCCACTGTATAGTAAGTTCAACATGATCCCCATAGGCACCCATAGTGCTAGGTCCTAGTTGAACTTATAGAACCAGACATGTATCCCTTTAGCCAACCACATAACTAGGTTTGAGTCTATTCTATATCAAAAGAACTGAACTGAAGAGGCAGACTAGGTTAGGATATACTCTACTAAATTGAGAACTAAATGAAGTTAAATCATGTTCTTATAATTTCAAACCATACATAGGATACTCATCAAATATCCTATGTCCAACTAATATGTCCAAGGAAAGAGACTCAAACATAAGGTACATGAAGCAATAATAATCAAAGTAGCAAGGGAAACAACTAGACATATGTAATATCTATTATTATCTAATTTAACCAGTTCTATCTAATCTGAGCTAGCACATGCTTAGGATCTCTAATATCCAACTATTCTGTAAAATCCTAGATTTACGACCTCAAAATTGACATTAGAACTTAACAAGTTCTAAATTATAATCAGGAATGACAACTACAAGAGTTAAGTAAATAATTTTACAACTTAATTACTGTATTTTAATAACTCAAACCTAAATCTTGATTATATAAATCAAGATTAAGGATTCTGGGTTTAAACTCCAATTTGTGGATCAACTTGAATCCAATGTACTAAACTCTAGGGATCTAAGGTTCACACCCACACTTCATCTAAAGGTAGGGAATCTTAGAAGCTAAAAGATTAAAAAACTAGAATCTTAAAGAAATACTGAATCTATAATTATAAGACAAAATTATCAAATAAAAACTTATGAATCTAAGATTTAAATTTAGACTATAAAATAATCAAATTATTCTATAGATTGAATCAACCCAAACCCACTAGAATGATTTCAAAGGATTCAATCAAATAGGAATTTCAAGGATGTGATTCAAATGGATTCCTAAGGATTTTTTCTAAGGATCTAAGATCTAAGTCTTAGGTTTAACTACTTAAGACTTCAGCTTAGATTTAGACTTAGGGTTTTTATTAGGGAGTCTGAACACCAGACCTAGCTTTTTATCAGTGGAACCTAGCATCAGGGATTGCCGAGAGTGCCAAGAGCTCCAAGGGATTAAATTGGAAAAATTGAGGGATCTCAGTGAGCAAAGGGGCTCACTGTGATGTCCCAGTTGTGCTGTCCCAGGGGTATTTATAGGCGATGGGAAGGTTCTGGGTTGGCTACCTTAGCTCGGGTTCATGGCAATGGCTTGGCTCGAGGGAGAGATAAGGCTCCAACTGTCAGGGGTAACTTGGGGAGAAGGTAGCTGGCAAGCATTTGGGCTCGAGGGTAGGAGAAAAAGATCGGGCTATCCCCGTATTTCCACGGGGTCTGCTATAAGTTGGGTAGTTGGGGGGGACTAGGCATGCGAGCAGAGAATTGGAGGAGACGATCCACAGTGCAAGGCTCACTCAGGACCGTCTAATCACTGAGCCATTGTGTGTGGATGCTCCCTAATGTGCTACTTAATTGACTAAATGTGAGGGAAGCGTCACCTGTCATATGCAAGGGGTCAATTCTAAGGCTTGGATTGGATCTAGGCGCTTGTTGGATGGACCGCGCCAAGATGTGTGCTAGCACGATTATTCGCGAGAGGGCATGCGCCGCTGTCGGGACCCCATAGTGGATATGTTGTGGGCCTGACGACAAATCCCACACATACAAAAATTAATATAAATATTTAATTTAATTAATAAACTTTTCTGAATTAATTAAATAGTATTACTAATAAATTCTAAACCCAATTTAAGGCTAAATGAGCTCCAAAAATTCCCAAGAAATTCACCCTTAGCTAATCAGGGTGCAAATAATTTAAAAATACAATTAGATTTTAATTTGGAGATCAAATTACTTTAGCTAATTTTTAGGATCTAAAAATAGGCAAAATAGCTATATTAGCCAAAAGACCTCCGATTGATTTCAAACTTCTAGGGTTAGGTTTAAATGACCCGTTGAGTCTAATAAAATGAAAATATAAGCTTGGTTTAGCTTAATTTAACTTGGATTAGTTAGGGCAACAAAAAGAGTTAGTACAATGCACCCTTGGTGACCTCCACAAGTCCCTTATAAAGCATGTGTTGTAGCCCTCTCTGGCTAAATGGCTCACTGAAATAAGGTTCTTCTTTAGACATGGCACATCCTTAACATCTTTGAGATTCTAAACTACATTGCTTGGTAGCTGAACACCACACCACTTCTGCCAATGATATCACATGCTCTATCATTACAATGATATAATTTTCCCAAGTCACCCTTGGTGTAAGTCTTGAATGCTCCCCTCATAGGAAAGGCATGATAATATGTAACAACCCAAGGTTGTTACTTAGGCTAAACTTAGCCTAATCAGTCTTAAATCACCTCTATTAATCTCTAGTCATCATTAGGAGTGAACCCCAAAGTTTTGGTTCGACATGGAAGTCAATCGGACCAAACCTTAATTTTGGCTAATTAAATAATTATGGAAAATAGGAAAATTTTTTTGATCTCCAAATTGAAATTGAACTTCGCCATTGAATTCCCCACCCTCTAAATAGCTAGGGATGCAATTTTGGGAATATTTTGAAGTGGTTTGTATTTTGGTGAATATTTTAATATAATTAAATAAAATTAATTATTTAGGCCTTGAATCAAAAATCCGATCGCATTTTTGAGTTCATAGCACCCAAATTAGCTATGAGAGATATTTTGGTATTTATCGGGACTCAAATTATTAAAATAGAAAATTCAAATATTCAAAATTATTTAAATATTCCAACGGTCATAACAGTTTAAGCCTCCAAACTGCATGGATCCACTGCTTGGTGCCGCGCACTAGATAGACAGATGACGCGATCTTAGTCATCCCAAGGTTTTGCGGATCTGATCATGCGACCCCGTCTTCTCCCTCATTCTCCACCATTGGATATTGCATCATATCCAACGGCGGATGATAAACCCTCTTCCGCGAACTCGGTTTGCCTCGAGCCACACCCAGTTCACTGCGAACCGTGTGTGTGCAACCACCAACCCACAGGCCGAGCCGACTTCTTCTCCCACAAAGCAGTAGCACAAACAAATGGTCCCCACCTGCCCTGCCTGCTCCACTCCCCTGCCAGCTCCAATGGTCAGCTAGTAGTGTCGGTCACTCCCTCTAGCACTCCCCTAACAACATCTCCTCCCTCTCTTAAGCTCACTCCATGGCTCAATTCTTTGCTGCTGAGTCTGTGAGCTCTCCCCCAATTTCTCCTACTTATTCTTCTTCTTCTCTGCACTCCAGTGGCAACCTCCAGTGTCGAAGTCATTCGATCCCTCGAGCTCATTCTCTACAACCAGTGAGTGCTGGCTGGACTCACCTGGGCTACTCCTGCATCTAATGCTCTCGGCATCTCCAGTGGAATCAATGATTTCTCCAAGCGCCAGGTACTCCTCTTTCTTCTGAATATAGTGCTTTAGCTCTCGTATTTCATTCCCTTTGATTTGGGAATGATAGTAAGATTTGATCAGGCCTAATTAGACCTTATCGAGTGCGCCTGGGTTTGACCCGTGCAGTGGGGCGTGGTGTCGATACCCCTAGTAGCATCCCGTTGAACTAGTCCACCTCCAGTCATGCCTGACCTATCAATAGGTCGGCCTTGATGCACTGAAGGTGATGGGATCGACCCCCGTCCAAATGATGAACTATGAAGGAGTATTTGCCCTCCATAGTAAGCCTTAAACTCCAAAATTTGGAACTTGGGTTTCGGTGTTTAGGTCATTGCATATTAGGGATTCTAGCTTTAAATGGAAGAGCTCATCTCTGTGAATCTCTTAAGCTATTGCTCGCTTCCTGGCTTGCCCTATTGCTCAGGAATTTTAGTGTTTCATTCATAACCCAAAAACCCGACGTGCGAGTCCCGTTCATTTGGAGATAAAGGCGCTGTCGCACGGGTCGGGCCGACCCAGGCCTGCGCTGTGTGACAGTGCTAGCCTGTCGGGTCCTGCATGACCCACACGGTCTGCTCCTGGGCCAGCCCATAGGGTCCCGGTCGACCGGACAGGACTCGAGCATTTGATTAAATGGAATTGGATTAATTTAACTGTATTAAATGATTTCTATGATTCTAACTTTAGGAAAAATGCATGAAACTAGGGTTTCCTATAACTTGCTCAATTCTTATCCAAACATAGCCTATTTATATACTTAATTGATAAAAAAAATGTGTATAATCTAATTATGAAATTATATTTATATTTTTGTTGATAGATTTTCAAAACCATGCATGTTAATGTAAAACCTTGATTAGTCAATAACTTTGTGATTTGACATTAGAATCTTGCAAACTTAGTTTCTATTTTCTCATTAGGGAGTAGAGAACATTATGGCTAGATGAATTTCTGAGATTTGCCTTATATCTTATTAATTGCATCTTAATCATATTTAGGGTGATTAGTTCATATTAGGAGATCTATATCTCAAATTTTTGTGATCTTGATGCCTATGCTTTTTTTAGGATGTATAGAATCAGTTAGTAAGTTTGGATCCTTGATTTAATATCATTTTTATCAAATTAGATTTTGATCTTGGAAAATGACCATTTTGCCCTTGCATATGGTAATTCCCTTGCTTAGGTTAGATGCCCTCTTTTGCATCCCATTTCTAGTGTCCAAAGTGTGTTAACACTTCTTGGACAACAATATTTTTTTTAGTATTAGTTAATTCAACCCTTGAGCTTGATTGACTAAGTCACATTTTGTGACTTATTGTAAAATCCTCCTTTGTGGTGGATGTACTTATTCATTTTCAATAAGGTATCTCCATGCCTTAATATCTTATTTTCAGCCTTAGGATGTGTGCCAAAGTCATGATGAGACTTAAGCATATGTTAATCATTCCTTTGGAATGAGCCATCCCTTAAGTTACGCTAAGTTAACCTTTAGATCCTTAGTGATCTAAGTCATATCTTGTGACTTAGATAATTGTACCTATAGTTCTAGAATCCTTAGCATAAGTCATATATTATGACTTATGGTGGTAGCCTTAGATCCCAAGCACTTATCCTTATGGATGAGTTAGTTCCCTTTCCTTAACCAAGTCATAGCTTATGACTTGTGTTAGTAGCCTTTAGTAACTTTCTTAGTACCTTTTTGGTGTTAAGTCACATTATGTGACTTAATGTTTCCCCATTAACCTTGTGTTTCAGTATCCTAAATGGATATTAATTCTTTTTCCATAGGGAAATCGCATAGCAAGAGGTGAATACCTCTTTAGTGGTAAAATCCTTAGTATGGACTAATTCTATTATTGGTTCATCCTAATCCTTCCTTGAGTGATATTACACATAGTTAAATGAATAAAACATTTAAGTGTAATTTTATGAGTAGAGCTTAGTATTAATCCTTTTGGCTTCATTATTAAACTTGGTCTAATGATGATGCTTTAGCTAGTAGCTAAATTTAGATCCTATTAGAATAAGTAGTCAAAGAATCCTTATTCTTTGATGCCAAGCCTTTTTGGATTCTAATTCATTGAATTAGAATTGTTAGTTATCCTTTAGCCTTGGATAAGTCTTAGTGACTTACCTAGTTGCCTAAGCCTTCTTAAGTGATGCATGTCACTTAATTATAGAACCTTTAGGATCCTTGACCCTTAGTCTATCCCATGCTTAGTATGTGTTGTAATGTACTAAGTAATAAGTATCCTTAAGTGTTAAGTCATATGTTATGACTTAGGATTTAGCTTTTAGCCCTAAAGGTTGCATTCAACTTAGTTGAATGTTAGTATTCTTTCTTTAGTTGCCTTCCTTATTAAGTGATGATACTCACTTAATTTGGTAAGCTCCTTAGTAAGCTTAGATTTGTGGTTAGAATTCTGTAACCTTAGCTTGTAAGGTAGTTTTGTGAAGGCTTAGCCTTAAACCTTAAGTTTGATCTTTTTAGATTTTATATTTAGAATCCTTGAGCCTTTTAGTGAACCTTGGCCTTAGCTTTTTGCCTAGCTTAGAATCCTAATTAGTGGATTAGTCTTTAAGTCTGATTTTATAGTTAGAACCTAAATTAATTTTAAGAGTAGATTAATAAGGACTTAGTTAGGCTTATTTTCTCAAAAAATCAATTCAGATACAAGCTTAAGATGTTGAGCTTGTACAGTCAATTCATCGAGATGGATTGGAAGAATTGTTGAGATGGCATATTTGTGATCAGAATGGTTAAGATGAATTGATTAGTAGGACTATTGAGATAATTATGGTAGTTGATCAGATTTATTAGCAAGTTGGTTAAACTAAGACTTGTTGAAGTCTTAGTAGTTGACATGGTTATTCAGATTCAGGTAGAATAAATATTGTTTTCATTTGATTTCTGCATTATGTGGCTTTCAGAATTAAGTGCATTCTCTGATTCAGTCAGAAAATTCAGTCAATTTGGCATGACATATCATCGAATATGTAGGTCATGCTTAATCAGGTGCCTTGTGCACAATTCTGTGGAATCTGGTAGCGTTGAGCTCATATGTGTTGGGTGAGTTGTGCACAAAAGTCGGGTATGTTTTATACATATACATGCACATTTATTTTTGAGAGCGTTGGGCTCACTTAATTTGGAGCGTTGGGCTCACTTTGCTTAGAGCAATGGGCTTATTTCTTTTTTGGTGCATTGGGCACATATATTAGAATATGTGTATGAATGTGTATAACATATATGGCATTCGAAGCATTGAGCTCACCTTGCTTTCGGAGCATTGGGCTCACCTTGCTTTTGGAGTGTTGGGCTCATCAGTTGCTTATGTACTATTGGGTACATCTGAGTTATGTGCTCTTGGAGCACAGTTCAATTCAGTTCAGTTCAATTCAATTCATCTCAGTTCAATTCATTTGTGCAATCATTTTAGATTGCTTATAGTTATGTGTTGCATTGTAGTACTAGTACAATTACTTGATTTTAGTCTTTTTAGTACTTGTAGTAGTACTTTCTATTTCCATTAATTTTACTATTTACTTTATTGTTTTTAAAGTTAAAAATCAAGATAATATAATTGAATGCATTTTAGTCAACCTAAGATGTACTTAGACTAATTGTCTAAATAAGATTTTCTTTTTTTTTGGATGGGGCCCTGGTATTTGCAAAACTGGCAAATGTCAAATCTAGGTAGCTTTGAAGAACCCTTGTTCATGATGATGCAGGAGGCTAAAGAAGAGGTGGATCACAGTGTTGATGAGTAGCTGTGGCGGTCTGCTTCCTTTGAGTTCTCTTGCTTTTGGTGAGATGAGAGTTTACTTTTCAGCTTTTCTTTAAAGTTTGTAATATGCAGTTATATGGATGTTTTTTTTGTTTTTTTTTTATGAGATGTATGTATTTTACTTACTGTTCTGGATGAATGAATAGATGGATACTATTTTAGCTTCCTCACTTTGTTTTCTGTGTTATACTATACTACATAAATTGTGCTGTGATCATCAATTTAGTTAACTTATATTATTAATCGGGTTAATGAAATACTTAACTTGATTAATAGCTGAGTTCTCTCTTAAGGACTAGTTAGCCTCTATAATTAATGTCTCGGGTTAACCGGTTGTGCTAACCCGGAGTATTAAGAAGTAGGAGATGACTAAGGCCTTCTTTCTTTGTAACGCATCTTTCTGCCGCTAATAATTGTTGCGACAGGATGAGGCATTGCAATAGATGAGCCCGAGCCCACCACCCAGGACTCCATGTTGACAAGAGAGAGGATCAATGCATCCTAATCATCTTTATCTGAAACATTCATAGTGGGTCACATCACCTTGCCTCCACCACTTGGCTTCTTCAAGGTAGGGCAGTACTTCATGAAATGACATGCCTTCCCATAATCTAGACATAGATCTGGTTTTGTTATGTTTTTTGTCTACATGTTTTCCTATGATCTCATCATTTAATGCAGAAGTAGATGCCTCCCCATGGGATCTCTTCCACACATCTTCATTCAGCACTAGTTCGACAATATTGTTGAATTTCAATGACGCATTCCCTGATGAATTATTGATGGATGTGACCAACCAAATCCCAACTGTCTAGAAATGATGAGAGGAATAATAGAGATTGAACCTTGTCATCAAACTTCATGCTCACCAAACTCAACTGGCTCATCATAGTGATACCATTGAGATGTTCAGTCACTAAATAGTTGTCCATCATCTTCATATTGAATAGTCGCTTCATTAGAAAAAAATATTAAAAGTAGAGAGCTATCATACATCCTTATTAGTGCATCCATGAGATCTACACTAGTTTTCTCATTAACATTATTAAATACAATAAAAGAAGACAATGATAAATGCAACAACCCAATGCGATTCTATCAAGAACCTCCCAATCTTCAATAGTCATAGTTGTTGGTTTTCTGTCGACTCCACTTAATGATTGATACAAATTATAATGCTGGAAATGAGAATATGCCAAGCATTGCATGAGTACTTAAGAAGGGCCCATGGAATGTTGGCCAAGTTCCCTCTCCAGCCCGCGTCGTCACGAGTGAGGGCGCTCGCAATTTCTGCATGGTCATATTCATAATTTAGCAAGGCCTGGTAGGAACACTCCTATACTGCTTTAAGCTTGTAGAACAGCTCGATCTGTTCGAGTTCTAAATTCATGACCTTCCCTCGCACAAAAATCTTCTGCCCAATCACGTTTACCGTGTTGGCGCAGACTTCTTGTACTAAGGAAGGGTACGAATCAATCTGAAATAGACTAACTTGTGCAATCCCTAGTCTTGAACATTTCCAAAGTAAAGTGGATAGGTTAGTTTGAAACCTCTCTCCAAGATGAGCTTCTGTCGTGATGTGATCTGAACATATCGATGTTCGGCCTCCACCGAGGAAAAACGCTTTTTGTTGTATGTGCCTCTCAACGTTGAGGTGGCTGCTTCCTTGTTTGCGACGCTCTTCTTTTGTGATGCCATTTTAGAGGGAGAGGTTTTTGAGACTATTGAAAGTAATGTGGCAGAAAAGATTCAAGCACAAGGAATGTGAAAAATGTCACCTCCCTTCTATAGTATTCATAGATAGGATTCTAGAAGAATTTAGCTTTTAAAATTCATTTAAAGCATGATTAAGGCTAGTCAAAGTTTATTTAATATCATGCCTTAAATGTGAGCTGAATTCAGGTTTTTGTGATGTGGGAAAAGCATATTTCCAGCACTTTTTCTTAGATTTATGGTTCCTAGGCGCGTTATAGCGACTTTGATTGCTTGGGTATTCCCAAGCCGTTAATAGCTGCTTTAGCTGTGCATCACGTGCCGCGGCATGCTGCGGTGCCCTATAGCGCCAAGAGGCCTAAGAAAAATTTTTCTTAAGTGTCGAATTCCGCTACAGCATGTTGTAGCAACAAAATTCGCTACAGCGAGCCATAGCGACAATCCGCTGCATCGCGCTATAGCGATGAAATCCGCTACAACGCCTGCTAAAAATGATTTTCCCAAAAATTTTGACTATTTTTTCTGAATTCTCAGTTAAAGATCAGGTTGCTTATTTATTTAAGTTTAAGTTTTTATTTTTTTAAACTAACTAATCATAGACTAAAGAAAGCAAAAACTATTGGGTTGCTTCCCAAAAGTCGATTGGTTTAGTGTCGTCAGCCCGACCAATTTAAGAGTTTAAGGGATTGAATTATTTGGTAATTTCCTTTTCCAAATTTTTGAAGTGCATGAGTGAGCACTAACACAGGTTGTGCTCAAACTCATGACTTCCCCAGTAAATTTCTCCCTAGCATTTTCTTCATAGTTGGGAAAAGTGGTTCCCTTTTTCTTTCTCTTTCCCTTTATAATTTTCTTTTTCTTACCCATTTTCTCCTTACCCTCTCCTCCAAATGAGGTGCTTTGGCTATAATCAGATGTTTTATTAGTTAACTTAAGATTCTCTAGATCAATTTTATATGGTTGAGACTTTCCCCTTAACTTGCTTCTACACTCCATTTCCATATTTTTTTGTTTATACAGAGTAAGTTTTAAATTAATTTCTTCTATTCTTCCATGTATTCTTATACTCATCACCCCCTTAACAACATCAATAATAGCCTTAGTGCTGGCCAGAAAGGGTCATCCAAATATGATAGTGGAATTTTCATTCCATCTATCCCATTCACAAATAATAAAATCAATGGGGACGACAAAACTTCTTAAGCCAATAGCTACATCTTTCACTACTCCTAGTGGCGTCAATGAATCCAGATTAGCAAATTCTAAAATTGTTGAAGTGCTTTCCATCCCTCCTATTCTTATATGTTCATAGATACGATAGGGCATGATATTGACTGAAGCTCCAAGATTACACAAAGGATCTAAAAGAACTTCGTCCCATATCATGCATGGGGATGTTTAGTCTACTTGGGTCCTTGCACACTATAGCAATTAACTCTTCCTTCTCAGATTTACTAGTTCCTAATTCAACTCCCACATTTTCTAGATTCATTTCATAATTATAATCAAGGCAGTCGCCCTCTATTACATCGGAGTGAATGACGCTAACCATCTCCCTTGGGTTCACTTCTGTTGAACTAGGCAAAGCTCCCTGCTGACATGTGGACAACAACAGTTGGGAGATCTAGCCTAATTGAACTTCAATGTACCTAAGGGATGATTCAATCCCTTAGATTGAGGCATTATGGCAAGTTATTGTCATCTCAGTCCTCCACATTAACTAAGTAGTTTCTGCCTTGAAGGCATTGAAATCGTCTTCAAGGATTGAAGTTTTGGGTTGAAGAATATGCCCATAGTTATACCCTTGTTTGTCTGATAAATTGTTCCCATAAAAATTTACATTATTATTGTTATTAATCCCTGAAAAGTTTGGATGATTTCTCCATCCAGGATTATAAGTGTTGGAGTATGGGTTATTCATCATGCTATTAGAATTAACATTGTTGTTTCTTAAGAAGTTAACTTGCTAAGGATTTGATGGTGCAAAGGAGTTATTTAAATTGTAGTTTTAACTAGCGTGCTCACCCCCACACAAGTCGTTGTAAACTTCTTATACACAATTCATGTTCATGTTTCCAATTTTATGATTAAGGGCATTAATTCATTTTGTAGGGCTAAAATCTGATTTTCATCATCAATCTGATTCACTTTTCTTTTATTTGGATTTAGCATCTCAATAGGCCATTGATAGGCATTATTAGCCATCTCTTCTTGCAATTTGTAAGCTTCTTCTTTGGTTTTACTACTTAGTAACCCTCCGATGGGTGCATCGATTAGAGTTCTCATTGGTGCATTCGAACCATTATAGAATGTTTGAACCTGTATCCACTGAGGGAATCCATGATGCGAGCAGCGCCTTAGGCATTGTTTAAATCTTCCCAATTATTGTATAAAGTTTCACCTTCGAATTGGTGAAAATTGGTTATTTCAATTCTTAGCCGGGGTTGTTTACGCTGGTGGGAAGTATTTGGCTAGGTATTTCCTAGCCATATCGTCTCACGTGCGAATAGAATCACCCAATAAAAAACTAAGCCCATTTTTTTCTCTATCTCTTAATGAAAAGGAGAATAGCCTAAGTCTGATTGCGTCGTTAGAGACGCCGTTAAATCTTAATGTGTCGCATATCTCCAAAAAATTAGAGATATTGGAATTAGGGTCCTCAGTGGCTAATCCCCCCGAATTAGCCATTCTGAACCATATTCAGAGTTGAGAGTTTTATTTCAAAGTTGTTTGCTTCTATATTTGGTCTTACGATTTCATGCAGGATACCTCTAACATTGGGTAATGCATAGTCTCTTAAGACCCTACCCCATTGTTCTCCTATCAGATTTGCTTCTATATTATCTATTTCGATTTGATTATGTTTAACAAAAAATTTTCTCTCCTAGCTTAAGATATGTGCGTTCAATTTCAGAGTCAAACAAAATATTCAAATTTTCTCTCCTACTCATGCAACTCAAATATTTAGCTAGAAAAAATAATTACAGCATGCACTTTTAGTAATTCAGGAAAAAAAATTTAAGAACAAACTAAATTAACAACAAATATAATTACAAAAAAACAAAAGATTATATGCAGAACAAAGATAATTCTAAATCACTATTGACTCTTAGATTATCCTTATTACAAAAGAGATCACAGTTCCCCGGCAACAGTGCCAAAAACTTGACAAACTATAAATACACCTATGCGCTCGCACATAAGTGTATGTGATTTGAAGTAATAATGGAAGGTAAGTTTCGAGATTTATCGTCCACAGAGAACGGAGTGTTTTGTTACTAAGGTATATTTGCTATTAATAATGTTTATATCAATGATATTTTGTTGTTTTCATTGGCTCCAAATTAATAATATAAAGATCTTAATTCAAAAATATAATTTGAGAAGAAGGGAGAGTTGGGTTTTATCATGTAATTTGTTACGGGATTGGTGTAAGTACTTGTATTATCAACTTTTAATGAGACTTGTTTATATGCAAATTATAATCAAGTGATAATAGCATTCCTTAGATTGGTCCTCTAATTCCAACAATTTCATGCCTAGTGCATAAGATGAACTCAAGAAGGTTCAATCTCGGCACATAGACTCTTATGTGATCGATATGAGTTAAATTCGATTTCTTACATCTAAGTTATGAAATTCATAATTTTAATTTCAGCGATCACACAAACCTGATTTCACTCAATTAACATCACGTGCTTCCCTCGCAGCTTAGCTAAGGAAGTGAATTATTGGGCTAAATAAATTATGTCATATTCATCCACAAGCACACAATTATTCCTCTTCCTCCTCTAACTTATGATGAGCTACAGAGCATAATTGGTGGCTCTTGGCTCACATGCATTAACCTCTTGACTGAGCTAAAAAAAGTGCTCTTAGGCTCAAGAGCTTGTCACTGGGTTCTAAGCACTAATGCATATATTCATAGCTTTATGCCCATTGGTAAGCTATGGATCTCTAAGAGAGTGAAGTTACCAAGTTCAACTCATCATATAAATCTTAAGGTGCTTACACCGAGAATCCTCGCACGACGAATATATATTTGCGGTTAGAACCTTTATGTGCATTCCCCTAAACTTTATATGATTAGTTGGCTTGATATTTCTTCATTAATAACCATTTAATTTGAATAAAACATTCATTCACAGGGCATGCATTCAAACAAAATTCATATTTAAACCAAAAAATATAAATATTTTTTCATAGAGAATTTTTGTACAAACACCATTTCTTCCCATAATAATTACATGACATAGCCCCAACCCTCTTTAAGGAGGGTTTAGCTTTCCATCATAATTGAAACACAGAAAATAAAATACAAGGAAATGAACCCTTGCATGGTTCTACAGCAAGGAAATGAAAATGAGATAAAGGAAAAATACTAGGAATAGTGCTTTTTCGTTCTCCTGATTTTTGTCTTGCTTACCAACTCGCCTTCCTTCCTACATCTCGAATGTTCTTTTTACTTTTTTTGGATGGTCACCTTCTCCTTCCTTGGAAAGTGTTCTCCTTTCTCTCCTTATGTGGCTTCAGAATTTTTGAACTGGAATTGTCAAAGAAGAGAACAACCATTCCATAGTATCTCTTCTCACCTTTTTTAGATGCTGAGCAAAGAGTCTTACATTCTTTCAGCCAACTTTTCACCTCCTCAAGAATTTAATGAATTAAATTGAAGATTCCCTTGTTGTCTTGATAAGGAGGAGAGTTAATTGACTTTTGAGTTAATGGCTGCTATGGGAGGCAAAAATATTTAAGAATTTTGGCCTTACCTAAACTGCTTTTAATGCACATTCTTGGCTGAAATCACATCGGGCATTACGGTGCATTGCAGTGCGCTTGGGTGCGCTGCAGTGGTTTTGCTAAAAAATCTGAGCACTCAGTAGCGCACGGTAACGCTAAGCTCTTGCTGCGGCGCGCAGTAGCACAATGCTCTCTGTTTGTACTTGCTACGATGCGCGATAGCGCCAAGCTCTCAAGTTTGTGCTGCTGTGTCGTGTGGTTAGCGCACTATGGCATAAGATAGCGGTATGCCTTGAATTTCCTTTCATTAATTCTTGGCCCTATTGCTCTGCTGCGATGCGTGGTAGCACTAAGCACTCAGTTTTGTGTCCGCTGCGGTCCGCAGTAGTGAGGGCCTTTAAGAATTCTACTAAGTCTAAGTTCGGTGAGTTCCGCTGCGGTGCGCGGTAGCACCGAGCTCTCGGTTTGTGTCCGCTGCAAAGCGCGGTAACGCTGAGTTCTCAGGTTGTATCCGCTGCGGCTCGCGGTAGCGCTGAGCTCTCAGGTTGAGCCCACTGCGGCTCACTGTAGTGCCGAGCTCTCAGGCTGTGCACGCTTAGGTGAGCTACATCGGTTTTCTTCCAAATTTTTTATTTTTCCCCAGATTTAGCTCAGCTCCTCTTTTTTCCATGAATATAGTGAAAAACTACTCAATGTAAATAATTCTAGTATAAAGATATTTGTATTTACTCTCTTATTTTATTATAGATCTTAGATTTATCAAATTCCCTATTACATCATTTATATATTTCTATTATCTGTGCACTATTACAATTCAATTCTTCTTAGTTCAATTTTATTCAGCTCTTTATATATATTAGGATGTTAGTTATGCTTGTTTTAGCAACTTATATGCTTTTATTTAGTTTATATATTCTTTAAATTAACATATATTCATATGATCATAAGTATGTTAGGATGAGTTTTACTTTCAGCAATTTCAGTATTTACAATTATAAGTATGATTATTGCCTAATATTATTACAGCTTCTAGTTGAGGTATATTATTCACATATTTTGTTTTATCTAATTGTAAATATTTTATTTATAACTATTCTATTCTTTTGATGATTGTTGCACCTCTTTAAATGCTTTTAGCTTTAGTAAAATGTGATATCTTAAAATATGTAGTTTTTATTAAATCAACTTAAAATGTACTTAGACAATTGTCTAACATAAGTTTTTCTTTTTTTTTGTTGGGGCCCTAGCATTGTGATACCGATAATGTCAGATTCAGAGTTATTTGTGGATGTAGCATCATGTGAGGAGCTTAGCCACGAGAAGGACCTTCCTGCTATTGTCGAGGTATAGATGTGAGGATGAGTGTGCATTTTTATTAAATTTAATTCAGTATTGTAATAATTAATATTCTTGGATGCCTTTACTTTTTTGCACTTTTTTATTGAGTTGGGCTCTTGGTCTTTCATTTATATGCTGTGGAATGAATGTTATATTTGTCTTTGCTTCTGCACTTTGATCTTTCCTATAAGTTGATGAATGGCTTATAGTTATAGGTGACATATTTTTCAATTTAGTTGAGTCATGTATCTAAAATTTATAGCATAATAAAGTAGAAAAATATACAACTCCTTCTTTAGAACAACATACTTTGAGATAATTTTAAATTATTTCAGGTAAAAAGAGATAGCAAGACAAATCTGGAGCAAATAGTGAAATTCTGGGTAAAAATAGCAGCAACGCGCCCAAGCACGCTACAGTGCGCCTTAGCAAACAAAGGAGCACTAAGAAACCTGGGAGCTTTCTACAAGCATGTGAGAAGAACCGCTATAGCGTGCCCCAGTGTGCCACAGCACGCTCAAGTGGATCAAACCCAAGAGCTCAGCACTGCCGCACGCCACAGCAGAACCGTCCAAATTCAAATTTAGCATTCATTAAGAAACCCTCGCTACAGCACGCCGCAATGGTCTTAAATCGAGACACTAGCACCACCACACGCTGTAGCGGATCCATCCCAGGAGCTCGATGCTACCGCGCACCACAGTGGGCCAATTGGGAGAAAAAGACTTGGAAGGAAAGATATAGTAACCCGCTACAAAGCGCTGCAGCGCGCTTGAGCATAGTCTTCCTAGAGCTCGGCACTACCGTGCACTATAGCGGGCATCCTTGTAGAATGTATTATGTAGCAAAACTGCTGCTGTGCGCCACAGCGCCAACCATAGAAAATTCCCAGTTCATTGTATTTATGACAGCTTAGGGAAGACCAGAAAATCAAACCATTGGCCTTCCCCAACCATTTGGAAATTGGGATCACATTAAGTTCTACTGTATTCCAAGGGAAGAAAGGAATAAACTTTAATAGCTTGCCATTAATTCAAGGAGTTGAAGATATGGCAGAATTTAAGCTTAATGGACTAGAGATCATTATAAATACTGCCATTTGAAAATGAGAAAGGGTTCCCAATTTTGACACTCATTGATTTGAAATTAGAAACTGTTGTAAGGGGAATAAGGAGATCTCACTAGGGAAGGATAGTAATCTATTCAAAGGAAGGAAAGGAGATACACCAAGCAACTAGAGGAGAGGAGGAGAGAAGGAAATGGAGAAAATCCAGTGAATGCCAAGGGCACTTCCTAGTATTTCTCAACTTATCTTCTAAATTTTTCTTTAGTGTGAACCATGAAAAGGTTCAATTTCTTGTATGTAATTTCTTGCATGTCTATTGTAATGGAAAGTTAAATCTCCTTGTGGAGGGTTTGGATGTGATCATGTAATATGTAGGGATTTTAAAAGGGTGTTGTGTGTGAACTTACAGCAATAAACAAAATACGTTTAATTATTAATCTATATTCTGTGCTTGTGAATGATGGCCTGGATTGTTTGCACTCTGTAATGAAGTTTAAAGCTATTTATTATATGAAAAGATTGCTAAGTTATCTAAACAATCAAGATCTTGAGGGAATGCTCATAAAGGTCCTCACTGCGACGTAACGCGCTGAGCTAGGAATTCTCGGTGTAAAACACCTCAAGTTTTGAATGGAAGAAATGACTTAGTAAAATAATTATCTTGAGCTCCAAAGCTCATCAATTGGTCTAGAGCATAGATGTGTGTGAAGTTAAAGCTTAGAGCTAAGTGATAAGCTCTTAAGCCTAACTACATAACTCCTTGAGCTCAGCCAAGAGGTGGAGGCTTGTGAGCCAAGAGCCACCAATCGAGCTCTGCAACTCAGCGGACGTTGAAGGAGGAAGAGGGCAGCGAGAACTTATGGATGATGTGACATAGTCCATGAGATCCAACGAATCTGCTTTCTTAGCTAAACTGTGTATTATGTGTAAGAATCTAATTGGTGGAAATCAATGCTTACAAGATCACATAACTAAAATATAAATTCTGATAACCTAGACATAGGATTTTTAAAATTAACTTAAGATGATCTCATAAGAATCTATGTGTTGAGGTTGAACCCTGATGAGTTCACCTTGTGCACTAGATTTGAACTTGTTAGGATTAGAGGACCAATCTAAGGAACACAAGGTTCACTTGATTAACTGACATGATAATAAGTATGTGAAATTGCATGAGTCGAATAACACACATGTCCCTAACAAATCACATTATGAAATCCCAACTCTCCCTTCTTAATCAAATAGCATCTTCAATTAAGTTCTCTACACAGTTTAATTAGAAACCACCAAAACCAAAATACAAACCATCTAGACATTATTGATTGTAGACATAACTTGGTACCAAAACCACCATTCCTTGAGGATGATAAAAATATGAAACTTATCATTCCATTATTTTTTCAGACCATGTATACTTGCGTGCAAGCGCAGACATGTATTTGGGATCTGTCACGGGTTAGGCTGAAAATCTAACTCGACTGTAATTGAGAATCCGTCGTACAGTGATCGCTCTACCGTAATCATGTTAATATAAGTATTTACATGGCCACGGTCGGGACCAGACTCCACCGTTGGTACTAGAGAACACTATAAGGTGTCAGATTTGAATTTGCATTCATATGTACCTAATGGATCATTTTTCTATAATACAATCATCAAACATAACATCCATAGCACCATACTCTCAAGAAACTCAATGTAAAAGTATGAATTGGAAATATCCACACATAGTGTTTCAAATTATCTTAAAGTAACTTAAAAAATTTATAAATTTTCCTAGTAGAAGAATGGATTGTGGAAGATCAGATCTAAGCTACTACTCCGCAAGATTTGAAGCCATTTGGGACTATGACTATTAGCTTGATCAAGAGGGTGGAAGGACTGTAGATGGAGTATCAGCTAAAGGTGTCATAATACTTGACAATATACTTTTCCACCCCATCTTTAAGGGATTTGACATCCCAATCTTTGCTAAAGAATGGTTGAAGCACGTAGAAGTAGTCTTAGACTTCATAGAGTGTCCAGATCCAATTTGCATGGAGCTTATGGCCTTTCTCCTACAAGATGCAGCCAAGGATTGGTGGATCGTCACAAATTGGAAGCTGTAAAGGAAGTGTAAGAGGAAGCGCCGTGTTGTGACATCCACCAACTTTTGTCTTGCCTTCTGCGCATAATTCATCGGAAAGGCTTAGTACTCGTAAGAATGTATCAAAATAATTGTAGTTATTTCACCATCTTTATGTCTTAGTATCTATATGAGTTATCTTCTTCATCTTATTATCTATGTAACATTTGCTTCTGATATGAGTAAAGAAATTTCTATGATTCTTAATTAAATGACAAATTCTATTAATTTTCTTACTCACTCTAAAGTAATGATTCATCTTACCACAACAGGATGAATCCAGGATTACCCCTTATGACTACTCCCATCATTACAATAGCTTCTAGCAGTACTTTAGATGATGTTACTTCTATAAGAAGTAGGGTGGCGGTGATGCCGATGAACCAAACTCAGCAAGCTCGTGCAATTCAGAAGCTAATTTCCATCCATCCTTCTATAGCCGCCAACAATATTGCACTAACTGCACCTCTATCCTATGCACCCCACATGTTGCATCAATCTGCTGATGGACTCTTGAATAATTTTCTGAGGTTGAGACCTTGAACCTTCAATGGGAACCTCTCTCCCATGGACACATCCAATTGGCTGAAAATGGTTGATAAGAATCTGATTAGCATCAAGTGTCCCAATTCAGAGGCGATCTGCCTTACAACTCATCTAGTTCACAAAGAAGCAGAATATTGGTGTGATAATGTCTGGATTACATGTTTGTTGACTTCGACATTGAAGACATCCCCTAGGATACATTTGTGGAAGTCTTTAAGACAGAGTTCATTCCCCCATCAACTTAAAATATAATTGAAGATATAATACTAAGGTTGAAGTAAGGCAGCCACCCTGTCTCAAAATACAAGATGGAATACATAAGGTTAACACATTCTGCTCCAGACCTCATTAAATCCAAAGCTGCCCAGTGCCAGTGATTTTAAAGCGAGCTACAAAATTCAATCAAGGATCACATAATCCTATTATATCTCACTGACTTTTCCCAACTTGTCGAGACGGCAAGAGTGGTAGAGCACCACCAGTTCGAGAGGGGCCTAAAAAGAAAGATCCATGCTGCACCAAACTACCACGAAGTGTTCAAGAAGCATAGGCCTCATCTCTCTAAAGTTTATCAAACCCAAGCTGCTTCACCCCCAGATCCAACTCAAAGCTATAACAGACTCCATCCATAATGTGGTCGTAAAGGCCATATGTTCTACCACTATACTCATCAAGAAACTGTGTACGGTGTTCATATTATCTATTCATGCTGTGGTGCCCCGCCCTAGCCATGGTCATGCTAATGCTAATATTAATATGATTACGATGATGTCAGTCACCAAATGAGGCAGCTCCCCCAACTATAGTTGAGTTAAAAATCAATCCAACCCGTCTTAGTTGAAAGACTTGTCCCCTGAAACTATAAGTCATTCATCAACATCAAAGTATGTGGAAGTAAAAGAAATATATACATCCATTCCATAGTTTAAAAAATAAGAACAAAATCTCAACTCAGTATATAAGTGCAAAAATGTAAAGGCATCCAGAACATTTAATTATTACAATATTGACTTTAATTAAATGAAAGCAAGAAAAGCAAAACTATCAAAGCCTCAGCTGCAACAGGAAGGTCCTCTTCCTGTCTAAGTTGCTCACCTGGTGCTAGCTCCACAAATAACTCTTAATCTGATATTATCGGTATCACAATACTAAATCCCTGGCCAAGAAAAGAAAAAGGTAAATTAGACAACAGTCTAAGTACATTTAAGATACTACATTTTGCTAAGTAGAAGCATTTAAATAGGTGCAACAAGCAACAAAAGAATAGGATAGTTATAAATAAAGCTAACAAAATAAAGTATATGAATATCATACCTCACCCAGAAGATGCAACAAGGTTAAGCAATAGATATATAACTACAAGTGCTAAAAGTAAAACTTATCCTAACTTTCTTATGATCATGTGAATATATGCTGATTTATAGAAAATAATTAAGCTTATGCGTATAAGAAATTTGAAACAAAAATAACTAGCATCCTAATATGTGCAATGAATTAAGTAAAACTGAGCTGAAAAAAACATATTAAAATGAACGCTAAAAAAGAGCAGAAAATAAAAAATAAATTCACAACATTTGAATATGTAACTTGGCCAAACAAAGCCACTAAAATTGAACCGAACTGAAATTAGAGATTTGTCTGAATTAGTAATGCCATGATAGTAAAATTGAGCCACTGAATTAAAAAGTACAACATATATCATCTTAGTCAACCATAGAGCTAGGTTTAGTTAGGCTATAGAATCAAACATGTATCATGCTAGCCAACCACTGAGCTAGGCCCAGTCTATTATATTACAAAAGAACTGAATAGAAGAGGCAGACTACTTAGAGTACACTATACTGAACTTATATCTAAAGAACAGAATGTATTGATTTAAAAGTAAATGATGTTTATGCACTCAAAACTGACATGAAATACTCATCCAATATCCAATGTCCAACTAGTATGTTCAAGGTATAAAACTCAAATACAAGGTGTGCGAAGCGACAATAATTAAAGTAAGCAAAAAACTCTACTAAAAATATGTTTTATATGTTGTTGTCAAATTTAATTCATTTTATCTACTCTGAGATAGTATAAGGTTAGGATCTCTAATATCCAACTATCAACTATAATTCCAGATTTACGGCCTTAAAGGTTAAATGTGAGAAATTAACAAGTTCCAATTCATAATTCGAATGACGACTACAAAAGTTAAATTAAATCCATGACTTAATTATTGCATTTTAATAACCCATACCTAATCTTTATTAATTAAACCAAGATTCAGGAATTTAGAGTTTAGTTCCCAATTGGGGTTTAAACTCTAGACCCAAAGTACTAACATTTAAGGATCAAAGGTCTCACATCGAGCCTTACTCTAAAGGTAGAAAATATTAAGGACTAAAAGATTAAGGAGATAAATGACCCTAACAAGAAAGGCTAAACCTAAAATCATAAGACAAAATAATCCAGTAAGGACTTATAAATCTAAGAACTAGATTCAATTTATAAGATATTTTCATTATTATATAGGTTGAATATACCTAACCCACTAAAAAGAAATCAAAGGATTTACTCTTTAAGAATTTCAAGAATGAATTATACAATTCAATAAGGACTTCATTTAAGGAATAGCTCCAATTACTCAGTAGATCTTAACTATATAATTTAAGATTAAGATGTTTAAGATCTTAGCTAAGGCTAGACATAAGATTCTACTTAAGACATATACTTAGGAGGAATATTATAATTGAATTAGATGGTGGTCAATTTAACTGATACTAATTTCATAAGATTCATAATCATTTAGTAATTCTAAGGGAAAATCTAATACTATTTTATGAACTTAACACTACTCAAGTGAATTTTAAGAAGGAATTAGGGTTTATTGCTTAGGACTCATGAACCAAGTGTAAAAGTTTATGAAATGATCCAAAACATTATTTTTTTGATTTAAAGCATTTAATTAAAGTTCTAGAGTTGTAGGGCTCTTAAACCAACTTTTAGTCAAATGACCAAAATTGCCCTTCCCAAGGGTAAAAATTAGAATTTCAAGATTTAAGCTTTTAAATTAAGTCTAATATGTTCTATTAGGATGATTACTGTCTAATAAAGTAATTAACACCATAAACATCAGATTTGCATCTAGTTTAGGCTAATAGGCACTAATCAAGTTTAAAGGTCATTGAGAGTTATTAACCAATTTTAACTATGAGATTAAGGTCTAAACACACCAATGAACTCTACAAGGTATATAGAGATGAAATGTATCAATATTTTACAAATTAGAGGTTAGATAGATTAATTAAGCATTAATCACTAATTGGGGTGGTTAAGATAGAATTACCAAATTTACAATTCTTGAATTATCTTTTATGGTATGAATGTCTTATGAATAATTAAAGATTTCAATCATACAATTTGACTAATAAAGAATTAATTATTCACCAATTAAGGTTAGAAAAAGATTATGCTAAATTAGAAATTCTATTTACAAAAAGTGAAATACTATTTTATATTATTATTTCTTACATTTTTTTGATCAAATTGGTATATTGGATCATACAATTTGGATCAGTATAGCTAGAATTATTTAGTTAATTTAGTATGAATGTTTTAAATTAATGAACTATATGTTTTTATTTTCATTTAGGAAATTAATTCCTAAATCAGATTTAATAGCCCGGCCCAAAATCCAGAAGACGTGGGTCATGTGGGACCCGACTGGACCAACACCATCACACCGCGCATCTGGGCTGACCCGTATCGAAGCAACAGTGTCGTCATCGCCAAGCTCTCCCTTGATATATTAAAGAGTAAAACATTCCAGTGCCCAATTCTTGACTTTCAAACCATGCCAATGCCTCATCTCAATCACCACACATTCACGGAGCTAAGGCGTGTCGATTCCACCATGAAGACCTCTCTGGGAGGCACGGGATTTCTAGATGGCTACTCCACCAAATTAGTCCTATGCAAGCATCTATGGTTTACTGTGATGAGTTAATTCTCTTCATAAAGGCAACTATTTGGCTAGAACATGATCCCTACACCATCCTGTAGGTGAGGCGGATCGAAGCCATATGGCCATGAAGGCTAAGAGGCACCAGATCACTGAGGACTTACTCGAGCTTGAGTGTAAACTTCAGAAAAACTTGATCAATTGGAGTGATCCATTGAGGTTAGCCCAGACCCTAAGTGTTGGAATTCCTTGCACACTCTCCGCAGCAAAAGTGGTGACTTAGTGCGCTCTCCGATTGAGGATCGGGGTCGCATTAATGGTTACCAAGTAAATCTGATATCATGAAGTCGCAAGTAGAAACTCACATAGCACATGCATGCAAGATAAACACAAACATGCAAACATCCAAACATAGAAATATATGTGGAAAACCTAAGAATAGAATAATTATGAATACCACCACAGAAATTTTACTATGAGACTAGAAGAGTACTGAGTTACAAAGAGCTTAACCTTTGATAGGAAATGCACAAGCTCTTACTCTAAGATCAAAAGAAAAAGAAGAATCTGCCACTAGGAGTCTCTTCTCCAACATGCAAGAAGTTTTTTGCACTGCAGATTCCATAGGGCTTCACATGGGGATCTCCTTCTCACATCAACAAGCAGCCTCCAATCTTAAATGCCAACATAGTAAACTCCTCCCAAATTATTTGCTTAAGTACCCAGCTCAATTTTGAACCCTGAACGATTCAAAAAGCCCTCCAATTTACTTAGAGCATAACCTGAATTAGAGCAGAACTTTGCCAGGTGCTATGGCGCACCGTAGCATTCATGTTTCGAATGGCCTACCGCTGTGACGCGCGGTAGCGCCTGCAGTTTGGGAAGGAACTTGTTCCGGCGTGCGGTAGCTTCCCCTTTTCAGAATGGAACCTGCTGCGGCATGTGGTAGCGCTCTTCTTTCGAATTGCCTCATCTTGGGATGGATCCGCTACGGTGTGTTCAAGTTCCGATTTCCACAGCGGTGCGCTGCAACACCAATTTTTCTTGTGGTGCACTGAAGTGCCCACTTCTCTTTCTACTGACCACTGAGGCACGTGATAGCACCACCATCTTAGGTGAGGTATTGCCAAGGCTTGCTGCAGCGCACCACAGCGCGCTGCAGTATCTGTGTTGTTCTTGGACTTCACACCTTGCTCCAAATCATCTTGGATGCTCACTAGAGCACCAGTAGCATCTTTATGATGGAATAAAAAAGGTTTCCACAACATAACAATCTCCCATTTGGAAACCTTTAGGAAATCACCCCCTCTTCTATATTTAATTCTTCATTATCTTCTTCTATCAGTTAAGAATATGGTGTAGCTCACCCCCACTCTTTCTTCATGTAACAAGCCCAACTGAACCTGTACATAGCTTCAGCTTCTCCACTATTACTATTTTTGAAATCTATCAGTTGAATTCTTAGAAGTGTGAATCATCTCCAATCCGAGATATCCTTCTTCCAATAATGTCCGTATGAAATGCTGACAGAGCTGAATGTGCTATGTCTTGGCATGAAATGATGCATTCCTTGCTAGGTGAATAGCTCATACTATCACTATAGAGCTTCACATCCTCGAGCTCCTTGCCCAATTATGCCATAAGGCTCTTCAACCATATCATCTTTTTGCTTACCTCTGTAATGGCAACGTATTCCCCCTCCGTGGTAGATAGCGACACAATATTTTGTAGCCTTTAGATCCAGCTCACCGCTGCACTTCCCAATGCATACACATAATATATAGTGCTTCTCCTACTATCAATATCTCTTACAAGATTTGAATTTACATAGCCCTTTAAAATAATGTCAGATCTTCCAAATCATAAGGCTTTATATGTTGTACCTTTCAAATACCTTTGGATCTACTTGACCACATCCGAATGGTGCTTCCTTAGGTTTTTTATGAATTTGCTAACCACTCCCACTACATGGGCAATATCCAGTCTCATACATATCATTGCATACATTAAGCTTCAAATTGTTGCAGCAAAAGGGACCTTTAGCATATGCTCTTTCTTTTCTATAGACTTTAGCATCTATTTCTTTAATAAGCTAAAGTGACTTGCTAGGGAAGTGCCCATTGGCTTTGCTTTACTCATGTTGGATCTTTTCAGCACATTTTCAACATATTCCTTTTGCAACGGCTTCATAATTCCTACACTTCTTTCCCTATTGATTCTCATTCCAAGAATCTGCTTAGCAGGCCCCAAGTCTTTCTTATCAAACTTCTTTGACATAAGCTCTTTCAGCATCCTTATCTCCTCCATGTCCAATTCTATAATCAACATATCATCCACATACAGCAATAGAATGATAGAAGGAGTTATACTATTTAATGTAACAACAGCAATCCATTTGGCATCTCTTGTACCCTGATTTTGACATGAATCTATCTAATCTTTTGTACCGTTGTCTTGGCACTTCCTTTAAGCCATAGAGGCCCTTCTTGAGCTTGCACATTAGCTCATCTTTTCCCTTCTCTTGAGCCTTGTACCTTTCAGGCTATTACATGTATAGCTCTTCCTCCTACTCTCCATGAAGGAATATTATTTTAATATCCATTTGCTCTAGCTGTAAATCCTCAACTGCAATAAGGTTCAGCATAACCCTGATGGTTGTCATAATTATAACTAGAGCAAAGATCTCATTGTAGTCGACTCCATGCCCTTATTGGAAGCCCTTTACTACAAGCTTAGCCTTGTAGCGCTTGCTCTCATTCATTTCTTCATTCACCTAGTAAACTCACTTATTCTATAGGGCCTTCTTTCCAACTAATAGAGGTACCAATTCTCATGTCCCATTTGACATAAGTGATGCCATTTTATCATTCATGGCAGCCTCCCACTTGATTGAATCTTCATCCTGAAGTGCCTCTTCCAAGGTTGAAGTAGTGTACCTCTACAGCGATCCTGTGCATCTTGTGACATGGATGTTTGTGGTTCAACATTGACAACCTCTTGAGCTACTTTATGTACACCAACATCCTACTCATCAATTTCTATATTCTAAGGCTCAACATTTGAAACTTCCTTATAATCAGTCTTGAATCCAATACAATCCTTGTACATTTTACTTTCGTTGAAAGTGACATCCCTGCTTCAGATGACCTTCTGGTTCTGATTGTCCAAGAATTTGTAATCGAACTCGCCCGCGCCATATCAACAAATGTGCACTTGATCGCCTTAGCATAAAGTTTGATCCTGGATCCTGCATCAATGTGCTCATATGATAAGCAGTCAAATATTTTGAGGTGGTTAAGTTTCACCTCTGTTCTGCTTCAAGATTTCTCAAGAATCCCTTCATTCAAGGGTACGGAAGGTCTCTAATTTATCAAGTAAACAACTGTGTTAACAACTTTAGCCCAGAACTGCTTTGGGAGACCCGAATGAAATCTCATGCTCCTGGCCCTTTCTTTGATTGTCTTGTTCATCCATTCTACAACACAATTTTGTTGTGGTGTTCTTAGGATTGTAAACTCTCTTGATGCCTCTCAATGCACTGAACTCCTTGAACTCCCTATTACAGTACTCGCCGCCATTATCAGGCCTTAAGCACTTAAGTTTTAATCATGTCTTGTTCTCCATCAAAGCTAACCACTTTCCAAACACATCAAACATATCAAATTTATGTTTTAGAAAGTAAACCCACACTTTCTTCATATGGTCATCAATAAAGGTGATGAAATATGTGGCTCCACCTATGGAAGAAGTAGGAGCTGGCCCCCGTACATCTGTATGCACCAACTCAAGTTTTTTGCTTTTCATCTCTCTTCCAACTTTGGTGAATGAAACCTTCCTCAGCTTGCCTAGCACACAGTCTTCACAGAAATCCAAGTCACCCTTGGTGTAGTTCCTGAAGGCACTCTTCAACGGAGTCGCATGAAAGGATGCGCCCGAGTCCACTACCCAGAACTCCGTGTTAACAAGCGAACGAATCAACACATCCTAATCCTCCTTAGCTAAGACATTCACGGTATGGTTCATCATTTTACCTCCACCACTTAGCTTCTTCATGGTAAGGAAGTCCTTCTTGAAGTTACCTGCCTTCCCACAGTTCCAGCAATCCTGCTTTTCTTTTCCAGATCTTGATTTTCCTTATCGAGACATTGACCTATTTCGATTATGTCTCTTTTCAGTGTGTCTTCCCCTACTTTTAGCATTCAGTGTTGAGGTGTACGCCTCCCCATTAGATATTTTATGCACCTTCTAATTCAGCATAAGCCCAACAATGTCATCAAATCTCAATGACACATTTTCTGATGAATTGGTGATGGCTGTAACCAGCCATCCCAACAGTTCAGCATTAAAGAGAGGAATAGCAAAGCTCAAATCTCATCATAAAAACTGATACCACTGAACATAACTGGCTCATCATCGCATTGAGACCATTGAGGTGTTCAGTCACCGAATGTGTTGTGTAGTGGAAACCTTTCTTGGTCCATCATGAAGATGCTAATGGTGCTCTGGTGAGCTTCTGAGAGGTTTCGAGGTGATTCAGAACAAGGTGTTAAGTCCACGAACAACACAAAAGCTGCAGCGCGCCCTGGCAATCCCTCACTTGAGACGAAGAAGATATCGCGCTCTTCAGCGATCATTAGATAGTGAAGCGGGTGCTTCAACCCACCAAAAGAAATTGGCACTGCAACGGTCCGTAACAACGTATCTATCCAAAGACATAAGCTATTAGAAAGGTAGGCGCTACCGCGCACCGCAGCGGGTTCATTCCCAAGACACTAGCACAGTGCGACGCACTGTAGCCTAGCAGAGTTCTGCTCTAGTTCATGTTATTCTCTAAGTAAATTAGAGGGCATCCTGAAACTTTTAGGGTTTGAAATTGAGCTGGGTAGCTAAGCAAATAAGTTGGAATGAGTTTATAATGTTGGCATTTTGTATTGGAGACTGATTGCTGATGTGAGGAGGAGATCCCAAGGTAAATCCCTAAAGAAGCTATAGTGCAAGAAACCTCTTGCATGTTGGAGAAAACACTCCAAGTGGCAGTTGTTTCCTCTCCTCTCCATATTAGAGTAAGAGCTTGTGTATTTCCAATCAAGGGATAACCTTTTTATAACATTGTAATCTTCAAGTTTTCATAGTGATATTTTATGTGATGTGGCTCCATGGTTTTTTTCATTCTTGTTTTTTCCATGTAATTTCCTGTGTTTGGATGTTTGCATGTTTGTGTTTATCTTGCATGCATGTGCTGTGTGATTTTCTACTTATAATTTTGTGATATCAGATTTGCTTGGTAACCGTCAACACATTCACAGTCCTCAATCGAGTGAATAATCAAATCGCTTCCGCTACTGAGAGTGTACTTGGTGGTGTAGTGATTTATACCTCAATAAGTGGTATCAGGGCGAGGTTGCCTTGTTGGTTCTATAGTTTATTATTTGAGTGGGAGCAATGGTTGACAAGATGAGACATAAGAAAGAAAAATTTAGCAGAACGAACTTTGCGTTCTGGAAAATGCAGATGAATTATCTATTTTATCAGAAGATGTTATATCTTTCATTGAAAGGAGCTGGTATAAAACCTGCAACTATGACTAACGAAGAGAGGGAAGTTCTCAATAAAATTGCACTAGGTTTGATTCATTTATCATTTTCTTCTTCAGTTGTTTTTAATATTATTAAGGAGAAAACTACTGTATTTCTCATGGATGCCCTGATGAGAATATATGAGAAGCCCTCGGCTTCGAATAAAGATTTCTTGATGAAGAGATTGTTTAACATGAGGATGATGGAGGGATATTCAATGACTGAACACCTTAATGGATTCCTGATGAGCCAACTAAGTTTAGGGGGCATCAGTTTTGATGACAAGGTCTGAGCTCTGTTGTTCCTATTTTTATTACCGAACAGTTGGGATGGGCTAGTTACAGCCATCAGCAATTTATCAAGAAATGCGTCATTGAGATTTGACGATATTGTTGGGCTTGTGCCGAATGAGGAGGTGCGTAAGAAAACCCATGGAGAAGCATCCACCTCAGAACTGAATGTCAAAAGTAAAGGACGACACACAGAAATAGGCCAATGTCTTGATGAGGAGAATCAAGACTCAGAAAAGCAAAGACGGATTGCTGGAACTATGGGAAGGAAGGTCACTTCAAGAAGGACTATTCTATCCTAAAGAAATCAAGTGGTGGAGATAAAATGATGAACCCCATTGTGAATGTTTTAGCTGAAGAGGATCAGGATGCGTTGATCCACTCACTTGTCAACCTAGAGTCTTGGGTAGCAAACTCGAGTGCATCCTTTCATGCGACTCTATCGAGGAGTGCCTTCAAGAACTACACCAAGGGTGACTTGGGAAAAGTATATCTTGAAGATGATAAGGCATGTGACATTATTAGCAGAAGTGATGTGAATGTTCAGCTACCAAGCAACATAGTTTGGAAGCTCAAAGATATTAAACATGTACCATGTCTAATAAGTAATCTGATTTCTGTGAGCTAGTTTGCTAGAGAGGGCTACAACACTTATTTCATTAGAGACTCGTAAAAGCTCACCAAGGGTGCACTTGTTATTGCACGGGACAATATGGAAGGTACACTTTACCTGATCAATAAAGTGTCTGATTCTATTGCAGCTTCAGAAGAGATAGATGCAGATCTATGGCACCGGAGGCTTGGCCATATGCACGAGAGGGGATTGAAATCATTACATTCAAAGGGAAAGCTTAAAGGACTGAAGTCAGTAGACTTGGATTTCTATAAAGATTGTATGCTGGGCAAATAGAAGAAGGTTTTGTTCTACAAAGTTAAAAGAGAGATAAGAAGTAGGAAACTTGAGTTGGTACATACATATGTGTGGGGGTTAGCTTTTATTTCTTCCAAAGGTGGAGCCACATAAATATGACATGTTTGATGTGTTTAGAAAGTGGTTAGCTTTGGTGGAGAACGAGAAAGAATTAAAGTTTAAGTGCTTAAGGTTTGGTACATACAGATGTGTGGGGGTTAGCTTCTATTTCTTCCATAGGTGGAGCCGCATAAATATGACGTGTTTGATGTGTTTAGAAAGTGGTTAGCTTTGGTGGAGAACGAGAAAGAATTAAAGTAAGTACTGTGATAGGGAGTTCTAGGTGTTCTGTGCCTTGAGAGGCATCAAGATTGAGTTTATAGTCCCAAGAACACCACAATAAAATGGTGTTGCAAAATGGATGAACAAGACAATCACAGAAAGAGCCAAGAGCATGAGATTGCATGCGGGTCTCCCAAAGAAGTTCTAGGCTGAAGCTGTTAGCATAGCCATTTACTTGATAAATTGGGGACCTTTCGTACCCTTGAATGAAGGGATTCTTGAGAAAGCTTGGAGCATAAAGGAGGTGAAACTAAACAACTTCAAGATATTTGGCTGCTCATCATATGTGCACAATGATACAGGATCCAGGAGCAAGCTTGACGCTAAGGCAATCAAGTGCACGTTTGTTAGATATAGCACGGGCGAGTTCGATTACGGATTCTAAGATAATCAGAACTAGAAGGTCATCAGAAGTAAGGATGCCACTTTCAATAAAAGTGAAATGTATAAGAACTGTATTGGAGTCAAGATTGATCCAAGGATGCTTCAGATGTTGAGCCCTGACATATAGAAATTGATGATAGCATTGAGCTAGATGATGGAGTGCATGAAGAATCTTAGAAGGGTGTCAATGTTAAACCACATATATCCACGTTAGAAAGATCCACAAGAATTATAATACAGCCACAGAGGTACACTCCTTTCTTATTTTTATGTTACTAACGAATGGTGGTGAATCAAAAATCTTAGGAGAGACACTTCAGGTTAAATATTCAATCAAGTGGGAGGCTATCATGAATGATGAAATGGAACCACTCATGTCAAATGGGACATGGGAGTCGGCACCTCTACCAGTTGGGAAGATGGTCCTTAAGAAAAGTGTGTTTATGGGGTGAAGGAAGAACTGAGTGTGAGCAAGCGCTACACGGCTAGGCTTGTAGTAAAGGGCTACCATCAAAGGTATGGGGTCGACTATAGTGAGATCTTTGCCCCAGTTGTGAACCATCATGGTTGTACTAAACTTTATTGTAGTTGAGGATTTGCATCTGGAGCAAATAGATGTCAAAACTACATTCCTTCATGGAGAGCTGGAGGAGGAGCTGTACATACAACACTCTGAAAGGTACAAGGCTTAAGAGTAAGGACAAGCTGAGTTAGTGTGCAAGCTCAAGAAGAGCCTTTATGACTTGAAGCAAGTGCTAAGATAGTGGTATAAATGATTTGATAGTGTAAGTCCTCCTATATCATTATGTTGTTGTATGTGGAAGATATGTTGCTCGCAGGATCAGACATGGAGGAGATAAGGAAGTTGAATTAGCTAATAGCAAAGGAGTTTTACATGAAGGACTTGGGGCCACCAAGTAGATTCTTTGATTGAGAATCAATAGGGAAATAAGTGCAGAAAAAGCTATCATAGAAGGAATATATTAAAAACGTGCTGAAAAGATTTAATATGAGTGAAGCAAAGCTAATGGGTACTCCCCTAGCAAGTCATTTCAGCTTATCAAAGGAACAGAAGCCAAAGTCTGAAAAAGAGAAGGAGCATATGCTGAAGGTTCCTTAAGCTTCAGCTATTGGGAACTTGATGTACGTGATGATAAGTATGAGATTGAATATTGCTCATGAAGTGGTAGTGGTTAGCAGATTCATGGAAAACTCAGGAAAGCACCATAGGGATATGGTCAAGTGGATCCTAAGGTATCAAGTACAGTGGACAAAGCCTTATGCTTTGGAAGATCTAATATTATTTTATAGGGATATGTAGATTCAAATCTTTCAGGAGATATTGATAGCAGGTGAAGTACTACATATTATGTGTATACATTGGGAAGTGCAGCGGTGATCTGGATTTCCATGCTACAAAACATTTTGTCGTTATCTACCATGGAGGCAGAATACGATGCCATTACAGAGGTAAGTAAGGGGATGACTTGGTTGAAGAGTTTTATGGCATAATTGGGCTAGGAGCAGAAGGATATAAAGCTTTACAGTAATATTATGAGAACTATTCACCTGGCAAAGAATGCAGCATTTCATTCTAGGACAAAGCACATTCAACTTCGCTACCTTTTCATCCCAACAGTGTTGGAAAAATAATAGCTTGGATTTGAGAAGATCCACACTTCTAAGAATCCAGCTGATATGCATACAAAAATAGTAACAGTGGAGAAGCTGAAGCTATGTATAGATTCAGTTGGCATTGTTACGTGAAGAAAGAGCGAGGGTGAGCCACACCACATTCTTAATCGATAGAAGAAGACGATGAATCATAAAAGACAGAAAAGGGGGTGATTTTCTAAAGGTCTCAAAGTGAGAGATTTTTGTGTTGTGGAGACCTTTTTTAGTACATTATGATGATGCTAATGGTGCTCCGGTGAGCTTCTGGGAGGTTTCTAGGCGATTCGGAACAAGGTGTAAAGTCCAGAAATAACACAGATGCTGCAGTGCACCATGACGCGCTGATGCGCACCCTGGCAATGCCTCACCCAAGATGATGGTGCTATCATGCGCCTCTGCAGTCAGCGGATAGAGAAGAGAATACTTATGTGGGCCACACTGAAAATTGGCATTGCAGTGCCCCACTTTGGAAATCAGCGCTGCTGCACGCCGCAATTGATCCATCCCAAGATGCAGGTTATTCAAAAGGTGGGCGCTGCGGTGCACCACAATGGGTTCCATCCCGATAGGGGGGCGCTACCACGTGCCGCAGTAGGTTCCATTTTGAGACGCGGTGCTGCCACACGCCGCAGCGGCATGCCATTTAAAATACAAGTGCTACAGCGCATCATAGCGCTTGGCGGAGTTCTACTCTAGTTCAGGTTACACCCCAAATAAATTGGAGGGCATTTTAGACTTTTTATGGTCCAAAATTGAGTGAGGTACTTAAGCAAACAAGTTGGTAGGAGATTATAATGTTGGCATTTTAGATTAGAGGCTGATTGCTGCCCTAAGGAGGAGATCCCAAGGCGAATCCCTAAGGAAGCTGTAGTGCAAGAAACCTTTAGCATGTTGGAGATGACACTTCAAGTGGTGGTTGCTTCCTCTCCTTTCCATATTAGAGTTAGAGCTTGTGTATTTTTAGTCAAGGGATAAGCTCTTAGTTACTCTGTAATCTTCAAGTTTTCATAATGATATTTTCTATGGTGTGGTTATGTTATTTTTTCCATTCTTAGGTTTTCCATATAATGTCCTAAGTTTGGATGTTTGCATGTTTGTGTTTATCTTGCATGCATGTGTTGTGTGATTTTATACATGCAATTTTGTGATATCATATTTGTTTGATAACCTTCAATGCAATCCCAATCCTTAATTGAGTGCGCAATTAAACAATTTCAGATGCAAAGAGTGTGCTCGGCGGTGATGTGATTTATACCCCAACATATAGCTTCTCATACATTCTTGTTAGAGCATTCATGAGATCTACTTTAGTTTTCTCTATAACAATGTTAAAAACAACAAAAGAAGACAATGGTAAATTAATTAAACCTAGCGAAGTTCTATCGAGAACTTCCCACTGTTCATTAGTAATAGTTGCAGGTTTTCTATTGGCTCCTTTCAATGGAATATATAACTTCTTCTGATAGCAGATCCTTCATTTGCATTTTTCAGAATGCAAATTTTGTTCTGCTAAATTTCTCTACCTTGTGTCTCATCCCATCGGCCATTGCTCCCACTCAAACAACAAATCCTAGGACAAACAAGGTCACCTTGCTCTAATACTACTTATTGGGATTCCTTGCACACTCTCCGCAGTGGAAGCGATGACTTAGTGCACTCGTTGATTAAGGACCAGGCTTGCGCTGATAGTTACCAAGCAAATCTGATATCACAAAATTGTAAGTAGAATATCACATAGCTCATGCATGCAAGATAAACACAAACATGCAAACATCCGAACATAAAAAATTACTTGGAAAACTTAAGAATAGAAAAAACCATGGAGCCACTCTATAGAACTTTCACTGTGAGACTTGAAGGGTACAAAGTTACAAAGAGCATAACCTTTGACAGGAAATACACAAGCTCTTAATCTAAGATCAAGAGGAGAGGAAGCAGCTGCCACCAGGAGTCTCTTCTCCAACATGCAAGAGGTTTCTTGCACTGCAACTTCCTTAGGGCTTCACCTTGGGATCTCCTCCTCAAAGCAGCAATCAGCCTTCAATCTAAAATACCAACATAGTAAACTCCTCCCAACTTGTTTGCTTAAGTACCCACCTCAATTTTGGACTATGAAAAGTTCAAAATGCCCTCCAATATATTTGTGGCATAACTTGAACTGGAGCAGAACTCCACCAGGCACTGCGGCATGTCGTACCGCCCCTGTTTCAAATGACCTACCGCTGCGACGCACGGTAGCGCCCGCATCTCAGAATGGAACTCACTGCAGTGCGTGGTAGTGTCCATATTTTGGGATGGAGCCTTATGCGGTACACAGTAGCGCCCGCCTTTGGAATAGCCAACATCTTGGGATGAATCCGCTACAATGCCACATTCAGATGCGGTGTGCTAAAGTGCCCGCCTGTCTATCTGCTGACCACTAAGGCATGTGATAGCATCTGTGTTGTTCATAGACTTCACACAATGTTCCTAATCACCTTGGAACCTCCTAGAAGCCCATCGGAGCATCATTTGCATCTCCATGATGGGCTAAATGCTCTCCACAACACAACACCAAAGTCGATCACATTGGTTCTGGTTAGCGCACACAAACATTCAGGAAGTGATAGGAAGGGAGCTCGAGCACTCTAGTCCAATGGGGTCTTTGTGACTTTATTGGCTGAGCCTGATTCCTTCCAGACAGTAATGTCAGCTATTTGGGCTGAATCGAAGGGCTTTAAGCACTCTAAAACTTCCCAGGATGATGACTAAGTGTAAGGCACATTACAGTACTATCCTAGGTGCATAGAATTAAATTTGATCCCACTTGGCTCAGTTGAATAAGGCAGTACCTGAATTAACAAAGACATATACAACCAGAAGGAATTGAGGAGAGCTGGTAATGTCGGACAACTCAGGGGGTAGCATAGGGGTTTGAACACCAGAGTTGACCCTCTATAAGTATAAGGCAGTAGCTAAAATCTTTGGAAGTAGCCGAGAGCTCAGAGGAGAAGATTTAGAACAAATAGAGGATCACAGTGGGTAATAAGGCTCAATGTGATTCTTGAGGGGTATTTATAAGATGCGAGAAGGCTTAGGGATGGTTGCCATGGCTTAGAGCCATGGGTTAGGCTCGGCTCGATGGCAATTGAGCTTGTCCAAAATGGAGAAAGCTCAGCTTCTTGATCCACCAGTAGGGTTCAGCTATCTAGACCAATGGATATAAAGGCTAGGCTATGTGGTAGAGGGAGTTGTAGACAAGCTGGGATGTGGCTGTACGAGGGAGCTCACTCTGTCGGGCATGCAACTCAGCAAAAATGAAGAAGTACAGCGGCTAAGGGATGCGGTTCGTCTAATTGCGAAACCATTAGAAGCGGGCAGATGAATTTGATTCTCATTTAACAGAATAGTAGGGATAGTGTCAGCCAATTGGATTACAGGCACAATCCTAAGACTGACGATGAATCCAGGCGCAACCTCACAATGTTTTCTGATTAAGGTGCTAAGATTCGTGCGAATGCATCAGTTGGCCGGAACAGTTTCCCTGCTGTCGGGACCCTACTGTGGATCTATCACGGTACCGACAGCAAATCCCACATGAGAAAATTGTAATTTATTTAATATTAATAATTACTTAACTAATATAAATAATTTCAATAATCCTAATTCAACCTATAGGGCTAGATGATCCCCAAAAATTTCTAAAATTTCACCCTTATCTAATTTGGAGGTGAGGAATTCAAAAATAAAATTATATTTTAAATTGGAGATTAAATTAATTTAGCTAATTTTCAGGATCCAAAAATTGGCAAAACAGCTCAATTGCTCCATTTAGCTTCATTTGATCTCAAACTTCTAGAGATTAGGTTTAAATGTCTATTTGAATCTAGTGGAATGATAATTAGCAATTAGTTTAGCTTATATTAGCCAAGGTAATAACCTTAGGTCATTACAGACTCTCCCACTTAAGAACAATATCTTCCCCAATAGCACCTAAGTGAAGAAGTACAACGAATGCAATTTATATAATAATAACTAAAAATTAAAGGATTAGGAAAAGTACTCAGATTTTCAAAGAGTTTTGGATATTTATGACGCATATCCACCTCATTTTCCCAAGTATATTCCTCCAGAGAGAGATTCTTCCATTTAACCTTTACCATTGGGATGGAGTGATTTCTTACCTGCTTTTGGTCACATGCTTAGATTTTGACAGGTTCTTTGGCATATTCTACTACTAGAAGCTAAACCAAATGAGAAGGGTCTCTAAGACATCTTCTCAATGATCACAAATGAAATACATTATAAATTGCTGCAAACTCATCAAGAAGACTTAACATGTAGGCTGCTCATCCTATGTTGGTTGATATCTCAAAAGGTCCAACGTAACTGGGGATGAGTTTCCATGATACGCCAAATCTAAAGTCACTCTTTATCGGACTAACCTTTAAATATGCCTCTAACACAGAATTCTAAAGGATGGTGATGAGCTTCATGATATTTACTCTGACGATCCTGAGCAGAATAAATTCTATGTTGAATCAGCTAAACCCTTATGTTGGTTTCTTCAACTAATTCAGACCCATAAAGTTGGACACTTCATATTTCTGACCATGCAAGCGGGGTACTGCACTTCCTGCCTTAAAGGGCTTTATAAGGAGCCATTTTAATATTAGCTTGAAAGCTGTTGTTATATTAAAACTCCACTAATAGAATATAATCTTCTTAGGAACCTGAAAAATCAAGAATGTAGAGTCTGAGCAGTATTTCAAGAACTTGGTTCATTCTTAATATTTGGCCATCCATTTTGGGATGAAAAGTTGTGCTCATAGCTAGGGTAATCCATAGGTCTTGGTGAACTTCCTGCCAAAAATTTGAAGTGAACTTATTATCTCTATCCGATACGATTGACTTAGGAATGCCATGCAATCTGACGATTTACTTGATATAAAGCTTTGCGAGCTTTTCCACTGAGTTGGTCTGGCAGATTGGAATGAAGTGCACAGATTTAGTTAAACGATCAATGATGACCCAAATTTCATCGGCACCAAATCTAGTGTGATGCAATCTCATAATTAAATATATTAAAATATCAAACAATTTCCATTCGAGAATCTCCAATAGGTGTAAAAGACGCTTAGGCCTTTGGTGTTTGACCTTCACTAGATTATAGGTATGGCATTTTGACATGAAATCAGCTACCTGATCTTCATACCGGGCTACCAGAAGGTCTGCTTCAAGTCTTAATACATCTTTGCACAACCGGGGTGGACACTGGAACAATCGAAGTTATTACTAGGATAATTATGACTAAACCCGACTCAAAAATTAGGATATTGAGAGACTTCATAATTAGGGCAAACTAAAAATACTGTTGGATAGAGTATATTTTTAGGATCGTACTGCCCAAGTTTGGGAGAAATCTAGAAAATGAATACTCTAAAATTAATTTTTTAATTATTTAAATTCAGTAAATTAAGAAAATTAAATACAAGTCTAAATTTAGCAATTTTAGTGCCGTTGGATTAAGAATATTATAAAATCATAAAAAAGTTTCATTAATTTAGAGCTCCATATTGACCATAATTAATTTTTAAAGTTTGTATCTTCAAAAATTAATAAGAAATAAAATATTACTTCATATTGAAAAATCTTTACGTAAGTGTGTTTTTCTCATCAAGATACACCTCTGTGTCAAGTTTTGTTATTTTTTGGAAAAAAATGGAAGAGAGAGAAAGTAGAGAGAAAGATAAGAGAGAAAGAGGAGAGAGAAAGATAAGAGATAAAGAGGAGAGAGAAAGAAGAGGTAAGAAGAATGAAGAGAAAGCCAAATTGAACACTCAAAGCAATTCTAATGAAGATGATAAATTTGTTCATATCCAAATAATGGAGGAGAGAAAAAATTTAATTAAAAAAAAGTTTATAAATACACTCTCACCCACCCCCTATTTTCCTCACATCCCCCACCCCCACTTCCTTCACCTCCCCACTCCCCTCCCTCACTCCTCTTCTTCTCTCCACTTCCTCCCTCTTCCTCAGCCACCACCGATTCCTCCCATTGACCTCCAATAAAGCCTCATCAACAGCAAGATAGAGTAAGAACTGATAAAGAGATGAAATTTCTATTCTTTTCATTTCTTCATCTTCTTATTTTAATAATAATAATATTATTATTATTATTATTATTAATGTTATTATTATTACTATCATTATTATATTTCTATTTATGCAATTTTTTTATTTCTATATATGTATATATTTTCTAATTTCTACAACTTTTATTTTTATTATTTTATTTTTATCTATATATATATATATATCCTAATTTTTGCGACTTTTATTTTTTCGTCATTTTCTTTGTTTTCTATATATGTACATATTTCCTAATTTCTGCAACTTTTATTTCTGTCATTTTCTTTTTTTCTATATATGTATAATTTCTTAAATTCTGCAACTTTCATTTCAGTCATTTATATATATATATATATATATATATATATATATATATATATATATATATATTTCTAAATTTCTGCAACTTTCAATTCAGTAATTTTTTTATTTAATATATATATTACTTAGAATTCTAATAATAAAATATTATTTTTAATGTATATAAATAAATAACCAAGATAATATTAATAAGATATTTTTACTAAAATAAAATGAAGAATATTATTCTTTTCATTTATTTATTTTATTTGCAGCATTTGCATCGCTATTAAGCCTTGACCCGCTTTGATATATTTATATGAGATTTTGTGCTTAAAATTGAAATAAATGATCAGAAATCAGTATCATGGGTTCATTCAGGTTGATCTCTAGTCTGTACAGACAATACATTAGGCCAGGATAGAATGATATCTAGAGAAATAAAGAGACTAAACATAGCCTTTGAGGGGGAATGTATAGTTAGTCACTAACCCACATCTTAGATAGTTAGATAGATATATCTAACTCCTTGAATTTTCTATAACTTTGTTCAATATAATAAATATTATATATTGTTGTATTTTTTTTCAAAAGGAGCACATATCTTAAATATGTATATTACATTCATATTTGTGACAATTTTGCAAGCATATGATACTTAAATTTTACATTCTATTTTATATACTTCTCATGCAGAATCTTGCCGCTTAATATTATATGCAAATTGTGATATCCTGTAAACTTTACTAAGACCTTTGTGTTTATATAAATATTTTATTTTCTTTTCTTTTTTCTTTTCTTTTTCTTGGTTCGCCTTGTGTAACGCCATATCCCGTCACCGCACCTAATTTGAGTTAGTTTAAGGAATAACAATTGGCGGTGGAACGATGAGTTACTCGAGAAGGGAAACTGAACCTCCTCGAATACACCTGCTAAGTACAAGAACTACTGAGACTCAACCTTAAGAGTAGAGGGCTGAGTACTAATCCTTAAGATAAGTGTAGTATCCTTATCTTAAGTATTATATAGGGTACTCATGTATATTGGGCTATGAATAAAGGTAAGATCCAAGTTACACAAATACTAACATTTTGTGTATATCTTAATATCATTACAATACTAAATATAAGTAGAAGTAAATACAGAGTGTGGAAGCTAAAGTATACATCCAGAAATATTCATCATAGAAGCTAAGTAAAGCAATCATTTAAGAAACAAAAAAAGAAAATATATCCAGAATTATTACAACTGTTTACTAAACAAAAATACAAAAAATAGTCTAAATACTGAACTACAAAAACAAATGCGAAAAATAAAGGTTGATGGAGAATCCTTTAATGCTCCATAAACTCCTCCTGGATCTCTAATAAAGGCTCCTGATCTGGCTCCATAAGCAGCTCTGGATCTAGCAAATTGTCGGATCCCAAAAGTACCACATGTTAGATAATGTCAAACACATCGAAAACTACTTCAACAGTTATAGTTATCTATTATTTAGCATTTAAATAGTTTAAGTAAAACTGTAGAAAAGATAGTAAAATAGCTAAAAACTCAAAACAGAACAAATCTGAAAGTAAAGTAAAAATGAAACAGCAACTGAATACTGGAATTTGGAGAAAGCAGTAAGTAAAATTAAAACTACAAACTAAATACTAAAATGTAGAGAAAATAGCAAGTAATCTAAAACTGATTAAATGATAATTTAAAACTATGATGTATACCACTAAATTCATAATTGTGCATTTCAATATGCCATTGAACTAGTTTCCACTGATATGCTAATTTGGTATCACATGATACTCCACAGATCCTAGGTGAGCTCATTCGCTCCACTAACAGAGTCCTTAGGTGAGCTCATTCACTCTGCTAATGCCGACATAACTTATGTATTTCATGTTCTGCTAAGTTATGACTATATGCTTTAAATCATCAAAATTCAGAAATCAATACAATATCAAGTGATGATTCCATTTATCTCCATTATGCAAAATTTATCTAAGTGAATTCTGACTCCTAAGTCTAATCCACTGCATGGATTTAGCTAAGATAAGATTAACACTCTATAATTCTATTCAGGGTAAATCAACTAACTCTATTTTATGCTGAAATAATTCAATTATATGGATATACACTATCACCTCCAACTAATAGTTCTACTGATTTCAACAATTCTATTTAATAATCAAGGAATATCAAACTAATAAATCCATTCTCCATTATCGTGAATCCTACATAAAGGTTCTAGAGATGTAACTTAAAGTCACTCAATTTAGGATACTACCACAAAGAAATAACCTCAATCTAAATCATTAGGTTATCCTACCACAAGGATCTAGGATCAAGTATCTAAGGCTACGAAGGTGCATCTAAGCTTCTATCTCAAAATTAGACAATAAGTTCTTCCTACCTCAATAACTCATCTATTGATAAAGCTTAATAATTATTAAACTATTATCACTAGATCACAACATTAAAGCTCTAGTACTGAAATATATAATTTATAATCTAAGATCTAAGATTTATATTAAGCTTTCAATTCTTAGTACATTAGCTGATTTACACAAATTAGAAGGGTAGACCCATCTGATCACAACCTATATTACAATTATGGGATAAAATCATGTAATTTATTAAGACTTGATTATTTTGCAAATTATTATCATTTTATGATTTATCTCATGCTAAGGGTCTTACTTAAAAGAAAATCAAAGATTTAAAGGTATAGGTTCAGATAATCAATCACATCAATTCATTATATATCTTCATATTTCTAGTTTAATGGTTTGAGATCAATGTCAAATCAAAATGTGTTATTAAATCATGCAAGTCCTTCAACCATTCAATCAAGTGTTTTATTTAAGGTGATTAAGGTTTAGATCATAATCTAGTTAAGTTAGAATATAATTTATAACTTGACTAAACCAAGATCAATTATTGAGTTAATGATCAATGACAAAATTAGTAAGTTATTTGTGCATTATTAATGTCAATTTCAAATTATAGATTTTGTTGATTAACTTAATCAATTGTTAAGATTCTTAGGGGTTTAAGATTGAAATATATCAAATCAATCATTTAAAGAGTCCAAATTATAGTTTGAGTTCCCTAACATGCATACTACTATTAAAAAAGCATATAAGCATTTAATTAAGCAAAACAAAAAGTACTTAAGGCTAATTAAACCCTAAATTAAGCCAAAAAGGATTAGCACTTAATTACAAATCTAACCATTCAAAATTTATGGAACCTGACAAATATATTCTACTTATCCATGTGCAATCAAAAACTTAGTTTGATAAGTTTGGTCAAGTGTAAATCAATTTTTACTAATCATGCATTTCTAAGATTAGGGCATAATTATTAAAATAATAATTAAAAAATTATTTTACCTGGCACATACATTCTACAAAGAATAAGAAGCATCATAGAACTTAAATCATGCAATTTGGCTAAGTATACAAGCTAATCCACCCTAATCAAGTTTTGGAATAAGTAGGTAAAATTAGAAAATTCAACCACAAAAACCTAAATATTTTTGTATATTATTATTTGCCATGATTTTATGAACAAAATTGTATATAATTTCATATGTTTTGATGAGTGGATCAAAAGTTATTCAATTAATTTAATCTAGATTTTTCTATTTATTCCATTTGATTTTTCTTAAGAAAAATAATTCCTAAATAGGTTTTATTATTTATTGAATGGGCCTTGGCCCATTAACAAAACACATGGGTCGAGTTGGCCCAAGGACCCACCACTGTCGCCCCAAGCGGGTCACGGGTCGGCCAGACCCACACAGTGGCATCGTCTTCCCTGAGCCCTCCCCGACACACAACCTATTAGGGTAACCCTAATTGGCCAGATTCATGGCCGCTAGGCCGTGCCACGACCTCAAAAAATTTGGGTCTCTATTCTCATGCCAAGGCGCATCGATGGAGCCCAAAATCCCCATCAGGTATTGGCCCTAACCCAGAGACCCTACTCAAATTTTCTCAGCCTCTGAGCTCTCTGGGGAGGGACAATTCTCCCTCCACATACCACTATTTGAGCTCCTCTTGATCTCTACACCATCCCTAGGCAATAAATAAGATAAGCCACACATCCACTGGGTCTAGGAAAGGCCCAATTGGTGGATCCTTACTCGGACCCAAGCCGAATGGAAGGATCTAGCCTAATCAATCGATACGATTGGTCAGGGCTAGGTCAATCCTTGGAATCAATCGAAATAGGTTCATCTAACCTAGGCATGCAATTACGAATAAAAAAAAGGACAGTGGCAAGCCTATTTAGCTCTTCATAGCAAACCAAGGTAACCTGGATTGACGGGAAACTCCAGAGGTTGCAGAGCTTGTCGAAGATGCTAGGGGTCCTGAATACCAGGACTACCCACTATTACTGGTACGCAAGCAGCTGGATCATCGGGGAAAGCTTCGAGCAAATCGATAATGGTGAATTTGGAGGAAAAACTAAATTTGACTCAGTTAGCCAACAAGGGGCTCTAGGAAGGATTCTTGAGGCAATTTATAGCCTCATGAAATGAGTTGGGTGCCATGGAGCTAGTTGGAGATGGCCTGAGAGCTCGGGCCATGGCTGAGCTCTCAAATTCTTTTTTGAGGTCGGCCGGGCCACAGGGTCTGATTGGGTTGCCATACCATTGTGGGAATATCCCCAACAGCTTGCTGAGGTGAAGGAGGTTGTGGGGGACAGGATCAGAAACTGGCATACGGGCGAATTTCAAATGGGGCACGCTCGAGACGAAGATCCATATTTGCGGGATCCTTCGCAGCCATCTGATCGATCAAAGGAGAAGGTGCAACGGCTCGGATTGCTCATATCCTAACGACCGATCGCGAGAGCGATCCAAACCGCTGATCTTAATCATAGCCGTAGGATTAGCAGGGGGACAGATGGATGGAGAGGAGCTCCACTGTCACATGACCCAGGCTCCAAAGCGAATCCCGGATGAGTAATTTGGTTATGGGTAGATTTGCAAATATAAATTATTGAATCCCTTTTATGCAATTATCCCAATTTAATTTAAATTGAATAATGGCCTTAATGATCTCTAAAAATTCTCAAACATGCACCCCTAGTTAATTTGGGAGTGAGAAATTTAATAATGCAATCAAATTTTTGATTGGAGATCAAAATATTTTAGCAATTATTTAAGGTACCTAATTGGATAAAAATGCCCATTTGACCTAGAGAGGTCCGATTGATCCCAAATTTTCAAAGTTAGCTTATAATGAACTATTAAATGCAATAGAACTATAATTAGAGCATGATTAAGCTTATAATTAGATAAGTAATAGCCTAGGATTGTTACACCTTGTCATACACATATATGTTTATATTTATATTTATATATATGATAGTTCAGGAACAATCTCTGGATCAAGTTTTTGAGGCAGAGCTAATGCATAATGGAGTAACTTAAATGCTGATTTTCTTAAAGTTTTAAATATTTACTTAGTGTGTAATAAATTTTATAAAATAATTATTATGTTTGTAATGAATATATTTCCTTTATTATTCTTGTATTTCTGAATATTGCAATGAGTGTGAAAGTGTGTATTTTATATGCCTCTAAATACACAATTATACTAAACCCCGATATGATCCAAGGGAGTAAGCACCTAACACTGGATTAGCTATGCTGACCCAGCGGTGGGTCGCCATGGATAGTATATCCAAAATGGTAGCCTTCAATAAGAACTTCTCAATGCATGAACTTAAGAATCCAGAGATGATCATTTTGATAAATAACACTGTTACGCAATTGTAAATAAGGATGACAACCACTTTCAATTACAAATTTAGAATTCAAATATTCTTCATCCTTTGTTTGAGAGATGGAGACATCTCTATGAAAGGTGGGTTCAACAATGCTTTGGCTTATCATCATACATAACACATCACCATGAATAGGCACTATATTGAGCTTACAAAACTTTTCTTCTAACAAACTTTTAGTAATCATGACAGAAAGGGTAGCACAATGGCTAAGAGCATCTGCTATGACATTCACCTTTTTGGGGCTATATTGAATGCTTAAATCATAATTACTAATTAATTACAACCACCTTCTGTGTCGGCAGTTTAATTTACTCTAAGTAAGAATATACATCATAATCTGATGATCAGTGAAAATAGAACATTGAACTCCATACAAATAATGACACCAGATTTTCAAAGTAAAGATTACTTCGACAAGTTCAAGATCATGAATTACCGCGGTGATTACCTTACCCTCTTGCATTAATACACATCCTAAACCAATTCCAGATGCATCAGTACTGACCTGATAGTTCAAACCTTCTTTAGGCAAAACTAGCACTGGGCGGTAGAAAGTGCATATTTCAAGTTTGAAATGCTTCTTCGTAATCATGACTCCAAATAAAAGGTACACCTTTTTGAATCGGTATAGTTAAAGGTGAGGCAATATGTGAGAAGCTTTTAACAAATTCTCTATAGTATTTGGCTAAACCCAAAAATCTTTTAATATATGTCACTGACTTGGGTGGTACCCAATCTTGGATGGCACTTACTTTCTTTTGATCTACTTGAATCCCTTGGGCATCCACTACATAGCCCATAAATGCTATGGATTTTAACCAAAATTCACACTTGGTGAACTTGGCATATAGCTGATGATCATGCAAGGATTTTAATACGGCTTTTAGATGATCTTCATGATCTTTCAAAGTTTGAGTAAATAATAATATCATCAATAAAAATGATAATGAACTTGTCCATATATGGCTTAAGAACTTGCTGCATCAAGTTCATGAATATTTATGGTGCACTAGTGAGTTTAAACGATATCACAAGAATGTCGTAATGGTCATAGCAAGTGCGGAAAGCTGTCTTCTCGACATCAGCATCCTTTACTCACAACTGATGATATCCTGATCTTAAGTCGATCTTGGAAAATATAATAGCACTAGATAGCTGATCAAACAAACCATTAATTCTGGGAAATATGTATTTGCTCTCGATGGTTACTTTATTCAACTATCGATAGTCTATGCGCATTCGCATAGATCCATCTTTCTTCTTGATGAACAAGACTGGCGCTCCCTAAGGAGACATACTTGGTATGATAAAATATTTGCTTAAGAGCTCTTACAATTATTCATTAAGCTCTTGTAGTTCCTTAGGTGCCATTTTGTAAGGTGGTTTAGAAATTGGATGAGTTCCGGGAACCAACTCGATAGAGAATTCTGCTTTTCTAGTTGGAGGCAAAATTGGTAGTACTTTGGGGAATCCATCAACAAAATCTCTTACTATGTTACATTTAGAGAGAGGAATGTTCTCCTAAACTTCACCCATCATTGTGACAGGAAAAGCATCACAACCTTTGCTGATCAATTTCTCAGCCTTAGTGGTATTAATTAGAGATGCTTGGGTGCTAATCTTTCCTATGAGGTTTATGTCTTGCCACATGAAAGAAGTGTGACTTTCTTCTTTTAGGAATTTATGATCTCACTGTGAGTACTAAGCCAATTCATCACAAGAATAATATCAAAATTAGCTAGAGGCAAAATGATTAGTTTAGAATCAAAAACTTGGTTATTTTACGAGATCTTAACATTACAAAACTTATGGGCACTAAGTTGGGCTCCAGACAGAAGTTCAATATTTAATGATTTAGCTAGTTTATATGAAGGTAGGTTAAGATTTTCGCAAAAAAATTGAAGATAAAAGAAGGATTGGTCGTGGTGTTGAATAACATATTGCAGGGTTTGTCATTAAACTAGAGCGTTCCTAAAATTATTTAATCGATTGCATTAACTAATTGAAATACTAAAAATGCAAGGAATATGAATAATAAGAAAATAAGAATTCAGGAATGTGTACCTAAAACCATGTTATTGTCTTCTGTAGCCTCCAGAGGAGTTAAAGCATAGACACTTGCAGGAGCAGCACGATGATTATTAGCCTGCTTCTTAAAGTTATTCTGATTTTGGAATCTTGGAGACACAATTTGCTCCCTTGCAGATTCTGATGCTTCTGTAGAAGGAACTGGCATTATTGCCATTCTAGGGTCTCACTTGTTCAGAGGTGTGGCACAAAAATCCTAGTTTCATTGTGAAAGATTAATACGTACACCATCCACTATTTCTTAGTGAGTGCAAATAGATAACATATGACTTTGACTACCGTAAGTAAAACATCGATGGCTGAAGTGGTAACACTTACCATAGGGATGGGGCCTGTTACAACCTTAAATAGGTTCAGTGGGTGGAGCAGCTTCGAGTTAATATACTTTGGCAGGATGAGGCCTGTGCTTCTTGAATGCTTCTTGATGATTCGACACTGCATGGATATTTCACTTTAAAGCACTTTTGAATTGATGGTGCTCTACCACCCTTGCCATATCGACTAGTTGTGAAATTTAGTGAAATGTAGCGAGACTAGGTGATCTTTAATAAAATATCGCAGACCACTCTGAAATCAGTGGCACCAAGCAGCTTCTGATCTGATGAGGTTCAGAGCGAAGCGAGTTGTCCTTCAGAACTTCATCACATATTTTGAGATAGGACAATTGTCTTGCTTCAACCTCAGAATCGTGTCTTCTATTATATTTTACACTAATGGGGGAATATACTCTGATTTGAATACTTCCATAAATTTATCCCAAGAAATCTCCTTGATGTTGTAGTTGATAAAATGTGTATTTTAGATACTATCCCACCAGTATTCTGTTTCTTCATGGAACATATAGGTTGTTGATGAATCGCCTCCAAATTTGGATATTTAGAGCTGATTAGATTCTCCTTTACCATTTTCATCCAACTGGCTGTATCCATGAGGGATAGATTCTCTCAGAAGGTTGAGGATCTCAACCTCAAGAAATTATGCAAATATCCATTAGCAGATTGATGTGACACATGAGGTGAATATGGTGCAAGTGCGGTTGGTGCAGGATACTTGGTAGCAGGCGAAAGATGGATGGCAAATAATTTCTGGAATGCCAAAGCTTGTTGAGACTGGTTTTCAAGCATTATCGCCACCATGCTTCGTAGAGAAAAACTTCATCAGAATTACTAATATAGGATGTTGTCGTCTTGTTGTGACAATACGAATCTTACTTCAGTGTGACTAAAGTGAAGCAAGGTTTGGCATTCAATTCAGAATCACATAAATTTCTTTACTCAAAAGTGAAGTTACATGGATGATAAGATGAAAAGAAAACAACATATAACTACTAAAGACATGTATATGATGATAAAAGAACTACAATCATTTTTGACAACTCTCAAATGAGTACTAAGCCTCTTTGGTGAACTTGGTGCAAAAAACCAGAAAAAAGTCAGTGAAGGTCACAACACGACACTTCCTCTTGTCATTTGTTTCTAGCTTCCAATTGGTGATGACCCACCAATCCTCAGCTGCATCTTGTAGGAGGAACATCATAAGCTCAATGCGAATTGAGTGTGAACACTCTATGTGGTCTAACACTTATTCTGCACGACTCAACCATTCTTTAGCTAAAATTGAAAAGTTAAGTCCTCAAAAGATCTGTTGGCGGAGCATCTTTCAAGCACTAGGACTCCTTTGGCTGATACTCCATCTATAGTTCTTCCACCTTCTTGATATAGTCGATAATTGTAATTCCAGATAGCTTCAAATTGGACTGAGAAGTAGCTCAAGTTGAATCTTCCACACACCATTCTATTTTAAAACATTTATAAAGTTCTTAAGTGATCTTAGGATGTGGACATTTTCAATTCACACTTTTATATTGAGTTGCTTGAGAGTATGGCGCTATGGATGTTATGTGTGATAACTGTATTACAGAAGAACAATCCATTAGGTAGATATGAATTCAAATTCCAATCTGACACCTTATGGTGCTCTCTTATACCAACAGTGGAGCGTCGCCACCGTTGTGGTCATGCTAATGCTAATATTAACATGATTACGGTGAAGTCAGTTAACAAATGAGGCAAATCCCCAAACTATAGCCATGTTAGAAATTAACCCAACCCATTTTAAAAGAAAGACTTGTCCCCTAAAATTATAAGTCATCCATCATCATCAAAGTATGCAGAAGCAAAAGAAAATATGCATCCATTCCATAGTTTATAAAAGAAGAACAAGATCTCAACTCAGTATATAAGTGCAGAAAAATAAAGACATCTAGAATATTTAATTACTATAATATTGAATTTAATTAAATTAAAGCAAGAAAAGTAAGACTATCCAAGCCTCAGCAGTAGCAGGAAGGTCCTCCTCCTAGCTAAGCTTCTCAGCTGTGTTAGCTCCACGAATAACTCATAATCTGACATTGTCGGTATCACGATGCCAGGGCCCCAGCCAAGAAAATAAAAAGGAAAATTAGACAACTATCTAAGTACATTTTAAGCTAATTTAATGAAAGCTACATATTTTAAAGTATCACATTTTATTAAGCAGAATCATTTAGATAGGTGCAACAAGTGATAAAAGAATATGATATTTATAAATAAAGCTAACAAAAAAAAGTATGTGAGTATCATAACTCCCCCAGAAGCTGCAACAATGTTAAGCAATAAATATATAACTGCAAGTGCTGAAAGTAAAACTCATCGTACGTGCTTATGATCATGTGAATACATGCTGGTTTACAAAAAATAACTAAGCTGAAGCATATAAGAAAATCTGAAACAAAAATAACTAGCATCCTAATACGTGCAAAGAACTGAGTAAAACTTAGCTGAAAAGAACTGTACTGAAATGAACTATAAAAGTGAGCAGAAAATAGAAAATAAATTCATAACATTTTAATATGTAACTTGGCTAAACGTAGCCACTAAAACTAAACCGAACTGAAACTAGAGATGTGTCTGAATTAGTACTGCCATAACAAAAACTGGCCAAGCGAGCCATTTAATAGAAAAGTCTATCATATATTATCCTAGCCAACCACAGAGCTAGGTCTAGTTAGACTATAGAATCAGACATATATCATCCTAGCCAACCACAGAGTTAGGCCCAATATATTCTATTACAAAAGAACTAAACTGAAGAGTCAGACTACTTAGAACACACTTTACTGAACTAATATCTGAAGAAGTGAAAGCACTAATTTAAAAATAAATGATGTTTATGCATTCAAAACTGATATGGAATACTCATCAAATATTCAATGTCCAACTGGTATGTTCAAGGTATAAAACTTAAATACAAGGTGTGCGAATCAACAATAATCAAAGTAAGCAAGAAACTCTATTAAACATATGTGATATCTATTATTGTCTAATTTAATTTATTTTATCTACTCAGAGATAGTACAAGTTTAGGATCTCTAATATCCAACTATCAAGTATAATCCCAGATTTACGGCCTTAAAGGTTAAATGTTAGAACTTAACAAGTTCCAATTCATAATCAGAATGATGACTACGAAAGCTTAATAAAATCAACAACTTAATTATTGTATTTTAAGAACCCATACCTAATCTTGAGTAATCAAACCAAAATTTAAGGATTTAGAGTTTAACTCCCAATTAGGGTTTAGACTCTATACCCTAGGTACTAACATCTAAGGATCTAAGGTCTCATACAGAGCTTTACTGTAAAGGTAGAAAATCTTAAGGATTGAAAGATTAAGGAAATAAATGACCCTAACTAGAAAGGTGGAACCTAAAATCATAAGACAAAATAATCAAGTAAAAACTTGTAAATCTAAGAACTAAATTTAATTGTTATGATAATTTTATTATTCTATAGGTTAAATATACCAAACCCACTAAGAAGAAATCAAAGGATTTACTCCCTAAGAATTTCAAGAATGAATGATATAATTAAATAAATACTTTATTTAAGGAATAGCTCCAATTACTCAATAGATCTAAGCTATAAAATTTTAGATTAAGATGTTTAAGATCTTATCTAAGGCTAGAGTTAAGATTCTACTTAAGACATGTATTTAGGAGGAAAACTATAATTGAATTAGATGGGAGTTAATTTAATTAATATTGATTTCATAAGATTCATAATCATTTAATTAGTCTAATGGAAGATCTAAGATTATATTAAGAGCTTAACACTACTCAAGTGAATTTTAAGAAGGAATTAGGGTGTATTGCTTAGGACTCATGAACCAAGTGTATAAGTTTATGAATTTATTCAACTTAAGACATGTATTTAGGAGCAATACTATAACTGAATTAGATGGGAGTTAATTTAATTAATATTGATTTCATAAGATTCATAATCATTTATAAGTCTAATGGAAGATCTAAGATTACATTAAGAGCTTAACACTACTCAAGTGAATTTTAAGAAGGAATTAGGGTGTATTGCTTAGGACTCATGAACCAAGTGTATAAGTTTATGAGCCATTATTTTACTGATTTAAAGCCTTTAATTAAAGTTTTAAAGTGTTAGGGCTCTTAAACCAACTTTTGGTTAAATGACCAAAATGCCCTTCCTAAGGGTAAAAATTATGATTTCAAGATTTAAGCTTTCAAATTTATTCTAATCAGTTCTATTAGGTTCATTACAGTCTATTGAAGGAATTAACACTATAAACATCAAATTTTCACTTAGGTTAGGCATAATATGCATTAATCAAGTTTTAAGGTCATTGTGAGTGATTAACCAATTTAAACTATGAGATTAAGGTCTAAACTGATTAATGAACTCTACAAGGTATATAAAGATGATAGGCATCAAGATTTTACAAATTGGAGGCTAGATAAATTAATTAAGCATTAATCACTAATTGGGGTGGTTAAGAGATGATTAGTAAATTTACAATTCTTGAATTATCTTTCATGACATGAATGTCTTATGAATAATTACAAATTTTAATCATGCAATTTGACTAATAATTGAATTATATATTCACTAATTAAGATTTGAGAGAGATTAGGATAAATTAGAAATTCTATTTATAGATAGTGAAATATTATCTTAGATTATTATTCCTAATATTTTTCTGATCAAAATAGTATATTGGATCGTACCATTTGGATCAATATAGCTGAAGTTATTTAATTAATTTAATGTGAATGCTTTAAATTAATTAGACTATAGGTTTCAATTTTCCATTTATTTTCATTTAGGAAATTAATTCATAAATCAGATTTAAAAGCCTGGCCTAAAATCTAGAAGGCGCGGATCATGTAGGACCCGACTGGACCGACATTGTCACATTGCGCGGGCCTAGGCTAACTCTGCCTGAGGCGATAGTGTCATCATCCCCAGCTCCTCCCTCGATAGGCCGGAGACTGAAGTCTTCTAGAGCCCAATTCTCGACTTTTAAACAATGGTGACTCCTCATCTCGATCGCCACACGTTCACAGAGCTAAGGTGCGCTGATTCCATCACGAAGCCCTCTCTGGGAGGCACGGGATCGCCAGATGGCTACCCCATCAAATCGGTCCTACGCAAGCATCTAGGGTTTACTATGATGAGTTAATTCTCCTCATAGAAGCAATCATTTGGCCAGAACTTGATCTCTACACCATCCTGGAGGTGGTGCAGATCAAAGCCCTATAGCCATGAAAGCTAAGAGGTGCCAGATCACTGGGGCCTTACTCAAGCTTAGCTGTAGACTTCGGCAAAACCTGATCAATCAGAGTGATTGATCGGGGCTAGTCCAGTCCCCAAGGTTGATCACATTGGGTCTGGTTAGCTCGCACAAACAATCAAAAAGCGATAGGAAGGGAGCTCGAGCACTCTAGTTCAACGGGGTCTCTGTGACTTCACTGGTAGAGCCCGATTCCTTCCAACAACAATGTCAGCTGTCTAGGTTGAATCGGAGGGTTCTAATCATGCCAGAACTTCCCACAATGATGACTAAGCCTAAAGTACAGTACATAATTATCTTAAGTGCAGGGAATTAATACTGAGCCCACACAACTTTGTAGGATAAGGTAATACTTGGATTGAAGAATACAGAATCAATCGGGAGGAGTTGAGGAAAGCTGGTGATGCTGAACAACTCAGGGGGTAGAACCGAGAGTATGAACACCATACTTAACCTTATATCAGCAGAAGGCAGCAGCTGAAATCTCCAGGAGTAGCCGAGAGCTTGGGAAGAGGAGATTTAGAACATATAGAGGATCACAGTGAGTAAAAGGGCTCACAGTGATTCTAGAGGAGTATTTATAAGATGCTGGGAGTTTTAGGGATTATTGCCATAGCTTGGATCCATGGCTTTGGCTCAGTGCGATGGCAATTGAGCTTGCCCAAAATGGAGAAGGCTCTACCTCTTGATCCACCAGCAGGGTCTAGCTATCTAGAGTAACGGCTCTAACGGCCAGGCTATGTGGCAGAGGGAGTGGCAGACAGGCTGGGACGTGGCTGTATAAAAGAGATCTCCCTGTCGGGCGAGCGGATCAGCGAAGATGAAGATAAACAGTGGCCGAGGGCTGCAATTCGTCCGATTGCGAATCCGTTGGAAACAAACAGCTAGATTCGATTCCCGTTTAACAGAACCGCGAGGATAATGTCAGTCGTTGGATCATAGGCGAGATCTTGTGACTGACGATGAATCCAAGCGCGCCCTCTCAATGCCATCTGATTAAGGCTCTACGATTCATGCGAATGCATCCATAGGTTGGAATGACTGCCTCACTGTTGGGACCCCGCATCATATCTACCATGGTCCCAGCAACAAATCCCACAGAAGAAATTTTTAATTAATTTTAATTTATCGAATATAAATAATTACTTAATTAATATAAATAATTTCAATAACCCTAAATCCAACCTAAACTAGATGATCCTCAAAATTTTCTAAAATTTAACCCTTAGCTAATTTGGGAGTGATGAATTTAAAAATTAAATCAAATTTTAAATTGGCAATCAAATTAATTTAGCTAATTTTCAGGATCCAAAAATAGGCAAAATAGCTCAATTGCTTAATTGAGCTCCAATTGATCTCAAACTTCCATGGTTAGATAAAAATGGCTATTTGAATCTGGTGAAATGAAAATTAGCACTTATTTTAGCTTAGATAAGCCAGGGTAACAACCTTGGGTTGTTACAACAATGGAACCATGTTTTTTGTGCCGCATCTTTAAATTTTGGACTTCTGGCAGGAGCCCAACTCAGGGCCCACAAGTTCTAAAATACTAAGATTCCATTAAATAATCAAGCTTTTGATTCCAAACTAATCATTTTTCCCCTAGCCAATTTTGATATTATTCTCTGTATGAATTAGCTTAACAGTCACAACACAGTCATAAATTGCTAAAAGAAGAAAGTCACACTTCATTCCCTTAGCAATCTTAAGACCTTTATAGGAAAGATTAGTATACAAACATCTATAATCAATGCCATTAAGGCCAAGAAATTGATCAGCAAGGGTTGTGATGCTTTCTTGTCACCATAATGGGTGAAGTTAAGGAGAACATTTCTCTCTCTGAATGTAAAGTAGTAAGAAATTTTGTTGATGTATTCCTTGAAGATCTGTCATGCTTACCTCCAGCTAGAAAAGTATAATTATTTATTGAGTTAGTTCCTGAAACTCAACTGATCTCGAAGGTGCCTTACCGAATGGCACCTAAGGAACTACAAGAGCTTATTGAACAATTACAATAGCTGTTAAACAAAGGCTTCATCAAACCTAGTATGTCTCCTTGGGGAGCTCTAGTTATGTTTGTTTAGAAGAAATATGGACCTACGCGAATGTGCATAGATTACCGGGAGTTGAATAAAGTAACTATCAAAAATAAATATAGATTGCCTAGAATTGATGACTTGTTTGATCAGCTATATGGTGCTGTGATATTCTCCTAGACCGATTTGAGGTCAAGGTATCATCAGTTTCAAGTAAATGATGTCGATGTTAAGAAGTCAGCTTTCCTCACTCGCTATGGCCTTTATGAACTCCTTGTGATGTTCTTCGAACTCACTAATGAGCCATCAATATCATGGATTCGATGTAGTGAGTCCTTAAGCCCTATTTAGACAAATTTATTATTATTTTCATCTATGATATTCTCATCTATTCTTGAACTCCGTAAGATCATGAAGATCATTCAAAAGCAGTATTAGAATCGTTGCTTGATTATCAGTTATATTCCAAATTCTTAAAGTGTGAGTTTTGGTTAAAATCTGTAGCATTCTTGGGCCATGTAGTTGATGCCCAAGGGATTCGAGTAGATCAAAAGAAGGCAAGTGCGATTCAAGATTGAGTACATCCCAAGTCAATGACCGATATTAGAAGCTTTTTGGGTCTAGTTGGATACTACTGAAAATTTGTTAAGGGCTTTTTCCAGATCTCCTCACCATGAACCAAACTGACTAAGAAAGCTATACATTTCATTTGGAGTCCTAATTGTGAGAAGTGTTTCAAACTTTGAAAGATGCACTCTCTACTGCCACAGTGCTAGTTCTACCTAATGAAGGTTTAGACTATCAGGCCTAAATCGATGCATCTAGAGTTGATTTAGGATGTGCACTAATGCAAGAAGCTAAAGTAATTGTGTATGCCTCTCGTCCCCATGAGAGGAATTATCATGTCCATGACCTCAAGCTTGTTATAGTAATCTTTGCCTTAAAATTTTGGGGCCATTATTTGTATGGAGTTCAATGTTCTATTTTCACTGATCATCAGAGCCTAAAGTACATTTTCACTCAGCGTAAATTAACATGCCAACTAAGAAGGTGGTTAGAATTGATTAGTGATTATGATTTGAGCATTCAATACCACCCGGGAAAAGCGAACGTCACAGCAGACACTCTTAGCCATCGTGTCACGTTATCTGTCATCATTGCAGAATGCCCTGTTGTTGATGAATTTGCAAGCTATGTATTGAACCTATCCGAGGTGATATGTTCAGTGAGCTAATATAATTAAGTTTCACTGAACCAACATTTCATAGATATGTCTCCATCTTGCAAACCAAAGATGAGAACTACCTAAAGTTTAAACTCATAAATGAAAATGGTCATCATCATGATCTGCAGCTACGTGGAATGGTGATTTATCAAGGAGATCATCTTTGGATTCCTAAATCCATGCACCCATAAGTTCTTATTGAAATGCATCATTTTGGATATAATGTCTACCCCAAATGTACAAAGATGTACCAAGACTTGAAGCAGTTCTTCTGTCGGCCCAGTATGAAGAAAACTGTAGCCGACTTCGTGGCAAAGTGTCACGCATGTAATCTGGTGAAAGACAAGCACCAAAGGCTGGGAGGCCTTTTGCACCCGTTGGAAATTCTCAAGTGGAAATGGTTTGATATTTCAACGGATTTCTTTATGGAATTGCCTCATAGTAGATCTGGTGTTGATGCAATTTGGGTCATCATTAAATGTTTGACTAAATCTATGCACATCATTCTAATCCATTAGACTGACTCAATGGAAAATCTTGTAAAGCTCTACAATAAGAAAATAGTCAGGCTGCATGGTATTCCTAAGTCAATAGTATCAAACAGAGATAGCAAGTTCACTTCTATCTTTTGGAAGAAAATGCACCAAGATCTAAGGACTACCCTAGCTATGAGCACGACTTTTCATCCCCAAACGGATGGTCAGATAAAAAGAGTGAACCAAGTTCTTGAAGATCTGCTTAGATTCTACGTTCTAGACTTTGCTAGTTCCTGGGAATACCATATTCCATTAGTGGAGTTTGCATATAACAATAGCTTTCATGTCTCCTTATGAAGCCCTATATGGCAAAAAGTGCACTACTACTCTTGCATGGTCAGAAATAGGAAGCGTCCAACTTTATGGATCTGAATTAGTTGAAGAAACCAACATAAATGTTCAGGTGTTTCACTAAAGAATTCATACATCATAGGATCATCAGAGTAAATATCACGATTCTCAACATCGTCCTTTAGAATTCAGCATTGAGGATTTTGAAAATTTGAAAGTTAGACTAATCAAAGGTGTCTTTAGATTTGGTGTAGCAGAGAAACTTAGTCCTCGTTACATTAGACCTTTCAAAATATCAACAAATGTTGGGTCAGCAACCCACAGGCTAAATCTCCCAGATGATTTTGCAGTAAATCACAATGTGTTTCATGTATCATTATTGAGAAGATGTCTCAAAGACCCTTCTCACCTAGTCCAGCTTCCCGCATTGAAAATTCAATAATTAGCTAAATTGGCTTTAAAATCATTAGAATTATTAAATGAAATAAGAAGTAAATTAAAAAAATTAAAAATAAATTTAATCAATTTTTATAATGGTAGATTCGCTGTCGAGACCGCAGCAGATCCGTTGTGGGGTTCCGAAAGCAGCGTAGCTTCCTTCGCATATCGCTATCCTCGTACAAATATTGGCACATTGAATCCAACGGCATCCATTCCCCCCACTCTAAGATCTATCAACATCTGTAGGATCGTTCCCTCGATCCAACATCTAATCGCTAATCAACTAAAGTAAATAAATCGGGGTGCATCAGAACCGTCTATAGCCAATGGTCGATCCATCAGATGGTCTAGAGCATCCCAAGCACTGTGGAGCTTCATCTCCAACTCAATTTCTCGTGCCTCTGATCCCCCCCCCCCCTTGATAGCTTGATTTGCTGTTATCATCGTGGCAGTGCAGGATTGATCACATTCTTCCTTTTCTACCCTCAATTGCAATGGCTTGCTGGCAACAATCTCCCGAAATCGCCTCCAGTTGGTTAAGCCGACGGTCCCTCCCTCAGGTCGAGCCTTAACCGTGGATTCAATCCATGCCAACCACCCTCTCCTTACCCTGGCTATAAATAACATAGGATATTCACAGTGAGTCCCTTTGCTCATTATGATTAGGCTCCATTGCTCCTCTCCCTCCCAGTCGATTGCTTTGCATTCCTGGTACTTCCAGTCCCAAGTTCCATGTAGTATGAGGGTTAAGTCTGTATTTAAACTCCCTATGCCACTTCCTGAATTATCCTGCAACTTCAACTCCCTCTAATTCCTCCTGGTCGTGTCTACCCTCTCCAGTCTAGGTACTGTCTCTTTCCCTATCGAGTTGAATGAACTCAATGTTAATTGAGCTCACTAAGATTAGTTTTGTGCTATACTATAGGGTTAGTCTCCATCATGGGAAGCTCCAGCGTGCATAGATCCTCCTGGTTCAATCTAGACATCTGACATTATTGTCTAGTAGGAATCGGGCTCGTCTAGTGAAGACGCAAAGACCCCACTGAACTCGAGTGCTCGAGCTCCTAACTGATCATTTTATGATTGTTCATGTGAGCTACTTAGACCCATTGTGATCATCCTTGGGGTCTGGGCTAGCTCTGATCGATCACCCTGATCGATCAGGCATCAGCATAGCTCACGACTGAGCCCGAGTAAGGTTCCAGCCATTGGGCACCTTCTGTGCCAAGTGGCCATAGGGCTTCGATCTGCCTCACCATTCTGATGGTGTAAGGATAGAGCCCCAAGCTTAAGGATGCCTCTGTGAGGGGAATTAGCTCCCCACAATAAACCCTAAATGCTTGCATAGGGAGAAATCAAAGGATTAGGGTCCTGGCGTCTCCATCCATCTCGCAAGGGGCTTCCTAGCCCAAACGATGTGTCTGAAGTCAAGGAGCATGTAGCAATTCAGATATAACTTTAGCTATACTGATTCAAATGATATGATTCAATATACTATTTTAATCAGAATAATATAAAGAACATTAATCTAAAATAAAATTCTACTTTCTATAATTATAATTTTAATTTAGCCTCATCTCTCTTAAATGGTAATTAGTGAATACTTAATTCATTCCTTTGCTAAATTTCATAATTTATATCTTCAAACACTCATATGGCAAAGGAGAACTAACCATGCCATTAAAATTTTGGGATTAATTAAACCACTAATCACTTCCTAATTATCCTAATTAAAGATTAGTGAATAATTAATTTAATTGATCTCTAATTTTTAAGATCTTAATACCCATGGACTTCATAATTCTTATATAACTCATTTGTGAACTTAGGTCTCACTTTCATAGCTTAATATTGTTAATCACCCTTAATGACCTTAAAATTGGATTAATGCTCATTAGGTCTTCCTTATGTGCAAATTTGATATTTAAGGTGTTAATTATTTTATTAGATAGTAAGGAACCTTTTATAATTAATTAAAAATCAATTTGGAACCCTAAGTCTTAAAATCTCAATTTTACCTTTAGGAGGGGCATTTTGGTCATTTTAGCTATAAGTTGGTTTAAGAGTCCTAAGATACTAGAATTCTAATTAAATGCTTTAAATCAGTAAGATAATGGTTAAGGATCTTCTTAAAATCTTTTATACCTAATTAATGTATCCTGATTATTAAATCTTAAAATCCTCTTAAAATGTACTTAAGAACCATCAAAACCTTAAGATGATCTTAGATCTTTAGTATGGACTTATTAAGTAAATATGCAAAGCTTATGAAGATAGTACTAGTTAACTTAATTACCATCTAACTCAATTCTAATGTCCTTCCTAAATATCTATCTTAAGGAGAACCTTAAGATAAAAAAGCTTTCCATCGATAATGATAGTTAGAAGTCTAACCTTAGCTAAGATCTTAAGCAATTAATCTAAACCCTTGGATCTTAGATTCCAATAGCTTAGATCTATTGAGTGATTGAGCTATTCAATAGATGATGTCTGCTTAAATATGTAAGATTCATTCTTAAAATTCTTTATAAATCTCCTATGTGTTAAAATCCTTTGAATCATCTTCTTAGTGGTTTAACTGATTCACCTTATGGAATAATGAAATTATTCTATAAATTGAATCCAGTTCTTAGATTTATAAGTTTTTACTCGATTATTTTGTCTTATGATTTTAGACTTCAACCTTTCTAAATAAGGATCATGTTTCCTTAATCTTTCAGTCCTTTAAAATTATCTACCTTTAGAGCAAGGTTTTGTGAGAAACTTTAGATTCTTAAATGTTAGCACATTAGATTTAGAACTTACACCCAAAATTGGAGTTTAACTTTAAATCTTTGAAATCTTGATTTTTTGAATCAAGATTGGGTATGGGTTATTAAAATACATTAATTAAGCCATTGATTAATTATTGAACTTTGATAGACGACACTTCTGATAATAAATTAGAACTTGTTAAGTTCTAATGTTTAACTTTAAGGCTGTAAATCTGAGATTATACTTAATAGTTGAATATTTGAGATCTTAAGCTTGTACTATCTCAGAGTAGATAAAATGAATTAAATTAGATAACAATAGATATTGCATATGATTAGTAGAGTTCTTGCTTACTTTGGCCTTTGTTACTTTGCATACCTTGTATTTGGGCTTTATACCTTGACATATTAGTGATCATAGGATATTTGATGAGTATCCTATGTTAGATTTGAAACGTATAAATATTATTTAACTTTAATCAATACATTCAGTTCTTCAGACATCAGTTCAACAGAGTGTGTTCTAGTTCGTCTACCTCTTCACTTTAGTTATTTTGTAATAGAATTGACACAAATTCAATCATGACATGTTTGGATGATATGCGTCTGATTTTGTAGTCCGGCTCGGATCTAGCCATGTGGTTGGCTAGATGATACATGTAGGACTTTCTGTTTAATGGCTTCATTTAGCCAGTTTTTATTATGACAGTACTAACTTAAGCACATCTCTAAATTCAGTTCAATTTCAGTGGCTTCATTTAGCAAATTCCCTATTACAACATTTATACATATACATATGTTTTTTTCCAGTCTCTGCACACTTTTACAGTTTAGTTCAGTTCAGTTCAATTCTTTTTATTTTAGTCTTACTCAATTCTTTATATATATTAGGATGTTAGTTATGCTTATTTCAGTTACTTATATTCTTCAGTCCAGTTTGTATATTCTTTAAATTAGCAAATATTCATATGATCATAAGCATATTATAATGAGTTTTACTTTCAGCAATTTCAATATTTATAATTATAAGTATGATTATTGCCTAACCTGTTGTAACTTCTACTTGAGGTATGTTATTCACATACTTTGTTTAGTCTAATTATAAATATTTTATTTATAACTATCTTGTTCTTTTGACGATTGTTGCACCTCTTTAAATGCTTTCATACTTAGTAAAATGTGATATATTAAAATATATAATTTTCATTAAATCAGTTTAAAATGTACTTAGACAATTGTCTAACATAAGTTTTCTTTTTCTTGGTTGGGACCCTAATATTGTGATACCGACAATGTCAGATTTAGAGTTGTTCATGAGGTAACATCAGGTGATGAGCTTAGCTAGGAGCAGGTCCTTCCCGCTGTTGTCAAGGCGTAGATAGATTTACTTTCTTGCTTGTGAGGACGAGCGTGCCTTTTTATTAAATTCAATTCAATATTATAATAATTAATGTTCTGGATACCTTTACTTTTCAGCACTTTTATACTGAGTTGGGCCCCTGATCTTTCCTTTATATGTAATGGAATGGATGTTATATTTGTCTTTTCTTCCACACTTTAATCTTTTTTATATATTAATGAATGGCTTATAATTTCAGGTGGCATATTCTCCAATTTAGGTGGGTTAGGTTGAAAACCTAACTTGACTGTAATTGGGAATCTATTGCACGGTGACCGCTCTATCGTAATCATGCTAATATTAGTATTAACATGACTACGACAAGGATGGGGCTTCACAGGTAATCCTTAGTAAGTAATGAATGTCACTTAAGTTATAGACCTCTTTATAAACACTGATCTTTAGCATATCCTAAGCATAGTATGTGATGTTACATACTAAGTAGTATCTACCTACCTTTTGTGTAGTTAAACTTAGCCATAGAACTTTTATGTGCTAAGTCACATTTTGTGACTTAAGAGTTCAACCATTCCTTTAAGGTTTCATTCAACTTGTTTGAATGATAGTTGTTCTTTCCTTAGCATTACTTCCCAAATTAAGTATGATCATCACTTAGTTTGTAAAGCTTCCTTATTAGTTTAGTCTAACCTTAGCTTATACAATGATTTGTGATGGTTTAATTTTAAGCCTTAGGTTTGATATTGGATTCTAAATTTAGAATCCTTGAGCTCTTAAGTATCCTCGAGCCTTTGTTCACTAGCTTTTCATCCTTTATTTGGTTTAGAATCCTATATGACTTCATTAGATCTAAAGTCTTGATTTATTAAATATCCTTAGGACCTTATTAAGGTAGTTCTAAGATTAGAATAATTAAAGACTTATAATAGGTTTGACTCTCAATAAATCTGACAAGATACAAACTTAAGATGTTAAGCTTGATAGATGAATGATTGATGAAAGTGAATTGATGAGTTTGATAGGTTAATCCAGTTCAAATATATAATTATAAGATTAAACTATTAATCATTTGAACCTTAATGTTGATTTAAGCTATTATTGAATTAATTAGATTTGTAAGCCTTTTGTTTAGGCTAAGACATGCTTATGTATTGGCATCTAATTAGGCTATTAATTTTAGGATAAATAGATAACAAAAGGGAAATTATTTTTGTACTTTCTAAAATTTCCAATTTTACCATGCTTTCAGATTTCATATGGCATTTCAGTATGTCCTGTTTTGACATGATTTATTCATGTTTTAGAATATCATATCATTCATAACCTGTTATTGGGCACAATTATTTGACTCAGTGCATTGGGCACATTCTCAAATTCTGTTATCAGTGCATTGGGCGCAATTTTGATATTATATATATATATAGCGGTGCATCGGGCACAACTAAGGACTATGTATAGTGATGCATTGGGCGGAACTAAGGACTATTATTGGTGCATTGGACACATATTATAGTGGTGCATTGGGCACAAACTAAGGACTATTATCGGAGTATTGAGATCATTTGTTTTAGAGCATTGGACTCATTTGTTTCGTTGCATTTGGAAAATATTATAGTGGTGCGTTGGGAAAAAACTAAGGACTATTATCAGAGTGTTGGGCTCATTTATATTGTTTTTGTACTTTCTAACATTTCCAATTTTACCATGCTTTCAGATTTCATATGGCATTTCAGTATGTCCTGTCTTGATAAATTTTAGTCACATGATTTATTCATGTTTTAGAAAATCATATCATTCATAACCTATTATTGGCCACAATTATTTGACTCGGTGCGTTGGGCACATTCTCAAATTTTGTTATTGGTGCATTGGGCGCAATTCTGATATTATATATATATATATATATATAGCGGTGCATCGGGCACAACTAAGGACTATGTATAGCGATGCATTGGGCAGAACTAAGGACTATTATTGGTGCATTAGACACATTATAGTGGTACATTGGGCACAAACTAAGGACGACTATCAGAGTGTTGAGCTTATTTGTTTTAGAGCATTGGACTCATTTGTTTAATTGCATTGGGCAAATATTACAGTGGTGCGTTGGGCAAAAACTAAGGACTATTATCAAAGTGTTGGGATCATTTAATTTAGAGTGTTTGGCTCATTTTTTCGGTGTGTTGAGCATATTCCTTTGATTCGATGTGTTGGGCACAATTTTACTTGTATGGATGTCATTGATCACACTTTTGTTGGATGTTGTTGATGCACATTTCGGTTACATATTGTAACATGTGCAATTAATTTGGCATATGTATCTGAGTTCATATTGCATATTATGGCATTTGGTTTACTGTGCATGTTTTCAATACCTTTTATAGCTCAGCTTACTTGTTTTACAGTAGTTTAAGCTACTTTAAGTCATTTACTTATTATTTCAGTTAGATTTTTATTTATTTATTACTTTATATTAAATATTCATGTAATATAATGAATGCATTTTAGTGAGCCTAAATTGTACTTAAAACTCATTGTCAAAATAAGATTTTCTCATTTTTGAATGGGACTCGAGCATTGTGAAATCGATAATTGACAGACCTAAAATACGTCTGCGCTTTCATGCAAGTGTACGTGGTCTAAAGTAATAAGCGGAAAGTTTGAGTTTTCGAGGTTTATCAAACCACAGAGAATTGGATGTTTTGTTACTAAGGTATATCTATTATCACTAATGTTTAAGCTATATGTGTATTATTTAAGTTGGTTCCTGAATAAGCACGACAATCACTTAGTAGAAAATAAGTCAGATAAAAGCGAGATGAGAGTTGGGTTCTCCCACATGATATGATAGATAACTACTGCATGATGATTCCTCAAGCGTTCATCCTTCATTTAATTAGATTTTAATCAAGTGCACATTGACCTTCTTTGAGTTTTACCTCAAAGATTTACAAGTTCAAATCTTGTGCATGAAATGAATACACAGTCTGTTCTATTTTAGCACAAAGACACTTATAAGATTTTGGTTTGTAGTTTTTATCTCATCTCGTGATCATGGAGATGAGGGTTATTAAGTTTAAGATCTTAAAAGCATTGATTCCACTAAGAGCGTCACGTGCATCACACATAGTTTAGATGAGGGATTGATTTCATTGGGCTCAATGACTATGTCACCTCGTTCATGAGCTCACAATGAATCCATTCCCTCCTCAAGTATGCTGAGCAACGGACCTCAATTAGCAGGTCTTAGCATCACACGCATCAACTCTTTAGTTGAGCTTAGATTAAGGTGCACTAAGCTCAAGAACTTTCTCACATAGTTCTAAGCTCTCATGCACTCATAAATCTAGCATCAAACTAAGGTGAGCTATGGAGCACAAGATAATTTAGTCCTTGAGTTCAATAGTCCTTCATCTTATGGTCCGCATTCAAGTCCACAATAGTCCTTTACATTTCTTTAGCAAGTCATTGAGTTCACAATTTTTATTAAAACTTGAGGAATACTTCATACATTTTAGATTATCTATCGACACATGTGGGATTGCCCCAACCCTCCCCAAGAGAGGCATAGCTCTCCATTACAAAAGAGATGATAAAGAACACATACATGGATAAAGATCCTTTCATAATCAACTAAGAAAAGAAATCACAAAATAAGATATTAGAAAATACTATGAACGTTTCTTTGGGAAGTTCTCCGGACTCTTCTTCTTCTTGCTTGAAGTTACTTCTCTTAGGTCCCTAGTGCTGCATTTCTCCTCCTTCTCCTCAGCAAATGGAGCTCTTCCACCCTTTGGGGAGTTCTTCTTCTCTTCTATGCAGCTCTCTTTTTACTTAGGTTGAAGTGAGCCAAGTTTGGAACCCCTCTTAAGTCAAGAGAAGTGGTATTTATAGAGGAGTGCTGCTTCTTCATCCTCACATTTCAAAATCTGCCTTTTGCCATTAAAAATTTTGGTGCAATGATGAATAATTCCACTCGATGGATGAGGTGACCAATATTTTTCATTGTTTTATCCTTCTCATCACATCAAATGACCATTTTCCCTTTTAAAAATGGAGCTGTATCAGGAGGATGGCTGGAGACAAGGAGCTGGTTAGGGGTCTTGTCCTAGCCGAAAGTAATGCTCTGCTCAGAAGAAAGATTTGGCGGTAGCTGCAGCGCGCGGGAGAACACTGTAGCGCACTGCGGCACGCTATAGCGGAAGGTTTTTGCAAAAACGGCCGCTGTGGCGTGCTGGGGCGATTTGTTTCCTTCAATGAAGGGCCGCTGCAGCGCGGTGTGGCGCGCTGCTGCGCGTTATAGCGCTAGCGATTTTGCAAGTTTGACCGCTGCAGTGCGCTGTGGCTCCCGAATTTGCAAATTGTTCCGCTGCAGCGCGTTGTGCACTAGCGCTTCCCAAAGTGCTTCGCTGCAGCGCGGTGTAGCACCCGATTTCACAAAATGGCCCGCTGTAGCGCGCTATGGCGCCAGCGCTTTCGCAAGCTGGTCCGCTACAGCGTGCTATGGCGGAAGATTTCGCAAAGAGGGCCGCTGCAGCGCGCTGTAGCACGCTACAGCACGCGACAGCGGTTTTCCTTTAGAAATTTTGGAAATTTGTCCATATTGCTCAGAATTCGTTGGATAGGCATTTTTCCTGAAATGATAAGCAAAATTGGATTAAGGAAGCAGTTTTTATATGAGAAATGAATGAATTTTTCCTTAAATGAGAACATAAATTATGGATTCATCACACCCTCATACTTAAATTCTTGTTCGTCCTCAAGTAAGCTTAAAATAGTATTTTTTTATTTCTTAGGTATGAAAGTCAACAAAATATAGCAATTAAATTTTTGATGAGTAATTCAAGGCAGGTGCTTAATTGAAATGACCAAAAATCATTTGGCATTAAATTTTCTAATTTTTGGATATGATCCAAGGTTAATAAATTAATCTCCAAGTATTTGTATATATGCTTGGTACTAGATAATGGGGGAGATTCTTTGGAATACTTAGACTAAAGAGGTAGTAAAATAATCAAGAGTTTTTCTTATGAATCACAAAGATAATTAGATTAAAGGAGATATATTTTTTGTCATCCTTTTTCATTTCTTTCATTTAGGAGAGATATTTTTCATCATCCCTATTTTTATATTTTTCTCTTTTCTTTCTTAGGGAGAGATATTTTTCTTCATTCCCAATTCAAATTTTTGTGATCATGAAGTCTTACGGGAGCCTAGCACATTCTTTTAAATTACTTACCATAATCTCTAGTTTTTAGGTCCAATACTTTCCCCCACACTTAGTCTTTAGCATTGATTTAGATTTTTGGAGATTAGATTAACCTAACTTCATTCCTTAGTTTAAAGGTTTAATGTTATCAATGTATTGATCACTTTTTGTTAAGCACCCCTTTTATTTCATATCATTTTTTTTATTGATATTTTTGTGATTTTCATTTCTTGAAAAACTCAATAAAATTTATCATTTTCAAATTCTAGAGAGAATTAGGAATATGATGATCCATAATTTAAATTCCTCAAAATAAAACACACAAAAAACAAAAGTACAAAAACAAATAATGCAAAATAAAATTAAAAAAATACAAATACGACCTATTTATTTTTGGGCTGCCTCCCAATAAGCACTTATTTTAACGTCTCAGCCCGACACGAGTAACCTCAATCATGTGATACCTTCATTTGGGAGGTCCTGAAGGGTCCATCCTCCCTTTTCTTGTAAGATACCTTCCTCCAAGTACATCTTAAGACGATTCCCATTTACTTTAAAAGTGTCATCGTTCGAAGCTATACTTCCACCGCTCCATGAGGGAAAACCTTAGTGACAGTAAATGGTCCTGTCCATCTTGACTTCAATTTTCCTAGAAATAATTTTAATCTTGAGTTAAGAAGCAGTACTTTCATTCCAGGTTGAAAATGTTTTGGCTTGATCAGCTTATCATGCCAATTTTTAGTTTTCTCTTTATATAATTTTGCATTCTCGTAGGCGTTTAGTCTGAATTCATCAAGCTCATTTAATTGTAGCATTCTTTGTGCGCCTGCTTTTTGGGAGTTTTTTTACTGCCCAAAAGGCACGGTGCTCCAATTCTACCGGAAGATGACATGATTTACCGTAAATGAGCTTAAAAGGAGACATTCATAAGGGGGTTTTAAAAGCAATTTTATATGCCCACAAGGCATCATGAAGCTTTGAAGTCTAATCTTTCCTATTTTAATTCATAATTTTCTCTAAAATTCGCTTAAGCTCCCTATTTGAGACTTCAACTTGCTCACTAATTTGAGGGTGGTAGGGAGTACCCACCTTATGTCTCACCCCATAGTTTTTTAATAAATTCTCTAACTGCCTAATGTAGAAATGCTTTCCCCCATCACTGATTAGAAATCTAGGTGTCCCAAATCTAGCTAGCAAGTATTCTTTGAGAAATTTAATAACCATTTTAGCATCGTTGTTCACACATACTAAAGCCTCAACCCATTTGGACACATATTCCACTGCCACAAGAATATACATATTGGTTTGGGATAAGGAAAATGGTCCCATGAAATCAATTCCCCACACATCGAATAACTCTGCTTCAAAAATTCCATTCAAAGGGAGCTCATCCATTTTGCATAAATTTTCGGTTCTATGGCACTTATCACAACTTTTGACAAAGTCAGCAGTATTTTTGAACAAGTGGAGCTAAAAAATTTGGATTGAAGCACCTTTGCAGCTGTTCGCTCGATCCCATGGTGCCCTCCATACGGAGATGTGTGACAATGGTAGAGAATATTTCTAATGTCAGAGTCAAGAACACATCTCCTTAGGAGTTGATCATTGCAATATTTGTACAAAGGGGGGTCATACCAAAAGTAATTTTTAATGTCAATGAAGAATTTTTTTCGTTGGTAGCTCATGTATTTTGGTATGACTCCTCCTGCAAGATAATTCACAAAATCAGCAAACCAAGGGGAATGATTTGAAGCAATAGCATAAATTTTTTGATCGAGGAAAGATTCACTAAATTCGGTCAACTTATCATTATCAAGGTGGGTCAATCTAGATAAATGATCTGCAAGCACATTTTCACTCCCTTTCTTATCCCGAATTTCTAGATCAAACTCTTGCAAGAGCAACACCCAACATATCAAGCGAGGTTTTGATTCTTTCTTTTGAAAAAGATATTTAATAGCTGCATGATCAGTGTAAGCAATAGTCTTAGACCCAATGAGATACGACCTAAATTTAGTGAAGGCAAAGATGACAGCTTAGGAGTTCCTTTTCTACGGTAGCGTAATTTCTTTGAGAATCGTCAAGGAGCTTACTAGCATAATAGATTGAATAGAAGGTTTGCTCCTTTCGCTGCCCAAGGACAGCACCAACTGCAAGGTAACTCGCATCACACATAATTTCAAAAGGTGAATCCCAATTTGGAGTAGAAATTATTGGAGCAAAGGTTAAAGCAGTTTTTATGGCATTGAAACCTTTTAAACAATTTTCATCAAAATTGAACTCGGCGTCTTTCCCAAGTAATCTGTAAAGCGACAAACTTATGTTGGAGAAGTCCTTGATAAATCTTCTATAAAAACCTGCATGCCCAAGGAAGCTTATAATTCCTTTTACATTGATGGGAGGGGAAAGTTTTTTTATTACCTCAACTTTGGCCTTATCAACTTCTATCCCTCTCCTAGAAATTAAATGACCAAGGACAATACCTTCTTCCATCATGAAATGACATTTTTCTCAATTTAAGACTAAATTTGATTCTTCACATCATTTTAAAATCTTTCCTAGATTGATTAAGCAATGATTGAAAGAGCTTCCGACAACTGAAAAGTCATCCATAAAGATTTTCAAAAACTCTCCTATCACGTCAGAAAAGATAGCCATCATACAATGTTGAAAAGTGGTTGAAGCATTACATAATTCGAAGGGCATTCTTCTAAAGGCAAATGTCCCAATGGGATAGGTGAAAGTTATTTTTTCTTGGTCCTCAAGTGAAATAAAGATTTGATTATATCTTGAATACCCATCAAGAAAATAGAAATAGGGATTCCCGACCAATCTATCAAGCATTTGGTCAATAAAAGGAAGAGGATAATGGTCCTTACGAGTGGTTTTATTTAATCTCCTATAATCAATGCACACTCTCCATCCGGTCACCGTTCTAGTTGGAATCAGTTCATTATTGTTATTGAGAATAACTGTTATCCCACTCTTCTTGGGAACCACGTGTATAGGGTTTACCCAAGGACTATCAGAAATGAGGAAAATGATTCCAGCATCTAAGAGTTTAATGATTTCCTTGTGAACTACTTCTTTTATGTTGGGGTTTAAACACCGCTGGGGCTCAATTGATGGGTTGGAGTTATCCTCCAAAAGAATTCGGTGCATGCAAAGAGTTGGACTGACCCCCTTCAGATCAGCTATACTCCAACTAATTTCTCTCTTGTGCTCTTTTAAAATCTTGCATAAAATACTTTCTTAATGCTGAGTTAACAAGGAGGAGATTATCATTGGAAGAGATTCATTTTCCCCTAGATAAGTGTATTTTAAGTGAGAGGATAGAGGTTTCAATTCTAGTTTTGGAGGACAAATTATAAAAGGCTGAATTATTTTCTGCTCCTTAACCAATTCCTTAGTCACTTCCTTGTCGGTGGGGTTCTCATCTTCCTCCTTTGCTAACATTTCTCCTTCTCCCACTTCTCCCATTAACCAAGCTTCTTCTAGTAAATTGATTTTCCAACAATCCTCATTGGGCTTAGATGGGTACCTCATAGAATCATTCACATGAAATTTAATCTCCTCATCCTCATAACGCAACCTCAATTCCCCTTTATCTACATCAATCAAAGTTCTTCCGGTGGCCAAGAAGGGTCTTCCTAGGATAATGGGAATTTTTTTATTTTCATCTTTCATATCCAATATTATAAACTCGACAGGGAAGATGAACTTGTCTACCTTCACAAGGACATTCTCCACAATTCATAAGGGGGATTTTATAGATCTATCAGTGAATTGGAAGAGAACAGAGGTGGATTTTAAGTGATCTATTTCTAACTTCTTGAATATGTAAAATGGCATCAAATTTATGGATGCACCTAGATCACAAAGGGCTTTTTGGAAACATTGGCTTCCAATGGAGCAAGGGATAGCGAAGCTCCCAGGATCCTTCTTTTTGATATGGAATATTCCTCTGAAGTATTGCACTACATTCTTCTGTTAATGCCACAATCTCCTTTTCATCAATCTTCCTTTTCTTTGAGAGGATATCTTTCATAAATTTAGCATAACTAGGCATTTGCTCAAGAGCTTCTGTGAAAGGGATATTTATATGAAGAGTTTTAAGAGTTTCTAGGAATTTGTGGTATTGGAGATCAAGTTTCTCCCCAGCCATTCGCTGAGAATATGGTATATGAGGGATTTCCTTAAGTTGATCTCTAGGTTATTCATTTTCTAAATCTCGAACATCATTCCTCTCTTTTATGATTGTTTCTTCTTCCTCCCTCTTTTCCTCTTTAGATGTGGCTATGCTTTTACGATTCTCCTCTCTTACGACCGGCCTAGTAATTTTTCCATTTCTTAGGGTTATTGCGTTCCCCGACTCCTTTTCATACTCACCAATGACTCACACTAATGAAGGTTGCTCTAACTGTTTCATGATTTCTTTTAAGTTTTGTTCTATTCTTTTTACTGATTCCTCTTGCCTTAGAAGAGTCTGTTTGTGCCCGTTTAAGATGGTGTCAGTTTTGTTCATGAATTCAGTTGTGGAGGTTCTAAATTCGATAAGCGAGCTTTCCAATCTCTCTCTATTCCTTCCATGATTCATGATTACATTGACATTTCTAAACTCTCCATCTTCCTCCTGAAATGAATTAACATACCCATATTCCAACTTTTATTGAGTTAAGAGATTTGGTTTTGGAGCACAAGGATTTGTTGTGAATTTCTAAGTAAGTTATATTCATTTTTATTATGGTGATCATTCCTCTAGAGAGGTCATTGGTAAGCATTATTTGCCATTTCTTTCAAGAGATTGTAAGCCTCTTCTTAGATTTTGCTACTGATAGAGCCTCCAGCAACTGCATCGATGAGAGTCCTTGTAGGAGCATTCAAACTATTGTAAAAGGTAACTTGCATCCACAAAGGAAAGCCATGATGTGGGCATCGCATTAAGTACTCCTTAAATCTATCTCACCCATCATACAGTGTCTCACCTTCCAACTGAGTGAAGTTGGTTATCTCAATTCTCAGCAGAGCAATTTTCACCGGAGGGAAATACTTAGCTAAGAATTTATTAGCCAAATCGTCCCAGGTCCGGATTGAATCGCTTGGGAGAGAGCTGAGCCAACTTTTGGCTCCATCTCTTAAAGAGAATGGAAAAAGCCTTAATTTAACAGCATCTTCAGAGACATCATTGAATCTGAAGGTGTCACAAATTTCAAGGAAAGTTGAAATGTGTGAATTAGGGTCTTCAGTGGCCAATCCTCCAAACTGGTTATTTTGAACCATGCTTAGAGTGGAAGGTTTGATCTCAAAGATATTAGCTTCTATATTAGGCCTTACAATAGCATGAGGAATACCCCTCACAGTGGGTAGTGCGTAATCTCTCAGTGTTATTCCCCTAGGCTTCCTAATGGCTCTCCACAATTTTCATTATAATTTTCCATAATGGCTTGTTGGCTTAGTAAATTGTTTTGTTCTCTCCTAGCCTGCAAGTAGGTTTTCTCAATTTCAGGGTCGAAAAGATATTCCGTGCAAACTCTTCTATTCATACACAATACTAATTAGGCTATCAAGAACAAATTCAGCAATAATGTTCAAAGATTCAGCAATAATAAGAGAAACAGAAAAGTAAATGGTTAGTACTTTTAATTACAAAAATCAAAAATTAAGCATATATGCAAGAAATTGCTTAAATCACTAGTTATTGATAGATTATCCTTAATACGAAACAAGTTCCAATTCCCCGGCAACGGCGCCAAAAACTTGACAGACCTAAAATGCGTCTGCGCTTTCACGCAAGTGTACGTGGTCTGAAGTAATAAGTGAAAAGTTTGAGTTTTTGGGATTTATCGAACCACAGAGAATTGGATATTTTGTTACTAAGGTATATCTATTATCACTAATGTTTAAGCTATAGGTGTATTGTTTAAGTTGGTTCCTGAACAAGCACGACAATCACTTAGTAGAAAATAAGTCAGATAAAAGAGAGATGAGAGTTGGGTTTCTCCCACATAATATGATAGATAACTATTGCATGATGATTCCTCAAGCATTCATCTTTCATTTAATTAGATTTAAATCAAGTGCACATTGTCCTTCTTTGAGTTTTACCTCGAAGATTTACAAGTTCAAATCTTGTGCACGAAATGAACACACAGTCGATTCTATTTCAGCACAAAGACTATCATAAGATTTTGGTATGTGGTTTTTATCTCATCTCGTGATCATGGAGATGATGGTTATTAAGTTTAAGATCTTATAAGCTTTGATTCCACTAAGAGCGTCACGTGCATCACACATAGTTTAGATGAGGGATTGATTTCATTGGGCTCAATGACTATGTCACCTCGTTCATGAGTTCACAATGAGTCAATTCCCTCCCTCAAGTATGCTGAGCAATGGAGCTTAATTAGCGGGTCTTAGCATCACACGCATCAACTCTTTAGTTGAGCTTAGATTAAGGTACACTAAGCTCAAAAATTTTCTCACATAGTTCTAAGCTCTCATGCACTCATAAATCTAGCATCAAACTAAGGTGAGATATGGAGCACAAGACAATTTAGTCCTTGAGTTCAATAGTCCTTCATTTTATGATCCACATTCAAAACCACAATAGTCCTTTACATTTCTTTAACAAGTCATTGAGTTCACAATTTTTATTAAAACTTGAGGAAGACTTTTCAGATTATCTATCGACACATGTGGGATTGCCCCAACCCTCCCCAAGGGAGGCATAGCTCTCCATTACAAAAAAGATGAAAAAGAACACATACATGGATAAAGACCCTTTCATGATCAACTAAGAAAAGAAATCACAAAACAAGAGATTTAAAAATACTAGGAATGTTCCTTTGGGAAGTTCTGCGGACTCTTATTCTCCTTACTTGAAGTTACTTCTCTTAGGTCCCTAGTGCTGCCTTTCTCCTCCTTCTCCTCGGCAAGTTGGGCTCTTCCATCCCTTAGGGAGTTCTTCTTCTCTTCTATGCAGCTCTCTTTTTACTTAGGTTGAAGTAAGCCAAGTTTGGAACCCCTCTTAAGTCAAGAGAATTGGTATTTATAGAGGAGGGCAGCTTCTTCATCCTTACATTTCAAAATCTACCTTTTGCCATTAAAACTTTTGGTGCAATGATGAATAATTCCACTTGATGGATGAGATGACCAATACTTTTCATTGTTTTATCCTTCTCATTACATCAAATTACCATTTTTCCGTTTAAAAATGGAGCTGCAGTAGGAGGAATGATGGCTGGAGACAAGGAGCTAGTTGAGGGTCTTGTCCCAGCGCAATTAATGCTCTGCTCAAAAGAAAAATTCGGCGGCCGCTGCAGCGCGCTGCGGCGCGCTATAGCGGAAGGTTTTTACAAAAAGGGCTGATGTGGCGCGCTTGGGGGATTTGGTTCCTTCATTGAAGGGCCGCTGCAGCGCGCTATAGCGCTAGCGATTTCGCAAGTTGGACCGCTACAGCGCGCTGTGGCCCCCGAATTTGTAAGTTGGTCCGCTGCAGCGCACTGCGGCGCTAGCGCTTTGCAAAGTGCTCCGCTGCAGCACGCTGTGGTGCTAGCGCTTCGCAAAGTGCTCCGCTGCAGCGCGCTATGGCACCCGATTTCGCAAAATGGCCCACTACAACGCGCTGTGGTGCCAACGCTTTCGCAAGCTGGTCCGCTGCAGCACGCTGTGGCGGAAGATTTTGCAAAGAGGGCCGCTGCAACGTGTTGTAGCGCGCTGCAGCATGTTGTAGCGCGCTACAGCGCGCAGTAGCGATTATCCTTTAGAAATTTTGGAAATTTGTCCATATTGCTCAGAATTCGTTGGATAGGCATTTTTCCTGAAAAGATAAGCAAAATTGGATTAAGGAAGCGGTTTTTACATGAGAAATGAATGAATTTTTCCTTAAATGAGGACATAAATTATGGATTCATCATACCCCTACACTTAAATTTTTGCTCGTCCTCGAGTAAGCTTAAAATGATATTTTTCTATTTCTTAGGTATGAAAGTCAATAAAAGATAGCAATTAGATTTTTGATGAGTAAATATGAAAGTCAACATACTTAATTTAATCAACTTGATCTTTTTATTAGCTTCTTATATTAGTTCATATCAAAATAATTAAACTTCTCGTACTTCTGTCTAAGCTAATGGAGTATTACACCTTTTGCCATATAATGCTTCATAAGGTGTCATCCTTATATTGGCTTGGAAACTATTGTTGAAGGAGAATTCAATTAGATCTAGGTGCTCTTCTTAGGTTCCACCAAAATTCAACATAAATAAGCATAACAAATCCTCAAGTGTTTGAGTCACCCTTTCAATCTTCCCATCTATTTGGGGATGGAAAATTATGCTCATGGATAAGTTAGTTCCCAAAACTTGTTGAATTACTTGCCAAAAGAGAGATGTAAATCTACTATCACGTTCAGAAATAATCGAATTAGGTGTGCCATGAAGGCGGATAACTTTATATACAACCTAGATAGCTTTTAAACTGAATCGATTTGTCGAATAGGTATAAAGTGAACTGATTTTCTCAACCTATCGACAATGACCAAGATTACATCAAATTCTAATATTCTTTTGGGTAGACCCATAATAAAATCTATGAAATATTTGACCACATCCATTATAAAATTTCTAACAATTTTAATAGTTCACCTGGCCTCTGAAAAATGGCACTAAGATACAAAAAATGTTATATCATTTTTCATTTTTGGCCACCAGAATATCTTTTTGAGATCCTGATACATTTTACTGTTTCCAAGATGAATAGTATAGCCATAATTGTACCCTTCAACTAGAATTTCTAATTGAAAACTTTTAGGAACCTATAATCTCTTTCTTTGAAAGATAGATTCATTTACCAATTGTAACTCAAACACCATTCTCAATATCGACTTTCAGCTTTGTATATTCTTCATCTTCTTTTTGAGCTGCCAGAGTTTTACACTTCAAGGTTGGCTCAACACTACTTTTAGCCAACAAAGCTTTCAATTCAGCTGATCTAATTGGTTCAATCTTCAGCCTGCCAAAATCTTCCACTAAGGATTTGTTGATTAAAATAGAAAACAAAATTGCTTTCTTGCTCAATGCATCTGCCACTACGTTCGCCTTTATGGGGTGATACTGAATCACTAAATCATAATCATAGATAAATTCTAACCACCTTCTTTGCCTACAATTCAATTCTTTTTCAGTGAAAATATACTTAAGGCTTTGGTAATCAATGAATATCTCACACTTGACCCCATACAAGTAGTAACTCTAAATCTTTAAGGCAAATACTATAGCTACTATTTCTAAATCATGGGCAGGGTAATTCTACTCATTTGATTTCAGTTGCCTTGAGGCAAAGGCTATTACCCTTTTTTCTTGCATAAGGATGCAACCTAGTCCTACTTTAGAGGTATTAGTATATACTTGAAAATCTTTTCCCTCTTGAGTTAGTACAGACTAGTGCAAAAGTTAATAAATTCTTAAGCTTCTTAAAAGCTTCTTTGTAAGTAAGATTCCAAGAATAAGAAACTTTCTTTTTAGTTAGATGGGCTAAATGTGCAACAATTTGGGAGAAACTTGGCACAAATCTTCTGTAGTAGCTAGCCAAACCCATAAAACTTCTAATCTTAGTTATAGACCTGGGTTGAACCAGTTGCTAAATAGCACAAATCATTTTCTGATCAACCCTTAATCCTTCAGCATCAAAGACATGGCCTAGGAATGCTAGACTAAGAATTTAAAATGCTCATATCGAGTCTTGATTGAAGTCTTGGGGGTATCATCAATTTTAACTCTAATTTGATAATAACTTAATCTTAAATCAATCTTAGAGAAAACTTTTGCTGTAAAAATTTTAGGTTGTTACTCTAGTTAATCTAATCAAAACCAAGCTATAATACTCATCCCATTAAACTTAAATAGTCACTAGAACATAACCTTAAAAATTTAGGATCAATCACACTCAATTTGATTAATTAATTATTTTACCAATTTTTATACCTAAAAAATTAGCTAAATTAATTTGATCTCAAAATTGAAACCTAATTGTAATTTTGAAATCCTCACACCCAAATTAGCTTAGGATTAATTTTTGAAAAATTTTGGAAGTCATTTAGTTATAATTAGATTTTATTTAAAAAGGGGAAACTGCAAAATTGGATCAACAATTTGAATAATTGCAATTTAGTCCCCCAATGGTCGTCTAATCTGATGTCGGAACCGCAGCAGATTCGTTGCGGGGTCCCGACTGTGCAGCAGGTAATCCTATGGAATGCCTGTTGTTCCGTGATCTTTGAGCCCTAGATCAAACGGTGTAGCTCTCTCATCGCTCGGATCCTCCGTCATCCATCAAAAAGCGATTGCGATCTAACGGCTGAACGTACACCCGTGTTCAGTTGTTAAGCTTAGACACATCAGAACCGTAGTGTTACAACTGATGATGGATCAGATGGTCAGAACACGTCTGCCCACTATAGACCATCTTCCCCGATCTCTCTCTCCCTAAGTGGCCCCCTGAGATGTTTAAACGATCGTCCACGCTGGCAGCACGACTGCTCCACCATGTCCCCCATCTTCATCTGACCTCTCCAATGGTATGTTGGCATTGGTATCCCTAGACTACCCCCAGATGATTGAGCATGTTACTTTTTCGATGGGGCGCCTGATGGCGGTCATCCCGAAGCCCGATTGTCCTCCTCGATCTATAAGTAGCTCCTGCGATTCTCAGTGAGTCTCTTTGCTAACTGACAATAACTCAAATTCCCTTGAACCCATTCAATTTCCCCTAATAGAGTTCCAATCGCACCCCTTCTTCTCCTAGTGAGCTCTTAATAAGGTCAAGCTTGGCATTCAAGCTTCCAATAGACTTCTAATATCATAAGGAAGCATCGAGGATCAGAATCAGCCTAAGGAAGTTCTTGAATCCTTACAGCTATCCTCATATCATCCAAGTACTGTGTCAAGCTAAATTTAGTTCAACTATTGTTAATGGCATTTAAGCGTTTTAGGTGATGTGATATGATCGATCAATAGGGTGCTGCATGTAGTCTTAGGACTTGTTTGACCTGGAAGCAGACCAGATAGTGGGAAAATCACTGTTTAGAGGGGTGTTGGCATCCAGCCCAATATTTTTGTCCCAAGCTTACTAGTACCCAATTGGGCTACCGGCAAACGAGAGATTTGATTGCTGGAAACCAGCAACCAGTCAGGCTGATTGAACTCGATCAATTGATTTGATCCATTGATATCGATCAGATTCGCGGCAGTGCACTACAATGCATGATTGCAAGTAAGGTCCTAAGGATCTAACCGATCATTGGGCTTGATCTTTAGTCTTATCACTCCGTCTGTGATCCCTGATCGTGTAGAGATAGATAAATAGCGGTGACAAGCATTTTGTGGGGAGAATTAGCTCCCCAAAGTAAACCCTAGAGCCATCATAGAACTGATTTAAGGCTTTTCAGCTCCCAACAATCCTGGCCTTCCCCCATGGGGCTTCACTGTGTAATCAAAGGGCCAGACCGCAAGGAACGTTTTGGGGAAAAAATCAATTCGCGGGATGGTCACAGTGTCCCGATTTCAGCCGATGAAGCTAACCTTAGATCTCTCGCTGTATTCTCAGCGTAGATGGCAGACAGTATCAGGCCGGGTCAGACCCCGGCCCACATGAAATGGAATCTGGTTATAAAATTAAGCCAATTAATTGTAATTTTTTTTCTTCTATAAAATATTGTGGAAATTATTTCAATTATGATTCAATTAAGGAAATAATTACATTTGAATTATTTGAATAATTCAGTCAATTTAAAACCAAATAATATAATCTAATATACTATTTTGATTAGAAAAATATAAAGAAAAACAAACTACAAATAATATTTTAGTTTATCTGATTAGTTTTTCTAATTTTGCCTAATTAGCCTAAAAACTTGATCATGAATATTAATCTTATTTTTTAGCCAAAATGCTTGATTAAAGTCTCTAAGTCTTTCTTAGACAGAGGAGAACTCAATTTTTTGGTTAAAATATTTTTCTATGATTAATTTCACTAATTACTTCTTAATTACATTAAACCTTAATTAGCAAACAATTAGCCCAATTAAGCTATGATTTAGTAATCTTAAAATCTATAGACTCCTTAATATAGAACCTATTGATAAGTTCAAAACCTATTTTCATAATCAAATTTAGTTAATCACCCCTTAATGACTTAAAATCTGATTAGTACTCATTAAGCGTAATTCTGATGCAAATTAGATATTTAAAATGTCTGTTGTATTGTGGAGACCATTTAGTCCATCATGGAGATGCTAATGGTGCTTCAGTGAGCTTCCGGGAAGTTCCGAGAAAATTCAGAACAATGTGTGAAATCCAAGAATAACACAAACACTACAGCGCGCAGTGGCGCGCCGCAGCGCTCCCTAGCAATCCCTCACCCGAGATAGAGGCGTATCGCACACCTCAGCGGTCAGCAGACAAAGAAGCAGGCGCTTCAGCACGTCGCAGTAGAAATTGGCGCTGCAACGCACCGTAGCGGAAATCAGCGCTACAGCGCGCCACAGTGGATCCATCCCAAGCAGGCTATTCGAAAGGAGAGCGCTACCGCGCGTCGTAGCGGTTACATTCTGAAAGGCGAGCGCGACCGCGGGCCGCAGCTGGTTTCATCCCGAGACGCAGGCGCTACCGCGGGCCGCAGCTGGTTTCATCCCGAGACGCAGGCGCTACCGCGGGCCGCAGCGGCAAGCCATTCGAAACACACTCGCTACGGTGCGTCATAGTGCCTGGCTGAGTTCTGCTCCAATTCAGGTTACGCCCTTAGTAAATTGGAGGGCATTTTAGACCTTTCAGGGTTTAAAATTGAGCTGGGTATTTAAGCAAATAAGTTGGGAGAAGTTTATAAGATTGGCATTTTGGTTTGAGGCTTTGCTCTTGCTGTGAGGAGGAGATCCCAAGGTGAAGCCCTAAGGAAGCTGCAGTGCAAGACACCTCTTGCATGTTGGAGAAGAGACTCCTGGTGGCGGCTGCTTCTACTTCTCTTGATCTTAGAGTAAGAGTTTATGTATTTCCTGTCAAAGGTTAAGCTCTTTGTAATTCTGCACTCTTCAAGTCTCATAGTGAAATTTCGGTGGTGTGGCTCCATGATTTTTCATGTCCTTGAGTTTTTCACATAACTTTCTGTGTTTGGATGTTTGCATGATTGTGATTATCTTGCATGTATGTGTTGTGTCATTTTCTACTTGTGATCTTATGATATCAAACTTGCTTGTTGGTAACCATCAACTTAACCTTGGTCCTCAATCGAGTGCATAATCAAACTGCTTCCACTGCGAAGGGTGTGCTCGATTGTGCTGATATTCTATACCAACAGTGTCAATCATCATCTTAGACAATAAGAAACCAATTGGAATTAAGTAGATTCAATTTCGAGCCTTATAACTCAAAATCTCATTTTTGACCCTTAAGGATGAGCATTTTTAACCATTTTAACCAATGATTGTTTTAAGTGCTATTAAGACCCCTAGAATCTATCCATTCCCTTTAATATCAATAGATTGAATGATTAGAACTAATCTAAGATCCTTTAGACTTGTAAGATTAGATTTAAAAGCGAAACACTAAATTTTCCTAAGTTTAATTAAGGGTGGGTAGTGCATTATTCTTTCTTTCCCTAGATCCTATTCTTCCCAAATGAGAGATTAGGGTTAGCTAACTGAATTAGGCTTTAAAGATCTCATTATAATCACTATCATTCACCTCATAGTGTACTAAATTTGGTTAAATCATTCCTTAATCAAAGGAAGGGTATTGTGCTTGGTTTGATCTAATCTATTAAGGCTTCTTTATGTTAGACATAGAACTAATGAGGCTTGAGTATGGGGCACTAGCCATTCTACTCGTACTCAATGCTTAAAACTATCACAATTCAGGTGATAAGTCTAATTTAAGTAGACTCTCCTCATAATATATTCCCTTTCCTATGGATTAAGGTTTAAACTAAGTAATATAGGGTTAGATAATTGTTAGGTTAAAATAAGTATTTTCCCAACTAAATCTACTTCTAAAGACCAATCATGACATAATCAAAATTAACCTGTGTTGTACTAGGATTTAGGAAGTCTAAATGAGATATTCCCTAAATATTGGAATAAAGTATTAATTTAATTATGTGTCAAAAACCTATATTTACCATTTGATGTCCAAATGAAATGAAATTAGTATATATAAACTCCCTATAGCATAAGGATTATAAAGACAATTAGTAAGGTCAATTTGAACTTCAAATGACTAAATTAAATCTTAAATACACTTAATGATAATTAAGAAATAATTAACAAAATCAATAGTAAAAATGGAAATTACACTTTATATTATTGTTCTACATATTTTTTTGATTATTTTGGTATATAATTTTTATATACTTAGACTTATATTTATCAAGATATTTCAATAATTTAATTTATATTAAAATTTCCTAAGTTTAATTATTTAATTAAGCATATTCCCGAGAATATTATTGGGAAAATGGCAATTGATGAAAGTTAACTCGGTCTAGTCAACAGGGCAGGATGAGCTAGGCACTGTAGAATAGCACGAGTCGTGGGTTGCCCGACCTGGCGTTGTTCATCATCACCCAGCCTCTGTCGCGCCCGAGCCGCGACTAAAATTTACTCCTGATGCTGAATTCAGCCCGCCCGGGCATCGTCGCGCTTCGATCTGGGTACCGTCGCGCTCTACCAAGCCCAAAGCCCCAAGCCACGGCTTTGAAATCGTCAACACGACCTATCCCTAATTTTCTAAGCTATGGTTTATTGTGGAGGGATTGTGCTCCCTCCGCAGTGGGCCAATTGGCTCAATTTTGTAGCCAATGGATTCCTTGGGTCGTGGCTGACCCAATGAACATCTAACTAGCACCTGTGAGAGAAGGAACCGCCGGTTGGCTGGGCTGTGGTTCTGGTTACTGTGCGGTACTGTCGTATCCCGAGCTACAACGGGCCATAGAGGTCGTATTGGGACAATTAGGCCCCATATAACAATCATAAAGGTTTAGGAATTGCAAAACGAAAAGGATAATCGTAAATTAACATAACAAGAAGCTCAGGAGAGGGGTACCCTTCATCCGCCAGTACGCCGCTTCACCTTGGAAAATTGTCGAAAACAGACCCCGTCGCGCCTTCCTGGAGATCTCAAATGAGCAACGAGAGGAAGAGAATGGAGGGGTTTTTGTGGGCTACAGGAGGCTGACCGTTACGGCCATGATGGATCGTGACACGACCCTATGCCTACGATCCGTGATCCTAGCCAATGTAGAGATACGTAACAGAGCACAGTGCTCTATCATGATCGGGTGGTTGGATCAGCAGCTTAATCCAACGGCTGGACCGATCCCCGAAACGACATGGATCTCCTGCAATTCAAACCTAACAGCTAAATGGTCATTAATTTATCAATTTAATTAATTCAATGAATAGTAAATTAATACAATTTAAATTAATCAAATTTTAATGATCCAATGAGCTACAAAAACTCCCAAATTTGTAACCTTAACTAATTTAAGGATGAAGAATTCAAAAATACAATCAAATTTTTAATTAGAGATTAAATTAGTTTTCATACTTTTCTAATCAAGTTACTTCAAGGGTTAACTCCTTGAGTTGTTACTTAATTGCATAACAAGCAACGCTATTATTTGACGTGCGATGCTTCCAAAGAAAGACTTGTTCAGATGTTGATATTTCATCTTCTCGATCACAACTTTATAATCCAACTACTTTTGAGTGTTTGTGTATTGCAATTAAGAAAATATATGGGGACGATGAAACAAAGAGAATTAGACTATTGATCGTCTCCTTCTGTACACTTGAAAAGCAATTCAATATTAAAATGGAATGTATTTCTTTGGATCAATTGCAAGTATCAAATTAACTTGGAGCAATTTATTTTGTTTAATTAAAAATGAAGCAAATGGAGAAACCCTTTGGAAATGATTCTACACAGAGAATAGCTTTACTTTACGTAGAGAAAGGCATTATTGTTATCGACATTATGAGGGATGTTTGATTCACAATTTAAGCTCACTGTTTTAACTCTTAAGACAAGCTTACAACTTAATGAATGTCTAAAAGTAACAATGCTTAAACAAACTGTAAGAAGATTTACAAATTCAGCTCATAATTTTAACTCTAAAAACAAGTTTACAAATTACTGCATGTTAAAAAAATCAATTTTAGCTCAGATTTTCACTAAAAACAAGCTCACATTGCATATTTAATAACCCTAAGATTTCTTTAAAGAAATTCATAACTTCAACTCCCAACATTAACCTTAAATCTTAAGAAAGAAGACAAAAAATAACTTGATATGTTCTATTGAATAACTCAGCACCGACAGAAAAAAATCACAGATGGCAAGGACTTGAGGCTCAGGAACGCAAGCAAGCGACGAGAGAAGAAGATAAACATCGGTAACCGAGAAATCGAAATGGGATGATTTTTGGGCCTGCAGATACTTATCGGGACTTCACAAGTCAAAACTCAAAATCCTCCATTGATATAAAATCGAATGGTTGAGGTTACAGCGCAAAAAATTAAACAAGTTGGGAATATAAATGTTAGCAGGGAAAAAGAGTAACAGGAAGCTCACTCAAAAGAAGAACAGCCAGTGTCGCAAACCCGTTTATTTCATATCCGCCATCTTTACGAGATCAACAGCCACAGATAGACTGCGCATCAGACACCGAATGGCATATTTTATCAAAACAAAACCAACAAGTGATTTTTAAGAGACAGTTTTAACAATATCAAGATATTTATTTAAACAGTCATTATATACCAAATATTTAGAAAAGTTATTATGGATTAGATGAGCCATTATAATCCAGATGAAAGGTAGGCTAAATAGCAAGCAATACTTGAGAGAATGAATCAGATACATAAGTCGATCACCACTGTTTGTTCAAAAGAACATATCATAAGACTGGGGCTACATAATCTTATCATCACATCTGTTGATTCCAGGCAGTAATGCAGTATGAGTTAGAACAGTTGAGTTGGTAGATAAATAGAGCAACCAAAACTCAAGCAAAAAGCCTATTATTTGCGTGGCAGAAGAGATTAGAAAAAACTGTAGATGAAAAATAGACCAGATAAATATATAAAACTTGCAGCAGAATGGCACAGTCACAAGAATGGTCACAATGACAATATTCCTAGAGAAAGTGGCCAAGGATTATTTGAGCATACGACGAATACACGATTAAACAGGGAACTCGCCCAAAAATATTTAAATACAAACTTAATTATAATTAATGATTCAATACAAGGTCTATGGAAATTAAAAGGATTTATATTAACATGTTGCCAATAAGAAAAGAAAGGATTAGAGTGTGCTTCAGATCATCCTAGTTCATGAGTATGCTTCAGATCGCCCTAGTTCATGTTTGTTTGCATGATGCAATTGTAGGTGCATTTAATAGATAATCACAGCATCATTAGCATCCAACAAATTATTCATCAAAAAAAATTAATAAATTAAATTTTAAACTGGCACCAAAATTTCAACTTAAAATTGAAGAACAAAAAGAAAAAAACTAGAAAACGGTGAAAAAATGGAAAGTTTTGTCAATTTAACAATCATCAGCACCATTTGAATTTTTCAGATAGGGATAACTGTATAAATTTACGTTCCCAATTTCCAGCTTAATGATAATTGCAAATAAAAAACAATAAAATCCTAAAAATAATTTCAAATAACTAAACAAGAAAATAGTTTGCAGGGGAACAAACATTATGGTCAATACATAATTTAAATGGCATGAACAAAAATACATGCAAAATCAATAAGATTTACTTAACATGTCTGAAATTACAGAGTTCGAAAATTAATAATCAACTGTCACTAACAAATTTTTATCACCATCTTTAACCAAAAAATACGAAAACCCTGTATTGATTAAAAAATTAAACAGAATCAGTCCTTAGCTTTTGCTCTGATACCATGTTGAGAGTGTGAGAAGAGAATGCAATAAAAAGTATACTTCGAAAACTCAAAAAGTCACATTTCCCCATATCCTATAATCCCATTACAAATGGGTTAAACAATTATAAGGGAAACTAAAAAAAAGTATCCTATATCTTTTTATATCATGTAGTAAGCCTATTGAAGAGAAGAGGAAAATTAGAAAAATTAATGTGTTATTAGCTATATAAATATATTTTACGGTGAAATCAGTTTTTCTAATTTTTTCTCTTTCCTTCAATGGGTTTACTACATGATATAAAAAATTACAGGACACCTTTTTTTCGTTTTCCCTTGAAATGGGATTATAGGGTAGGGGAAAAGTGTCATTTTGAGTTTTCGGAGTAAACTTCTATTATTCATTACAATTACTAACAAGGATAGCATACATATATATAGCAGTAATTTCAAATATATATATATATATAGCAGTAATTAGAGATAATTGAAACCGGATCAGCTGAACCGTGAATAAATACATGAAAAAAATTTTAACGTTAATAGTATAATTTTATATTATACATAAGAGTTAATCTATTTTATGAATATTATTGTATTTTAGGATACAGATATCATTCTTGCTTTTTAATGTTAGTCACTACTATGAACTATATGACATCTGGTGACCATTTTGATAACGGAGTTATACAGTATATTTGATTTTTATTTTGATTACAAACTTATAAGTGATGATTTATTTTATTATATAAATTTATATTATTTATGTTTTTATAGGAAAACAATAAAAAAACATCAGGCATTTGATGCGCTCAACAGCTATTTGTGCAACTATTAATTAACGGTTTTGGTGTTGAATATGTAAACGGATCGGTATGTATTAAAGTTTGCCAAACCCAAAACATGCTGGCCCGACCACACTCGTTTGCTACAATGGTAGGCATCGTGTAGACTCAAACCAAAGCCCCCTACCAGCATAACTTTTAAGTGAATTAGAGGAAGGGCTAAGAACGCAAAATGAAAAAAAAATTAGATGAAAAGCGGTATACTTATAGTGGGCAGAAACAGAATGATAATAAAAAATACTTCATTGTTCCAGAGGACAAAATGCCATTTCAAGAAGACAGCCTTGCAGCAACTGATTTTCCTGCACGTAAAAAGCAGAGCGAAAATTCAAAGTATCGCTCAAATTTTATATGAGTGTCAGCACATTAAGAATATCAGTCATCCAGTAGGCTCTCAATTCCCACTGACTTCCTAATATCCAAAGGCTTCACTCACAGCAATGCCGATTCCTCGCTCAAAGCAATGCCAATCCCTCACTTCTCAACTACAACACCTCCCACATAAGTGCCTACCTCCTAAAAAATTTCGATGATATCCTTTTCATAAGCACCAATCTTGCAAAAGTAGGCAGATTTTCCAGTTTGGAACACTATCGGTGTACCCAATTGATGTTCTCATCATCTAATTTGCATGTGAAATTTAAAAAGTACTGCTCTTTTATTAATATTAGTGACACCAGTCTCAGAGGTACAATATTATCTTACAAAACAAGATGAAAAAAATTTACTTGCAAGATGCATATTCAAGCAAACCCAATATGAAAGTGCTAAATTAATCTGTATGAAACTGCCATGATGAATCGTACAACAAAGATTTTATCACTTTCACAGAACTTGCTGTTCAAATAGAAGAGCAGGTGTCGAATCCATATCTTGGTGGCTTGGTTTCATCAGATGGCTTGTCCCGTCAAGAGTAGCAAATATTAGTCACATCACTGGCAAGTAAAAGATGGAATGATTCTATAAAAGTAATTGCTAACAAAAATGAAGATCAAACATTTCAGGTATAAGTGTCAAAGTAGCAGATTATGAAATCATTTAATGTTTAATAAAAGAAATGAAATATTTTAACGAATATACCTGCCATAGCACAAAAAAATTCTATAACGAACAGAAGTCATTCATAGCTAAAGGCAGGAAATCCTTATAGCCTAAGGATAGATTGATCGTTGCAATATTCTAATAGAAACAACAAACAATTGCAATATTAGGCCTCCAAGGTAAAGCATACTAGCAACAAAAAACTGACCATTTAGACAAAGACGAGTACGGACACATTTACAAGATTTGGGAAAAAAAATTGATACATATAACTTAGAGTTAAGCAAGTAATTATCCAATTAAAATATCATATAAATATATATATATATATATAATAGCTCAGTGATTGAAGCTCAGTATTTGTTATCTCAGGTCATTAATTCAAATCACACCAGTCACACACATAAGAAGAAATTATATATATATATATATATATATATAATAGCTCAATATTAAGAACTATTTTTGTGAACAAGATAAATAATATTATCCACCAGAAATAATCTAACATTCACAAAACAATAATTTGTTCAAAAATCAAAACTATTTTTCTTCAGTTTAAAAAATAGCTTTTCAGAAGTTCATCAAATAAAACTTCTCCATAGAGTTATGTTTCCTTGTGACTAAATTTGTTCCATTTAAGTGGAGGTTAAAATATAATATAAATAATAACAATTAACCTCAGAGATCTTAGTGGTTTGAGTTCATCAGAAGGTTTTTCCCATCAAGAGTAGCAAATTGTATAACTATTACATCACTGGCCCATGGATTCAAACAAAAATGAAAGAACTTAAATAAAAATGAAAAGAAAGATGACCATCTTAACATATATATGCTTCAGAAAAAGATGTTTATTAAATTAGTTTTCAAAAATCAACAAATATTGTTTATATTGTTTAATAGGTAAGCTTCATGTAAGCAATAGAAAAAAAAATCTGAAAAATAAAAGAAGAAAACAAGAAAAACAATAGTTTGCTTTCAGGCGATATAAAATTGTAACTTATAGCATGATTAAATGATAAGAATGGTGAGAAAATTGCAATGATATAAGAAAAAAAAACGTAGCAAAAAAGGAAATAGTCAAAGAATAAAAAACGATGGAAACAAAATCTTGTATGCTGAATCTCAACAAAAGAAAGATACATCCCTAACAAACTGGATTTATATAATTATATATCAATCATAGAATTTGTAAAAATTTATTAATTCTATTACATTAAGAATACTCCCATGAGAATACTATATGCATATACATATATACATATTCATAAACATATATATATATAATAAACCAGATGCGTATTATTAATTCTGAAACATTAAGAACACCCACATGAGAGACCTTTATTTCGAATGAAAGTTCCTGCAAAATTTTGATATTTAAGGTGAAAGTCTATCAGAAATAATCTAGCATTCACAATATAAACATTTAAAATTACTAGTCTAGCTTTATCCACAAATATCAACCTGATTTGGGAATCAAGAATGAACTAGCAGAGACAACCAATGCGAGACAGCCTCGACTCAATCAAATTACATCCTAACATGCTCATTCACATGTCAAGTCATGTAGCTCAGCATTATCGAGCATTAACCAAGAACATTGATATACATCTATTTGTTTTCACAATTAATTAACTGAGGATGCGTTAAAATGTGATAATGGGTAGGCATATCTTAATATCAAAGTTCTCCTAACCCAAAATATGCCAACACAACTCCAACCCATTCGCTACAATGGTCAGCATCACAGACCCAAACAAACCAAACAAAACCCAACAACCTGCATAACTTGAGTCGACCCTCATAATTATTTCAATTCAAAATATGAATAAACAAAGCATAAAATCTTAAATAAGCATACATGATTCATCAGTACACAAATGAAGATAACGCAATGAATCCAATGTTTTATTTTTTTCTTAGTGCACAGAGAAAAATTTGTGCTAATTGGAGGAAGTGCTAAGAATGCAAAATGAAAAAATATCTCTGCACAAAAGGTAGAACCTATAGTAGACAAAGAAAAGAGAATGAAAAAAACTCTACAGTACTCACAAAAACAAAATGTTAGAGCAAAAAATAAAATGTCCTTCCATGGCAGCATCGCAGCAACTGATTTTCCTGCACCCAAGGAAGTTGGGTGCATTTTGCTGCCCAATGTTCTTATTCACTATTGCACTAGTCGTAAGGACATCCATCACACCTGGCCCTTTCGATAATTAGCTAACTAAATTAGGCATTGAAATATTTTGTGGTGCATAAAAGTAGTTTGGCCATGGTGAAAAGAGGTTCCTTAAACTAAATTGAAACCCCAACTTATGTAGGTTTGCTATGAAAGCAAAGTAAATGATGGGTCGATCTTCGTCAAGTCTGTCAGGGGAGGCCTAGGAAAACCGGGCAATAGCAAAACGACTCATTTTCCTCTTACTCAACTGCAATCTTATGTTGTATAAGACTTTGATGGACAGGTAGCAGCAAATTTGTAAAGCAATGACTTAAACCACGTCAAGCAATACTCATGAGTATATCATTGTGAAGACTTTTTTTACATACAACTGTCAAAAAACTTTGGCTCAATTAAATCTACAACTAATTTTCCTATAAGTGTGCAGGGAACTTTTCTGCACCCAAATGTTCTTATTCACTTTGGAGAGTTGTGAGGACCTCACTGGGTCAAATATGTCGGGGGAGGCCTAGGTAAGCCAGGCAACAGCAAAACGACTCCTTTTCCTTCTACTCCAACACTATCTTATATTGTACAAGACTTTGATGGTCAGACAGCAGCAAATTTGTATAACAAACACCGTGGCGAGCTGTAAGTAATTTATCACATTAACGCAGTGATATAAACCATCGTCAAGCAATTTTCATGAGTATCATTGTGAAGACTTTGCACTTCTTTTTACATACAACTCTCAAAAAAGCTTCGGCTCAAATAATTATATAAGAGCATACCCAACCACATGCAAAGTCACATTAGTTCAGCATTATTGAGTACAAGAACAAAAAATCTGGTCATGTTATAATATTTTCCCAACCATGCACATCAGAAATAGGTCGACCTAACCCCAACTCATTTGCTAAAATGATCAGCATTGTAGACCCAAACAGAACCCCACAACCTGATTCAACCGACAACTGAAATATTTCAAATAAAAACATAAATATACAAAACATTAAATATAAATAATCATACATGACTCATAAGTGCACAAATAAAGAGTAAAATAAATCCAATGCTTCATTAAAATAAAACTATTTCTTAAAGTGCCTAAAGAAAATATTGGGAAAATTGGAAGAATGTTAAGAATGCAAATGAAATAAATCTTTAAATAAAAAGTAGCAAATATACAGTAGTGGTCAAAGAACACAAAATGTTGAAAAATTCTTCATGTTCCCAGGACAAAATACCCTTCTATGGCGAACTCACTGCAACTAATTTTCCTACAAGTGTGCATGGAACTTTTCGTCACTCAAATGTTCTTATTCACTGTGGAGATAGTAAGGACCTCACTGGTGACACTTTCAGTAGTTAGGTAGCTAAATTCAACATTGACATATTTCATGGCGCTTTAAAGCAGTTCAGCCATGGTGATCAAAATTTCCTTATACCGCTAAATTGAAACACCAACTTATGTAGCCTATTGATGAAAACAAGGCGAATGGTGGGTCAATTTCAATGAGTATGTAGTAGGAGGCCTGGATAAGCCTGAAAACCTCCTTCCTCCAGCTCCAACACTATCTTAAGCTATAAGATTAATGGTCTGGGTAATGGCAAAGGTGTATAACAAACATCATGCCGAGCTGGCAAAAACTTTTTGCATTCGTGCAAGGCAACTAATTAAACCATTGCCGAGCAGTTTCATTGGTGTCAACGCCAAGATTTTGCACTTCACTGTATAACTCAAATTAAGTAGTGATACTACCGACTTGAAGTAATTCACATGGTCCCTAAGATCTGTGTTTCCATGATCTGTTTTCGTGCACAGAATATTGAAACACTGGGAGTTGTGTTGGCTTAAATTATGGGCATCTAAGAATGCTAAAAAATGATATTTTGTCATTATGTGTATGGCATCTATTCAAACTTACCTGTCAAATTTAAATCTCTCGCCATGTCACTTTTTTTTAAAACACTAATTCTCCCTAATTTCTGAAATTTTGAGAAGATAATATTTAAAATTATAGAAACTTCAGTAAATGGACTATAAAATCAATTATTCCTATTCAAAGCTTATAAAAAATCATTAATTGAACTCTATACTTCAAATACTTTTCTTTATAAATTATATGTATAGAAAATATGAAGCAACACGTGAGAACTCTGCTTTCAAGAGCACAAACATAAAAAATCAATAATTGTCTTAAACTGCACAAGTTTAGAACATAAATGCAATGTTAGCCGAAAAAAAATAATAATCAAAAGTTCATTCAAAAGGTTGCAAACTGTTCAATTTTATACACTGTTTTACAAAATGATCGCCAAAAAAAGACGGCCAATAAATAATATTATAATGACAGATGGGTAATGTTAGCATATCTACTAACCAAATGTTATAATCTCACAAGCTTTTTTATCAATTTTGCAATCTGATCACATATTGGAAGTACTTGTGTTTTATAAAGTTCATGATTCCTAACAATACACAACCTTAACCAAAAGATTGTGCTTATTTGCATAAATAAAAAAATTTCATAAATTAACAAAATTTATCTCGGATCACTTATCAAAATGTGAAAGAATCAATAGCAAGAAGTTTAAATTAAAGAATAACAAAGAGAGTTCAAATGGTAGTGCATGTCTGATATACTCATCATATTTATGTAGTAACACATTATAGATTTGAAATCATCACACCTCCCTTCAATTACATTACTTATAATCTATCTAGAATATCAGATCTTCTTATTCAAAGCTTATCAAAAATCATTGCATCCAAAAATTTAATAGGAAACTCTGCTTCAAATAGTTTACATCATGTATTACATATAGAAATTTTGAAGCAGCAAATCACTCATGCCATCTAGTGTGAAAGCTTGGAATGTTGATATTTTATGATAAAATGCTTGATTTTAAGAGAAATCACATGATAATTCTTATTTGATAAGTTCATCATAAATGTGATGCTAAAAAATATGGATTTGAAATCAACACGTCTCTCTATCAAAAATATTTTACACATGAAAAATATAAATATAAAAAACAAAAGCTAAATTACAAGAGTTATGTTGAGAAGCTTCTTCTTGGAAAAAAAACAAAAACAAAAAAGTTCATAATATAAATGTTAGCTGGAAAAAGAGTAGAAGGAGGTTGGTTCATTCAAAAGTAAAACAGCCAGTGTCGCAAAGTCGTTTAATTACATATTCACCATCTTTAAAAGATAATCAGCCACAGATAGATTGCACATCAGATATCAAATGGCATAAATTACCAAAACAAAGCCCATAGATGATATCTAAAAGACAATTTTAGCAATGTCAGAATATATATTTCAATAATTTTTTATTATATACCAATAATATAAAAAAGATTTTATGAATGAATTAACCATAACTTGTGCTTGTTTATAATGGAATGGTTAAATAGCATTACTTATGATTTAAAAAGATCATGATTCCTAATAACAATGTGCAACCTCAGCCGAAAGATGGTGATTATTTGCACATAGAGTCAATCAAAAAGTCAAAAAGTCACCAAATAAAACTTCTCCATAGAAAAATGTAAGGTTGTGTTTAGGTTTCGATCAATAAAAAAAATCATGCATAGAGCAAAATTTCATTATAGAGCGCTCATCAATCATAATAACTTAATTGTTAAAGATCAAGAATTCCTCATTATCTAATACAAAGCAAAAAACAAACAAAAAAAGAGATAAAAAGTTAGAACATTTTTGCATTGGAAAATATTGCACCTTTAAGAAATGAAAAGATTTAATGAGCGAGCTTCATACCGTCCTAGTTCATGTTTGTTTACATGAAGCAATCATAGATGCTTTCAATGAATAATCACAGCATCATCAGCATCAAACAAATCAAAACAATAAAAAACTTGAAATAATTTTAAATAACCCAAACACACTGTTTGTAATTTGTTTGAGTACCACAAAACAACAAAACATCAAAAATATAATATGACGCTTCAAGTAGGGCACAACATGAAATCCAAAAAATTCACTACAAATAAGTTGGTCACATGTGCATAAATTAAACATATGTGTGGCATGCACAAAGTGATAACAACTGACCATTGATGAAGAAATATTAGCATATAAAGGCCATGTAATTAATGAGATTTAAGAAATAAGAAACTCAGAAAAACATGAGAAAGTAAGTGTAGAATCTAGAACATACTGATCCAATATTAATAATAGTGGCACCGGTCCAAGGTCAGGCACAAAAAACATCCCTAGCATCCTTCCAGGGTTACAGCAAGAACAAACACACATTCCATGTAAAAATAGGCTTTCACTCAAAGTGAGAGTACCAAAAACACTTTCAACATAAACAACTATGACCTAAACAAGTAAAAAAATATTAAAAAATACAATGACTTTTAATGATTAATTCTCATAAGTTGATCAGATGTTTCTGTATTGCTATTTTATATTGATAAAAGTAAACTTATTTTATACCTTTATTTTGTTGTGACCAAACAAATACGAAGCCTAGTTTGTTTACTGTTCGAACTAATATATTTGGAAACAGCAAAATGAAGTAACAAAAATTACTTCACCAATGTACATTGCTTATAAAATAGCAATACAAAAACATCCCAAGCAACTTTGCATAAGATAACTTGAAATTAACTCCTATGAGTACACTAATCAAAGAGAACTACAAATGTATAAAATAAATTTAATTTATTATAATAAAGTGAAAACATGAGCTTTTAGACATATTTTTTGTTAGTGAAATAACTATCTTTTAAGAAAAATAAAAAAATTTCCTTGTCATAAAAAAGAGTCGAGCAAACAACATATGAAAGAGCTAAATTAATCTAAAGATACTTAGGTGATGTTATATCATACAACTAAACTATTTATCTTTAAAATACCATAAGAATATTTCATCTGACGAAGCAGGTTTGTGGCTGAGTTCAATGATATCATAAATAAAATATCAGTACCTCAGAGATCTTGGTGGAGTGGTTTCATCAAATGGCTTGTACCATCAAAGGTAGCAAATTATCACATTATTGGCTGGCAAGTAAAATATGGATGAGTTCGAGAGCTCCAAAACAACCCAAAAAAAGCTCCCAAAAAATACAAACATTTTTTTGTTTCATAAAAAAATCAGAATTAAATGCACTTTTGCAAGTGGTGCCCGCTAAAAATACATATTTTAAATAATAATTCTAGTCATTCATTTTTTAGAGCAATTTGAGAGCCAAATAGCATTTTTCAATGTGGAATGATTCTATAAGGATAATTGGAAACAAATTTAAAGATCAATATTTCATGCACAATGTGTCAAAAGTAGCATGTTATGAAATCATTTTAATGTTTGATAAAAGAAATAAAAATTTCTTAAAGAATATACCTGCCATGTAACCAAAAAATCCTACAGCAAACAGAAGACATTTAGAGCTACAGACAGGAATTCTAAGTCTAAGAATAGATTGCACATTGCAAAAATCAAATAGAAGCATCAGACAATTGTTGCAATATTAGGACTTAACAAAGCATGCTCACAAGAAAATGATCAAAATTGAAAGAAAAACACTGGCAATGTAGAAGAAGACAAGTGTGTCACATTTACAAGATTTGGGAAATAGGTAAATAGATACTATGACTTGGGTGTCAAGCAAGTAATTATCCAATTAAATATCATATATATCATCGAATAGTACACTACCATGACCCTTTCTGCGAACTAGGATGAGTATTATTATCCACCGGAACAAATGATTCTTCCTAGGTATATCATTCCAATTAGCTTTTCATAAAGCCACCAGATAAAATTTTAACTTATTTTGCTTCTGAGATGTCACAACTAAATAATATCAAGATTCATGATTACATTTGCCTTAACCGCACTCCTCAAGCAAAAACGACCAGGAAGGATATGCAATACAAAAGAAAAAATGCTACAGTATCCCAGCTCACCACAGCTTCTAATATAATTTTAATTTTAATTTTAATTATTCTCAATTTACCACTAAATTAGATGCGAGGAACTAGAGGAAACGAGCGGTTCGTAACAAAAGCAATACCTTTGCAGCTCTCGTGAGGCGATCCCAGCTCTCTCCCACTGATGTGTTGGACTTCTGGACCTTTACCTCGCGCATAGGATTAGAAAACTTCCTCTCTGCTGCTATAGCTGCAATCGAAGCTGTTCTGAGAAGGGGCGGAAGAAGCTTCGGCTAGGCACAGAAATGGAAGGCTGAGACAATTTCAACGTGCAAGGCAGAGACGCATCGGCATCGTTTTGAAGAGTTTACCGAGCGCTTCGCCATTGAGGCGTCGTCTTTCAAGAATTCGGGCAGGATAAAGGGTGGCGATAAGGAAAATCGCAAGGGAGAAGAAGATAGATATCCTAGCGCTCTTAGGATTATATAAGCATTCTGCCTACTCGATCATTCGATCTGGTCTAGATTGATTTAGACGGTGTGGATCTTTCCTTGATTTAGACGGTTTGTGCAGATTCTGTTCCCTTCTATATAATTCTACCTTATCTAATTTTTCCTTGCCTTAGTTGGAGATTAATGATAATAAAGTTACATTAAATGATCATTCCTTTGTTGGTAAATTGCCCCCTTATGATCATATTAATTAAGCAATCCCTTGAGTTTCCTATTAGATATTTAAAAATTGTTATAATTTGTGGGTATGTATGCAATTATTCAAATATCATGGATATAAAACCAACTATTTAGTTTATTAAGTTATTTAACAAAGATGATGCGATAGAATTAACTCTTGATATGTGTGGGTTTTTATTTAATGACTCTTCACATATAAGTAACTATGCATTGTTTTACGGCTAAGCATTTATCGTTATATTTGCTTTTTCATGGTGATAGTGAATGGCAAAATTATTTACAATTATATTAACTTTTTTAGGATAATAATATTATATGCTGGTGAGACTGCTTTTCTCTTCAGCCCATATTATATGCTGTTGATTACAACTCCAACATGGGAAGGATGCGTATCCCAATTGGAGAATAACACTTTCTTAATTTTCTTTTCTTTTTGCTTGTTTGTGGCAGCGGTTGAGAGGGCACTGGATGCATTTCCTAAAAGAGAAAAAATAATTCATTAGATGCAGGAGGCTCTTGGAGATCAAATCACTATCACTACATGCCTAACTTACACACAGAATCTAGCATAAGCCGAGCTACTCAACAAAGTAAATTCGTTTCGATGATGGGGTTAGAGTCTCCGGTTTACGTTTACCACAAGCCCGGGAGTAGCAAGCCGATGGGTCCTAGCGCCTTCTTTAATTGAAGATAGGATTCAGCAGCATACCAATTCTTTATTAACTCTATCCATGGTACAGCGAGCGATCTTCTGACTAAGAAACTAATGTGGAAAGAAGGCCACGAACTACCATTCTAATTCTAAAGAGAAAGAGAATAGAATTTGCGTAGTTGATCTGATAAAGTAAGTAGTTCTCGGAGAGGAAAAAACAAAACCAAGAATTGGACTTGGCTCACTAACGAGTAAACTTATTAGATCTTGTCGAGGCTGCAAAGTAGGCCACCTGAAGGCCACCCAAGTAGGGTAGGATCTAGTGTATTAAGTTCTCTTCGGTTCTCTAAACTAATTCTATATTTAGAGAGACTTTTTCTAATAAAGCGAACCTATCTATAGTAGAGTAGAGGCAAATACAAACAACCTACCGGTCAGTATGCAAAAAGCGAAGCTTCTTCTTCTTTTGGGGTTAGGGCTTAGCTTAGCGTTTAGCTCGCGACCTCTTCCTATTAGCTTTAGTCAACGGTTTCACTTTAGCATTTAGACTTCTTAGATAGAATCGCTACGCGGCCTACAGATAGCAACCACCTTTGGTGGCCTACCCTCCGGCTCCGAGTGGATTCGACTAGCGTCTCATATATCCTTTGTCCTAAGCCTGAGAAACTATTCTCTCCAAGTTTTGAACCTCGAATTAGTGAAGTGACTTCGTTTGTAACTACATGACTATTCCAGTTAGAATATCTTAGTCTAAGATTGGGAGCTTCGCTAACTGCTCCCTAGGCAGGTAAGGTTGACCTTCAACCTCAGAAGTATACGTACTGTGAATTCCAAATTCATTTAGGAGAAAGCCTTTTTAGCTCTACGCTAATAACAAGGCTACGTAGTAGATCAAGAGAGACTTTAGTTTGTCTTATAGGTGAGCTCTAAGCCCGAACGTAGTGGCAGAAGGGTAACGGTAGTGAGTTGAGCCTACCTCCTACTATAATAAATTCAATAGAATTAAGGTGAAATAGAAAGAAGGCTCGAAAGAGTGAGACGATAGTCGAATTAATTCAGAGACGATAGGTTCTTTAATATGTGAGCCTAAATAATAAATAAAGAAAGGGGAGGTCGAACCAAATGAGACTTTGAGGCTGCAAAGCAGACGAATCTCTTGGAGGCTACAAAAGCGGATCTAATATCTTAATATTAAGATAAGATATTAGTGAGAGAAAGTGGCCCAATACCCTATCTCTTACGGTGATTAATTTACTTTGAGGCAAGCAAAGGCCCGCCAATATAAGCTCAAAGCAAGGACATTTAGATTTGTTTACCAATAAAGGCCGCGCGGCGAAATATCAATGATCTAGTTAGCGAAGCGACTGGGGCAGCGAAGCGGGGTTATTTAACAACCATGTACTGATACGGACAACTGACTTCTGCTCACTAAGTCGGAAGTGGAGCATAATTGAGAAAACCACCTATCTATCTCAAGGAGGTCCTATACTGATAACCTTGATGAGTAGGCATCGCATTTGTCGTAAGGATTGGTCAAAGTGTGAAATCAAGGCCGCGTAGTGGATCCTAATGCTTTGATTTATGCCAATAGCTGTCCAAAGGCGGTCAACCAATCTGTCCTCTCACCTGTGCTAAATTCGGGTTTCTCTTTATGCTTGCTGAGAAAGACAAAGAAAAGTAGGTACAGAACAGAATGGAGTACAGAACTTGGCCATGCAAGCTAGCTAGCTAGCCTTTGTATATATAATAATAATAGAAAACTACTCGGACCTAGTTTACTTCAATGGAAAAGGCCGCACAGCGGAGGAATTCTAGTTTTGAACCGACGCTTGAAACATTTCTCTTCTTTGAAATGTTAAAGAAGATTTCGGGTCAAGTCCACAACGAAACGGCCCTAAATAATGAACGCTAAACTGAACTAAGTGAAGTTCATATCAATAAAAGACCGTTCCAGCTCAGGAAGTTTACCTTTCTCTTTCCAGTTGAGCCTAAATGTTTATGGGTAAACAGAATTGATTTAGGCTATTGAAAGGTTGACCAAAATCAGATATGGGTAATTGAGCCAATAAAGATTCACTAGGCAGCGACTGGGGTTTAGCGCAATGGTGGGAACATTTACTCTAAGATTTTCTTGCAGACTCTGAAAGAGAAGAAGTTTCTCTAAGGCAAATAGAAGGCCACGTAGCGGTCCAAAGCATACTCTTATTTTATTATGAGTTATGAGTTCTTAGTTTTGGAACTTATTCTCCGCCTTCTAAGCGCCCTTGGCTCCCGTTCTTCTTCTCCAAGAGCCTCTGCTTACTTCATTTTATTCAAGCCGTGCAACGGAAGAGAGGGGAGACTGAAATTTATCCTAGATAAGAGAGTGGAAGCTTCCCTAAAAGCTAAGGTTATTTTCCCAAAAAGTAAGAACATTACATTACGTTATTTATGATGAAATCAAAGAAGCAAGCGGAGGAGAGATTAGAGTCAGAGCTATGGGGGGAAAAGGTCTAGCTTTGAGCTTACTCAATAGATTCCCCGTTAGGGGGAGGCTGGAGCTAAAAGTTGGAGGTGTGAAGTGAGCATATCAAAGAGAGGCTCAGTTCTAGAATCCTGTGTTTGTGTCTATACTATACATAAAAGACAAGAAATTGCATCTATTCGCTTTTTAGAACCAGCTCCTCTCCTTTAGCCTTGAAGTCGCTCCCTACTCTAACATGAGCCTAGAAGGGGGAACTGGACTTAGAGATGATAGGTCGGCTATACTACCGCACCTGATGATATTCTCTTCTTTGAAATTAACTAGCTTCACTTCTAGTGAGACTACTTTTCTCTTCAGCCCATATCATATGCTGTTGATTACAACTCCATCATGGGAAGGATCGAGTATCCCAATTGGAGAATAACACTTCCTTAATTTTCTTTTCTTTTTATTTATTTGTGGCAGCGGTTGAGAGGGCACTGTATGCATTTACTAAAAGTGAAAAAAGAATTCATTAGATGTGGGAGGCTCTTGGAGATCAGATCACTATCACTACATGCCTAACTTACACACATAATCAAGCATAAGTCGAGCTACTCAACAAAGTAAATTCATTTCGGTGATGAGGTTAGAGTCTCCGGTTTACGTTTACCACAAGCCCGGGAGTAGCAAGCCGACGGGTCCTAGCGCCTTCTCTAATTGAAGATAGGATTCAGCAGCATACCAATTCTTTATTGACTCTATCCAAGATACAGCAAGCGCTCTTCTGATTAAGAAACCAATGTGGAAAGAAGGTCGCAAACTATGTGAGCGGAAGACACATTCTAATTCTAAAGAGAAAGAGAATAGAATTTGCCTAGTTGATCTGATAAAGTAAGTAGCTCTCAGAGAGGAAAAAACAAAACTAAGAAATGGACTTGTCTCACTAGCGAGTAAACTTATTAAATCTTGTCGAGGCTGCAAAGCAGGCCACCCAGTAGGGTTGGATCTAATGTATTAAGTTCTCTTCGTTTCTCTAAACTAATTCTATATTTAGAGAGACTTTTCTAGTAAAGCGAACCTATCTATAGTAAAGTAGAGGCAAATACAAACAACCTATCGGTCAGTATGCGAAAAGCGAAGCTTCTTCTTCTTTTGGGGTTAGGGCTTAGCTTAGTGTTTAGCTCGTGACCTCTTCATATTAGCTTAGTCAACGGTTTCAGTTTAGCATTTAGACTTCTTAGATAGAACCGCTGCGCGGCCTACAGATAGCAACCACCTCTGGTGGCCTACCCTCCGGCTCCGAGTGGACTCGACTAGCATCTCATATATTGTGGTGGCCGCCCCTTAATCAAATAAGTGTTAAGAGGTGGTCGTCACTAGTACCACCGACATTACACTAATAACATATCCGTGATACTAATCAAGAGCTAAGCAAAACTTAATAGAAACATATATATAGTATAACACTGCAAAATAGGTAGAAAGGAAGCATCCAGACACAGTCCATATTAATTCATTCACATACAATACATTAAATGCAGAACAGTAAGAATAAGAAAATATAGTTATTATACTTTTAATAAATGCAAGTCAAGAAGGTGGAAACATATCTCCTTCAAGGAGCTGCACTTTACTTTAACCTGCTAGCAGCTAAATCCTCAAGCGCTGGATCTGACAAATAATTGTTTGAGAAGATCAAGTTTAAGCTTATTGTTAAACCATCATAAGCTTAAGGTGGCGCATAAACAAAAAGTAAGAAGCTATTATAAAATTCTACTTTAAATTTCTAAATTTGAATATTATAAATTGGAATCTTCATTGAGCTAGGGTTTTATAATTTATATAATACTGCCATAAAGATAATTGATTAAGTTGTCAATAATATAATAAGGAAACACATCCAAAATGTAGTTTCTGTAAATTCGTCTGCAGCCGAATTCACAAATTCTGTATTTGTCGCTTCCTTTCCTATTATTGGTGATATAATTTCTAGCTTAGAGATACTCTTAGGCTTAATTTATAACTTCCCCATCTTATCTCCACAATTGATTTAAGTGCTTCGCTATATAAGAACATCTTTCCTAAATCCACACAGCCTTAAGGAAACCTAAAAATAATGCACGACAAGTTTGCAAGTTAAATCTTAATTTCTACATTATTTTGTTTTCCGCACTGATTGGGTCAAATTTAATAATCAAAATTTACTTGACATGTTTAAGTTGGAAGTGAATTTAGTGATAACCTAAGGAAATAAATCATCAGAATAAATGGAGTGGTTGAGATGGTTAAGTACATCATTGCACATGTCACTTTATTCTTCCAACATATTTTATTTTTCTAACACCTTTAAGAGTGACTCTTTTCTAAGTCTTATAAGATCTATGTTGCTTTCTCAAGATGTTCTCATCATTCTAACATTTCAATATTGTATTGAATGAACTGTGGATTCAAATACTACTATACTCATGTTTGCCAAATCCTGCTCAACATAAGAACAAACCATTAGGTAAATAGGAACATAGCTCCTATCTGACACCCATGGGTTTCTCTGATACCAACTGTGGCGGCCGCCCCTTAATCAAATAAGTGTTAAGAGGTGGTCGTCACTAGTACCACAGACATTACACTAATAACATATCCGTGATACTAATCAAGAGCTGAGCAAAATTTAATAGAAACATACATATAGTATAACAGTGCAAAATAGGTAGAAAGGAAGCATCCAGACACAGTCCATATTAATTCATTCACATATAATACATTAAATACAGAATAGTAAGAATAAGAAAACATAGTTATTACACTTTTAATAAATACAGGTCAAGAAGGTGAAAACATATCTCCTTCAAGGAGCTGCACTTTACTTTAACCTGCTAGCAGCTAAATCCTCACGCGCTGGATCTGACCTATATTCCTGATCTGCCATATGTACATATATGATAGGGCACAACAACAAAAAAGAAAATCTGGTTAGACTTTAATAAGTCTAAGTATAATTTAAGCTAAATATTTTACATGTGTTATTAATGTCACCATTTTAACTTAAACATAACAAAAAATAACTAAGTAGTAGGAGCAATAAGCGTAACAAGAAACAACGATAGTTATAAATAATATTTATAATTAAATAATAAATGAGGCAAAAGCATACCTCAACAACTAAGCAAGAAATAGGCATATACATATAAATAGTGCAGTAAGTAAGAGTACTGAAAGTAAAATATAATCCTAAACATGCTAATAATCATCTGATATATGCAGATTAAATAAGTCAACTCGATCGTAATACGTATAATAGCAGCAAAATTCTAACATCCTACTGTATATAAGCTGAACAAAAAAAATAGCTGACTGAATAAACAATACTGAAATATAGCCAAATATCAAGCTGTACATGAATCTCTGTATACTGACTGCCACATCAGAAGACTTGGCCAAATTGGCCCATATCTACATATATATCAATCTATTCCCATAAATATAACTGTATACACTGTGTGACTGAAGAGGCAGGCAATATTATGCAACATATTTTAGTTATTTTACTTTTATTTCTATGGACAACTTTTAGAAATAACTGAGAAGTCAAGCACGTCTGCAAGACTATACGGGTCCCAAGCCTAACACACTCTCCTCAATGAGAATATTAGGCATTCTGATCTCACCTTACCCCTGTCTATCGGGGCAAATGTGCACCATAATCACCACAAATCGGACCCAAAGGCAACTGTTATCCAATTATTCTAAGTTTTTATTTTCATGCATAAAGTTCTCTTATATGAAATGTACAATAAAGTAAGCTCAAATATACAAGGAATGCATAGCACAAAATATCAAAATAAGTAAGAGACTCTACTAATATAGTGATATCATTTGTTTTCTAATTTAGCCATTCTAACTATTTTAAGTTATACAACTTAGAAGCACGGCCTTATGAGTTGAAAACAATCAGAATTGATCAGGTTCCAATTTAGTTCAATCAAAATCAACTATAAGTTAAATAATAAATCATCACGTCCTAATTGATGAATTGAGATATTCTAAGCTAAGATTCGATCAAGATCTACTAAGCTATGGATTATGAATTAAATACCACAAATTTGGGTTCAATCACATAATCCAAAGGTAAGCTTAAGGTCTATAGTACAATCTACAATTGAACTGATGATTAAGGCATATTATATTAAGTAAAAATTAAGCTTAACAGAATGGGTCTCTATTCTTAATCTAAAATTGAAAGATAAAATAATCAAAATAAAACTATGAAAATCTAGAAACTAATAAAACTAAAGTTCCATTCATTGAATAGATCACTTATTCAATGAATGAATCTAACCTAATGTCTATCCCTAATCTTAAAGAAAAGATCCTATGGTGAAGTGTGGATCCTAGGGAAGTACTTTAGTTTCAACTCTAGGTCCTCATTCATGTCCGCATAATTTATAATTTCCAACTTAGGTGATGATTACTACTTAATTAGTAAGAGTTCTTATTCTGATATCATAGTTTTTAAATAACAATCAAATTCTTAATGATACTAAAATCTATGCAAGTGGTGTACGCACTGTACATAGAGCTCAAGAAAATAACATAATTAAAAGAATACTGAACTCAATAAAGTTATAAGTACGAAACGTACCTTTAAAGCGATTCAAATTTGAAGCTCGACGATTGATTGGAAAGAGACGTCAATTACCGCATCTGCATTAATTGGGCAAAGTACATTTATATTATATCTTTTGATTAATTTGCTAGATCTTAGACTAATGTGGACTCCATCTTTATTTTTAATCATTTATGAGTAATATATTGTTGGGATTCTTATGAAAGGATTATGTTTATGAGCTTTCTTTCATGTGTATAAAATATAATGTTTTATTTCTATCTTTTATAAAATTTCTAATGTACTTTATGAAGCATGCAATTATTGATAAGGAGGATATGACAATTATATATTTCTACATGTTTAAAAATTGGAAAATTTTGTGATATGTACCTTCACTTTTGTGCATCTTAGGGTATGGTAGAGATAAAGATCCATTTATATTTTTTTTTGAAAGTTAAAATAAGAAATAATCTTTATTATATTTGTTGGCTTACTTTATGAAGCATATAATTACATTCTAAGTGGTATTCTAATTACTAATTATGATTACAAATGTAATTATCTTCCAAATTTAAAGCATGTATAGCTTCTTAATAATATAATACAAACATATAGAAATAATATTAATATTATAAACAACTAATTATGATTTATATATATATATATATATATATATATATATATATATAAGTTTCACAAAACATAGAAATGATTTTGGATTCTTACAATAGCAAATTCATCAAAGATTGTTTATAGCATAATCGACATCTCAATACTTGATTTTATGAAACGAAAAGGTGCTGATTTCATTTGAATTCTTTTTCATTTTCTTTTTTTTTATTCTAACATCACATGATTTTATTTGAGAGAAAGCAAGCTAAGGTTCAAGTAGTATACCTTCAAGGAAGAGGAAGGATCGGATGAAGGAAGAAGAGGTCGATGCCAGCCGACTTGCAAGGTGAGCCCTCGGCTCGGTGCTTAGCCGAATGGATGAAAGGGTTGGAGCTCGGCCGAGAGGAGGAGGTTCAGTTCAGCCATGAAGGTGAAGAAGGCTGCTGATTTCGGCCATGGAAGAGGAGCTCGATCGATGAAGAGGCTGCAGTTCGATCGGCCAAGAGGAGAGGCCGTCTGTGGAGGTGAAGGAGGAGGTTCGGCCAAGAAGAGAAGGGCTGCCGACGGGGAGAGGTGCTGCTCGGTTGGGAGGAGAAGAGGAGAGTTGTTGCTCGGTTGGGAGGAGAAGAGGAGAGGTCGTCCATGGAGGTGAAGGAGAAGGTTCGGCCATGGAGAGGTAGGAAGAGGCGACTCGATGCGTCGGATGGAGGAAGAGAGGAGGGAAGGTTTTCGGCTAGGGAAGGAAGAAGAATCGGCTGGAAGGAATAGGTTAGATCTAACAAAATTTAGGTTAGAATGAGGGAGTTATATATTCCCAACTGAATTTGATGAGAGCCACTCGATCAAGATGGAGTGGCTAAGAATTGCTGAAACTTATAAAAGTTGATTGAATAATAAAATAAACTCCAAAAACTGTGAATTTAGTATCAAAATGACCGTCTCGACGAGATGAACGCAAACGTCTAAAAATTATTGAATTTGTACGAGTATTTTATTTTATATGATTTTTTAAGTGAAAAACTTTAAAAATTCGCTACGATTATTCTGGAGCCCAAAAATTTACGAAACTTAAAACATAGAGTCCTCTTATAATGCGTAACTCAGATCTACAAAAATTTCTGAAATTCGAATTTTATTTTATCTTTTATCAACTCCGGAACTTTAAACTTGCCGAATTTATTTAGGACGATCTGGGACCCCGATTGCACTCAAATTTTGGCAAGTGGATCCCCTCAATTTGCTTTATTTGAGGATATTTGTATTTGATTTTTATTTGGCTAGAATTGAAATTCTAATTTTGACTTAATCCCCTTAAATTTAGAGTTAATCACGCTAGTAACAACACCGGGTTGTCACATATATCCTTTGTCCTAAGCCTGAGAAACTATTCTCTCCAAGCTTTGAACCTCGAAGTAGTGAAGTGACTTCATTCATAACTACATGACGATTCCAGTTAGAATATCTTAGACTAAGGTTGGGAGCTCCGCTAACCGCTCACTAGGCAGGTAAGGTTGACCTTCAACCTCAGAGGTATACGTACTGTGAATTCCAATTTTTTTTAGGAGAAAGCCTTCTTAGCTCTACGCCAATAACAAGGCTACGTAGTAGATCAAGAGAGACTTTAGTCTGTCTTATAGGTGAGTTCTAAACCTGAACATAGTGAATGTAGTGGCGGAAGGTTAACGATGGTGAGTTGAGCCTACCTCCTACTATAATAAATTCAATATAATTAAGGCGAAATAGAAAGAAGGCTCGAAAGAGTGAGACGATAGTCGAATTAATTTAGAGCCGATATGTTCTTTAATATGTGAGCCTAAATACTAAATAAAGAAAGGGGAGGTTGAACAAAATGAGACTTTGAGGCTGCAAAGCAGACGAATCTCTTGGAGGCTACAAAAGCGGATCTAATATCTTAATATTAAAATAATATATTAGTGAGAGAAAGTAGCCCAATATCCTGTCTCTTACGATGACTAATTTACTTTGAGGCAAGCAAAGGCCCGCCAATATAAGCTCAAAGCAAGGACATTTAGATTAGTTTACCAATAAAGGCCACGCAGCTGAATATTAATGATCTAGTTAGTGAAGCGACTGGGGTAGCAAAGCGGGGGTTAGGCTAGGATCTTTTGTCTGTCCATAACTCGTCACGCTCAATGTAGCTGGGGTTATTCAACAGCCATGTACTTGATATGGACGACTGACTTCTACTCACTAAGTCAGAAGTGGAGCATAGTTTGGAAAACTACCTATCTATCTCAAGGAGGTCCTATACAGATCAACATGATGAGTAGGCATCGCATTTGTCGTAAGGATTGGTCAAGGAGTGAAGTCAAGACCACGTAGTGGATCCCAATGCTTTGATTCAACTAGTAGCAAAGGATTGGTATCATGCCAATAGCTGTCCAAAGGCAATCAACCAATCTATCCTCTCACTTGCGCTAAATTCGGGTTTCTCTTTATGCTTGCCGAGAAAGACAAAGTAAAGTAGGTACTGAACATAACGGAGTACAGAACTTGGCCATGCAAGCTAGCTAGCTAGCCTTTGTTTATATAATAATAATAATAGAAAACTACTCTGGCCTAGTTTAATCCGTGCATAAACGGCATCACGATAGCGCGCGGAACCATTTTCCGCCCAGGCGCACCCAAACCCGCGATCGCACGCTACAGCGCGCTGCAGCAGTTTGCCGCAGTTTGCCCAGATTTTCTGTCTTGGGAATATATATTCAACAAGTCATGACCCTTGGGTTCCCAAGGCAATCAAAAGTTGCTGAAAAAGCTGCCCCCCCCCCCCCCCCTTCACATGGATCACAACATTAATGGCATGAGGAAGACCATTTGACCATCTTCTCTTGCCTTGAATATTTGGGCTATAAATAAGGAGGGAATGGGGGGAGTTATCCTTGCACTTTCTCTTTATCTTCTTAGAGCTCTTGATCATCCTAAAACTCTCATCCAAAGCAATGTATTTCGAGAAGAAAATAATTACTAGGAAGGATGTTGAAGCTTCCTCATCCGGAGGAACTTTCAACACGAAGAGGTTCTCTTCGGCGGAGGCCGAGCACCGTTACACCTCCATCACTTCCCAATGGAAGTTGATCCCAGAGAGAAGCTTCAGCGTTGCCTATCCCGTCCCTCATGAACAGGTCACTCCTAGAGGATGGAAAGAGTTTGTGACCAAGAGAGCTCCCACATATACGGCGATCGTCTAGGAAGTGTATGCCAATGCAATTGACGCATCCGGGCAGCGGATGTTCTGTCGGGGAAAGGGTGTCACCCTAGGAATTACTCAAATAGAGCAATTCTATGGGTTGTAGGAGGTAAGCTCTTGTTCGTACTCTGATCTCTTGGACTCTCATTTTTGCCGCGCTCTTGTTACGGAAATCGTCAATGATGACACCGAGTGGGAAGGGGGACTCGCCAACATTCCTAGCTTCGAATTAACGGAGACAAGTAGTGCATTGCTAATCTTCATTTCTAGCTATGTCATGCCCATGAGTCACTTAACTGAAGTGACCCATGCCTGAGCACTCCTTTTGTGCTCGTTGGTTAGGGCGGGCAAAATCTGCATTTCAAGCATAATCTTTGAGCATATTTGGAAAACTCTCAAAGGTTCATGCGCGGCATTGGCCTTTGGGTCTTTGATTTATGGGTTATGCGAAGCCCAAGGGGTAAAGATCCTCTCCTCCGACGCCATTGTTCCCCCCAGCATTGCCCTGCACCCCTCGAATCTTAACGTCCGGGCAAGTGAACGTAAAATGCCCAAGAAAAGAAGGGGCCCAAAGGAGGAAGCGTCTGCACCTTCTGACTCGCATCTCACAAACCAAATCTTGATGCGCCTCCATAATCCAAACACGGAGCTTAGTAAGGCTCTAGCTACCGATATGGGGTTTTTCAAACAAAAATACGTCCAACAGCGCCAGTTCCAATCTGAATTTCATGAATGCCTCGGGATGTTATTTGATTATTGGAATTTGCACGGCGGACCAGACACCTTTATGTTGCCAAGGCCTCCCATCGGTGCACCCATACCGGAGACGCGCTACCCTACCGAGACGGCGTATGTGTCGGAGGAAGACGATGATGGGGACGATGATAACTAAATAGGTTGTATTTGTTTTTTTTTTAATTTTTCTTTTTATCCTTATTTTATTTGTTTTCATTTTGAGATTTCAATTTATTTATTTTCATATTCTCATATTTATGAGTTGTTCTTAATCGATATAATTTTTCTGAATTTTTCAAAAGTAATAAAAATCACAAAAATGTAAAAATTCAATGATAATATAAGTAAAAGAATGCTTAGCAAAAATGATTAAATGAATTATAAGCAATAAAATGTTGATATTGGGGAATGAATAGAGAAAAATCTAAATCTCCAAAAATTTTAAATAAGTGATTGAGCTAAGTATGAGGGAAGGCTTAGGACTTAAAATTAAAAAACTATGATATGAATTCTAAATGGAGTGTGCTAGGCTCCCGTAGGACTTTATGATCACAAAGATGTTAAGGATGAAGAAAAATATCTCTCCCTAAAAAAGTTGAAAAGAATAACATATTAATGAAAAAAAAATGGGAGATGATGAAAAATATCTCTCCCAAATGAGCAAAATGAGAAAGGATGAAGAAAAATATCTCTCCTTTAATTTTTTCATCTTTGTGATTTGTAAGAAGGAGCACATATGACACAACTTTAAGAGTCTCTAAACTATGTCTTTAGTCTAAAAGTTTAAATGTATTGAACCCATCACCTATGATTAAGCATTAAAAATTTAAACATTTGGAGATTTAGTGACTCAACCACCTTAGTGACTCAATTGAAACATTATTATTGTTACAATGTTCATTTCATTTCTGCCATTGCACACATTTTTTACTTAAACTTATTTTATATTATATTATTGTGACTTTCATCCCTCCAAAAATAGAAAAAGTTTATCATTTTGAGCTTACTCGAGGACGATCAAGAATTTAAGTGTGGGGTGTGATGAATCCATAAATTATATCTAAATAAAGGGGAAAATTCATCTATTTAAGCTCTTTATGCTGTTCCTAAAATCAATTTTTTCTATGTATTTCAGGAAAATGGAATCCAAAGGAGTTCTAAGGCATTTCTGCAAGTTTTTAAAATTTACTAAAGGAAAATCGCTGCTTTTTTACCGCGCGCCGCAGCGAATTGCAGCAAAAATATCTAAACTTTATGAAAATTAATTAAACAGTGTTTTTCGCAGAATTCACCGTTACAGCGCGCGGTCGCGCGCTGCAGCAGTTTATAGCGAAAAATGCTTGACTTTATAAATCGGGCCGCCCAACTAATTGAACAGTGTTTTTCGCGGAATTCACCGCTACAGCGCGCAGTCGCGCGCTGCAGCGGTTTATAGCGAAAAATGCTTGACCTTATAAATTGGGCCGCCCAACTAATTGAATAGTGTTTTTTGTGGAATTCACCGCTACAGCGCGCGGTCGTGCGCTGCAGCGGTTTATAGCGGAAATACTTGACTATATAAATCGGGCCGCCCAACTAATTGAACAGTGTTTTTTGCAGAATTCACTGCTACAGCGCGTGGTCGCGCGCTTGCAGCGGAAATACTTGACTTTATAAAATGGGCAGCCAAATTAATTGAACAGTATTTTTCACGGAATTCACTGCTACAGCGCGTGGTCGCGCGCTGCAGCGGTCTGCTGCAGAAATATTTCTAACTCTATAAAAGCAGGAAAAAGAACTAATTAAATAGTGTTTGCGGAATCGACCGCTACAGCGCGCGGTCGCGCGCTGCAGCAGTCTACAACCGGGGCTTGGCTAATATGCTAGGGACCAGGGTATGCTAAAGCACGCCACAGCGCGCTGCAGCGGCCCGCCGAATTTTTTCTCAGACACTGCATTTAATGAGGGTGGAGACATGACCTCTATCCTAAATTTTGTCTCCAGCCACCATTTTCTGCAGCAACCGTTTTTTTTTTGTTAAAAAGGGAAACTTTGAGGTGATGTTTTGGGTAAAAAAATGAGATTATTATCACCTCACCATTAATGGAAAAATATTGCAATGATGAATTCAGAATTCTTTATGGAAAATTGGGTTGTAAATGAAGAGAAGAATTCAGCCTCCCCCCTCCTATAAATACCCCTCCTCTTGACTAGAGAGGGGTTCACAATTTTAGCAAAAATCCACTAAGTAAGGAGGGGAGTCAAAGGAAGAGGGAACTCCCCAAGGGTGGCAAGGCAAGCTTTTACAAAAGGAGAAGAGGAAGAAGGCAGCACTAGCGACCTAAGGAGAGGATAATTAGAAGGAGAAGAAGAATTCCGAAGAACTTTTACGGAGCATTCCTAGTATCTTCTAAACTAAATCTTGTATTTTTTCTTTAGTTGACCATAAAAGGGTATTTATCATGTATGTGTCTTCCTTATTTTCTTGTATAATGAGTGGCTAAACTCCCCTTGGGGAGGGCTAGGATGAAGTCCCATTTTGCATGATGTAATATGGATGTATGAATGTTTTCCCTCAAGCATAATGTATTTGTGATTTTAATGCCTTACTAAGAAATTTTCATCTAATTAGTCTTGATGTGTTTATGAGAAAAGAACTAAAAAATCTAAGATTTAATTGTCTTGAGCTCCTTAGCTCACCTTAGGTTGGATGCTAGATTTTAAGTGCATGAAAGCTTAGAACCATGTGAGAAGGTTCTTGAGCTCAATGTACCTCAATCTAAGCTCAACCAAAGAGTTGATGCAAGTGATGCTAAGACCCACTAAATGAGCTCCTTAGCTCAACATAATTGAGATTGAGTAATGAAGTGTTGAGTGCTCATGAACTAAGTGACATAGTCATTGAGCCCAACATGTGATTCCCTCATCTCAACTATGTGAGATGCGAGTGATGCTAGTAGTGGAAATTAATACTTATGAGATCCTAAGATTTAAGAAAATTTAAACTCTCTTTGAATAAAGAGAAAATAAATTAACTTTAAATCTCAAGAATCTTATAGGAATCTTTGTGCTAAAGTAGAATCGAATGTAAGTTCATTTTGTGCACGAGATTTGAACTTGCAAGCCTTTGAGCTAGACTAAAGGACAATAATATGCACTTGATTTCAATTAAATTAAATGATAAAGCTTGAGAAACAAATCTACATGAGTATTATATCATAGCATGTGGGATGGTCCCAACTCTCCTCTTTCTTTAATCTTGTTATTTTACTTAGTGTATATTTGTGCTAATTTTAGACTAACCAACCAATACATATTATAGCTTAAACATTAGTGAGAATAGATATACTTTAGTGCCAAATCAACCAATTCTCTGTGGTTTGATAAATTCTCGAAAAGTCACACTTTCCACTTATTACTTCATACCACGTACACTTGTGTGCAAGCGCAGACGTGTATTTCCAGTCTGTCAAGGTAGTTAGATGAACTTGAACGTAATTAGATGAACTTGAACATAGTTATCTGAGTCACTGATATTAAAACTATACTATATATACGATATACAACAAGAGACGCTAAATTATCTGAAACTGAAATACTTGATTTCACGTGATATTATATCTCGTAGATAGAAGAGAGAATTTAGGCCGTGTAGCGGATAGTTTAGAAAGAGAATCTGAGAAGCTTCTAAGCCGTCTCGTATAAGAAATTGAAGATCTCATATCTCATCATCCGTATCTAAGAACTAAGAAGCGAACGAGGCTACCACACTCTTTATTCTTTGATTTTCTTGAAAAAGCGAGAGACTTGAAATAATTAGGATCGTTGCGTGCCAAAAAGATTGAACTATTATCAATCAGATAAGGTTGCAAAGCAAAGGCCGCGTAGCGGGTTACTCGTTTCTAGTAACCAAGTTACTTCGGCTTTCAATCAAGGTTTCATAGTTGAGCAAAGTTTATTCAAAATCAGATTCAATACGACATGTGGAATTCTTTCTCTCATGGTTCGCGAGTTGACGCTACAGCTAGACTAATTAGATTAGAGGGGATGCTATTTGAGTTGGTTATGCATGCTATCTGTGGGTAGGAGCAGAGCATAATCTAAGGGCTACCTTAGATTTTGTATGATCTCTATTACAATTACAGTGATACGGAGTTCTTAGAACCGCTTTTCCTGCCTGACAAAAAAAAAGAGGCTGCGCAGCGGAAGAAAACCTACTCTAACATGTCATAAGAATTCACTCACAATGATATAAAAACAAAAGAGCCTTTGTTCTTTCAAAGTTTCTTCCCAGCCGCTAGCTATTCGACTCTCGTCTCACTCTAACCTAGTCACTTCGCTAGAACCAGCTCCTTATCAGTCCCTCCAGGCCACCTACATTCGACTAAAAAAAACAACACCTTCATCCGCTATGCGACCTTCGCCTATCGGCTCACTAGATCCTACCCTCCGGGCCTTTTGGACTAGCATCTCACTCTTGAACTAGATAGAACATAGGCGGCCTCCGGTGCCCTACCCTACCGGCTTCCCTTTTTCATCCAAAATCTTACTTTGATCTGCTCACCCCTAGAATCTAAACCTAACACCCCCCATACGAAGCCCGCTTTGTTGCCCCTTTTCACTCCCTAATTTGAAAGACATTCTGATTCTGGTGTTTATTTCTAAGTGAGGCCACCCTCCGGGTAGTATTTGTAGGCCACACAGCGGTTCTATCTAAGAAGTAGTGGTTGTATACTCACAGAAGACGATTACACAATTTTATGTGGAATAAAACAATATACAGGTTCATGTAGCTAACAGGAGTGAGTGGTGATGTTCTATTCTATCTTCTTGTGCTCTTATTCTATTGAATGGCTAAATGGTAATATTCTGACCCTTGGCTTATTATCAGAAAAGTTGCAAGAAGTTCCGAGATTAGCTTGATATAAACAGCTTTGCTTCTTACCTTGAAAATGTTGCAGGTAATCTTTTCTTGGGCCCGGAGCACCGTAAACTAAACTGAACCTAAGAAAAGAAACCCGGATCTTTTCATTGGCCCTCAAAATTCGAGAAGTCGGGCTCAACTAATGACGCCAGTGAAAAAGTCTTAGGTAGAAGCTGCAAGAGGCCAGTTTAGCATTTCTTAGAAGTAGAAGCACACACGCTGTTCAGTTGAGTGGGAGAACAGGTACGCAGTATTGGCCCCTTTATTTAGTTTAGGGGAGTTAGTTTTGTAATAGTCAGATGAGCGTAATCAAAGTTTCATAGTAGTTAGGGAAAGAGATAATTCTCGAGTCATAGTATCATGCTATGCATATAACATTTCTCATTTGTTCAAGCTGAAACTTCTAAATCAAATAAGAAATGAATCTAATCCTAATAGGATGAGAATAATTAGTACTTATCCTTAGAATACTATGTTTCGGACCGCTACACCGCCTGATCCTTATATTACTATATAAATAAGTCTTAGTCCGCTACGTGACCTGATCTTTATAATCCACTGCGTGGCCTCTTCTTATTCCCTTAGGCAGAGAATCTTTTCTAGGAGCAAAATCGGGAGGTCAATAAATTCTCAATTATCCTGGTCCTATTGAACAAACCAGTCACTTCATATCTGGCAGTGAGGAGGAACTTTCAGAAGGCAGTGTATAAGGCTAAGGAGGCCCTTTTGAGAGCTTTCAATTTTCATAGTACTCTTCCAGTCTAAGGGGTGTAGGATTTTTCTTGAGTTCTTGTTCAAAAAAGAATCTACTCATATCAGTAGTTGTTCTACGAGAGCCATATTAGGCTCTTGGAGAAAGTTGATTGACCAGAGGAAAGCTAGGTTCGGTTCAGAGCAAGGCCACCTGGTAGGCTCTTGGATCTAAAAGAGTGAGACAAGGCTGCGAATCTAATTCCGTTATGTGGCCTCAATAGTGAGCAAAAAAAGGGCGAATGAATGTAATTGTGAGACGTAAGTCGAAGCAGTAGGACTGATAAGGAGTTCGGAGATAGTTATGAGCTTGAGAACGGTCTTTCTGAAATAAGAGAAGAAGAGTTGACTTGAAACTTTGTAGTTGAATTTGAACTTGAAATCCGAAATCTCTTATAGAAGAAGAAAGAAGAAATCGCTAATATAAGAAGTTAGCGCGTGCACGAGGTAAGGGCTTTCCCGCCCTGTGGGCTTCTTTTTCAGTTCGAGGCCCCGTAGGGGAAAGTGAGATCTATGAGAAACGGGTTTGGGATTCTGAGTTATGTTCAGTAGCCATTTCAAGAAGGTTCTTTATATTGTGAGCTAGAGAAATCGAATTCAGGCTACGAAGCAGGTAAGGTAGGCCACCCGGAGGGTAAGTTCTGTAGGTTGCTATCAAGTGAGACGCTAGTAGAATATACGAAGAGCTTATAAGTGAATATGGACCGGAGGTTTTGTTCTGAAGTAAAGGTCCCTAGGTTAGCGCTATAATCATTTTCAACTTTAGAATCTCTTGTAGTTAGCGATTCCTTTCCTAAGTTAGTGGAGTCAGTAGTTTGCGTAATATAATAGTAGCGGAAGCAGGAATAGTTTCAGTAAAGAGCGCTGGTTACCACCAAATTCTATATATATGTGAGTAGATAGACGTTACGTTATATGATAGATAGGCAAAGAACTTCACCGTGGTAGGTAGTTAATATGTTTAGGAAAAGTCAAGAGACCGGAGCTAAACAACTTAAGGTCCGAATTCTATTACAGTAGGTGAGCATATAAGATAGCCAAAGTCTATTAACCTTTGATTTAGATATATGCTCACGATTTCAGAAATTTGACTCTCGTCTCACTCTTTCATAGCCAAGTTTTATCCCAGAGGGATATTGAATATTGAGATTGATAGGCTCATCCCCTGGAGGGTATGGGGTAATAAAGACTATAGATAAGAGCTGGAGCCCAAGTCTTCTTTGTCTTTCTTGTTCCAAATCTGAATCAAAATCCTTGTAGAAGGTCTCGGGCCCTTGAGGATATATAGGAACCAGAGTCTGAAGTGTTTGAATCTAGAAAGTTCTTACTATATTTCAGGTGGAATACAACTTTTTAGAATCCAAAACCTTGGCTCAGGACCAGGAAAGGAAGGAAGCTCTAGATCAAAATGGCTATAGAGATAGAGATTCCCTTATGAGCTCAAAGTATCCTTATAGAAACTCTAACTTATTCCTTTTTCTAAATAGGTATAGAATCTTTAAACACGAGAAGAGATCGACATAATTTTGATTTGAAATGAGGAGAAAAACACCGGACCCTATATTTTCTAGGTCAGGGCATTTATGTGTGACTGTAGAGCATTAGGTTCACCTATAGAAAGAACTCGGGTTCACGGGCAGCTACATAAACCCTATAGAAGAGCTTATAAGCAAATCGAAGGCAGCGAAGCTGGGCCAGTCGATGGCAGCAAAGAAAATTAGTTGAGGGGTACGGGGACCCCTACATTCTGTAAATGATCTTTCTGGGGATCGATAGCTCTTTGATTGAATTCTTGGTTCTTGTTATTGATCCAATGCGGAGACAAGGTCTGTTCATTATACCCTGAATGACTTGTTTAGAAGTCTTGGTTACTTTTGAGGATTAGAGCATCTTGGGTGGAACTAGATTCATTTATCTACTGTTGGCAGTAGTGAGCTGAACGTAATGTTTGAAGACAAGGCTTTTTTCTCAGGATTTGATTCGCCCCTTGGCCAATTTTGGCAAAACGATCGGGTGAATCGAATAGGCGAGAGAGTTCAGGTTTCAAAGGCTATAGAAGATTCAGGATGGGATAGTAGTCATAACTACTTATGAGATTGTTTCTAACTGAGTTCGGAGGGGGTTACTTGCTTATCGCTCTTTAATTCCCGGCGTAGGCCTGGCGAGCGATCTTACAGTCGCGTAGCTCAACTATATATATATATTGATTTGATTTGGCCTCAAAACACCTATCTATTTCTTTACCTTAGACTCTAAAACTTTGACTTTTGAAATTGGAGCTATTCATGTGAAAGTACAAAGAATGTTTAGCGTGATGACTACTTCGCACCTCAATCTATTGCGTATTCTATTATCAGAATCCATGGGGCTCATCTCTGATTCATAGCCTTGAGTTCGTATTCTCTTTCTTTTGGAACCCGAAGGTTTTTTCAAAGACAGGTCTTCGGTTTGACCATAACTCCATTAATGCCACTCGAGCCCTAGCACTCCTAAACCTCATCGCTCAAGTGGCTGTTTCCTAAGCTGACCATAACTTTCGATTGATTGAACGCTCAGTAGGGTAGGTTGATAAGTAGGTGAGCTTTAGAGCGATGGGTAGGGAGGCAATGGAAACACAATGAAATTTAGCATTTCAGGCTTACCCGTTAGGTAGGTAGAGAGACTTTAGTATGATAGTTGAGTTGAGGTTCTGCAAGAAATGAAAGAAAAATCAGAAAGGTCAAAGTGGAACCTGAACTAGGTCTGAACTAACGAACCGAGTAGGAGTAGGGTCTCTTTTGTAGGCGAATAGGTTATGGCTACTTCTACTCTACTCTCTTTCTAAGGGAGAATTAATTGTTAGCCTATAGAAAGATCATTCATTCAATGAATTGAAAGTTATGGTCAGCTTAGGAAACAACCACTTGAGCGACGAGGTTCGGGAGTGTGGGGCCCCCGTACTGACAACAAGGAAGTACGGTGCTCCAACTGTGGCAAATCCCTGACTTAAGTAAAGTTAGGTAAACCTAACCTGCCTTACGCCAAGGACTTGTCACCAAGTGTTATAACATCATCAATATACAAATATCAAAGTGGCAGAAGCAATGAATAATAGAGTAACATCCACAAGCATACATAGTAGGAAAAGAGAATGCAATACAGTAACTCATCATATGCAGAAATGAAATACATCCAAAATTAATTATTACAAACTAAATTTAAAGAAAATGAAAAAAAATGTCTCTCAATCTCACTGAAATAAAAATGCAATATCTATCTAAACAGCAGTAGCACGATCCTCCTCCTAAACCTGCTCCTCTTCTACAACACTACCAACAAACACGTCTGAATCTGACATTTGTCGGTATCACAAATGCCAACGCCCCAGCTAAACAAAAATGTTACAATTAGACAATTGTCTAAGTACATTTTAGGCTATTTTAATAAACTGAATATTTTGAAGATATCACATTTAAATTAAAAAAAATATGCAAGTAGTAATGGGTGCAACAAGCTACGAAAGAACTGGATAACTATAAACTATCCATTTATAGCCAACAACTAGTATGAAGACTATATAATGCAAAATAAATAAGGTGAGGCTAAAAGCTAAAAAGAAACAACAACTATCATACAATTCTGACCCTAACATGCTTATGATCATATTAACACATGCTGAATATATAAAAAGAACACAAGTACTAAAAATATGCAATTCTAGCATCCTAAACATGCCAAAAAATATATAAGTAAACCATATGAGTATAAATACAACATGCTAGTTAAGAAAAAGAAAAGAAAAGGCCACTGAGACATGTGGCGAAAGCCAAGCAATCTATGAAAGGTAAAGCCACTGAGACATGTGGCAAAGCGAGCAAGTACTGAAAATAAGGCCACTGAAGTATGTGGCAAAGCAAAACAGAAATACTGAACAATCCAGCTAAAGTAGCAATAAGCCTAAGACATAGTACTGCCATACCAGTCAATGGGCCATCCAAGGCCTCAAATATCAGTCAATCAATCCCCAGCCTAGCCTTTTAAATATGCTATGTCTGAGTCCAGTCTATACAATACTACTACTGAAGAGGCAGACTAAGCTAGGATATATTCTACCAACTATAAACAAGGCAAAACTGAATGATATGAAATTCAAATACTAACTTAGGATGTATCATCCATATCCTAAGTCCTCCTATTATGCTCAAGAAATCAAGCTCAATATCTAAGGTATGCAAAGCAATCTAGTCAAAGTAAGTGAGAGACTCAATCTAGACTTATGTGATATCTGATGTTATCTAATTACCAAATCTAACTACTCTGAGAAGGTACAGGTTTAGGATCTCCAATATCCAGCTATCGAGTAGAATCTCAGATTTACGTCCTTAAGGTTACTATTAGAACTTATCAAGTTCTAATCCAAAATCATGTGACGACTATATGGTTTAAGTAAGTAAATCAATGACCTAATTTATTAATATTTTACTCTCTTACCCAAATCTTGATTAAGTAAATCAAGATCTAAGGATTTAGAACTTAAACTCTATGTTGAGTTCAAATCCTAAATCCAAGGTAATGTCCTAACTAGGATCTAGGGTTCATATTTACTACCCAAATTTAAGGTATAGAATCTTATAAGCTGAAGGATTCAGGAACTAAGAACTTATTGAAAGGTTATTCTACTGATTATAAGATAAAATAATCAATTAAGAACTTGAGAGTCTAAAATCTATATTCAATCCTTAAATAATTTCATTATCTTATAGATTGAATCATCCTATACCCACATGAAAGATTCAAAAGATTAAACAATCAATCATTTAAAGGATTTCAATTGGAGATGGTTCAATTCAAATTGAAGATCTAAGTCTAAGATCTAAGATCTAAGAATCTAAAGTTTGATCACTTTAGACTTTAAACTAGAGTTTTAACTTAAGAGTTTTCATGTGTTTTCTTTAGAATTTAAGTTCATAGTTAAACTATATGGAGCTTATTAAAGTTGAAATTGACAATCTTAGGTATTAGACTAAACATCAAACTCATAGTGATCTTTTTAGGGCTACTTAAGATCTAAGGATCTTAATTAGGGCTAAATTGAAGATTCCATAGTTTCAATCTCAATAGTATTAATATCATTAGCATAAGGGTTCAGAGAATATTTCTAATCTATCTTAGGGTGGTTTACTGAATTTCCAAGGTCTAAGGGGCACTTAAGCATATTTTGGTCAAAATGACCAAAATACCCCTCTTAAGGCTAAAAATTAGGATTTTAGGATTTAGCTATCCAAATTAGATCTAATCTGGTTTAATATGTTTCATATTGATTAATAAAGTAGAAGTTTCACTCATCTCATATTTTTGATCACTTAATTAGGCTAATTATCACTAATTACTTAATTAAGCCCATTAGGGTGATTAGTGGAAATAGGCATCTTTAGGGAAATCCAACCTTACACTTAGGTTCTAATAGACTTAACATTACATTAGGAACTTACTCACCCTAAATCTGAGACTTAATTAAAGTTAAATTTACTAATCATTAATTAGGGTAATTAAAGAGTGATTAAGAATATTTAACATCCAAACTTGGTTTTAAGGGTTTGATATTGTTCTCTAGGGTCTAAGGAGTAATCAGAGACCTTAATCTCCACATTTAGATATTTATTAAATTTAATATGATTTAATTAAGGACAGCAAAGAGTTGGGCAAATATTTTTAAATCCAACCATTGGATCTGAAATTTTATTTTATATTTAGGTTCCTTCTATTTTTCTGATTTAAATGGTATATTAGATCATACCATTTGGATCAGTATAGCCAAAGTTATTAAATTAATTTAATTTGAATGTTTATTTAAATTAAAACTATAAGGTTTAATTAATTTAATTCGCACGTGGCAGTACGGGGAAGATTCGGCTGTCGGGCGCGAGCTGGGGAGGAAGATGATCCACAGTCGCGGGGGTCGCCAGGGCCGTCTAATGGATTGCCAGTTGGCACGGGACGGCTCTATTCACCCGACATCTAACATTCGCGCGAGGAGTTGGATCAGCCGTCAGATCAGACCCGCGGATCAAACGGGCGATCGGGGATACTTAAGGCGGATGGGTTAGATGCCGTCGGATCAAAACTCAGAACCGCGGAACGGCTGAGATTTGACAGATCCGAGCGAAGACGCGGGCTGTTGGATTAAATCCACGGAACGAACGGCCCGGATGGCGCCCGCGGTTTGGAATCCAGCCGACAGTTGGAAAGGTTATATTTGCAATTATGAATTGCCTAAAACCCTAATTTGCAATTAAACCAATTTAAATTAAATCCAAAATGTGACTAAATGACCTCTAAAAATTCTCAAAATTTCACTCTTAGCTAATTTGGGGGTGAGGAACTCAAAAATGAACTCAGATTTTGATTTGGAGATCAAATTATTTTAGGTATTTTTTAGGGCTTAAAAATAGCCAAAAATACCAAATTTGCTAATTTAACTCCAATTGATTTCAAACTTCTAGGATTAGGTTTAAATGACCCATTGAATCTAATGAAATCAAATTTAAAGGTTGGTTTAGCTAAATTAATCCAGATTAATCTTGGGTAACAACAAGGGTTGTTACAGGGATTGTTAGGGCTCGAGCGGCATTGACAGAGTTATGGTCAAACCGAAGACCTGTCTTTGAAATAGCCTTCGGGTTCCAAAAGAAAGAGAATACGAGTTCGGGGCTATGAATCAGCGATGAGCCCCACGGATTCTGCTATTAGAATACGCAATAGATTTAGGTGCAAGGTAGTCATCACGTTAAACATTTTTTGTACTTTCACTTTTATAGCTCCAATTTCAAAAAGTCAAAGTTTCAGAGTCTAAGGTAAAGAAAAAAATAGGCATTTTGAGGCCAAATCAAATCAATATATATAGTTGAGCTACACAACTATAAGATCGCCCACCTAGCCTATGTCAGGTATTAAAGAGCGGTAAGCAAGCAACCCCCGCCAAACTCAGTTAGAAACAATCTCATAAGTAGTTATGACTACTATCCCATCCCGAATCTTCTATAGCATTTAAAACCTGAACTCACTCGCCTATTCGATTCGCCCAACCATTTTGCCAGAACTGGCTAAGGGGCGAATCGAATCCTGAGAAACAAGCCTTGTCTTCAAACATTACGTTCAACTCACTACTGCCAGCAGTAGGTAAATGAATCTAGTTCCTCCCAAGATGCTCAAATCCCCAGAAGTAACCAAGACTTCTAAGCAAGTCAAACAAGGTATAACAAATAGACCTTGTCTCCGCATTGGATCAATAACAAGAACTAAGAATTCAGATCAACGAGCTAACGATCCCCAGAAAGCTCTTTTATAGAAAGTGGAGGTCCCCCTACCCCTCAACTAATTTGATTCGCTGCCATCAACTAGCCCAGCTTCGCTGCCTTCGATTTGCTTATAAGCTATTCGTATATTCGACTCCGCTGCGTGGCCTCCGGGCTGCCTACATTCGACTAGCGTCTCTTATATCCTTCACTCCTTTAGACTGATTGGTAGTTTATATAGCTGCTCGTGAACATGAGTTCTTTGTATAGGCGAACCTAGTGCTCTACAGCATGCATAAATGCCCTGACCCAAAAAAGATAGGGTTCAGTGTTTTGCTTCTCATTTTAAATCAAAATTATGTCAGTCTCTTCTCGGGTTCAAAGAATCTATACCTACTTAGAAAAAGGAATAAGACAGAGTTTCTATAATGATACTTTGAGCTTATAAGCGAATCTCTATCTCTATATCCATTTCAGTCCAGAGATTTTTTCCTTTCCTTGTCCTGAGCCGAGGTTTTAGATTCTAAAAAGTTTTAATCTATCTAAAATGTAGCAAGAACTTTCTAGATTCAAACACTTTAGACTCTGGCTCCTATATATCCTCAAGGGCCCAACTCCTCCTACAAGGATTTTGATTCAGATTCGAAAAAAGAAAGACAAAGAAGACTTGGGCTCTGGCTCTGAGTCAGCCAAGCTTCAGCGCCAAAATTCTCGGCGCTCCGGCGATGACAGAGGCTCAACTCGATCCCTACACGTTCAGGGAGTCAAGACGCGTTGATTGAACCAAGAACCCCCATCTAGATCCCTCTGGTTCGATGGGGTGCTGCTCGACCGAGACGCCTTCAATACGGGAGTCTCAGGCCAACTGTGAGGGGACAATTCTCCTCACAAAGGCCTCGATTCCACCAGGGTTCGATCCCTACACGTTCAGGGAGTCGAGACGTGTCGAACCCCCAACCTATCTTAACCTGGGGTGTAGCCAATCGCTGGGTCCTTACTCGGACTCAGCCATTGGCTCAGCTGCTAGCTCAGTCGATCGATACGATTGACTCAAGCTAGCTTAGCCCCAGGCGACAATTTCCACAGGTTCCTTAGGTGGCTACGGTTCACTAGGCGACATCCAGGGCTCATCCAGAGGACAGGAATGAAATGGAGCTAAAGGAGTTTTAATGGGGGAAGGCTGTACCTCAAGTTGGGTTGCAGGCTTAGCTGAGGGGAATTGAGGTGCTCCTAAGCTTCCTGTAGGATAAACGAAGGTGCACAGGGGGTCTGAACACCAGATGGGCCCTCTATCAGCGGTTCAAGCTTCTGAAATTTCTGGAATTCACCGGGGGAGACAGGACTCCAGCAGAGCTTCAGCCAAGAAATTGGGGATTCACAGTCAGCAAAGGGACTCACTGTGAAATCCCGGAGGTATTTATAGGCTTTAGGGATGAACACCAGAGCTTGGGCTAGGAAGAATGGCTCTGCCCCAGGGGTTCCCTCAATTTCCCAAATTGGGGTGGACCAGGCCTCAGGCTTGGCTGGGAGTGCTAGGGAGGCTAGGGTAAGGTCGCAACGGTCTTCCTGATGTGGCACGGGAGTGGCAGACTGGCTAGAGGATGTGGCAGTATGGGGAAGATTCGGCTGTCAGGTGCGAGCTGGGGAGGAAGATGATCCACAGTCGCGGGGATCGCCAGGGCCGTCTGATGGATTTCCAGTTGGCACGGGACGACTCTGATCACCCGACATCTAACATATGTGCTAGGAGTTAGATCAGCCATCGGATTAGACCCGCGGATCGAACGGGCGATCGGGGATACTTAAGGCGGATGGGTTAGATGCCGTCGGATCAAATCTCAGAACCGCGGAACGGCTGAGATTTGACGGATCCGAGCGAAGATGCGGGCTGTTGGATTAAATCCACGGAACGTACGGCCCGGATGGCGCCCGCGGTTTGGAATCCAGCTGACTGTTGGAAAGGTTATATTTGCAATTATGAATTGTCTAAACCCTAATTTGCAATTAAACCAATTTAAATTAAGTCCAAAATGTGACTAAATGACCTCCAAAAATTCTCAAAATTTCACCCTTAGCTAATTTGGGGGTGGGGAACTCAAAAATGAACTCAAATTTTGATTTGGAGATCAAATTATTTTAGGTATTTTTCAGGGCTTAAAAATAGCCAAAAATACCAAATTTGCCAATTTAACTTCGATGGATTTCAAACTTATAGGGTTAGGTTTAAATAACCCATTGAATCTAATGAAATCAAATTCAAAGGTTGGTTTAGCTTAATTAATCCAGATTAAGCTTGGGTTGACCTTCAGATAAGTAGAATCTCCCACATTGAATTCTAAGAGACGGTGGTGAGAGTCATGATACTTACTTTGACGATCTTGAGCTGAACGAATTCTCTGCTGAATATACTTGATCTTGCTACTGGTTTCTTCTACCAATTCTGAACCAAATAGTTGAACACTTCCTGTTTCAGACCAAACTAGTGGAATACTGCATTTTTTACCATACAAAGCTTCATAAGGAGCCATCTTAATACTGGCTTGAAAGCTGTTGTTGTAGACAAATTCCACTAACGGGATGTAATCTTCCTAGGAACCAGCAAAATCAAGGATGCAGAGTCTAAGCAAGTCTTCCAGAACTTGATTTACTCTTTTAGTCTGACCATTCGTCTGAGGATGAAAAGCTGTACTCATGGCTACAGTCGTACCTAGATCTTGATGCACAGCTTGCCAGAACTTGGAAGTAAATCTGCTGTCTCTATCGAATACAATTGACTTTGGAATTCCATGCAATCTGACAATCTCCTTGATGCAGAGCTTTGCCAACTTCTCTACTGAATCAGTTTGATGAATAGGAAGGAAATGCGCTGATTGAGTTAATCGATCAACAATAACCCAGATTACGTCGGCACCAAATTTGGCACGAGGCAATCCCATGACAAAGTCCATGGATATATCAAACCATTTCCATTCAGGAATATCTAATGGATGCAGAAGACCACCAGGTCTTTGGTGTTCGGCCTTTACTAGATTACAGGCATTGCATTTGGCCACAAAGTCAGCTACATCTTTCTTCATGCCTGGCCACCAAAATGATTGCTTCAAATCTTGATACATCTTAGTACTGCCTGGGTGAATATGATACCCAGAATTATGGCCTTCAACTAAAACCTCTTGATGCATAGACTTAGGTATCCACAACCGATTGCCCTGATAAACTACACCATTCTGCAACTGCAAATCCTGACGACGACCACCTTCGATATCTGCTTTAAATTTGAGATACTCATCATCTTTGGTTTGCGAGATGGAGACATCTCGGTGGAAAGTGGGTTCCACATTAATATTGGCTAATAGCGAACTCAGCATATCGCCATTAACTGGAGAAATCTCGAGCTTATGAAATTCAGGTTCTAAGAAACTGGAGGCAATCATAGAGGTTAGAGTAGTACGACGACTAAGAGCATCTGCCACTACATTAACCTTTCCCGGATGATATTGAATGCTGAGATCATAATCGCTAATGAGTTCCAACCATCTTCTCTGACGGCAATTCAATTCTCTCTGGGTGAAGATGTACTTCAGACTTTGATGATCGGTGAAAATTGAACACTGCACTCCGTATAAGTAGTGACGCCATATTTTCAAGGTGAAAATTACGGCTACAAGTTCAAGGTCATGAACTGGATAATTTCTCTCGTGGGGTTTTAGTTGACGAGAGGCGTAAGCAATTACCTTACCCTCTTGCATCAAAACACAACCTAGATCGATTCCAGAGGCATCGGTATACACCTGATAGTTTAAACCTTCTTTTGGTAAAACAAGAACTGGAGCGGTAGATAGAGCATCCTTAAGGGTTTGAAACGCTTTCTCACATTCTGGGCTCCAAATAAACGGGACAGCCTTTTGGGTTAGTTTAGTCAACGGCGAAGTAATCTGGGAAAAGCCCTTAACGAACTTCCTGTAGTATCCTGCTAATCCTAGGAAACTTCTAATATCGGTGACAGACTTAGGTTGAACCCAATCCTGAATAGCTTTTACTTTGCTCTGGTCTACTCGAATTCCCTAAGCATCGACTATGTGCCCCAAAAATGCAATGGAGTTAAGCCAGAACACGCACTTGGAGAACTTGGCATAAAGTTGATGCTCACGCAAGGTTTCCAACACTAGCCTTATATGTTCTTCATGGTCTTTCAGAGTTTTGGAGTAAATGAGGATATCGTCAATAAAGACGATCACAAACTTATTCAGATACGATTTTAGCATGCGCTGCATTAAATCCATAAAGATTGACGGTGCATTGGTGAGTCCGAACGACATCACCAAAAACTCAAAGTGTCCATAACGAGTACGGAACACAGTCTTCCCTACGTCATCTTCTTTTACTCGCAACTGATGGTATCCAGACCTTAGATCAATTTTAGAATATATCACGGCTCCGGATAATTGATCGAATAGATCATCAATTCTAGGCAGTGGATATTTGTTCTTTATGGTGACCTTGTTTAGTTCGCGATAGTCTATACACACACGCATAGATCCATCCTTCTTCTTCACAAATAAAACTGGCGCTCCCCAAGGAGACATGCTTGGCCTAATAAAACCTTTATTCAGGAGCTCTTGCAACTGCTCATTGAGTTCTTGAAGCTCTTTAGGTGCCATTCTATAAGGTGCTTTGGATATTGGCTGTGTACCAGGAATCAATTCAATGGAGAATTCCACTTCTCTAGAAGGAGGTACACCAGGCAAATCTTCTGGGAATACATCGACGAACTCTTTGACTACCTTACAATCAGCAAGGGAGATATTTTCTTTTGTTTCGCCCATCATGGTGACTAAGTAGGCGCTACAACCTTTGACAATCAACTGTTCTGCTTTAATGGCATTTATTAAAGATAACTGCATGCTAGTTTTTCCTACAAATGTTTTAGGCTTACCCTGAGAGTGGAGAGTGACTCTCTTTTTATGGCAGTTAATCGCAGCATTATTGTCACTAAGCCAATTCATCCCAAGGATGATGTTAAAGTTTACTATCGGTAGAATGATTAGCTTAGCCTGAAATTCTTGATCGTTTATCGGGACTTTGATATTGCCAAATTTCTGAGCACTTAGTTGGATTCCTGATGGAAGTCCAACACTCAATCTTTGCACTAGGTTGCATGTGTGGAGTTTAAGATTATTAGCAAATTGTTCTGAGATGAATGAGTGACTGGCACCCGTATCGAACAATACGTTACAAGGTTGGTTATTGAAATAAAGTGTGCCTAAATTACACAGTTTTGCATTAACAGCTTGAAAAGATTTAACATACAGAAGGGCAATATAACAAGAGAGGTTTAAGAGTGTGTACCTGAAACCACGTTGTTATCTTCCGCGGCTTCCATAGGAGTTAAAGCATACACTCGGGCAGGTCCAGCAGGACGATTGTTATTTTGCCATCGCTGGAAATTCTGAGAATTGGGTGCTGGTGGCTGGGTGTGAGCCACTTCAGGAGCAAGGGCTGGCATTATGGCCAGATTTGGTTTTCTCCGATTCAACGGAGTTGCTAGAAACACTTGCTTCTTATGATACGGCTTCATTTGAACTCTATCTATTGTTTCTATGTGGTCGCATTGATAAAATCGATGGCCTGTGCGCCCATAATTAAAACACCTCTGGCCAAAGTGATAACACTTGCCATATGTATGTGGTTTGGCGCAGTTCTGAATTTGTTCAGTTGTAGGTGCAGCTTCCAGCTGATATACTTTCGTGGGGTTAGACCCGTGCCTTTTGAAATTTTCTCGCTGGTTCAGATTGGTTTGCGCCTTTCGCTTATGATCTTCTTTGGATTGGTGATGTTCAATAACCTTAGCCGTTTCCACTAGTTTGAAGAAACTAGTTAGACAGAGTGGCACTATCTGATTCTTCAACAAACTTCTGAGTCCACAAAGGAAGCAATGACACTTCGTTGACTCAGAGTGGGTGACTTCTGGTGCAAAACGGATTAATCTACAGAACTCTCTCTCGTATTCTGCCACTGAGCAACTTCCTTGCGTCAACCTCATGATCGTATCTGTAATCATGTTTTGTGCGGACGGGGGGATGAACTCAGTCTTGAAGGCTTCAACAAATGCATCCCAAGGAATGTCGTCTAATTCATAATCGACGAACTGGGTGTTCCTGACTCCTTCCCACCAATATTCTGCCTCGGCATGAAACAGATGAGTGGTGAGACGAACGGCTTCAGAGTTTGGAATTTTCAGACCAACTAGATCCTTTTCTACGGCCTTCAGCCAATCGGCCGTATCCATTGGGGACAAGTTCCCACCAAAGGTTGGAGGCCTTAACCTCAGGAAATTATGGAGGAGATTATCCACTGTATGGTGTGAAGACGAAACAACTTATGGAGCATGGACTGTTGGAGCAGCGACAGTTGCTGGAGTTACACGATCATTCAACAACTTCTGCATGACCAGTGCCTGTTGAGCTTAATTTTCTAGGAGAGTTGCCACCATGGCTCGCAGATGAGCCACCTCGTCGTTAGAACTACTGGAGGCCACAATGTTCTTGATTGGAGTAACAGTGGGTGGTGATCCAGAATCCATTCTAGTTTTAATTAAGAAAAGAACAACTCATAATTTACTCTAAGGAAGGAAATCAAAATTTCTCATTAATTATAAAATTTTGAAATTATAATGCCAAACTGTAAATCAAATGAAGTTTTCCTGAAATTAAAATAACATTTAATCTAACTATTATTTAGACTTTATCAATGTACTCAGCCCTAAAGGCTACACAAAAATCCTCAAAGGTGACTTCTTGCCGCTTCCTATTACGCTTCTTCTCGAGCTTTGCCATAGTCTCGTACCACCATACTCCGGCATAGTCCACCATCAGGTCAGTCACCATATCTACATAGAGTCACTCGGGACACTCTATGTGCTCCAAAAGGGACTCTACTCGGCTCAGCCATTCTTGCGCATACATTGGAAATTTGAGCCCTCGATATACAGTTTGTCGTAGAAGCTTTTCCAGGACCAAAATTCCTCTTGATGAAACTCCTTCAATTTGCCAGTTGCTTTCCTGCCTCCATTTGAAGCTACTGTCCCAAGCACTCCTGAAGATACGCTGATAATAGTCTATATCGGACTCCTCAGATCCCATTTGACTCTGGGAGCAGAATTTTACTATATTTATGTTAGGCCCTAATTTAAAAAATTTATTAGGTTGGGAGTATTCTCCTCTTTCATTGTGAATAGAGTTACTGGCACTACTCTGTTATGGATGTCACTTATATTAATGCGTGTATTTTAGAAGAACGATCCATTAGGTAGAAAGGAATCATAGATCCCATTCTGATACCTTATGGTGTTCTCTGATACTAACTGTGCAGCCCCCGTACTAACAATAAGGAAGTACGGTGCTCCAACTGTGGCAAATCCTCAACTTAAGTAAAGTTAGGTGAACCCAACTTGCCTTAAGGCAGGGACTTGTCACCAAGTGCTATAACATTCATCAATATAAATATCAAAGTAGCAGAAGCAATATAAAAATAGGGTAATATCCACAAGCATACATAGTAGGAAAAGAAAATACAATATAGTAACTCATCATAATGCAGAAAGTAAAGTACCTCCAGAAAGTTTAATTATTACAAACTGAAATGAATAACTGAAAATGAAAGACTCTCGTCCTCACTGGAATAACAAGACAAAGCTAACTAGACAGTAGCTGGAAGGTCCTCCTTCTGAATTGGCTCCTCCTTAGAGACACTGCCCACGAATACGTCTGAATCTGACATTTGTCGGTATCACAAATGCCAGGACCCCAGCCAACAAAATAAAAAAGGTTACAGTTAGACAACTGTCTAAGTACATTTTAGGCTATTTAAATGAACTAAATATTAAAAGATATCTCATTTAATTTAACTACACATGTAAGCAGTAAAGGGTGCAACAAGCTATGAAAGAACTGGAATACTATAAATTATCTATTTATAGCATGCAACGTACAAAACACTAAATGAGCAAGGTAAGGCTAAAAGCAAAATAACTGCAGCTACGAATAAACATAATCCTAACATGATTATGATCAAAGTAAAACATGCTGAGTATAAAAGAACACAAGTACTAAATTCAATAAAATTCTAGCATCCTAAACATGCCATTCATACATATATCTAAGCCATAAAACTATACATACAACATGCAGTTTAAGATGAAAAGAAAGGCCACTGAGACATGTGGCAAAAAGCAAAGCAATATATGATAAGTAAAGCCACTGAGACATGTGGCAAAGTGAGCAAATACTGAAAAATAAGGCCACTGAAGTATGTTGCAAAATAAACCAGAAAACCAAAACAATACAATACAGGTAAAGTAGTAATATACCTAAGTTCTAGTACTGCCATACCAGCCAACAGGCCATATAGGGCCTCCAATATCAATCAATCAGTCAATCCCCAGCCTAGCCATCCAAATATGCTAGGTCTGAGTCCAGTATATATAATACTACTACTGAAGAGGCAGACTAAACTAGGTCATATTCTACTAACTGTGACAAAACAAAATTGAATGATATGTAAATTCTATACTAGCTTAGGATACATCATCCTAAGTTTTCCTATTATGCTCAAGGGCTAAAGCTCAAAATCCAAGGTATGCAAAGCAATCTAGTCAAAGTAAGCAAGAGACTCAATCTAGACTTATGTGATATCTGTTGTTGTCTAATTTCCAAATCTAACTACTCTGAGAAGGTACAAGCTTAGGATCTCCAATATCCAGCTATCGAGTAGAATCTCAGATTTACGTCCTTAAAGTCAAAAATTAGAACTTAGCGAGTTCTAATCCAAAAATCATGTGATGACTATATGGTTTAAATAAGCAAATCAATGACCTAGTTTTATGAATATTTTACTCTCTTACCCAAATCTTGATCAAATAAATTAAGATTTAAGAATTTAGAACTTAAACCCTATGAGGGTTCAAATTTCAAATCCAAGGTGCTATTCTAAATAGGATCTAGGTTTCTCACTTAATCCCAAAGGTAAAAAATCGTATAAATTGAAAGATTCAGGAACTAAGATCCTAGTGAAAGGCTATTCTACTGATTATAAGATAAAATAATCAATTAAGAACTTGAGAATCTAAGATCCATATTCAATCTTCAAGATAATGTCATTATTTTATTGATTGAATCATCCTATACCCATATGGAAGGTTTCAAAAGATTAAACAATCAATCATTAAAGAATTCCAATTGGAAGTGGTGTGATTCAAATTGAAAATTTAACTCTAAGATCTTAAGATCTAAAGATCTGAGTTTGATCACTTTAGACTTCTAATTACAGTTTTGACTTAAGGGTTTCTATTCATGATTTGCTTTTAGATCTAATTTCATAATTAACTATAAGGTGCTTATTAAGGTTAAGAATTGGCAATTCCAAGTATTAGATTAACATTAAACCCATTTTGACCTTCTTAGGCTACTTAAGGTCTAAGGGTCTGAGTTTTGATCACTTTAGATCTTAAGCTAAGATTCTACTTAGACATTTCTAGTTCCCTTTTTCTTTTAACACTTAACTCTAATATTATCTTAACTGAACTTAATAATGAGGTAACTGACCATTTCAATTATTAGACTTAATTAAGTTAAGGTCCAATGATCTTTATAAGGAATGCTTAGATTTAAGTATCTTAATTAAGGAATTAATGAGACCTTATGGATTGGTGATTATTATTGTTCTAGGATTTTAGAGAACATTTCCAATCTATGTTATAGTGGCTTACTGAAATTTTCAATCATTAAAGAACACTAAATCACATTTTGGCCAAAATGACCAAAATGCCCCTCTTAAGGCTAAAATTGGGATTTTAGGGTTTTATTGTCCCAATTTGTTCTAATCTATTTTAAAGCATTTCATATGACTAAATGAAGTGGGAAATACCTTTACTTTAGGTTTTGATGACCTAAATGGTCTTAATTAGCACTAATCACTTAATTAAACCACTTAGGGTGATTAGTGAGATTAAGGCACTTTAGGGCAATCCAACCTTATACTTAGGTTATACTAGGTCTAATATGATATTAGGAACCATCCCCACCCAAATCAGAGGCTTAATTAGGGTTTAATTTACTAACCCTTGATTAGGGTGATTAAGGGGTGATTAAGAAAATTAATTATCCAAAATTAATTTCAAGGGTCTGGAATTGTTCCTTAGGGTACAAGGAGCAATCAAAGCCCTTAAACTCGTAAATTGGATGTTTAGATGATTTTATATGATTTATTTAAGAACAGAGAAGTTTTGGCCAATATTTTTAAATCCAACTATTGGATCTGAAATTTTATTTTATATTCAGATTTCTTGAATTTTTCTGATTCAAATGGTATATTGGATCATACTATTTGGATTTGTATAATTAAAGTTATTTAATTAATTCATTCTGTATTTTTATTTAAATCAGAACTTTAGGATTTGACTTATTAAATTCAAAACTATTAAAAATGTTATTTAATAATTTGATAATAATCCGCGGCCCAAATAAAAAGACACAGGTCGGAGGCTCGGCCCGGCCCAAAATCCTCTTCTTCTTCTTCCCCGACTGCGCCCGCGGACCGAACCCTAGAGTTACCTTCCGTCGCCAAATTTGTCACGCACAGGCCACGCCAGGCCCTGATCTTGATGGCTACACGTTTCCTGACCTCAGATGCGTCGATTGAACTAAGAAACCCTAACTGGAAAGCCCTAGATCACTAGATGCCTATTCGGCCAAAACGCTTTAGCTGGCGCACCTGTGAGGAGATAATTCTCCTCACTGAGTCCATGAGCCGTCGATATCTCTATCCCTACACGTTCAGGAATCGAAGAGAGAGCGATAGGGCGCAACAAGGGATCCTGAGATGGCCCAGATCGCCGGGGTGCTACTCGGCATTTTCTGCCGTCTAGACCTGTGACTGGATCGATCGATTCCAGTCGAATCGATCGATCTGGTTGGGCTCAAACCGCGATACCAACTCGCAATTATTGTCCAAGCGTTCCTAGCACTAGCTAGACTATTAATTCCAACTGGGCACGCCGCATTTGATGAACCAGAATTTCATCTGGCTGTGCGCTCAAACGACGAATCCGTCGTCTGGGTCACTGCCAGACTATGCTTTTCGCTCGATTGACCGCGGAGGAGATCAGGTAAGATCCTACTCAGCATCTAGGCTTGCGAAGAGGCGATAAGAGAGCTCAATTCCAGCTTGATAGGAAACGGAAGAAGGCTGTACCTCAATTCGACAACTCGCAGCGAAGGAGGCAATGCAGCTGGTTCGGATTATTCCAGAAGGTTGCTGAAGCTCGGCAAGGGGGTCTGAACTCCAGACCACGCCCTCTATCAGCAGGCGCAGCTCTGAAAATCTCCTGTAACGGCAGCAGCTTCAATGGACACCAGCAGGAAAATGGAGGATTCCCGAGAGTTTCAGTGAGCAAACGAGCTCACTGAACTGTGGGATGGCTATTTATAGGCCCAGGGGCTCTGGGGGAAAGGATCCATAGCTGAGGTTTGAGAAACAGGTTCGGCCGAGGAGTTCACTCAGACGCCTTCTAATGGACTGGCCTGGATACCCTACCCAGCTCCCTAGGCTCGGCCCTTACCGAAAAGATGCTAACGGTCTACAGACGAGGAGTGGGGGAGTGGCAGACAAACCTGACGTGGCAAATTTTCATGAATCTCCTCTGCCGGGCTGGGGATCGCGCGGGGGACGAAGGTGAACAGCGGGGAGCTGTCCTCTGCCATCGGATGAAGAAGCCGTTGGGTTTGAACGGTCTGATGCGGAGATCTTGAATGGTCCGTTGGATCTAACTGAAGCGATCCAACTCCATCGGAGTTTACTTAAGACGGGGCGTGGAAAGCCGTTGGATCAAATTTCTTGATCGAGCGGCCACGATCAGATCACGGCGAGGACGGATCGCGTCGCTGCACGGCTGCGCCAAGATGCGTGCTGGAGATCCCGTTGGCTCGAAACTGCGTGCCGCTGTCGGGACCCGCAGCAGATCTGCCGCGGTCCCGACAGCAAATCCTGACAGTAATTTTAATGAATTAAATAAAATTATTAATTAATTAAAATTAATTTAATTATTCTATTAATTCCTATATCCAATTTAGGACCAAATGAGCTCCACAAATTCCCAAAAATTCACCCTTAGCTAATTTGGATATGAGGAATTCAAAAATGAATTCAGATTTTAATTTGGAGATCAAAATAATTTAGGTAATTTTCAGGGCTTAAAAATAGCCAAAAATACCAAATTTTCCAATTTAGCTTCAATTGATTTCAAACTTCTAGGTTTAGGTTTAAATGACCCATTGAATCTAATGGAGTCAAAATCAAACCTTGGTTTAGCTTAATTAATTTAGTTTTAGCTAGGGTAACAACCTAGGGTTGTTACACTTCTTGTTTCTGACCAAGCTAGCGAAGTACTGTATTTTCTACCATACAGCGCTTCACAAGGGGCCATCTTAATGTTGGCTTGAAAACTGTTATTGTAGGCAAACTCCACTAATGGGATATGATCTTCCCAGGAACCAACAAAATCAAGAATACATAGCCTAAGCAAATCTTCCAAAACTTGGTTCACTCTTTCAGTTTGACCATCCATTTGAGGATGAAAAGCTGTACACATGGCTAGAGTCGTACCCAGATCTTGATGTACAGCTTGCCAAAACTTAGAAGTAAATCTGCTGTCTCTATCAGATACAATTAACTTCAGAATCCCATGCAATCTGACAATTTCCTTGATATAGAGCTTTGCTAGCTTCTCTACCGAGTCAGTTTGAAGGATGGGAAGAAAATGTGTTGATTTGGTTAAGCGATCTACTATCACCCAGATCGTATCGGCACCTGATTTTGCACGAGGCAATCCCATGACAAAGTCCATAGATATATCAAACCACTTCGATTCAGGGATGTCTAATGGATGCAGAAGACCACCAGGTCTTTGGTGTTCGGCCTTCACTAAATTACAGGCATGACATTTGGCCACAAAGTCAGCTATATCTTTCTTCATACCGGGCCACCAAAACGATTCTTTCAAATCTTGGTACATCTTAGTATTGTCTGGGTGAATATGATACCCAGAATTATGGCCTTTGACTAAAACTTCCTGATGCATGGACTTAGGAATTCATAATCGATTACCTTGATAAACTACACCGTTTCGCAACTGCAAATCCTGACGAAGACCACCTTCAATATCTGCTTGGGAGATGGAAACATCTCGGTGGAAAGTGGGTTCCACATTAATATTTGCTAATAGCGAGCTCAGCATATCGCCACTGACGGGAGAAATCTCGAGCTTACGAAATTCAGGTTCTAAAGAACTGGATACAATCATAGAGGTTAAAGTAGCACGACGGCTAAGAGCATCGGCCACTACATTCACTTTTCCTGGATGATATTGGATACTGAGGTCATAATTACTGATGAGTTCCAACCATCTTCTCTGGCGATAATTCAACACTCTCTGGGTGAAGATATACTTCAAACTTTGATGATCGGTGAAAATTGAACATTGCACTCCGTACAGATAGTGACACCATATCTTCAAGGAAATTATTATGGCTGCAAGTTCAAGATAATGAACCGGGTAATTTTGCTCGTGGGATTTTAACTGTCTAGAGGCGTCGGCAATTATTTTTCCCTCTTGCATTAAAACACAACCTAGACCGATTCCAGAGGCATCGGTACATACTTGATAGTTCAAACCTTCTTTAGGTAGAACAAGAACTGGAGCGGTAGAAAGAGCATCCTTTAGAGTTTGAAATGCTTCCTCGCACTCTGGACTCCAAATGAACGGAACAACCTTTTGAGTCAGTTTAGTCAACGGCGAAGCAATCCGGGAAAAGCCCTTAACAAACTTCCTATAGTATCCTGCTAATCCCAGGAAACTTCTAATGTCGGTGACAGACTTAGGTTGAGCCCAGTCCTGAAAAGCTCTTACTTTACTCTGATCTACCTGAATACCCTAGGCATCAACTACATGCCCCAAAAATGCAATGGAGTTAAGCCAGAACTCGCATTTGGAGAACTTGGCATAAAGTTGATGCTCGCGCAAAGTTTCTAGTACTAACCTTAGATGCTCTTCATGATCTCTTAGTGTTTTGGAGTAAATGAGGATATCGTCGATGAAGACGATCAAAAACTTGTCCAAATACGGTTTTAGCACTCGTTGCATTAAATCCATAAAGATTGACGGTGCATTGGTGAGTCCAAATGACATCACCAAAAACTCAAAGTGGCCATAACGAGTACGGAACGCAGTCTTCCCTACATCGTCTTCTTTTACTCGTAGCTGGTGGTATCCAGACCTTAAATCGATCTTGGAAAATATCACAGCTCCGGATAACTGGTCGAACAAATCATCGATTCTAGGCAGTGGGTATTTGTTCTTTATGGTGACCTTATTCAGTTCACGATAATCTATACACATACGCATAGATCCATCCTTCTTTTTCACAAATAAAACTGGCGCTCCCCAAGGAGACATGCTTGGCCTGATGAAGCCTTCATTCAAGAGCTCTTGCAATTGCTCGTTGAGCTCTTGAAGCTCCTTAGGTGCCATTCTATAAGGTGCTTTGGATAACGGCTGGGTACCAGGGATCAATTCAATAGAGAATTCTACTTCTCTGAAAGGAGGTACACTAGGCAAATATTCTGGAAATACATCGGCAAATTCTTTAACTACCTTACAATCAACAAGAGAGATATTTTCTTTTGTTTTGCCCATAATGGTAACTAAGTAGGCATTACAACCCTTGATAATCAATTATTCAGCTCTAATGGCATTTATTAAGGACAACTGCATGCTAGTTTTTCCTACAAACGTTTCAGGCTTGCCCTGAGAATGGAGAGTGACTTTCTTTTTATGATAGTTTATCACAGCATTATTATCACTGAGCCAATTCATCCCAAGGATGATATCAAAGTTAGCTATCGGCAAGATAATTAGTTTAGCCTGAAATTCTTGATCATTTATCGGGACTTTGATATTACAAAATTTATGGGCACTAAGTTGGATTCCCGATGGAAGTTCAACACTCAACTTTTGTGCTAGGTTGCATGCGTGAAGTTTAAGGTTATTGGCAAATCGTTCAGAGATAAACGAGTGACTGGCACCGGTATTGAACAATACATTACAAGGTTGGTTATTGAAATAAAGTGTGCCTAAATTTACACAGTTTCGCATCAACAGCTTGAAAAGAATTAAATATACAGAAATGAAATTTTAATAGGAGAGGTTAGGAGTGTGTACCTGAAACCACATTGTTATCTTTGGCGGCTTCAATAGGACTTAAGGCATATACTCGTACAGGTCCAGCAGGATGATTGTTAAATTGCCGTCGCTGATAGTTCTGAGAATTGGGGATTGGTGGTTGCGTGTGAGTAACTTCAGAAGCAGGGGCTGGCATTATAGCCAGATTTGGTTCCCTTCGGTTCAGTGGAGTTGCTCGGAACACTTGCTTCTTATGGTAAGGCTTCATTTGAACTCCGTCTACCATTTCCATGTGGTCGCATTGATAGAACCGGTGGCCTGTACGCCCACAATTGAAACGCCTCTAGCCAAAATGGTAACACTTACCATACGGATGTGGCTTAGTACAATTTTGAGCTTGTTCAGCAGCAGGTGCTGCTTCCAGCTGATATACTTTCACAGGGTTAGATCCGTATCTCTTGAAGTTTCCCTGCGGGTTTAGAGTGGTTTGTGCTTTTCACTTAAGATCCTCTTCAGACTGGTGATGCTCAATCACCTTAGCCATTTCCACTAGTTTGATGAAGCTAGTTAGACAGAGTGGAACTATTTAATTCTTCAATGAACTTCGGAGTCCACAAAGAAAGCGGTGGCACTTAGCTGACTCAGAATGAGTGACTTCTGGTGTAAAACAAATCAATCTACGAAATTCTCTCTCGCATTCCACCACTGAATGACTTCCTTGAGTCAACCTCATGATTGTATCTGCAATAATATTTTATAAGGATGGGGGAATGAATTCGATCTTGAAGGCCTCGACGAACAAATCCCAGGGGATGTCTTCTAACTTGTAGTCAGCGAACTTGGTGTTTCGGATCTCTTCCCACCAATATTCTGCTTCCGCATGAAACAGACGGGTGGCGAGACGAATAGCTTCCGAGTTCGGGACCTTAAGACTAACGAGATCCCTTTCCACAGCCTTCAGCCAATCGGCTGTATCCATTGGGGACCGGTTCCCACCAAAGGTTGGAGGTCTTAACCTCAGAAAATTATGAAGGAGATTATCCGCCGAATGATTTGAAGAAGAAGCAACTTGTGGGGCATGAACTGTCGGAGCAGCGACAGTGACTAGAGTTACACGATCATTCAGTAATTTCTGTATAATGAGTGCCTGTTAAGCTTGGTTTTCCAATAGAGTTGCCACCATGGCTCACAGATGAGCCACCTCATCATTAGAACTACTAGAGGCAACAGTGTTCTTAATAGGAGTAACGGTTGGTGGTGATTTGGGATCCATTCTAGTTAATTAAGAAAAGGAGTCAAACTCATAATTTACTCTAAGGAAGAGAAATCAAAATCTTTCATTAATTATAAAAATAAGGGATTACAATACCAAAATTGTAAATCTAATAGAGTTGCTTGAAAATGAAATAACATTTGTCCTAACTATTATTCAAACATTATCAATATACTCTGCCCTTAAGGCTACACAAAAGTTCTCAAAAGTGACTTCCCGATGCTTCCTGTTACATTTCTTCTCGAGCCTTGCCATGGTCTCATACCACCAAACTCCAGCATAATCCACCATTAGGTCTATCACAATATCTACATTAAGTGACTCAGGACACTCTATGTGTATCAGAATGGACTCCACTCAGCTCAACCATTCTTGTGCGTATATGGGAAAGTTAAGCCCTCGATATACTGCTTGCTGTAGAAGCTTCTCCAGGACCAAAATCCCTTTTGCTGAAACTCCTTCAATCTGCCAATTGCTTTCCTACCTCCATTTGAAGATACAGCTCCAAACTCTCTTGAAGGCACGCTGATAATAATATATATCGGACTCTTCGGAATTCATTTGACTCTGAGGACAGAATTTTATTACATTTGTGTTAGACTCCAGATGACTAAATTATTAGGATGGGAGTATTCTCCTCCTACATTTTGCATAGAGTTACAGACACTTCTATGTTATGGGTGTCACTTATATTAATGTTTGTATTTCAGAAGAATGGTCCATTAGGCAAAAAGGAATCATAAATCCCATTCTGACACCTTATGGTATTCTCTGATACCAACTGTGGGGCCCCATACTGATAACAAGGAAGTACGGTGCTCCAACTGTGGCAAATCCCTGGCTTAAGTAAAATTAGGTAAACCCAATCTGCCTTAAGCCAAGGACTTGTCACCAAGTGTTATAACATCATCAATTTACAAATATCAAAGTGGCGGAAGCAATGAATAATAGAGTAACATCCACAAGCATATATAGTAGGAAAAGAGAATGCAATACAGTAACTCATCAAAATGCAGAAATGAAATACATCCAGAATTAATTATTACAAACTAAAGTTTAAAGAAAATGAAAAAAAATGTCTCTCAATCTCACTGAAATAAAAATGCAATATCTATCTAAACAGCAGTAGCACGATCCTCCTCCTAAACCTGCTCCTCTTCTACAACACTACCAACAAACACGTCTGAATCTGACATTTGTCGGTATCACAAAAGCCAGGGCCCAAGCCAATAAAACAAAAATGTTACAGTTAGACAATTCTCTAAGTATATTTTAGGCTATTTTAATAAACTGAATATTTTGAAGATATCACATTTAAATTAACTAAATATGCAAGTAGTAATGGGTGCAACAAGCTACGAAAGAATTGGGTAACTATAAACTATCCATTTATAGCCAACAACTAGTATGAAGACTATATAATGCAAAATAAATAAGGTGAGGCTAAAAGCTAAAAAGAAACAACAACTATCATACAATTCTGACCCTAACATGCTTATGATCATATTAACACGTGCTGAATATATAAAAAGAACAAAAGTACTAAAAATGTGCAATTCTAGCATCCTAAACATGCCAAAATATATATAAGTAAACCATATGAGTATAAATACAACATGCCAGTTAAGAAAAAGAAAGGAAAAGGCCACTGAGACATGTGGCGAAAGCCAAGCAATCTATGAAAGGTAAAGCCACTGAGACATGTGGCAAAGCGAGCAAGTACTAAAAATAAGGCCACTGAAGCATGTGGCAAAGCAAAATAGAAATACTGAACAATCCAGCTAAAGTAGCAATAAGCCTAAGACATAGTACTACCATACCAGTCAATGGGCCATCCAGGGCCTCTAATATCAGTCAATCAATCCCCAGCCTAGCCTTCTAAATATGCAAGGTCTGAGTCCAGTCTATACAATACTACTACTGAAGAGGCAGACTAAACTTGGACATATTCTACCAATTACAAACAAGGCAAAACTGAATGATATGAAATTCAAATATTAACTTAGGATGTATCATCCACATCCTAAGTCCTCCTATTATGCTCAAGAAATAAAGCTCAATATCCAAGGTATGCAAAGCAATCTAGTCAAAGTAAGCGAGAGACTCAATCTAAACTTATGTGATATCTGATGTTATCTAATTACCAAATCTAACAACTCTGAGAAGGTACAGGTTTAGGATCTCCAATATCCAGCTATCGAGTAGAATCTCAGATTTGCGTCCTTAAGGTTACTATTAGAACTTATCAAGTTCTAATCCAAAATCATGTGACGACTATATGGTTTAAGTAAGTAAATCAATGACCTAATTTATTAATATTTTACTCTCTTACCCAAATCTTGATTAAGTAAATCAAGATCTAAGGATTTAGAACTTAAACCCTATGTTGAGTTCAAATCCTAAATCCAAGGTAATGTCCTAACTAGGATCTAGGGTTCACATTTACTACCCAAATTTAAGGTATAGAATCTTATAAGCTGAAAGATTCAGGAACTAAGAACTTATTGAAAGGTTATTCTATTGATTATAAGATAAAATAATCAATTAAGAACTTGAGAATCTAAGATATATATTCAATCCTTAAAATAATTTCATTATCTTATGGATTGAATCATCCTATACCCACATGGAAGATTCAAAAGATTAAACAATCAATCATTTAAAGGATTTCAATTGGAGATGGTTCAATTCAAATTGAAGATCTAAGTCTAAGATCTAAGATCTAAGGATCTAAAGTTTGATCACTTTAGACATTAAATTAGAGTTTTAACTTAAGAGTTTCCATGTGTTTCCTTTAGAATTTAAGTTCATAGTTAAACTATATGGAGCTTATTAAAGTTGAAATTGACAATCTTAGGTATTAGACTAAACATCAAACACATAGTGATCTTTTTAGGGCTACTTAAGATCTAAGGATCTTAATTATGGCTAAATTGAAGATTCCATAGTTTCAATCTCAATAGTATTAATATCATTAGCCTAAGGGTTCAGAGAACATTTCTAATCTATCTTAGCGTGGTTTACTGAATTTCCAAGGTCTAAGGGGCACTTAAGCATATTTTGGTCAAAATGACCAAAATACCCCTCTTAAGGCTAAAAATTAGGATTTTAGGATTTAGCTATCCAAATTAGATCTAATCTAGTTTAATATATTTCATATTGATTAATGAAGTAGAAGTTTCACTCATCTCAGATTTTTGACCACTTAATTAGGCTAATTATCACTAATTACTTAATTAAGCCCATTAGGGTGATTAGTGGAAATAGGCATCTTTAGGGCAATCCAACCTTACACTTAGGTTCTAATAGACTTAAACATTGCATTAGGAACTTACTCACCCTAAATCTGAGTCTTAATTAAAGTTAAATTTACAAATCATTAATTAGGGTAATTAAAGAGTGATTAAGAATATTTAACATCCAAACTTGGTTTTAAGGGTTTGATATTGTTCTCTAGGGTCTAAGGAGTAATCAGAGACCTTAATCTCCACATTTAGATATTTATTAAATTTAATATGATTTAATTAAGGATAGCAAAGAGTTGGGCAAATATTTTTAAATCCAACCATTGGATCTGAAATTTTATTTTATATTTAGGTTCCTTGTATTTTTCTGATTCAAATGGTATATTAGATCATACCATTTGGATCAGTATAGCCAAAGTTATTAAATTAATTTAATTTGAATGTTTATTTAAATTAAAACTATAGGGTTTAAGTAATTTAATTCGCGCGTGGCTGTACGGGGAAGATTCGGCTGTCGGGCGAGAGCTGGGGAGGAAGATGATCCACAGTCGCGGGGGTCGCCAAGGCTGTCTGATGGATTGCCAGTTGGCACGGGACGGCTCTAATCACCCGACATCTAACATCCGCGCGAGGAGTTGGATCAGCCGTCGGATCAGACCCGCGGATCAAACGGGCGATCGGGGATACTTAAGGCGGATGGGTTAGATGCCGTCGGATCAAATCTCAGAACTGCGGAACGGCTGAGATTTGACGAATCCGAGCGAAGACGCGGGCCGTTGGATTAAATCCACGGAACGGACGGCCCGGATGGCGCCCGCGGTTTGGAATCCAGCCGACCGTTGGAAAGGTTATATTTGCAATTATGAATTGTCTAAAACCCTAATTTGCAATTAAACCAATTTAAATTAAATCCAAAATGTGACCAAATGACCTCCAAAAATTCTCAAAATTTCACCCTTAGCTAATTTGGGTGTGGGGAGCTCAAAAATAAACTCAGATTTTGATTTGGAGATCAAATTATTTTAGGTATTTTTCAGGGCTTAAAAATAGCCAAAAATACCAAATTTGCCAATTTAACTCCGATTGATTTTAAACTTCTAGGGTTAGGTTTAAATGACCCATTGAATCTAATGAAATCAAATTCAAAGGTTGGTTTAGCTTAATTAATCCAAATTAATCTTGGGTAACAACAAGGGTTGTTACAGGGATTGTTAGGGCTCGAGCGGCATTGACAGAGTTATGGTCAGACCGAATACCTGTCTTTGAAATAGCCTTCGGGTTCCAAAAGAAAGAGAATACGAGTTCGGGGCTATGAATCAGCGATGAGCCCCATGGATTCTGCTATTAGAATATGCAATAGATTTAGGTGCAAAGTAGTCATCACGTTAAACATTTTTTGTACTTTCACTTTAGTAGCTCCAATTTCAAAAAGTCAAAGTTTCAGAGTTTAAGGTAAAGAACAAAATAGGCATTTTGAGGCCAAATCAAATCAATATATATATAGTTGAGCTACACAACTGTAAGACCGCCCACCTAGCCTATGTCAGGCATTAAAGAGCCGTAAGCAAGCAACCCCCGCCAAACTCAGTTAGAAACAATCTCATAAGTAGTTATGACTACTATCTCATCTCGAATCTTCTATAGAATTTAAAACCTGAACTCACTCGCCTATTCGATTCACCCAACCATTTTGCCAGAACTGGCTAAGGGGCGAATCGAATCCTGAGAAAGAAGCCTTGTCTTCAAACATTACGTTCAACTCACTACTGCCAGTAGTAGGTAAATGAATCTAGTTCCTCCCGAGATGCTCCAATCCCCAGAAGTAACCAAGACTTCTAAGCAAGTCAAACAGGGTATAACAAATAGACCTTGTCTCCGCATTGGATCAATAACAAGAACTAAGAATTCAGATCAAAGAGCTAACGATCCCCAGAAAGCTCTTTAATAGAAAGTGGAGGTCCCCCTACCCCTCAACTAATTTGATTCGCTGCCATCAACTGGCCCAGCTTCGTTGCCTTCGATTTGCTTATAAGCTATTCGTATATTCGACTCCGCTGCGTGGCCTCCGGGCTGCCTACATTCGACTAGCGTCTCTTATATCCTTCACTCCTTTAGACTGATTGGTAGTTTATATAGCTGCTCGTGAACATGAGTTCTTTGTATAGGCGAACCTAGTGCTCTACAGCATGCATAAATGCCCTGACCCAAAAAAGATAGGGTTCAGTGTTTTGCTTCTCATTTTAAATCAAAATTATGTCAGTCTCTTCTCGGGTTCAAAGAATCTATACCTACTTAGAAAAAGGAATAAGATAGAGTTTCTATAAGGATACTTTGAGCTTATAAGTGAATCTCTATCTCTATATCCATTTCGGTCCAGAGATTTTTTCCTTTCCTTGTCCCGAGCTGAGGTTTTAGATTCTAAAAAGTTTTAATCTATCTAAAATGTAGCAAGAACTTTCTAGATTCAAACACTTCAGACTCTGGCTCCTATATATCCTCAAGGGCCCGACTCCTCCTACAAGGATTTTGATTCATATTCGAAAAAAGAAAGGCAAAGAAGACTTGGGCTCTGGCTCCTATCTATAGTCATTATTACCCCATACCTTCCAGGGGATAAGCCTTTTAATCTCAATATTCAATATCCCTTCGGGATAAAACTTGGCTATGAAAGAGTGAGACGAATGTCAAATATTTGAAATCGTGAGCATATATCTAAATCAAAGGTTAATAGACTTTGGCTATCTTATATGCTCACCTACTATAATAGAATTCGGACCTTGAGTTGTTTAGCTTCGAACTCTTGACTTCTCCTAAATGTATCAACTACCTACCACGGTGGAGTTCTTTGCCTATCTATCATATAACGTAACGTCTATCAACTCACATATATATAGAATTCAGTGGTAACTAGCGCTCTTTACTAAAACTATTCCTGCTTCCGCTACTATTGTATTACCCAAACTACTAACTCCGCTAACTTAGGAAAGGAATCGCTAACTACAGGAGATTCTAAAGTTGAAAAATATTATAGCGCTAACTTAGGGGATTTTACTTCAGAACAAAATCTGCTACACTTCTCTTTATCCCTGGCCACCAAAATGATTACTTCAGATGCTGATACATTTTGGAACTTCCCGGATACACTTGATACCAAAAATTGTGACCTTCAATAGAATCTCCTGATGCATTGACTTAGGGATTCAAAGATGATTATTTAAATATATAGCACCTTTCTTAAAATTCAACTCAGGGTGACGACCGCTGTCAATTGCGATTTTAAAGTTCAAGTAGTCCTCATCCTTTATTTGAGAAATGGAAACATCCCTGTGGAAGGTGGGTTCCACATTGCTCATGGATATTATTTCACATAATAAGTCACTGCGCACATAATTGATATTCATCTTACGAAACTCTTCTTCTAATGGGCTTTCAGAGATAATGGCATTAAAGGTAGTATGATGGCTCAGAGCATCAGTTGCAATATTTGCCTTTCTAGGATGGCACTATATGTCGAGATCATAGTCACTGATTAATTCTAACCATCTCCTATGTTGACAGATCAATTCCCATTGGGTGAATATATATTTAATGCTCTGATGGTCAGTGAATATCGAACATTGAATTCTATAAAGATAGTGACGCCAAATCCTTAAAGCGAACACTACGACAGCTAACTCAAAATCATGGACAGAATAATTTCCTTCATGGGTTTTCAGTTGGCGGGAAGCATAAGCGATGACTTTCCCTTCTTGCATCAACACAGCTCCCAAGCTTGTCCTAGAAGCGTCGGTGTAGCCTTGGTAGTCCAACCCTTCTTTAGAAAGAATTAAAATTGGGGCGGAGGAAAGTGCATCCTTTAGTGCTTGGAACGCTTCTTCGCAAGCTGGGGACCACTCGAATTATACTGCCTTCTGGGTTAGTTTAGTTAGTGGAGAGGCTATTTGGGAAAAGCCCTTCACAAACTTTCTATAATATTCAGCTAAACCTAAGAAGCTTCTCATATCGGTTACTAATTTAGGCTGGATCCATTCTTGAATGGCGCTGACCTTGTTCTAATCCATCCTGATACCTTGTGCATCTACTATGTGGCCTAGAAAGGCTACATAATTGAGCCAAAATTCACACTTTGAGTATTTGGAGTACAACTGGTGACTACACAGTTCCTCTAATATGGTCTTCAGATGATCTTCATGCTCTTCCTAAGTCTTAGAATAAATCAGGATATCATCAATGAAGACGATGACAAATTTGTCAAGATAAAGTTTGAGGATGCGTTGTATTAGATCCATAAATATTGACGGTGCATATGTCAATCCAAATGACATAACCAGGAACTCATAGTGACCATATCTCATCCCGAAGGCTGTCTTTTCAATGTCTGAGTCCTTAATTTGCTGCTGATGGTATCCTGATCGTAGATCAATCTTCGAGAACACCTTTGCCCCAGACAGCTGATCATACAAATCATCAATGCAGGGTAACATGTGTTTATTATTTTTGGTGACTTTATTTAACTCCCGGTAGTCAATGCACATATGCATTGACCCATCCTTTTCTTAACAAATAGCACTGGTGCTCCCCATGGGGATGAACTAGGTCTGATAAGGCCTTTCTCTAACATATCTTGTAACTATTTATTTAGCTCCTGTAATTCCTTGAGTGCCATACGGTAAGGTGCCTTAGAAATAGGCTGAGTTCTCGGGATAGTAACTATCGCAAATTCAACTTCCCATGTGGGTAGAAGACCAGGTAGATCTTTGGGGAAGACGTCGACAAATTCACAAATGATATGATTCTTAGATAGGAGAATATCTTCTTGCTTTTCTCCTAGTATTGTCACTAGAAAGGCGCTACAACCTTTACTTACTATCCTTTTGGCTTTGATGGCATTGATCAAAGAAGCTCTCAAACTAAAAATTTTGACAAATGACTTAGCTTGTCTACCATTACCCAAGGTGATCTTTTTCTTCTAGCAGTTAATGGTGGCGTCTTGTTAACTTAGCCAATTCATTCTCAGAATGATGTAGAAATTGGCTATTGGCAGGACTACAAGGTTCAAATTTCGTGTCTCCAATAGGGATCATAATATTACAGAACTGACGAGCTGGCATTTGAGCTCCAGATAGTAATCCTATGCTTAAAGGTTTGGCTAGACGCTATAGTGACAACTTAAGAGGTTTGGTCCAGCTTTCAAAAATGAATGAGTGACTAGCTCCAGTGTCAAATAATATATTGTAGAGCTTATCATTTACATAATTGTACCTAATTACAGATGCAGTAATTCACTAGATACCTTAAGTAAGTAATACTGAAAAGTAGATTGGTTCAAAAGTGTGTACCTGACACCACATGATTGTCTTTAGCTGCCCCAATTAGAGTGAGGGCATAGACATGGGTAGGATCGGCGGGCTTATTATGATAGGGCTGGTGAGGTGGTGGCTTCGGAGCATTTGGACAGGAGACAATGGCCATCTCTCTTCGTTGAGCAAGAGGACGAGGTAGTGCTGGGAGGGCTATTAAGGGTTTTTGGAATAGGTCTAATAACTATTGACGCTTAGATTGATCAATTTTATAGCCATCAATTGTATCAGTGTACCTACATCAATAGTAGGAGTGGCCCAACCTCCCATAGTTGAAGCAGTTCCTAGTTCTGTGGTAGCATCGACCATAAGGGTGGGGTCGAGTGCAATTATTAAAGAGGTTGGTGGATGAAGATTCTGCTTCAAATGGTATACTCTAACTCAGTTAGGGTGTTTGTGCTGGAATGAGGGTGACCCAAAACTCCACTTAGGTTCTTCTAACACTTGATCTTGCACCACCACTTTGGCGGATTCCAAGAGTTCAACGAAATTGGTTAGACATAGGGGAACGATTTAGATTTGAATGGAAGGTTGCAAATCACTTTGGAATCGGTGGCATCAATCCGATTTAGTAGGAATGAGGTTGGTGGAAAATATTGTGAGTCACGGAAACTCAGTTTAATATGCAGAAACAGAGCGGTTACCTAATTGTAATTTCAAAAATTGATCCCCCAAGTTATGTCTTGTAAAAAAAAGGGATGTACTGAGCTTGAAATGCCTCAATGAACTCATCCCAGATGATATCCTCAAGCTCTAGATTAGCAAACAGCGTGTTCTGAATGTTATCCCACCAGTACTCTGCCTTATCCTAGAGGAGGTGGGTGGTCAAATAAATCACTTTAGAGTTAGGACATTTGATACTAGCAAGATTTTTGTCCACCATCTTGATCCAACTGGTAGCATCAACAGCAAAAAGGCTCCCGTTGAAAGTAGGGGCCTTATATATAGAAAACTATGTAGCATTCCATTTGTGGATTGAATGTGATGTTGGAACGAGTAGTAGGATGCTGTGCTGTCTCAAAATTTGGACAATGATGAATCCATAATTATATCATAAATAAAGAAAAATGTTACACAAGTCCATATTGGAAACAACCTACTTTGGTCAAATTCTATTTATTTTCAGGAAAAAAATAAGAGCACAGCAAATTCTGGGAGAATTTGGAGAATTTATGCAAATTCTAGGAGATAATCGCTGCAGCATGCTTTAGCACGTTCTAGCGCACTGCAGCACGCCACAGCGCGCTCCGACTACTGGGAAGCAGACAACACAAACCCAATGGGATTTCTGAAGCCTGGAGCGATTCTGCTATAGCACGTTATAGCGAGCACAAGTTAAAAACTCCAACTGCTACAGCGTGCCACAGTGCGCTGCAGCGGAGGAAGGTTCGAAACTCATGTTCGCTACAGCGCGTCGCAGTGCACCATAGCACGCTACCGCGAATGAAGACTCAAACTTACATCGCTATAGCGCGCCACAATGGATGATACTTTGAAACTGAGCCGCTGCAGTGCGCCACAGCGGTAAGATTTCGAAACATGATTCGCTACAGTGCGCCACAGCATGTTGCAGCGCGCTACCGCAGGTAAGTTTTTGAACTTAACTTGCTATAATGTGCCATAGTGCGCTACCGTGGATGATACCTTAAGGCTTAGCGGACTCAAACTTTGAAATTCAGCTACTACATCGCGCCACAGCGCGCTACCGCATGTAAGTTTTTGAAACTTAACTCGCTACAGCATGCCACAGTGCGCTGCAGCGCTCTACCGCAGATCAAGTTCAAAACATAAAAATGCTACAGTGCGCTACTGCGTATGAATTTTCAAAACTCAACCTACTACAGCGCACTATAGCGCGCTATAGCGGGCGCCATATTTTTTATCCTTTCGGAGCATTAATTGTAGCTAGGACAAGACCCCCAGCCAGCTATCTATCTCCCAGCTGACATATCTTCTGCCAATAAAGTATTTTTTTAGAGAAAAGAAAGTTTTTTAAAATGATTACAAGATTTAAGAATGCAAAAGGAGAAATCATTTCATGCACCAAGTGGGATATTCACTCATTACAGTAGAAATGGTGGAGGGAAAAAGACAAAATTTAAATGCAAAGAAAGGAGAAAGTCTCATTTATAAATGTAGCCTCTTTTGACATGAGAAGGGTTCCCATTTTTCACTCCAAAATCTCAAATTTTTGGAGGCTGCATAGAAGAAGCAAGTGACCTTTCTAAAGGAGGTTAAAGAAGCCATTACTAGAGGAGAAAGAAATAAAAGCTGCACTAGGGAGCTAAAGGAAAAGAAGAAAGGAAGAAGAGGGAAAATCCAAAGAATCCCAATAAGGGTTGTTCCTAGTACACTCCTAATCTTTCTTTTGATTTCTTTTTAGTGGTTCATGACCCTAGGTTGGGCTGAATCCAATATGAAATGTAAGGGACATAATGAATATTGGAGAACTTCCTCAAGAAGTGAATAAAAATTCCATGTTCAAATGTCTTAATAAAATTACTAAAAAATCATGTTGTGGACTAAATGAAAAATCTGTTAAGAAATATAAATATAAAGATGAACATCTAAATAAAAGTCTTGTGCTTCATAGCTCACATCTTGGTTTAAAAGCTGGACATGTGTGTGTTTATTCTTAGAACTATGTGAGAAGTTCTTGAGTCAAACTGCACCATGATCTAAGCTCGATTAAGAGGTCAAAGCATGTGAGCTAAGACCCACTAATGGAGCTCCATCGCTCAGCATACGTGAAAGGAGGAAGAGGATTCATTGAGAGCTAATGGATGAAGTGACATAGTCCATGGAGCCTAATAAAATCACTTCCTTATCTGAACTACGCATAATGCGCGAGATGCTCGTTAGTGGAATCAACGCCTGTGAGATCGCCCAATTAAAACTATTATCTTGACAACCTAGACGTATGAAAACTAAGATGCTCAAATCACGATCTCATGAGAGTCTTTGTGCTAAAATATAACCCTAGTGTATTCATCTCATGCACAAGATTTGAACTTGTAAAAATTAGAGGACGACTATAACAACCCAGGTTATTACTTAGGTCATTTATAACTAATCCAAGTCCTAATTATGGTTTTAATGCATTAATTAAATCATTAGAGGCTCACCTCTAAGATCCAGTCCAAATCAGGAATCAAATGGATCAAATCCTGATTTTTGAGAATTTCCAGAAACCCTAGAAATTGACCTATTTAATTTGACGTCCAATCAAAAAATGAACTTGACCATTGCACTCATTGCCCTCAAATTAGCTTAGGGTGATGCTTTTGTGTCAATCTGAAGTCATCAAAATTTTGGCAAATATTTTAATATTATTTAAATACCCCAAAAAATTAAATAATTAAATACTTATTGAAATAAAAATTTGACTGCATCGTTGCGTTCCTCACCCCTGAATTAGCTAGGGGTGATTTATTGAAAAATTTCTGAATATGTCGAATTGCTTAAACTTTTAATTAAGAAAAATAAGTAGAATTATTTAAATAATAAAAATATTAATATTAATTAAGTAATTAATGGCGTAAATAGTGATTTAAAGCACATAGATCTTTATCAATTCAAGTTGCTATGTTATACTTAGCATCTCTTCTGTTGAAATAAATATTCCTTTAAATAAATGAGCATCCAAGAAGAATTATAGTTCTTCCTTTAAGACTAAAATTAATTATATTAATTTCAGAATGAATTCTGCAACTTCTCCCCTCAACATCGCTGATTCTTCAAATAGCAACACCGACGAAGTCACGTCACTCAGGAGTATGGTAACTGCCATGTAAGAGAACCAATTACAACAAGCAGTGACTATCCAGAAACTAGTTTCTGCTCTTAGTGCTGCGAATACTGGTATCCTCTTATGCATCCTTTACTCCTCATATTCTTCATACCTCTATTCCATCTACTAATAAATTATTAAGTAGCCTCTTCAGATTGAGACTTCTAATCTTTAATAGAAACCTATCCCCCACAGATACTGAGACTCAGCATAAGACAACCAAAAGGGATCGAAAGCGCAAGGCTTAACAAAAGAAATCTAGCACATCAATGGAACCAATCCAAGAGTGCACTAAACCACATCCTTACGGAAAGTGTTATCATCTTGGTCATCACTATTTTACATGTGGTTGTCAGGGCCATGGATATCAGAAGTGCCATGCTAGAATGATAGTAGATGGAGTTTTAACCAATCACTCTCATCAAAACAAGGCATTCAGTAGCACCTCACTTAAATGTTTTGAATCAAGGACGACTTTCAAAAATCACCACTTCATTCGGAAGAGTATCCAGCTGGCTGGGAGCAAATAGCTGCTCCTAAACTTCAAGAGTAAAATCATCTAGGAACAGAGGAAACTAATAATAATATTGTCTCAGGTATATATATTCAATTCCATCATTACTTTCAGCCTTAAAGTTTTTTTTTTTTTACTTCATATAAATTTAAATTATAATGATTTAATTATGGTCATCATTTAATTTGAATCTTACTTATAAGCCTAATCTTGTGTTCAAGGTGTTTTATCCTTAATGTGGCAATTATCACTTCCTTAGATTAATCAAACCTTAGATTCTTTTGGCAAAGTCACACTTTTGAGACTTATAGAAATAATTCTTCTTCAATAAAGTAGCTTATCCAATTTGGATGAATAACTTCTATTTCCTTATGTTAGATTGATTCAGACCTTAGGAATTGTGGTTGAATAAGTCACAATTACAACTTGAAATATTAGCCTAGTTTATTCATTAGATTCCAAGTATCTCATTCCTTTGGGATGAGTGTATTCATATCCATTAAAATGGATAATTAGAACCATAGGACATTAATTATGACTCTTAGTAGTAATCTACAATTTTATCTTATCCTTAGGGATAAATAATCCATTGTCTTAAATTATTTTGTTAACTCTTACAATTTTAATGTATCAAGTCATCTTATATGACCGAATGCAATAGATTTTCTCTCTCTCATAACATTAAGTACCCAAGTTGGATAATCACCCTTTTTATCTAAGTATCATTCATTAACCAAGTATGATCACTCGGTTACAAATAAAAGCATTAGAATGAATTAATTTTATGATTAGTTCACCCTATATATCTTAAGGTGAGAATTACATAATGGTTAGGTTATTTTAACATGTATGTGTACACTCATAAGTTTAGCTATAGTGAACTCTGTTTCATTCTTAGTCCTAGCCTAATGAGGATGATTTATTTAGTTTTAAAGATAGAACCCATTCTAAGTCAAAGAATCTTTGTTCTTTGAAGATTAAACCTTCCTTAAATTGCAAAGCATTTTGAATTATAATTTTTATATTAGAATTTATAGCCAATTCCCTGGAAACCCCTTTTTAGTTAAAATTACTTATGGTAACTTAATAAGTTGATCATGTACTTTTCCTTGTCCATCTTAATTGGATAGGAATTCTATTCCCTTTATTATAATCTTCATTAAGTGATGAATGTTACTTAAGTGAATAGGTTATTTGTGGAAAATCTTATTCCCTTTAAATAAGAAAATCTTCTTTTCCAAATAGTTTAGATTTACCCTTTAATGTTTGCCTAGTCAAGACATGACTTGAGCATTTATTGATCATTCCCTTGGAATGAATTCTCATTTAAAATAAGTTAAATTTAACATTTAGATTTCTAAAAGATCTAAGCCACATATTATAACTCAGATATCAGCAGCTAGTTCTAGAAACTTTAGCATAAGTCATAGAATATAACCTATAATTATAGCCTTAGTCCTTATTAAGCTTCCTAGCACATATCCATATGGATAAGTGGGTTCCCTTCCATAACCAAGTCAAAATTTATGACTTGTGTTGATAGCAATTTCTCTTAAATCTTGGGTTGTCAAGCCGTCACATATGACTTAATGACCTAAGTTCTCCTTAACACTAAAATTATATATCCTAAATAAATATTTCTCTTTTTTGCTCTAGTAGAATCTTTTAGTAAGAGATGAATGTCTCTTTATTAGTTTAAACCTAATATGGACTAAATCACATAGTTAGTCCATCCTCATCTTATCCTTAGTTAGAAATCATAAGCCAAGCCATTTGGATTCATTATTAGACTTAGATTCTAATGATGGACCTTTGTCCAAATCCTAAAATTCTAATAGAACAAGTAATCAAAGAATGCAAGTTCTTTAATGCCAAGTCTTTGGATTCCAAATCATTGAATTAGAATCTGTGTTATCCTTTAATCTTCGTTAAGTTTTATAGTAGCTTAAACTAATTCACCTAATCTTTCTTAAGTGGTGAATATCACTTAAGTGTAAAAGCTGTAAGACCTTTAATCCTTAGCCTATCTTATACTTAGTATGTGATGTCACCTGCTAAGTAATAGTCTTATCTTATAGTAATAAACCATGTGTTATAATTTAGGAGTTAATCTTTAAACCTTTGAAGTTGTATTCAGTTTGGATGAATATTAGCTTCTCATTCTTTTATTATTGTCCTTATTAAGTGATGGTTATCACTTAGTTTGGATTAGTTTCCGTAAACCTAAGACCTTTGGTAAAGATTTCCTAGCCTGAGCTGTAAGGTAAGATTACGAAGGTCCAGCCTTAAAACCTTAAGTTTGAAACTGGACTCTAAATGTAGAATCATTGATTGCCTTCAAATACTCTTAAGTCTTAGCTCCCTTGGATAATTATATATTGTAAATTGATTCATAAATTCATGGCAGCTATGGAAAATAATCAGCAATCAAATCTTCAATTACTAAAAGCAATGCAATTCTGTTGAGGATTACATTTCTGAATCCATTTTTGCATTTGTGGTAAGGTGCCATAATTCTAGTTCAATTATTGTAGGACTTTATGTGCCTATAAATCTCCTCTATCTTCTAATCTCCAAATGAGAGTAACTTATAATTCTCATGAATTTTATCATCTTATCTTCATCTTCTCTAGTAAGAGTTCAACCAAATCTATCACTTGATGAAAAGCCTGTCAAAATCCTGGACAAAGATCATAATCATTTATTTGATTCAAGTACCAAAAACTAATTAATAACTCGGATGATTCTTCCATTCCCATTGGATTAATATACGCTCATTCAAATTCCTATAATCATACTTCCTTAATTCTAATATATTTTAATTCATTATTCCATATCTGCTTTATTCTTTCCACTTGAGTGATGTTGAGGATGATATCATTCTTAAGCGGGGGAGTTTGTAACAATCCAGGTTGTTACTTTGGTCATTTATGTCTAATCCAAGTCCTAATTAGGGTTTCAATGCATTAATTAAGTGATTAGAAGCTCACCTCTAAGATTTAGTCTAAATCAGGAATCAAATAGATCAAATCCTAATTTTTGGGAATTTCTAGAAACCCTAGAAATTGACCTATTTAATTTTAACTTCCAATCGAAAAACGGACTTCGCCATTGCGCTCATTGCCCCAAATTAGCATGGGGTGATGTTCTTATGTCAATCGGAAGTCATCAAAATTTTGGCAATTATTTTAATATTATTTAAATACCCCGAAAAATCAAATAGTTAAATACTCGTCAAAATAAAAATCTGACTGCTTTGTTGCGTTCCTCACCCCTCAATTAGCTAGGGGTGATTTATTGAAAAAATTTTGAATACGTCGAATTACTTAAATTTTTAATTAAGAAAAATAAGTAGAATTATTTAAATAATAAAAATATTAATATTAATTAAGTAATTGACGACGTCCGTTTTATCCTTAAGCGCGCCGTCATCCACTCTCTAACGTCTGATCAAACGGCGTTTCGTATCAGCCATTCAATCGATTAAGTGGTGCGATCATCGTCTCCCTCATGTCGCTTAGTGCGTTTTGCGCCGAGCGAGTTCCAGCTCCCTCATTGTCGATCAACTGAGGATGCGTGGGCCTCCTGCTGCTTCCAACGGCTCATTTAGGCTCGATCTAATCCACGAGTAAAGGAAAAATCGGCAAACATTTTCGAAGAGGAACTCGACAATTTCGGCAGATATCGTTGTGGAACTTTAAAGCGAGGTACCCCAATTTCCTATGTATATACGTTAATAAGCTTCATCATTGACGTTAATCTTTCCTGCAATGAGTTCTAGCAATATTGTGATAATCTCCCTAAACCTAACATTCTCCAATTCAATTTTGATTAATATATTTCATTTCATGATGCTATCTTATTGTGATCTGATGTGATCAATTAAATCGATGACTTAATCGGGAGTTTGGACTCAGTATGTATCAACTGAAATCATTTTTCGCAAGAAAATTAGGGCATCGTGAAATTGGATGATAAATGTCGTTGGGACTTGAGAACCTTAACTCGTCAGGGAGTATAGATCGTGAGCTTGCATTTATCATCGTGTCATCTCAAGAAGCGCAGCGTCCGCCGATTAATGGGATGCCCTAATCGTTCCCGTCCACGATTTGGGAGGGATGATGGGGCTTGAGGAAATTTTTGGGTCTTACCTGACCCGAGCCCAGAGGTTTGGCTCGGTAAGCGCTGCACCTTCCACGTGGAGCATTTCTGAAGCTGGAGGGCCCGCACACCATTTTAACTAGCCACATAAATGAGAAATTGATAAATGGAGTTAATAAATATTAAATTAATTAGATTAATTAATTATCAAATATTCAATCATTTATAAAATAAAATCTGTTAAGCCAATTATAGAAAAATTATATATCGTTAAAATTAAAAAAATGTCAGGATCCTTTTAGCACTATAAAATTTCTAATTGGAGGTGTTTATCAATTAGTGACATTTATGATCCCCCATAATTATCCTAAATGCCACAAAACTTCTTTTAACCATAACTTTGTAATCACTTATCCAAACATACCCAATATGGGTCTCATTTTAATCAGGAGACTCCCAGGATTGTTCTAGTAGTATTAGTTTTGCTGTTTGATTAATATTTTAACTAATCATATTTGGACCCAAACCCTAATCTTCCAAGGCTTATAACTTTTTGTGCACTAGTCCAAACATAGGTAATATGGGTCTTAAAGTGATTAGGAGAACCTTTAGAACAACCTAGTAGTGTTCAATTCGTTGTTTGGATTAGTATGTGCTTAATCACTTTTACGACCTATCCTAATTGGCCTAATTAACCCTAGATCATTAATTGACCATAACTTGGTCAATTGAGCTTCCATTTAGATCATCCAATATACTATTTTGATTAGAAAGACCTAATTAACAGTAAACTATAAAAATATTTTAGATCCAATGCTTAGATCTCTTAATCAAACCTAATCACTCTAAGACTTGATTAGTGAATATTTGCATAATTAGTAATCCAAATTGAGTAATTTCAATTTCTAATTACTCATAGAGTATAGTAGAACTTAGTGGTATGATTGGTTTAGTGATTCTGTAATTAATTTCACTAATCACTCACTAATTACCTAAACCCTAATTAAGCCATAACTTAACCAAATAAGGTCCAATTTGGGTCTACTCCTAGTTAAAGTATTTAATGGTTTATAGGGAAGCTATAGCCACTAAATTTACTGAATTTGAACTTAATTTGGAAAAGTTAGATTTTTGACGCATTAGGTTTTTGACCTATTTTAGTAAACCCTAATTTCCATAATTAGCCATAAATGTTGTATTGGTTATAACTTAGCCAATACATATCAAATTTAATAATTTTAGGTTCTATGGAAACCTTAGATAGTAAACTATGATAAACTGATAAAAAATTAGAATCCATTAAGTAAAATAACCAAATTACCCTTACGAGTCAAATTCCTTAATTTGATCTCATATAGCTTAATAATCATCCAAAATTGATGTACTTACTGGCTAACTTCATATTAGATAGTAAGTAATCATTAGCCACTGAAAATTTCTAAATTAGACCCTTAAATCAAAATGTAGGTTTTAGACCCTTAAGGAGGGGCAAAATGGGCATTTTGCCCAATTTTAGGGTTTAGTGCTTTTAAGCACTAGATTCATGTTTTAATCTCTAAAATCAGTAAGTGAAGTAATTTAGAATGGAATATCATTTAATTAAGCTATTAATTGAGTTTTAATCAAAATCCTTAGTTTCCTTAGGAAAATTCAAAGTAGTCTTTGGTCGTATGATGTGAGATAAATCTCACATCATACCCCTTCCTTAAACCTTTATTTTATTTTCCTTAATCTTTCTTATATCATTAGTTAGGTTAGGAGCTTGAGTGTTCATCTTAGTAATTAAGAGCTCATTTCTTATGAATTAGAATTAGCTCTTAAGTTAGAGTTCATTTATTGAGTAAAATGGGTTACTCAATATATGAAGCCTTGATTTTAATAGTTTATAGATTTTTATAGTTTATTATTGATTATTCACTCTTTTAACTTTAGACTTAAGAATAGAGATCCATCCTATTAAGTATGACTTCACTTAATAGGATTTGCACTAAATCTTAATCTATGAATTTGGATGGTAAAACCTAGTTCTTTAGGATCACCTATGGACTAAGTAATTGAACCCCAATATTTAAAATTTAATTCTTAATCCTTTCATCTTGTTTTGGATAATAAAGATGGCCTGGAATTCTTAAAAAAATCATCAAATAGGTCGATGGATTCATTTATTTAACTTATAGTTGACAGTGATTAATCAAATTAGGACTTGGGCAGTCATAATTGTTTTCAATTTATAAGGTCATGAATCTAAGTTACATATAGTATGCGAATTGATGATTCTAATCTTGTGTAATTTAGAATTGTTAGAACGAATAATTAGACAATAATAGGTATCACCTGTGTCCTAATATAGTCTCTTGCTCACTTTGATATTGAGCTTTGCTTACCTTATTTTGAGACATATACCTTATTCACATATATTGGACATAGGATATTTGATAAGTATCCTGTGTTAATTTTAAATTTGCATACATATCATTCATGTTTTATCAATATTCTCAGTTTTATAGTTTTTAGTAGGTTGTGACCTAACTAGTATGCCTCTTCAATCCGTGGGTCCGGCATAGCACGCTGAATTGTTACTCTCGGTAAGTCTATCCATGCCTGGTTGAGCGTTGGGTCCCAGGGTGGCGAGAAATAGATTTTACGCCCATATGACTGTATTAGTCAAGATTTGATATGGTAGTACTAGTTGTGGGTGGACTTCTACTCAGTGATATTTAGTTCAGTACTTTCTGCCTTAGCTCATCAGGCTAAGTGATTTAAGTGCATTTCAGTTCAGAGCTTCTACCTTAGCCCATCAGGCTAAGTGAGATTGTTTACTTTTAGTTTTTAATGGCTTATGTAGCCATGTCATTTTTTAGTTTTTGATTTACTGCTTTTAGTTTACTTTTCTATATTTTGGCATTTATTTACTTACTGTCTTCTGCATTTACTAGCTTTATTTATTTATAGGATGTTAGTCTTGCTCGCTACTTATATTTTATAGGATGTTAGTCTTGCTTTTAGTTTTTTAAAGGTTTCACATGTCCATTTATTTTATGTTGATTGGCATAAACATATATTGATCATAAGTATGTTTAGGAAGAGTTTAATTTCACTTACTAATATTTACTTTTATTTTATGTCTAACCTTATTGCAGCTATAGTTAGAGGTATGTGCTTACTTCCTATCTTGTTTACGTTATAAACTTATTGGTTATAATTATCCTTTGTCTTTTCATACATATTATGCTCCCTTTACTGCTTGTTTTAATTTTAAAGTTTATGGTGATATCTAATTAACATAATAAATTGCAGCCTAAAATGTACTTAGATATTTTGTCTAATTAAAATTTTCTTTTGTTGGCTGGGGCCCTATCATTGTGAAACCGACAATGGTAGACTCTGAGCTATTTGAGGTTTTGTAGTCTTCTGAAGATCGGATTCAGGAGGAGGATCGAGATGTAGAAGATCTTAAGTTTTTTCCTTTTTTGTATTGTGAGGTTGAGTGTTGTCCTTTCTATTTCAGTTCCTATCTTTAAAAATGTTATAATAATACTGGTTTAGTTGTATTTTCCTTTACTGCTTTTATTCTGGGATGTATGTTCTTACTTTTGCATTATGATGGGATGGATGTTACTATTTTGTTTTTGCACTCTACTTTTATGTACTTTTCATTTAGTGAAATAGTTCTTAAATGGTAAGCTCATTAATTATAACGGGTTAAGATGTGTGCCTAATCTATTCATAAGTAAGGATCTTGTCATTTGGGTGACCCCTCTAATGTAATCATGTTAACTTAACAGTTAACAGGACCACAGCGGGGAAGGGCCGCCACAACAACTCTAAGGAATACAATGTGCACTTAATTATTTGGCATGACCATGAAAGAATGAAAAGTGCTTGAGAAGTAATTCAACATGAGTCCCTATCAATTCATATGGAAGAAACCCAACTATCCTCTCTAAATCAAATAGTTGTAACTCTAAATTTTGCTTTGTTAACGGAACCAAATCAAAAGCTAAAATCATATTGTTTAAACATTATTGAATATAGATATACCTTAGTAACAAAACACACTATTCCCTGAGGATGATAAATCTTGGAACTTACCTTCCAAATTATTATTTCAAGCCATGTACACTTGCGTGCAAGCACAGACGTGTAATCACAGTTTGTCAAGTTTTTGGCGCCATTGCCGGGGAATGGTAATTGTTTTATAGTAAGGATAATCTAGTAGTAAATAGTAATTTAAATAAATTTCCTTGCATAGAATTTAATTTTCTTCTTGTATTTATTTTGTTACTAATTTATTGCTTAGACTGACTAATTTACTTTTCTTTTATTTGCTGAACTGTTAAATGTTATTGCTATTCTTGTTCTTGATAGCTTAATTTCTGATTTATATGAGTAAATAAAATTGTACTGAATATCTTTTTGATCTAGAAAATGAAAGAACCTATCTACAAGCTAGAAGAGAACAAGCCATTTTAAATCATCAACAAGCTATTATGGAAAATTTCAAAATGAATCCTAGAAAGCCTTTAGAAAAATCACAGGGTAGAGCACTCAAAGACTATGTCTTGCCCACTATTAGAGGCATATCACATGCAATTGTTAGGCCAAATATAGAAGCCAATAATTTTGAGATCAAACCTTCAACACTTAGCATGATTCAAAATAATCAATTTGGTGGGTTAGCCATTGAGGACTCTAACTCACACATTTCAAATTTTCTTGAGATTTGTGATACCTTTAGGCTTAATGGTATTTCTGAAGACACCATCAAACTCAGGCTTTTCCCATTTTTCCTAAGAGACAGAGCCAAAAGTTGGCTCATTTCTCTCCCGAGCAATTCTATCCATACTTGGGATGATTTGGCTAGGAAATTCCTAGCCAAATATTTCCCTTTGGCAAAAATTACTCATCTGAGAATTAAGATAACCAACTTCAATCAATTTGAGTGTGAGACACTGTATGATGGTTGGGATCGCTTTAAAGAATGCTTAAGGTGATGCTCGCATTATGGATTTCCTTATGGAAGCAAGTTCAAATCTGTTACAACGGGTTGAACACTCCAACAAGGACACTCATGAATGCAGCCGCCGGAGGCTCAATTAGCAGTAAAACCCAAGAGGAGACTTATGACCTCCTAGAATATATGGCGACAAATGCTTACCAATGGCCTATGAAACGAAGTGATCATATAGCTAAAAATGAATGTAACTCTCTGGAAAACTTGCAACAAATTTGTGAACTCTAGAATCAATCACTCAACTTAATAAAAAGTTAGAATGTGCGCAATTAAAATCAAGTCAAGAGGGAGATTGTGAATTGAGAAATGTCAATGTAATTATGAACCATGGCGGAAGTAGAAAAAGGATGGAGTACTCCTTTAACGAATTCAGAACATCCACCACTGAGTTTATGAATAAAACCAATGCTACGCTAAAGCGACACGAACATACTCTTTTAAAGCAAGAAGAGTCAGTAAAAAGAATTGAACAAAAATTAAATGAGATCATGAGATATTTAGAGAGACTGGCTTTAGTATGAGTCATTGGAGAGTGTGAGAATGAATTAGGAAACTCTATAACCTTAAGAAGCGGTAAAATAACAAAATCGATTGAAAAAACCATCACAACCACTAGGGAGGAACCACGAGAAGAAGAAGTAATGAGTAAAAATGAGAAGAATGAAGTAAATGATTCAGAAAAATATCAATTAAATGACCAATTTCAGATTACCCCTAACATCCCTTACCCTCAGCAAATGGCTAGAGAGAAACTTGATGCCCAATTTCACAAATTCTTAGAAACCTTTAAAACTCTTCACATAAACACTTCATTTGCTGAAGCAGTAGAGCAAATGCTGAGTAATGCCAAGTTTATGAAAGATATCCTATCAAGGAAAGGAAGGATTGATGAGAAGGAGACTTTTGCTTTAACAGAAGAGTGTAGTGCAATTCATTAGAGAAAGATCCCCATTAAGAAAAAAGACCCAAGTAGCTTTGCTATCCCTTGCACTATTGGGAACCAATCATTCCAAAAAGCTCTTTGTTATCTAGATGCATCCATAAATCTAATGCTATTCTACATATTTAAGAAATTATGAATAGATCACTTGAATCCTACCTCTGTTCTACTCCAATTAGCTGACAAATCAGTAAAAACTCCCTTAGGAATTGTCAAAAATGTGCTTGTAAAGGTTGACAAATTCATCTTCCCAGCTGATTTCATAATCTTAGACATGGATGATGAAAACCAAGAAATCCCCATCATTTTGGGAAGACCATTTTTGGGTATCGGAAGGAAAATGATGAATGTTGATAAAGGGGAATTGAGATTACATTATAGAGATGAGGAGGTGAAATTTCATTAAGCCTAATGAAGAATGATGGGGAATTAGTTCAATTGAAGATGCATTGATATTGGGAGACTTGGGAGAAGAGGAGTTGCAAATGAGTGAGGAAGATAAGGACCTCGGGGATGAAGGAGTGTTGGAGGAACTGATCAAAGAAAGAAAAATAATTCAACCATCCATAGATGTCCCTCCTAAATTAGAATTAAAACCTCTACCTTCTCACTTAAAATATATGTATCTAGGGGAAGGGACATCTTTACCTATAATAATTCCTACCTTAATGAATCAGCATCAAGAGAAGTAATTATGTAAGGTTTTAAAAGACCACAAAAGTGCAATTGGATGGAGTATATCAGATCTAAAGGGGATTAGCCCAACTCTATGCATGTACCATCGTATCCTTTTGGAGGACAACTCTAATCTATCAATTGAACCTCAAAGGCGTTTAAACCCAAACATAAAAGAATTAGTTCACAAAGAAATTATTAAATGCTTAGATGCTAGAATCATATTCCCCATCTCTAATAGTCCTTGGGTGAGCCCTATTCATGTGGTCCCAAAGAAGAGTGGGATGACTGTGGTGCTCAATGATAACCATGAATTGATCCCCTCTAGAATGGTGACTAGATGGAGAGTGTGCATTGATTACAGGAGGCTAAATAAATCAACTAGAAAGGATCATTACCCTCTCCCATTCATAGATCAAATGCTCGATAGGTTGGTAGAGAATCCTTATTTCTATTTTTTTGATGGGTATTCTGGGTATAATCAAATCCTGATTGCACCTGAAGATCAAGAGAAAACAACCTTCACATGCCCCTTTGGGACATTTGCCTTTAGGAGAATTCCCTTTGAGTTATGTAATATTCCAGCCACTTTCCAACGCTGTATGATGGCTATTTTCTCAGATATGATACGGGAATTTTAAGAAATCTTTATGGATGACTTCTCTGTTGTTAGAAGTTCTTTAGACCATTGCCTTGCCAATTTGAGCAAGTTCTAAATAGGTGTGAAGAAATGAACTTGATCTTGAATTGGGAAAAATGTCATTTCATGGTCGAAGAGGATATTGTTCTTGGTCATTTGATCTCTAAGAAGGGAATAAAAGTTGATAAGTCTAAGTTGATATAATTGAAAAACTCCCTCCTCCTATAAATATAAAAGGAATTAGAACTTTCCATGGGCATGCAGGATTTTATAGAAGGTTCATCAAGGACTTTTCCAATATAAACTTGCCACTGTGTAGATTACTAGGAAAAGATGTTGAATTCAAATTTGATGTAAAATGCTTAAAAGGTTTCAATGCTATTAAAATCGCCTTAATCTCTGCTCCTATTATTTCTACCCAAAATTGGGATATTCCTTTTGAAATTATGTGCGATGCGAGTGACCTTGCAGTTGGTGCAGTCCTTAGGCAGCAAAAGGAGCGAACCTTTTATTCAATTTACTATGCTAGGGAGCCCTTGGATGATGCCCAAGGAAATTATGCCACTACAGCGAAAGAACTTCTGGCCATCATATTTGTATTCACTAAATTCAGATCATATCTCATTGTGTCAACAATTATTGTTTACACTGATCATGTGGCCATTAAATATCTCTTTCAAAAGAAAGAAATGAAACCTCGCTTAATTTGTTGGGTGCTGCTATTGCAAGAATTTGATCTAGAAATTCGGGATAGAAAGGGGAGCGATAATGTGTTAGCTGACCACCTACCTAGATTGACCCACCAAGAAAATGATGAATTGACTGATATTTTTGAGTTGTTCCCTCATGAGAAGCTGTATGCTATTGCATCAACAAAACCTCCATAGTTTGCTAACTTTGAAAATTATCTTACAGGAGGAGTTATTCCAAAGGACCTGAACTTCCAACAATTTTTTTTTACTGATATAAAAATTTACTTTTAGTATAATCCCTTCCTTTATAAGTGTTGCAATGATCAATTCCTAAGGAGATGTGTGCTCAATTCAGAGATTAAGAACATCCTCTACCACTGTCGCACATCCCCTTATGAAGGGCACCATGGAATTGATAGAAATGCCGCTAAGGTGCTTCAATCTGGGTTCTTGGCTACATCTGTTCTAAAATACTACTGAGTATGTTAAAGGTTGTGATAAATGCCAAAGAAAAGAAAACCTGAGCAAAAGGGACGAGTTTCCCTTAAATGGGATCTTTGAGGTAGAGTTATTTGATGTTTGGGGAATTGATTTAATAGGGCCTTTTTCTTTATCCCAAACGAACATGTATATTCTTGTTGCTATTGAGTATGTTTCCAAGTGGGTGGAGGTGCTTGCTTGTGTGAACAATAATGTTAAAATTGTTATCAAATTTTTTAAGGAGCATGTACTTGCTAGATTTGGTTCACCTATATTCCTCATAAGCGATGGGGGAAAGCATTTATGTAATAGGTAGCTTGAGAGTTTGTTGAGAAGCCATGGAGTAAAACATAAGGTGGGAACTGCATACCACCCTCAGACTAGTGGACAAGTCAAAATTTCAAATAGGGAACTGAAGTAGATCCTAGAGAAGATAGTGAATCAGAATAGGAAAAAATGGACATTAAAACTTCAAGATGCCCTATGGGCATATAGAACTTCTTTTAAAACTCCCTTGGGAATGTCCCCGTACAAGCTTTTGTATGGTAAATCTTGCCATCTGCCCATATAGTTGGAGCACTGTGCTTTTTAGGCCATCAAGAAATTGAACTTCGACTTTCAACAAGTAGGAGTAAGGGGAATGCTGCAATTGAATGAGCTTGACGAATTCAGATTAAACGCTTATGAAAGTGCCAAGTTGTATAAAGAAAAAACAAAAAAATGGCATGATCAACTAATTAAACCAAAGAATTTTCAACTAGGGATGAAGGTACCCCTTTTTAATTCAAGGTTGGGATTATTTTCAGGTAAATTAAAGTCAAGGTGGACGGGCTCGTTCACAGTGACAAAGGTCTACCCTCATAGAGCCATAGATGTCACTTCAAGTGAGGGAACCTTCAAGGTAAATGGGAATCGATTGAAGCCATATTTGGAAGAAAGTAACATGTAGGAGAAAGGAGGATGGACCTTACAAAAGATCCTTATGGAAGGAATCCCATAAAAGATTTTACACGCGTCAGGCTGAGACGTTAAAACAAGTGCTTTGTGGGAGGCAACCCATGCAAAATAGGCTGTTCTTTTTCTTTTTCTTCTTCTTTTTCTTTTTCTTGTTTTCATTTTTATTTTTTTTTCTCTTTGTGTTTTGCCTTTTTGAATGAATAAATTATGGATTTTCATATTTTCCCAATTTCTCTATGATTTACAAAGAATAAAATTTTTTAAACTTTTCAATGCATTAATGTCAAGAAAATATCAAGTAGAAGATTGAAGTCAACCAAAATGTGCTTAATGCAAAGTGACACAACAAATTGATAGCATTAAATCATCAAAACAAAAGAATGGTCTCTAGTTGTATATAATCCACAAACATTTAACAAGATCAAGGTTAAGATCTAAGTGTGGGGGAAACTGTGAACCCAAAACTAGTGATTGGAAAAATTGAATGAACTAATGAGTGTGCTAGGCTCCTATAGGATTTCATGATCATAAAAAACTGAAAAAATGGATGAAGAAAAAGATCTCTCCCTAAAGCTAAAAAGAAAAGAAAACAAAAATAGAGATGAAGACAAATATCTCTCTTAAGGAAAAAGAAAATGAAACAGGATGATGAAAAATATCTCTCCTAAAAATTGTGTATCTTTGTGATTTATAAGAAGGAGCACATATGGCACAAAACTCTTGGTCACTCATAGCCTCACTGATTTAGGGAATTCTAAAGAACCTCTCCCATCATGAAGTATCAAGCATTGCAAACTTAAAATTGGAGACTAGACAAGCAACCAAGGATTATAATCGGAGTTAGAAACATTTAGGTGCTGAACAATTTGCTAAGTCATTTTAGTTACACAAGTTTTGAACGATAATAATCATCCAATTGATATTAAAACCTTGACTCTCATACTTTAAAAATAGAAAAAATTATTTATTGAGCTTACTCGAGGACGAGCAAGAATTCAAGTGTGGGGCTGTGATGAATCCATAATTTATATTATAGATAAAGGAAAATATCACACAGATCCATATTAGAAACAACCTACTTTGATCAAATTCTGTTTATTTTTTTGAAAAAATAAGAGCACCACAAATTCCGGGAGAATCTGGAGCATTTTTGAAAATTCTTGGAGAAAATTGTTGCAGCACACTGGAGCGTGCTCCAGCGCGCTATGGCTACTTGGAAGAAGATAGCACAAACCCGAGGGGATTTCTGAAGCCTGGAGCAATTTCGCTATAGCGCACTATAACGCGCTATAGCGAGCACAAGTTCAAAACTCCAACCGCTACAGCGCACCGCAGCGCGCTGCAAAGGATGAAGGTCTGAAGCTTATGTTCGCTATAGTACGCCGCAGCGCGCCATAGCGCACTACCGCGGATGAAGACTCAAACTTACATCGCTACAGTGCGCCACAGTGGATGATACTTTGAAACTGAGCCACTGCAGCGTGCACAGCGGGTAAGATTTCGAAACTTGATTTGCTATAGTGCGCCACAGCGTACTATTGGCGCTAACGCGGGTAAGTTTTCAAAACTTAACTTGCTACAGTGCACAACAGCGCGCTGCTACCACGGATGATACCTTAAGGGTCAGCAGACTCAAACTTTGAACTCAGCTGCTACAGTGTGCCACAGCGCACTGCAGCGCGCTACCGCAGGTAAGTTTTTGAAACTTAACTTGCTACAGCGTGCCAACAGCATGCCACAGTGCACTGCAGCGCGCTACCGCGGGTAAGTTTTTGAGACTCAACCCGCTACAGCGCGCTACAAGTGGGATATGCACTCATTTTGGAGCATTTTGGAACATTTTCTATCATTTTGGAGCATTAAATGCAGCTGGGACAAGACCCCCAGCCAGCTGCTTGTCTCCCAGCTGACATATCCTTTGCCAATAGAGTATTTTTTTAGAGAAAAGGAAGTTTTTTGAAATGATTACAAGATTTTAAAATGCAAAAGGAGAAATCATTTCATGCATCAAGTGGGATATGCACTCATTACAGCAGAAATGGTGGAGAGAAAAAGGCATAATTTGAATGCAAAAAAAGGAGAAAGTCTCATCTATAAATGCAGCCTCTCTTGATATGAGAAGGGTTCCCATTTCTTACTCCAAAATCTTAAATTTTTAGAGCCTGCATAGAAGAAGAAAGAGACCTCTCCAACAAAAGTGAAAGAAGCCATTGCTAGAGGAGAAAGAGTAAAAGCTGCACTATGGAGTTAAAGGAAAAGAAGAGAGGAAGAAGAGGGAAAATCTAGAGAATCCCAAAAAGGGCTATTCCAAGTACACTCCTAATATTTTTTTTGATTTCTTTTTAGTGGATCATGGAAGGGTCTTTATCCTTGTATGTTTTTCTTTGTATCTTAGCTGTAATGGAAGGCTATGCCCCCCTTAGGGAGGGTTGGGCTGACTCCAATGTGAAATATAAGGGACATAATGAATATTGGAGAACTTCCTCAAGCAGTGAATAAAAAATTCTGTGATCAAATGTCTTAATAAAATTACTAAAAAATCATGCTGTGGACTAAATGAAAAATCTGTTAAGAAAATAAAAATATAAAGATGAACATTTAAATAAAAGTCTTGTGCTCCATAGCTCATAGCTTGGTTTAAGTGCTGGACATGTGTGTGTTAGCGCTTAAAACTATGTGAGATATGCTTTATTCTCAATCAAGAGGTCAAAGCGTGTGAGCTAAGACCCACTAACGGAGATCCATTGGTCAGCATACTTGAAAGGAGGAAGAGGATTCATAGAGAGCTCATGGATGAAGTGACATAGTCTATGGAGCCTAATGAAATCACTTCATTATCTGAACTGCGCATGATGCACGATATGCTCGTTAGTGGAATCAATGCCCGTGAGATTGCCCAATTAAAACTACTATCTTGACAACCTAGACATAGGAAAGCTGAGATGCTCGAATCGCGATCTCATGAGAGGCATTATGCTGAAATAGAACCCTAGTGTGTTCATCTCTTGCACAAGTTTTGAACTTGTAGGAATTAAATAACAACTCTAAGGAATACAATGTGCACTTGATTATTTAGCATGACTATAAAAGAATGAAAAGTGCTTGAGAAGTAATTCAACATGAGTCTTATCGATTCACATGGAGGAAACACAACTCTCCTCTCTAAATCAAATAGTTTCTTAACTATGAATTTTGCTTTTTAATAAAACCAAATCAAAAACTGAAATCATATCGTTTAAACATTATTGAATATGGATATACCTTAGTAACAAGATACACCGTTCCCTGAGGATGATAAATCTCAAAACTTACCTTCCAAATTATTACTTCATGCCACGTACACTTGCGTGCAAGCGCAGACGTGTAATCACAGTCTGTCAGATGACTTAGATTCATATGTGCCATCGATAGTCATTCCATTTTCTCAGCTTGTTTTTATTGGGATTCAACCATTCTTTCGGCTTGCTTATTATGCAAATCTAGATGCAACTGGGAGGAACTCTGACTAGGTATCATTTTTGTGCTAATCTAAATTTAGAAAATGATACCTTTTTAGAATTTCAAGGAGAAATATGATAATCCTTGCAATACTCATTTAAATTTGAAATACATGAAATAGAAAGATAGAATAGAGAGCATGAACTAAAATACTATAACATCTATCTAATATATTTTGCAGTGAAAGTATGACAGAAGTATTTGAAGGTAGCCTCACACCGCCTTCCTTCGCATCAATGGGTGAGTGACCAGTGGGTGACAACCCACCAATCTTCGGCGTGGTCTTGAAGGAGGAGGGATAATATAGAAACTCGAATGTTGTCGAGACATTCTATCACTTCCATAACGAAGCGCACATGCTTCAGCCACTCCTTGGCTAGAGCGGAAAGGTCAAAGCCTCTAAAGACGTCGTGTTGGAGCATTCGATCTAGTACTCGAACATCTTACTCCGACACTCCTTCAGCATATCGATCGTATCTTTGGTCAAACTGGGAGACATACTTCATATAGCTTCAAATCGCTAGTAGTACCACTAGAATGACATCTTCGAGTGTCTAAAAATTTCACAAGTTAAATTAAGGTTTATTAGTTTAGGTTCTTTAATCTATGTTCTTTATATTTGAGCATTTCATATTACTTATATATGTATTTTTCATTTTTATGCCTTTTATTCTGAGCAAAATATTGTAGTAATTTGGATGTAACTCGCATATTTTAGTTAGTGACTGATTGGTAGAAGAACAATCCATTAGGTAGAGGGGAAATGCAAATTTCTAATCTGATGCTTTATGGAGTTCTCTGATACCAACAGTGGCACCCTGCCCCTCAAACCACAAGATTAGACTTAAGGAGAGGTGTTCCACTCTGGCAAATCCCTCACTTATCATTGGATTAGGTATAATTCACAATCCACTAATAAGGGAGAGATAAGCTCAGAATATATACAACATGAATTAATTACTAAGTAAATACAAACTCTAAGTGTGGAAACAAAGTAAGTAAATAGTACATCCAATTTACAACAATAAGTAAGAATAGTGCAACATACAGCTCAGAACAAACAATATAGTAAGGAAAAATATAGTTAAAGATACCTGTATTATTATAATATTTTAAATAAGTTTAATTAAATAAGAGAGCAAGACTCTCATCCTCACAATAAAATAGAAAAAGGATCTAAATGGCTTCTGCTTCACCCGACTGCTCCTCCTCAAGATAAGGCTCCTCTACAGGCACGAGCTCCTCAAAATAATCCAGATCTGACATTGTCGGTTTCACAATGCCAGAGCCCCAGCTAACAAATAAAAAATCTTATTAGATAACTGTCTAAGTATATTTTTGGCTGATAAATTATCATAAGTTTATTAATGTTACCATTTACTTAAAAATAAAAACCTAAATAGCATAAGAGCAACATACATACAAATGAAAAAGGTAAGTTATAAATAAAGTATTTATAACTAAGCAAATATGAGGCAAATGACATACCTCAAAATAAGCTAAAATAAGGCTAGGAGCAATAGGTGTACAAATGAAAAAGATAAGTTATAAATAAAGTATTTATAACTAAGCAAGAATGAGGCAAATGACATACCTCAAAATAAGCTAAAATAAGGCTAAGCATACACGTATAAATAAAGTAAATAAAAGTACTGAAAAGAAAGTCTACACTTAAACATGCTGATGATCATATGTCATATGCAGGTTGAAAATAAACAATCTGACTGTGATATATATAGTAAGCAGTAACAAAATCTTGCATCCTATAATATACAAGTAAGCATATAAAGTAAAGTAAATCTCACTAAAGTAACATGTATCAGTATAACAATAAACAGAAAGCAAGTATGTATAAACTGCCATATCAAAAATTAGCCAATCAGGCCACAATAATATTCTCAAAGCCTTTCTGGGATAGGACAGAACATAACTGAATAGGCGGGACTGAGGAGGCAACAAATATAGATACAGTAAATTTTACTTATTTTACTTTGCTCCTATGGACACGTCCAGAAGTAGCTGAGGAGTCAAGCACGTCTACAAGACTACACGGGTTCCAAACTTAACATAACACTCCCCAATGAGTAATGATAAGTTATCCCTTATTTCTCCTTACCCCTGTCTATTAGGGTAAATGTGCACCAGAATCAACCAGAATATTGAACCCAATGCAAATGTTGTCCTAATTGTTCTAAATTTTTATTTCATGAACAATGTCATCTTATATATCATATTCAAGGTTTAAAGAACAAAATACAAGGAATGTGAAAGCACAAATATATCAATAGTGAGCAAGGGACTCTACACATGGTGACACCGTTGTTATCTAATTAATATTATAACTAGTCTAACTTAAACAAGTTCAGGATCTCAAATTCCTACTATCGAGTGTAACTTAGAAGCATGGTCTTATAAGTTAAAAGCAATTATAACTGATCAGGTTCTAATTAGATTTAATTAATATCACATATAAGTTAATTAAGAAATCAAAATATCCTAATTGATGAATTTAGATGTTTTAAGCTAAGATCTGATCAAGATCTTACTAAGACTATGGATTATGAATTAAGTACCATGAATTAGAGTTAATCATATAATCCAAAGGTAGAGCTTAAGATCTAAGGTTTAAATCTACATGTGAACTAGTAATTGAGGCAAATTCTATTAAGCATAATCAAGCTTACTAAAATGATTCTCGTATTCTTAATATAGAGCTGAAAGATAAAATAATCAAAATTAAAGTATAAAAATCTAAAAACTAATAAAACTAATGTTCTATTTATAGAATAACCCAGTTATTCAATGAATGAAATCTAATATAGTATCTATTCTTACTCTTAAAGAAAAGATCCTAAAGTGAAGTACAGATTCCTAATAAACTCCTAAGGGAAATGACTTAGTGAAATTTAAAAGTTGATGGAATTTACTACAATTTAACTTCATTTGCTATTTTGTTCAATTAAAAGAGTTAGAGATGGGTTTTAGCTAAGTAAGGTACATCATCCTTACTTAGGGATTTTTTCAAGCCATTAATTAAGATTTTTATCTAATTATTTGAACTTGATATTTATGACTTAAACTGATTCTAAATCAGTTTTATTGCTGCTTTTAATGATTTGAAAGTTATTTTAAGGGTTAAGAATACTTAACCTAAATTTTGGGCAAAATGACCATTTTGCCCCTACTTAAGGGTTCAAAAAGCTATTTTTTAATTTAAAGTTTTAAATTGAATTTTCTTGACACCAAATGATTCCTTACTGTCTAACATGAAAATAGATAGTAAGTACACTAAATTTGGACAATAATTGAGTCATATAAGTCCAAACTAAGGAATTATACCTAAGGGGTAATTTAGTAATTTCACCTAATGAAATCTAAAATTTTATGCAGTTTATTGTTGCTTATTGTTCAAGGATTCCATAGAGTTCAAGAACACTGGATTCTGAGATTTGTTGGTTAAGTTATGAATGTTCCAAGATTATGGGCATTTCTTATAATTTCCAAGGTTAAGAGAGTCAAAAACTCGAGTTTTCTATTTGAGATCCAAATTTAAGAAACTCAATTACTATAACTTCTCTATATCATACTGAGTACTTTAACTAGGAGTATACCCAAATTGGAGCTCAATTGGTCAAGTTATGGCCTAACTAGGGTTATGGGTAGTTTGGTCAACTTAGGATTTCTAGGGGTCAAAACACAAATTTTATCTCAATTTACTATTGGTGGTGTTTTTCTGATCTAGATAGTACTTTTGGAGTCCAATTGACCAAGTTATGGCAAAATCAATTTATAGGGTTTTAAGGATAATTAGGGTAGGTATTAAAAGTGATTAGTTAAATTAATGATCTAACATTAAAACTAGCACTATCACTACACTCCAGACATTCTCTTGAATAAAATGAGACCCATATTAGATAGGTTTGAGTCACTAAGTACAAATATATGAACGTTCAAAGTTTTGGTACAATTTAGTGGAGGTCCTAAATTGTCACTATATTGGCTAGGCATCCTATGGGAAATCTAATACTACCATTAAATTTCTCTTATTTTTTTGATTAAAATGAGATATATATTTAATATATTTGGACTTATGGATTATAAGATATGAATGATCAAAATTTCTGGATAAAATTAATTTAATCACTACAAATAGAATTAATTTAATTCTCACTGATTTAAATAATATAACAGAAAAATTAAATTAATTTAAATAAAGACAGCGGGACCTGCCACTTGACACGTGGCGGCCCGACATTGGCTAAAATAGGATAGCGGGACTCGCGGGATTTAAATCCCACGGCCGACGAGACGTGGGCCACGCGGCTGACGGGTCAGCGGGACCCACAGAGCATACGGCGCTGCCCGATTTCATTATGCGGGTCGTGTCTGACTCGACCCGACCCGAACGAACAGAGGCGCCCTGGCTCGAACTCGTGGCGAAGACCTAGGGTTCCAAATTGCTGGAGTTGTCGACGTCGAAAGGTGCCGGCCGATGGGACTCAAACCAACCCTGGAAGAGGTCAGAGTAGCCCGCAATGGCAAACCCTAGTGGCAGGCCTGACAAACACTAAGGCATAACTGTTTCTACTGTATGCCTCCGCTCGATTCGCTTCAATCGAGTTCCATCGAACCCGATCAGAGCCGTTGGATCACGAATTGGAAGTATGAAATTGACTTTCGAATTGATAAAATAATAATCGATTGCAATATGGGTGAGATCCAGTACCTTAGGGATCGACGGCTCCGGTCCTTAGGGTTTGGCAGAGGATCGACCTTCAGCTCCCGCAGACTCAAATCGCTCAAAAATGGCAGGCTAGAGCGCAAATGGGATCCTTAAGGCTAGCGAACGGACTCACCGAAGCTGGGAGGATCCCGGTTGGGCGAGCTGGGCGGCGGGCTATCGCGTGGCTTGCGAACGACACCTGCGAGGAGGACGCATCACGAGCCGTCCGATCAGACACTCGGATGATCGGATCTGATTGAGCTGATCGAGCACAACATATGCGAATGCAGGGTGCGGGTATCTGAACCAATAACGGGGCGGATCCAACCCGTTAAGAAACGGCGGATCTGACTCGTTAAGCCTTTAATTAAATTAATTTATTAATTTTAAATTCATAATTTTTATTAATTAATATTAATAAATTAAATGGCTTCCAAAATTTCCAAATATTCACTGCTAGCTAGTTGAGGGGTAAGAAACGTAACAACGAGATCGAATTTTGGTTTCGACGAGTATTTTATTTTTTATAATTTTTTGGGTATTTAAATATTATTAAAATATTCGACAGATTTTCGACGACTTCCAATTGCCACCAAAACATCACCCCTAGCTAATTTGTGGGCAATGAGCACAACGGAGAAGTCATATTTTCAATCTGGGGTCAAAATAATTAGGTCAATTTCTAGGGTTTCTGGATTTTCCAAAATTAGGGTTTGATCCTTGATTTAGACTAAGTCTTGGTGGTGAACTCCTAATGACTTAATTAGTCCACTAAAATCAAAAATTATGACTAGGATTAGTCCTAATTAGCTAGGATTGAAGGAGGTATCTTATGGCAGCATGATCAGTGTAAGCAATAGTTTTTGACCCAATTTGATATAACTTGAATTTATTGAATGCAAAGATAATATCTAGTAATTCCTTTTCAGTTGTGGAATAATTATGTTGGGCATCATCCATAAGTTTGTTAGCGTAATAAATTGAGTAAGATATTTTTTCTTTTCGCTGGCCAAGAACGGCTCCTACTGTAAGGTCGCTCACATCACACATAATCTCAAAAGGGAGATTTCAGTTTGGAGCAGAAATTATGGGAGCAGATATCAAAGTAGTTTTTATGGTGTTTAAACTTTTCAAACAATCGTCATCAAATTTGAACTCAACATCATTTCCTAGAAGCCGGCATAAGGGTAAGCTTATTTTTGAAAAATCTTTGATGAACATTCTATAAAAACCAGCGTGCCTAAGGAAACTTCTTATTCCCTTCACATTGATGGGAGGAAGGAGTTTTTCAATTACTTCAATTTTTGCCTTGTCAACTTCAATTCCCTTCCTTGAGATCAAATGACCAATGACAATGTTATGTAATTGAGAATTTAGTGTCCAGTTGCAGCTCGGGCGCTAAGCAGCCACGACGTGCTGTAGCGCGCCCCTGGCAGTCCCAATCCAAAGCTGAGGCGCCGCAGCGCGCCTCAGCGGTCAGCAACCAAATGCAGGCGCTGCAGCGGAATTTTTTGCTGCAGTGCACCATAGCGGATCACAGCGCCGCAACATCTTTTCAAGTAAAACATTTTTCGGATCATATTCAAACTAATAGGCCGTTGTTTTGAAAGTTTGAGCATCGCAGCGCGCCACAGCGCGCTGCGTTCTGGAAGGTCGGGTGCCGCAGCGCCTAACGGAGACCTGCTTTATTCCAGGTCACAATCTGAAAAAATTTGATGGCATTTTGGATAATTTGGAGTTCGGGAATGACCTAAGTACTTAAGGCTAAGTGCTGAAAAGATGTCTACAGCTTTTTGCAATCAGTTTGAAGCTTTAGTAGCTATGGAAAGGAGAACCTTAGAAGAAACCCTAGGGAGCTGCTGAGTAAGTGAATGCTTACTGTTTGTAGAAGAAATTTCATGAGGTAGCACCTTCTTCTTTTCTCTATTCTAAGAGTAGAACTACAGCTGTGTATACTGAAGTGATATCGCTCTTATAACTCTGTAAACCTTGAAGCTCTTTCTATATTGTATTTTCTCGTTGGTGTGGCTCCGTAGTTTTTCCCAATCCTTGGGTTTTCCACGCATATGCTTGTGTTTGGATGATTTTTTGTGCTACGTTCTTCTTGTTGTGATTTTGTTGTTTCTAAGCTAACTTGGTAACTGTCAACACACCGGATCCTCAAAGGCTTTGGACTTTGATTTGTTTTGTAAATTACAAGTATCATTCCTCATTAGTATATTGTGTATTGCTGGTGTTTACAACAAGTGGTATCAAAGAAATAGGTTATTTTCCTTGTTGCTAAGGAGGGTTTGCTTGTTTGAGTGGGAACTATGACCGAAGAAATGAGACACAAGATTGAGATGTTTAGTGGGATGAACTTTACGTTCTGGAAAATGCAGATGGAGGATTTGCTCTACCAAAAAAAGTTGTATCTTCCATTGAAAGGAGCCAACAAGAAATCTGCTACTATGATTGATGAAGAATGGGATGTTCTTGATAGAACCGTATTGGGTTTGATTCGCTTATCACTGTCTTCTTCTGTTGCTTTTAATATTGTTAATGAGAAAACTACTGTGATCTCATGAATGCTCTGACGAGGATGTATGAGAAGCCTTCTGCTTCTAGAGGTTTTCTTGATGAAAAGTCTGTTTAATATGAGGATGGTGAATGTCCATTCAGTGACTGAACACCTCAATGGGTTCAACACTGTGACAAGCCAGTTGACTTCGGTGGGCATCAGTTTTGATGATGAGATCCGAGCTCTGTTGTTCCTATCTTCGTTGCCAGATAGTTGGGATGGGCTGATTACAATCATAAGTAATTTATCAGGGAATGCGTCATTGAAGTTTGATGACATTGTTGGGCTTGTGCTGAATGAGGAGGTGCGGAAAAAATTCATGGAGAAGCATCTACCTCAGCACTAAATGCTAAGAGCAAGGGAAGACATGCTGCAAGAAGACATACCAAGAATAAATCTATGTCTCGGTGAGGTAAATCAAGACCCGGAAAAGTAAAGCCGGATTGCTGGAATTGTGGGAAGGCAGGTCACTTCAAAAATGACTGCCCTACTCTAAAGAAGCCAAGTGGTGGTGGTAAGATGTTGAACCCCACTGTGAATGTTTTAGCTGAGGAAGATCAGGATGCTTTGATCCTTTCTCTTGTCAACACAGAGTCCTGGGTTGTGGACTCGGGTGCCTCTTTTCATGTAACTCTGTCAAGGAGTGCCTTCAAGAACTACACTAAGGATCTTAGTCCTAATATTGACCTTAAGTGTTAATCAAGTCATTATGAGTCATCCTATAAGACCTAGTATATCTTAGAAATGATAAGGCGTGTGACATCATAGACAGAGGTGATGTGGATGTAAGACTACCAAGCGGCGCTATTTGGAAGCTTAAGGATGTTAGATATGTGCCATATCTAAGGAGAAACTTGATCTCAGTAAGCCAATTAGCAAAGTAAGGTTACAGCACTTGTTTCACAAGAGACTCATGGAATGTCACCAAGGGTGCACTCATTATTGCTTAGAGCAGTATGAAAGGTACACTTTACTTGATCAATAAAGTGTCTAATACTATTGCAACTGCAAAGGAGATAGATGCAGATCTATGGCACTGGAGGCTTGGCTATATGAGTAAGAGGGGGCTGAAATCTCTATAATCCAAATGAAAGCTCCAAGGGCTGAAGTCAGTTGACTTTGATTTCTGTGAAGAGTGTGTGCTAGGAAAATTGAAGAAAGTGTAACGCCCCGCCCCGTCGCCGTGCGCAAAAGACAAGTGTATAATTATAATCGGCGGCGGAGCAGTGCGCTACTCGGGAGGACGGGCATGCAAACCCATATTCCCGAATAGGCTAATGGATTGAGCCACACTGAAGGCTGCTGCCTCGAACTTAAGAGTAGGATCAAAAGTCCATACTTAAGATAAGAGTTATTTACTTATCTTAAGCACTAGACTAATACATACATTGAATTTTAAGTAGTAAATATGAATCCAATATACATTATATATATATATCAGCATTTTTAGGATATAGGATTATAGTCAAACACTACTCTTTCACACCTATCCCATGATGAAGTTGACACTAATCATTTTAATTTTATGACATTTGGAAAATACCAAAATCTAGGTATATCAACCACTGAACAATAATACTAACAGGGCAAAGTTTTGAATAAAGCTTGAACAAAACCCAGGTGAAACATATGGGCTGGGCATCATTGGGTGAAGCTGCCAAGTCCATTGGACGACCATACTTGCAATTAGAGTGAAGTTTAGAACAAAACCCAAACAAAGCCCAAGCAAAGTTCCCGGAATTAAAGATCAATGGTCAGAGCTCTCATCTTTATTGAGCAATCAGCCCTATATCTGCAATCCAAGCATCTCACATGCATCACCTTAGTACTAACCAAGACATCCACTATATTAGGGCAGCCCAACTATACCAGACAGACGTGTGCACTCAAAGAGCAGGATGTTATAATTTGACACATTCTATTGTGCTAAATAGAATTACAATCTTCTCAAGAATATTGGGGCAGTATATGGACCACAGTGACAAAATCCCTTCATATGAATCTACAAGCATGGATGAAATAATGAATCCTTCGGCCAAAAGCCTAAGCAGCAAAAATTACTTTCAAGAAAAAACAAAAAAAAAGAGAGTACACACTGAACAGTAAAGATGGTCTTACAAACACTGTAAATGGCCAATCAGACAGATAAAAATACTTGAAGGCTGACCAAATAAAACAAAAACTGCATGCTCTCAAGAATGCGGAACTAGATCATCTGTATTGCAGGTTTCTCAATCATAGTCTAGTTAGAAGTTACAGATCCTTCCCCCCGCAAACAGCTTAAAAACAGAGCACAATGCGATAGAAAATCATTATTTGCATTTTACAAGGAAGAAATTCAAATGCAAACAGTAGGGCATAGTCTACGATCAAATGTAAGAGAAAACGTTAAGGCCTAATTAGGCGGGTGAAGGACTTGACTTTTGGTTCTACATCAATCATATTTCGCATTCTCAGATTTGGAAGCAACCATTCGAGAAGCAGAGTAGTTTGAAATTGCTGACCCCGTATATCTAATGGATTGTTTTGTAACATTCAAGCTTTTCTTGGCTGCGATCCACATAATCCATATGAAACCGACCCATCCTGCAGTAACCAAAACAAAAACAAAACGTCAAATGCAGCAAACTTGAAGTCAGCTTGGCTGATGATTTAGTTTAGACCTTTCTCAGTACATTGAAAAATCAACTTTGATGGAGTAAGCACTCTAGTTACCATCAGGGATATTAAAGGGGTAATTAATTCCATACAACTAAAATCTTTGTAAATTGCAGATTGAGCACCCAAATCTTGATAATCACTATATTAACACCTTTTCATATCTGTGAGAATTATCTTCATCCTCGTTTAATGATAAAAAATGAAAATAGAGCGTATTTTGGCAGTTAATAATATTTGAATGTTATATTAGCAAAAACTGAAGTTTGGGTAAATGATTAAGTAAATTATATAGCTTTTGGCGTACCCCCAAATTAATTTATATAATTTAAAAGATATTTTCAAAAGAAATAAAAAAAAAAACTGAAATTTTAATCTTATATAATTTCAAATACATCAATGATTTTCTAATAATTACGTTTTAAAAAGTATACTACTACATTTCTTAGTTTTATGGTAAATGCTAAACTTGTTCAGCAATGTTTGATTAATCATCGTTAGATTGCATCATATTTACTAGGTGCTAACTTTGTCTAATATCACTTGTTATGCGTTGAACACCCCTAATATCATTAAGAAACTGATTTAAGAAACTAAGCATATTTGTGCCTATCTAATTAATACTAAATTTGATATCAAATACGCTAAACAGGCTTTCAAAGGTGTTCATTCAATTTGCTAAACGTTTATGTATATTGGCGTTAAGTGTTTTCCAGTGTTAATAAACTTATTTTATATTTACGAAGGCAAGTATTTTTAGGTCTTTAAACACAATATATATTTAACTAGGGCTGATATTTTTGGAAGGTTTTAAAAAGGATTAAGAGGCTTCACAATGGGTCGTTATGGAATGGCAATACAACTGTTTTACAGAGCATAAGGTGTTGTTCTGTACATAAACAGTAGCAGCAAGGAGGGTTTTATGCAGCCATCCAATGGCTTTCTAGGCCTTTTGTTCAAGGTCTACTGATCAGCTGTCGAAGATCCTCAGGATTTCAGTAGCTATACAGAGCAGGAAAGGACTGCATCAGCTGGATGATTTATGGCAGATGATCTCACGGCTGTTGAAACAACCAGTTGTGAGAGGAAGAGGAAAAAATATTCGATATTCAGACAGGTTGAGAGGTAATATAGATTAAGAGACTAAGAAGAACCAGAAGCAGAGAATGGCGAGAATAATTCTCAGATTTTAAATCAAAGATAAGAATTACACAGATCTATGGACAATTAAATAGACCAAAAATACAATATACCTTTTAAGAATACAAAATAACACCAATCACTTAAACTTAATAGGATAAAAACAATCCACAGATTGCTCACTTTCTTCCTATAACCGTCTCAACCTGATTTAAGTTGAATGAATGCTGAAACTCGTTGAGGATTGCTGAAACTTGCCAATTCTGAAACTGCTTTCTAAGAAAGTGTTTTTAGAATCTTAAGATTATTATTCCAAATATGGGCAAGATTAATCTTGCTTTTAACACCTTGATGATAATGACACATTGGAGACGGCTATTGTGGGAAAATAAGAACCACGCGGATTATCATCTTAACATTGGATACACATGGACCATAGTCCCAACCAATAATACAAACTAAACCTATAACCACCTAAATTGTTGGACACATAAAACACGGATAACAATTTTAACACTAACATGTTAAATAATTTCCTCTCATTACCTTTTATTTTTATGCTTATTTATAGAATTCCTTGCTTTTGAATAAACAGAAATTAGAATCCAGCATGATATCTTAAGTAGAATTAATCTTCCCCTCACATAATCTTTTATTCTCTCTTATGTTGAAACCTCACTGCCACCATCAACCCCCATTGCCAAGCGGGTGCAACTTGTCACCTTCGAGCACTGTCATTGCCATCAACCGCCACTTAAGCTAATTAGAAAAAGGCACTCATATTTGTCAAGACTGAAAGGTTAAGAGTTACATAGAGTGCTGAATTTTTGCATACTCCAAATGAGAGGTATTTATAGACCAAAAAATCTATCCAATTTCTCTCCACTTCATAATACCAAATGTACAGTGTTCAAATTATGAACCAAGAATAACAGAATGATCAGATAAGACCCAATGACTACTGCACAAAATGATAAATATAATATGAAATATTTAGCTCACAACATGAATAAGGGTCAAAGAGTGGTCGTTCTGCAAAAGTCGTGATTGTTTGTAACATAAAGGTAAAGTGTTCATATTACAAATCTAACACTCAAAATGAAAAGCATTTTAGTTCTGAATTGAAAATAAGCATTCATATATCAATCATGATAGATTCAAAATACAAATCTACAATATGCAATTAAGGCTCTAGAAACTTTGATAACTTCTATTTTTAAAGTTCCATGCTTTTGATTTTGGTTGCTTAATCAATCTAGCTTATTGATCATTACAAGAGTTTAAGAAATAAACAAAAACTAATCCGAATGTCTTAAAATGATCTTCAAAGCTTAAAACTTCAATCTACATGGAACGATCTGCCCAATGTTCAAAAAGCAATGCACCAAGCATTCACCAATTCAGTCAACCGAATGACCATCAACTAGAAATTAGCTGAGTGAGATAATCACCATAAATCAGATGCAAAACTGAGCCTCTTCTTAAGGAAAGGAAGAAGGTAAATGAGCTGGTCAGAGAAAGAGATGATCCACGAGCATAGGAGGAAGCCAAGGAGTGGTCATCCAAAAGAAGGCATTCAAGCAAGAGAAAGATTGGCAGCAGTTACATTGCTGAGCCATGGACAGACTACCAACACTGAGAAAAATATGGAGAATCGATCAGCTAGAGCCCAATAGAGATGATCATCCTTCTCGACTCAAATTTAGAAGGGAACATCCCACCAATATTTTCTCGAGCCACTTTTGTTTGGATGCAATCACCCAATTTTGGCTTGGGCTGTTCAAGGTCAAATTACCTTAGAACCCAACGAAGCAATGTGGTATAATGTGGCTAGCCCATATTCTAAAAGGGGGAGAAGCCAAGGCGGCAAAGCATAGGCAACACTAAATGACATCCTCCAGCCGCCTATTCTCCATATCATTTAATGTTTTCTATTATTATTTTTTTCCCATAGTATTTTGAGAATAATAAATATATGTAAAGTTATATTTTTATCATCTTCTGTTGCTTGCACTATTTTCATTGCCTATAGCTGCTTGTAAAAAAGCAGGAGATCACACACTCTACCATTATAATCCTTTTTAGTGAAAATTAACTAGTCATTTATTAAAAAAGGTTCATGCTTTATGTTTGCAATTACATTGCATGTGAGTATCACAAAAAGCCATTCTACTCATAAAATAATTTAACTACATGCCCAATGACCGTTGCAACCAAAAGTGTCAATGGATCAGACATTAAAATTTGAAATCAGAGCTTATTTCACAAATCATATGTAACAAGTATCAACCCAGTGGTAAGAGATGGGAAAATGAGAAATTTATTGCTTAGGCTTATTGAAAACATGATAACATTGCATGAATTAAGAACACATCACTTTCCATTAAAAATATTTAAAAAGTGGTGCACATTTTCACCAAACTTAGAAATATATTGATAGAGACAGTTAAGGATTAAGCAAGCTTTTACATTTAATTCAAGCTTCTTGGTGATCATGCATCAAATACTGCTTATACTTGCTCAATTTGACTTTTATTCTGTTGGTACATGTGAGGTACTCAATGAACCTTTTGAGAATGCCCCTAAAATACTTTTCTCATGTACAAATTCATATTATTTATCCAAGGGTAAGAATATATCCTCCAAGTCATCTGAATGTATCTGCTTCAGAGTAAATTTTTACTAAAGCACAATCTACAAAAACTTCAAAATTCCAACTCATTCAAATACAAAATATCTTAACAATTAATCCATTTTGATGTTACTTCTTTATAACATGTGCCATATGGAGAAATGAAATCAAAGTTATCTTCGTCACTCAGATTTACCGTTGTTCAGCAGTATCTAGAGTTTGTATCAAGTAAATTGAAATTTTTAAAACTAACAATTGTATTTATTAAGGTATTAATGCTTGGTAAGGAATACAAATTTTGCAAGTAAATATCATTCCATTTTTATGATCAACATGCATCTTTTATTTGTAATTGGGTTTCTTGACCATAAAAATACAGAAGAGCCATATCGAAAATTGAATTTTCTGAATGAAACTGATTTTTAAGAGTTCTTTACCTCTTTACAACAACAACAACAACACCAAGTTTTAATTCCACAAAGTGGGGTCGACTACATGAATCCTTTGTTTCTATTGTGCACACTCAAATAGAAGCCCCTCCTTAAGATCTAAATAGAGAAGATCTTTTAACATGAGCAAAAATCACATACTCAATTTTTATTATCGATAGTTTATGCTTAATATGCCCAAACCATATAAGACAACATTCATTAATCTTATCCACTATTGTAGTCACTCCATCCTTGCTATGAAAGAACTCATTTAGCATTCTAACCTTATGAGTATACCCACTCATCCACCTTAACATCCTTATCTTTGTAATACTAAATTTATTGCAAGTTTCTTCTTAGTTGGCCAACATTCAGCCCCAAACAATAAAGCTGGTCATATAGCTGCTCTAAAAAAAATTTCTTTACATTTGAGTGAAATTTTTTTATCACACAACACTCCAAAAGTGCCTCTCCATTTTATTCAACAAACTTAAATCCTATAAAATTGCATAGCTCTCTATTTTACCATTATTTTGAATAATTGAACCAAGATAAATGACTCACTAGTCTTGATCACATGATCTCAATAGTTACGTCCTCAAGATTAAGGCTTCTATTACAATTAAACTTATACTCCATAGAGCCTATTTTAGATCTATTGAGATGAAAACTTTTAGATTCTGAAGTAGAATGCCAAAGAACATGCACTAAGGAACCTCCCATTAAATGTGCTCACTAAGAACATTCACAATTAAAATAAAAAGATAGGGATTGAGAATAAAGCCTTAACATAATCTATTAGTAACAGGAAAATCATTAGACAAGCCACCTTGCGATCAAGCATATATTCCAACCCCATTATACATATGAGAAATGCTATTTAGACCCGCTGACAAGGCACCCAAAAAAACTCATTCAATGAGATTTGGACATCATTTTAATACAATCTTTAAAAATAATAATTGTATTATTTTAATGTAAATAAATAAACACTAATGAAATGATGTTCAAATTCTATTGAATACGTTTATTTGGGTGCCACGTCAGCGGGTCTAAATAACATTTCTCTATACATATCTCTAATAACATTAATATATGCTACACAAATTCATTCTCTCCAAAGCTCTCAAGAGAATATCTCTTGGCACTCTTTCATAAACGTTTTCAAGATCAACAAAAACTAAACAAAGATCAATTTTTCTTTCTCCGTCAAACCTCTTAATATAAGTATGACTTCCAAGATAGATCTACCTAGCATTAAACTAATTTAATTTTGTGAAATACTAGTATCCCTTCATAATTTATATTCCATAACTTGCTTCCAAAGTTTCAATGTATTACACATTAAATTAATTCATATATAATTTGCAGTCTTGAGCATTGCCTTTATTATCAAAATATGCACAACAATACTCTTTCTTCACACATCTAGCCTCTTTTTAATCTACAAATTAATATTGAATAATTTTGTAAATTAAGAAATTCCTTCATCACCCAAATATTTCCACACATCAATAGAGATGACATATGATCCTACCGCTATTCAAATCTTCATCATCTTTAAAGCATTTCAAAATATCCACTTTTACTAACACGCCGATTAAGGTAGGAATTTCTCCCACATTAAAAGAGGTAGAGAAAAACCCAAAAAGACATGGGAATAAACTATTATGAAGGTTTTGTCTATTTGGATCTAAAGGAGGGACTTCAAATTGATCATGCACACAATGAAAACAAAGGATTCATATAGTCCCTAATGGGATTAAGGCTTGGTGGTGTTGTTATTGTTGTACTAACACATTGAATGAAAAGGCAATGAATATTATTTTTATAAAAATTAAACTCATTAAGATAGACTATATTAGTGCAATCTTCATAAAAAACTTAATAAAATGATTCACCTTCTATATTGTATATCTCAGATTTAGTATCTTTTACATAAATCAAGTGCTTAGTTCTTTTATCTCTGAATTAGGCTAGTTTAAAAATATGCATCTCTCCCTCTATAATTTCTAATTTATCATATAAATCCTTGAATGCTGCAATTTTAGCATCACAAACTACGAGCATGATATTTTATTCTTAATCTTAAATATCTTGCTTTCACCACCAAATATTTTTGTTATTAGGTGTTCTCCATTTTTATTTGCTAAGTATACTCTTAGTTAGATTATAAATACAACTAACAACTAAATTTCACATAAGATTAGATTTACCTCAAAATCCTGCTATCCAATTATTAAAAGTTCTTGATTAAAAGTAGTATTTTTACGTTCTAGTAAATCTAAATTGATTACCAACAAAAATTGTCTAAATTTTTAAATATTTGAAAGGCGTCATCTGAGAACGGAGAGTAGTCAGGAAGGTCATAGCTGCTCGGAACTGCCATCAGTGTTGGAGCCGGTTTGGAGGTTTGCAAGTTGGCGTTAATGAGCAGATCAGTGATGTAGCATTGCAGAGATAAGAACCACAACTTGGTGAGGATTATACATGATGTTCAGAAACTGATGGATATTTCCCAAATCCTTGAGAGCAAATTGTGCTCTAAAAAGTGACAAGTTTGTTAATGACGTCATTCACATATATACTAAGAAAAGAGGTGGAAATCTTTTTGTTGGAAGAAAAAAAGGAGGTATCGTTGATGATGTCCGTTAAGCCAAATGAGTGCCAGGTTGTGGAGAGTTTTTGATGCCACGAGCAAAGGGACTGTTTTAGACCATATAGGGCCTTATGCAATTTGCACACAAACTTCGGCTGAGTAGAGGAAACAAAGTCGGGCGGTTGCTCCATGTAAATGTCTTCATGAAGATCCCCATTTTAAAAGGCATTATCAAAATCGAGTTGTCGAATATTCTAATTGAAGGTGAGAGCTAACATGAGCACAATCCTGATTGTGATCTGCTTGACAGCTAGACTAAACGTGTCATAGTAGTCAATACCTTCTATTTGTGTGAACCCTTTGGTAACAAGATCAGCTTTATGGCGAGACAAGGATTTTTTCACAATTGATCTTCAGTTCGTACATCCATTTGCATCCAATTATGTTGGCATTGTTTGAACGAGGCACAAGGGATCTCGTGTCATTTTTTTGAAGGGCTTGAACTCTTGGTGCATTACTTCGATCCATTTAGGCTATTTTTGGGCTTCGTAGTGGGGGCAATGGAAGGGATAGATGGGGTGGTGGAGAATACCTTAGGAATGAGGGCTCGGTTTTGCTGCAGGTTTGCATTGGGTGAGAGTTGCAGTTGGATGGGGAGGCGGAGTAGTTGTGAGTACAATAGGTGGCTGAATTTGAGGTGTTGATGGGTTGGGTGTTGGTGCCGAGCAAGCTATATAGAGTAAACCTAAAAAGGTTTTTCGGTAGGGGCTGGCCTGCAAAAATAGGTGGGTGATTGGGAGAGGCGGCTGAGGGACCATAAGAGTTGTTCCGGAAGAATGTAAATATGTATCTCTGGGGCATTTGTGTTGTTGATTTTCTAAAACAGAAATGCAAGTTAATCAAAATAAATATGCCTCGCAATATAGATCTTATCATTGTCGATCTTATAGCACAAATAAGCTTTTTGAACACAAAAGGATGTGATTGGCGGGGCAAGTTTGTTTTGAAAATACGGACAGCCACGGATAACATAAAATACCAAAAGTTTTGAGAAAGTGATAATCAGGAACACTTTGGAAAAGGATTTCGAAGGGGAATTTGTTTTGCAGTGTTTGGGGTGGAAGACGGTTAATAAGATAGAAGGCCGTTTGAAACGCAATTAGCCCAGAATTTGTTGGATAAGGATGCATGGAATCTGAATGGATGATGCAAAAACTTCCATGAGTGCTTTCCAAATTCTGAGTGAAGTATCATAGTCAAGGACTTGAGTGAACGTGGATTCTATCAAGGAAGAGATGAGCCAGCTTCAGATCATTTGATCTTGTTTGTACCAGATTAGGTATTCTGGGTTTGCTTCATTTGGCTCAAGAATTGAGGCTGGGCAGGAAGGGTACCATCAACGTAGTTGATCAGTCCATGTGAGCGGAAAATGAGAAGAAATTGGGCTCATTAGATGGAGTAGCTCTTGCTATCGAGTTTAACCGGAAGAAGGTGATGAATCATCGTGAGTTGGGGATGAGGCGATTCTGGCGGAAGGACAACCCTTCCAATCGAGTAGTAGAGCTTCCAAATTGTGACGGGGAAGCCATTGACGTCTCGCTTCCGCAATCTCCACCCTAAATTTTCGGATCAATTTGCTGAGCAATGGAGAGACAATCTCTGTTATCGCTCTGATACCATGGAGAGTGGACAAGAGGTGCAGAGAAAGATGCGTGAGAGACAGGAAGAGAACATCTCATTCAGAGTGCGTAATAACAAAGGACTAGCTCTCGATATGATGAGAGAACGAATGGTTAGGATGCCGCATGCGAATACAATCGGATAGAAACAAAAAATACAAAGGGCAAGATAGTAAAATCATATAATATTATTAATAATACCTACTAATAGCTAGATTTCTCCCATCAGCAATCCCCTCGAACATCATAATCTTTGTCGACCCCCACATCACCTGCATGAACACTACTTCCCAAACTAATACATGTCTCTCCAGCGAATTCAACAATTCACTAAGTTATTAGTTGGAGGTTCTGAATATGAATATTCAGCTAATGTAAGATATGTAACTCAATGATATTAACACTACTTTCAATGTCAAACAATTGACTAGAACTCGAGTGATGCCTAGTATAGCTATAGCCTTAACGTCAAGAAAGAGATTATGATGGAAGATGGGCATCAAAAAGGTTATGTTGGTCCACTTAAATTAGTCATCCAAGCACACATCCTAACTGAATTATTTGACACTTCAAGTCATCCTTTGGGATTTGTGTTTTCAAACACCTCATACAAATCCTCTTGGATAGGCCCACATAAATTAGATCAACTACAGGCATAACAAACACAACAATTATACTATTAGTGGCATGTAGGAAAGAGAGCTCTTAGTTCCTTCCAAGTCAAATTTAATCATCTCATCATCTTCTGGGTTTCTTCTTGAGTGACATCCCTTGACTAAATCAATCAAACAAACCTGCTAATTAATTCTCCAATACTTTTCTTGGCTGGTTGACTAAGATAACAAACCACTTAATCACATTCATAAATTTATAGTGTGGCCAATAAGCCGACTATATTATTGGGTAATTGCTTCATCACACTAAAGCATGATTTACTAATATTATGGATGAATATCAGTTAAATAATAAGTGTCTTACTCTATTAATCCTTCCTGGAAGGCTAGAATAAACCTCACCACATAATCTCAATGGAATTCTGCTTTCATCCTATTTCATTAACAATGTCTGATACAATTTTGGTACCACATCAAAATACATAAAAAATAAGTCAGTCATTTGATCGAGCTCATAAATCTCTTGAGAGGCTGGAAATAAAGCCTTTTCCCAGCAAATTTCTTAAGAGTCATCATAAACAGCTTGCACTTGACTGTGTGACTTGTATTATGAAATGGGATCAATCTCAAAATGGTCGCCAAAGTAATCAATCAGATCAATAAAACCATTGAAAATTTTACAGGTCAAAAGTTTAAATACAGAGGAATTGTGGCACTCCTAATTTATGCACACAGAGGGGATAGTATACTCTTTGCTGATAATCTGCCAGATGATGAAAACAATTTGAGCCTTACTTAAATTCAACACCTACTTTCATATTCATGTCCTCACTTTGTTGAAATTCTCAATGTGAAGTGGCATTATTATCTTTAATGGGAACTCTCAAAGGATAACTTTTACCAAAAATTTCAGGGGTGAGATTGAATCCCTCGTAAAGTTAGCCTAAATATCCCAAATTGGTTTGCAAAACTGGTCCATTAGCCTAAATATCCCAAATTGGTTTGCAAAACTGGTCCATTAGCCTAAATATCCCAAATTGGTTTGCAAAATTGGTCCATTGTACTTGTAAATCACGATTGTGCTTTCATAATTCCCCCAAATTGAGTGCATTGATTTTGTTGGGCAACACTCTATTGTTTTCGCCACTCAATTGATGAAGTCAAACAAATATTTAACTAATTTTTGTGGCATCCATTCATTAGAGCTCAAAGTGACAAAAATTCATCACAGTTGACAATAGTTTGATAGCATATAAATATATTTTTAAAACATCCCTTTGTCAGTATATCTACAACCAATATAGTGAAAAACAAAGTATTTTTCCCAATAATAGGTTTGTATTGAGTAGTATGAGCAATATCATGAGTTAGCAATCATTAGAGTTGACTTCGAGTCGAGTTTGAGTAGAGTCAGCCTAGACTCAAACTCGAAATATTCGAGTTTAGTCTGACTCGAACTAGGCTCAAACTTGTTCGAGTTTGAGTCTAGTTCGAGTCATTTTGAGTAATTTCGAGTCGAGTCAAATACGGTGACTCACACTGTACTCAAAAATTTCAAGTCGGGTTCGAGACGAGTCAAAATATTTCGAGTTCGAGTTTCGAGTTTCCAGTTTCCAGTTTCCAGTCAAATTGTCAGCCCTAACAACCACATATGAGTCAAGAAAGCCTTCAACAATCATTAAAAATATTATCCGAGTGATTTGATCAAAACGTGATCATAGCTTCACTATAACTGACTTGTGAGTGGACATGTGGATGGTCAGAAACACAATAAAAATCACTTACATCAAGCTTAAAAGAAAACTTTTACTTGGCCAAGCAGGTTCTATAAAAGTTCCCATAAGTATATTAAGTGAAATTAAACTAGGAAAAAGCTACCTTAACATATTTTCTTTTGAGTAATAAATAGAATATTATAATGTAACCCATGAACATACGCAAAAAACCATTAAATCACATTAGTTCTTATAGTTGTAGTTTCTTGCATTTATATTATATTTTTTCACTTTTTCAAATAAAATATTAAACAGAACTCTTCTCACCATCCCTAATACCCTTTTTTACTATAATGAATAACTTGGGAATCTTAGAGCATGCTAATAACTTTGACATTAACAAATTTTGCAATGCATGAGGAGCTTCAATATAGACTATAGAGGCTTGTTAACAATTGCAAATCTAAAGCTACTCAAAAAAAAAACCATAAATGAATGCATGTCAAACTAGCAATTTCTCATCCTCCACAACATCTCAAAACGCCTTGGTGAATCAAGTCATATAGCCATGCATGTATTAGTTCTTTCTTTGTTTTATCTAGTTGACCCTACTTACCAAGGGTCAATGGAAACAAAGAAAGGTACTCCTATTTGATCGTGCATAATAGAAACAAATGATTCATGTAGCTGACCCCACCTAGTAAGATTTAAGGCTTGGTGTTGTTGTTGTTTCATCTAAAACAATGACCGAGTTTTGGCAGACAAGCCACTTGACGTACTAAAGTTGACATATAAACTATAGAGAGATATCAAAAATTATTGATACTTGTCCAAGGGAGACCTTTCAACCAAGCCCTCCCAAGAAAAATAGCAGTGAAGACAACACTTAACATCAATTAAAATATGGTAATGACACAAGATTTTTCAAGGCATCTACATGAAGGATTGATAGGGATGGATGGTGGTACTCGAGTAAATAAGAAAAAAACTGCGGTGATAACTACGGATGACATTTTTAGTGAATGAAATGATGTCGAATGAACTTGAAACTTTGGAAGAAGGTAATTTATTGTGTTAAAACAGTAATACAACAATTGTTTTAAGGATTTTTAGCACATTTTGAAGGCAAAAATAGAAAAAAAAAATTAGTGCAACGGGTGTATAATTTGGCTTCGGGGATTCTCAAGATGATGAAAATGAAAGTGAAACACCACAAACAAAAGGGAAATGATAAAACACAGGAAAATAAAATGTATAACAAAGAAATGAAAGAGAAACAAAAATATTCCCAAGGTTATACACACCTCCAAATATTGAGGCTATGCACATCAAGAGATCGACCTAGGTTATCCACACCAAGATCAAAGCATACACAAATTTGTTGAAATAAAATTCTTCATTAACTATTCAATTCAAAAATTACATAGTTTAAATAGTGTTCTCCATATCCTCAAGTCCCTCCATGCTTACAATCCCAAATACCCACAATTAATCCCCTTTAAACAACTTTAGAGTCCCAAGTAACTCTTACACTCCAAGCATGAATACGTAATTATGCCATCAATATTTGTTGGGGGCCCTATCATAAAATTACAAAAATAAATAAAAACAAAGCAATTAGTCCACTGAATTGGCCCAAAAACCACAAAATATGACTCAAATGTTGACCCAACAACTTCAAACATTATAAGTCCAATTATTACAACAAAATTAAAATAATATGACATAAAAATGAGTTAAAACAAAAATCAACATCATCTTCAAAGCTTTAGCTCCTTCCCATAAGCTCAAAACACAATCCTCAATCGAACATAATGATGCTTCATAAGAAAATGTATTGGTGGTCACCTCACAACTTCAAGATAAGGAGCTTTTGATCTAACAAGGAGATGCTCATGCAAAATCTCCCAAGTAAAAGAAGATACCAATGAGATTTAGATCAAAAAAATGATGCAAAGAATAAGGAGAATAATAGGATTTAGAAGAATGCTTTCTTCCATCCTAGAAGTTTGGCAGCTATGTAAAAAGTGGATATTAAAAGTAAAACGAGATACATAATATCAACAGGAGATAATCTAGTAATTAGTGATATTTATTCTATAGGAACTTTAGCAGTATGATTGAAGCCTTCATTAAGGTTGTGAGTACAAAATAGAAGACAATCTGTTACAAGGAAAATCATGGCAATCTTCTCAAGTGAGCACAATGAGCAGCTACCTCATCTCCTTGAGCTGGACGTCAAGAGGAGGTAGGTAAATAGGAGCATCGTTAGCAAAGACGAGATTGGAAGAAGCAATTTGTTAGGCATAGTTCTTTTTCATTAAAATTGAGCAGTAGACTTCGCACAAGTGGTTCCAATAATGTTAATTAAAAAATTTTGCTAGAATTATCCCGATAAGTTGTGAAGAGAATAGTGAATTAACAAGTAGCAACCAAGTGATACCTTATTTTATGAGAATCCTAGCAGGCCACACAAACAAAGTAAAGAAAAGTAAGAGAACAAATTAAAAATGTTAAGGACATCAAGGAACAAGATTTCTAGTTGTTTTACTGTCACTGAGGCCTACATCAACCAATGTTTTAATTCAGAACAATTTCCATAAATGAAGCAGCATTTGCAAGCTACAGCGTGTTTATGAAGAATGACGAGTTTACAGAGCGGAGGGAGAAAATAAGGCAGAGAAAGAGGTGGAGAAAGATGTAATTGTCAAACAGGTTTGTTAAAGAAAACCGCACAGAACATAGACTTGAGATTGCTGCAGATGATAGAAAAAAGAGACGACTTAAAACTTGAGAATCCTTGCAATGAGCATCTGTGGCATACTGGTTAACCCTTATTACTGTGGGATTAGCAATATTTAAAGTAGAGTTGATGCAATGTTTGAACGGCATATCTTCATAAAGAGGATATCTCTATTATAATTGCTGTGATGGGGTATTGTTGGTTCATAACTGGGCTAGCATGAGACTATGAAGACCGAGCTGAAGTGGTAAATAGCCATGGTAAGGTTGTCAGGAATTTTCTGCAGCAGCCTGGCATACTTTACATGCAGTGGCATAACATTGGTCAGTTGTGTAGTGCTTGTGGTTGAAGTTATTCTCAGTTGTCTGTGGCCATGGAAAGAGCCATTAAAAATCAGGCAGGCAGTGACTTCTCGGTTGAAAAAGTGATGAAACACTATGTGATACGATTTATGAAGTTTGCATAGATGTGGCCAGGTAGCCGTTGACAACCTGCAGGAGAAATATTTAGAAGTGTAAATATTGTGAGCATAGGGTTCTATCGTTACATGTGTTCTACCCAAGGGCTACTGCTTATCAAAAAAACCTGAGAAACCTGGTCTAGCAGATGCTGACTTGTCTTGGAATCCTGATTATGACTGAATGAAATAGAGAAAATATCATGTAGATGTTACCTTGTTCTAGAAATCTATCTAGTGTGCAGGGGTGTGTTCCAACAGACAACAATCAATGATTTATAGCAAAATTACTTTGGAACAGCAAATATACAAAAAAACCTGCCAAAATTTTAGAAAATGAAACAGAAATATTCAGTTTTCACGTTTGCCTAAATTTTTGTTTTATAATATTTGCTTCGTTGCAGAATATTGGACTTTTAACTGGGTAAGAGATTAAGCATTAAAGCCATGACATTTTTACATATTCTCCAAGAAAATAAGCATGCGCATGCAAAAAACAAAAAGGAATTGAATTTTACCAGAAGCTATAATGACTCCAAAGATTGTTAATGTGACTATAGATGAGATAAAAAATGCTGCAACAGATAGTGCGCCAATGTATATAGCAGTTGTGAAGGCAAAGAAAAGGGCAAGAAATCCACCAGCGGCAGCCAGAGCCATAAGAAAGGAGATAATGACGGCATTGAATGTTGCAACCAAAAAGAAAAGCATAAAGACCAGGAATCCTGTCAAAGCCAACAGTGTGATAGTCCCAACCTGCGAGTAGGTAAATTGATGAATCACATATTATCAAAGCATCAATTGATATTTTGTTTTATTTTTTTCTCTCATAGCATAAATAACACTTTTCTAGATTAATACTACATAAATCACACAAATTTCTTTATTCAAATATTCATATGATAAAAAACAAAAATAAATAAAAATTTAAAAATATACAGATAGTTGAATTTAAATTATATTACCATAATCTTTTTAGTATTTTGTTGCACACCAGTATAATGTAACCGAGACATTAAGAGGCTTCTAAGGCTTAAGCCCACATCTGTATAACAAGCTAAGCATAGTAAATCAGATATTTGATTGTGCACCCATTATATTTGCCTTTATAGCCATGGCATCAATTCATTAATTTGAGCCATACGGCATATCAAAGCCTTAACTCAAATTCCTAAAACATAGACACACATTGTTAAGGCCATAACAAACTAATAGCCTGAGGATCTAATCCCTTTGATCGTTGTTTTCTGCATTAAGAATGCATTGGAAAGCTTATGAATAAAAATGTTGGCCATACATGACGTTCAATTGCCATAACTAGATCAGCCAAACCAGGTACAAAATAATGCACATAATTAGCTACCAACTTAAAGGGTTAATAGAACCTTCAATAAGAACATATGCTTGCTTTTATCAGATATGCTGGCCAGAAAATTAGTATAAAAAACAAAACAGCAACATATTGCACATTATGACTTCAGACAAACCAATAATGAAATGAGTATCAAAGTACTAATTTTATAGATTTTGATGTTGCCAGCACAGTATCACTTTCAAACTGAACAGCAAAGTCATATCCACTGTTAACAAGTCCTCTGTATGACAGAACTGATATTCATGCTCTTACAGGTTGTTGAATGAACAAATTGTGAAAAGAAATGCACGTTGGGATACCCAATGATGAGGTTAAAGCAACAACAGTATACTATTACAAAAATAAAAAATAATGTACATTGTGATTTATAGTGATCTGCCATTGTAACTTATGTCAAATTTAATGGGGATAATGCTATCAATCAGATTCTGAACATTCTGGTTGGGAGAACATGCAGATGTTGTGATCATTCGAGATCTAGATGTTATGATCAGGCACAAGGTAATGGAAAATCGACCAAGTGCATTCCCAACATTCCAAGTAACTTCCATCAGCCAAACACTAGCTCCTATATGTCGAGGATGACGAATCTACCAAAGAGGATCGATGCTTGAGCAATTCTACCAGACCATAGCACTAATCGAGCATTATTTCAAAAGGCTAGAGGAGCAATTCAGCTAAAAGACTCTACCAGGGTCTTATCACTCCAGCCATGCACCTGGAACCTGCCCAGGTTACTTTTTCACATATGCGGCAACAGAATAACCATCATACCCAAAGCATTTAAGCAGGGTTCGATACCCAAATATTCCCAGTAGTTTGTTCTAGATTTCTTCTTCTAGCTATGTTTGTTGTATTGCAAATATACCTTTTTTGTGCAATAGAAAAGCTTCTTATGTGATTTGCCTTGTTGTTAGTGTAGTACAGTCATTCATACAATTACAGAAATCCAGGCTGCGAACTCCCTAGATAATGCCTCTAACTTCCCAACAATCCTTTCAACAGCATTAAAATTAGTGAAGTGAGTGTGGATCTTCCCATGCTAACGAAGGATTATAATTTTAGTATCAAAGTGCAAGTTTAAGTGAATTTAGGCACGTTGATGGTCTTGACTATATGTGGGTGTTATAAAGCTCAAAAATTGGAGCCAGTTCCATTTGTTGAAGCTCTAAATAGCAAACAAGGACGAGAATAACAAATGTCATCACCATCAGGATCGGATACTAGTATGACGGATGAGCTTAAAATCACACTTGAGCTGAAACTAAGCATGATGATGGAGGCAATGCACACTAAAATCGAGGCTCAAACAGAAGGTATGATTGATCAAATACAATGTCAAATGCAAGGAGTAACTCAGCCTAGCTAGCCTTGTCGTTTAGATGACTCGCTAACTTGACTTGGTGATTAAGAGTATCAGGAGGAAGTTCAAACTAAAATCAAACGACCTAGGGGAAGGAACACATAAATCAGCTCAAGGCAGAGATTAAGATTGACTTACTAATCTATTATGATGGAACACATAATGCAAAGTTGACAATGACTTGATCGATCAAACCAACAGCTACTGCAAGCTTTTCAAGAATACTTGGATTAAGCCAAATAGTCTTTAGTCAGCTAAAGCTAATGCGATATGCCAACATCTGATAAAACTAGAGATTCAAGCACCAGAACTACAACTATACATCATGAGGATTTAAATCCCTCTTATAAAAGGAATTATATCACAATGGATTTGATGAACAATAGTGGTGAAAGCAGTAGACTGTCTATCTACACAAAGATCAAATACTGCGTAGTTACAATGTAGAGTTCAGGACAATAGTAATGATGATGTTCCAAGTACACATGCACGTGTTGATCAAGTATAAAAGATAGAATTGCTGATAAGTATTCCAAACAAAATTGAGGGTTTAACGTCAGAGACTTGGAAGAGATTACCAGCCTCGCCACAATCGCATAATAAAAACAGATGAGAGTAAAGATTATCCCAGAGAAGATTGTTGATCAAGAAATGAAGATAGAAGAAGTTATGGAAGTTGAGAGAATAAAGACTAGCCAAGTGTTTCCCAACCTATCCTAGGCGTTCTTTGACTAAAAGACAATGTCAATTGGCAGGCAAAAGTAAGAGTTTTGTGGCAAGACAAGTCAAGTTCTGTCTCAATGCTAGAAAAGTACTCAAATAAAGTGTCTCGTAACACAAACCAAGTGACAAGCAGGTAGCTACTATCGTTAAGTCGCGGTGGCGCAGTCCCCCCGGTCCGTGGTGGCCTGCCGCGAGCTACCCCGGTTTCTCCAGCTCCCCTGGCCCGTGTTATTTTGGGAAAGGTAATGAAGTGGAGGCTAATTTTTACTTGATGGCAATGTAGAGAAAGGGAAAAGCATTGATTCGACAAGTTGGCCTCGGAAACTAGAGCAATTCACCTTGAAAGTACATATCAACATATCAGCAGAGAGAACATTGCAATTTTTGACTTGGGTAATCAAATGAACCTCATCTCCAAAGAGTTGGTGAAAGAGCTAGGCGTAATAGCCCAAAGTTATTATTAGGCTAATCAGATCCTAACCTAATTTGATTAAGGTCATGCCCAAATCTTAACAACAAAATAATTAAGCCAAAATATGCCTGAATAATAGAGATAAAGTAAAAAAATTGGTAATGTGTATGGGAAGGAATTATGCAAATTTCTATACCTTAAAAAGGAGGAATGAATTTTGAGAATTTTTGTAAGGAAATAAATATGAAAAATTATTGAGAATAATCTAGAAGTTAAAACTAAAAAATAAATGTATAATTAGATTCCTCATATTGAAATAAAGAAGTGGTGAAATTTCAAAAAAAATTAATCTAAAATGATCAAATATACACAAAAAATATATAGAATTAATTTAGTTAAATTCATATTATTTATATTTAATTAAAATCGACTAATTTTATTTATTAAACAGCAGAAGTTATTCAACATTTGGATTTGAGGCGCAACCCAGCGATTGCAGATCAAATGGAACCGTGGAAGAAGCGACAAACGTTAAATTTAATCAAATAAATTTAACAATCAGATTGTTATCTAAAACAGCAAGTGGAATAAGGACTATCAAATCAGACCTTCGATCCGATGGCACCATTTAATTAGACCGCGTGATTCACGATCACTGTCAGATCAATCAAATCCGACGGCAGATTTAAATTAAAATAGCGAAAAGAGTATATATCATTTGATCTAACTAATGGAATTTAAAGACTATTTAAAATTGCACAGTTAATCACAGCCACAAGATCTCAGGCTGAGATCCAGTGGTAATTATTAAAATCGAACGACAAATAAACCCTGTCGTTGGGTCACCAAAAACCTCGTGACTACGGTTCTTCTTCCGCCTTGGCACAACCCCGACAACTCACCAATAACCCTGACAACCCGAGGCTCCCAGCGTCGCCCAACATCATGGGATCGACCCCCGAACCTCCAGATGGTCCCGATCCATTCAACATGCCCACTCACATCAGGCTATAGGGTTTGTTGAGTCCGTGATCGCCTCTAAAAGCTAGATTAAATCCAAACCGGGGAAAACGATAATTTAATCGCCATTGTTGAACTCCAGCTGTTTGAGGCGGTTAATCAAGCTAGATTGAGTTATATTTAAACCCTAAAAACCCTAGTTTTTCTTATTTACCGCATTTGAGCTTTGAAGAACCGTCAACCCCTCCGAAGAATCCATCACTCTCCTCTAGGCCTATCCCCCCCATCCGACCTTTCCGGCATATTTTCAGCGACACCAACCAACTGATCGACCTCCCGAAGCCTCTACAGTCTCCTAAAGGTTCAGTGCAATTGTAAGGACCAAGTGGAAAGCTCTATCATCCTTAGATTACTCTCATCAAGGCACTCCTTGGACCTCCAAGCTAACTAGAATTAGCTCAAGCCAAGATAACCAATGCCTAACAAACAAGCCTAAATCAGACCTTGGAAACTTTTCCTAGACCTTAGGTAAGCCCCTTGTGCACATAAATTTATATTTCATGAAAGATTCATAGTAGAATGACTCTCTATATGAAGTCACCTTTTTGAGAAGAAATTTAGCATGAATCTAATGAAAATTAGACTATGATTGTGATTTATAAGTTAAGAAAGCATTAATGTACATGCCTTTATAGTTGTTTAATTTATGTCATGATGAATCAAATTCATGGGCTAGACCACTCCATGTGAAAAATGGATAATAAAAATACTAACTTGAATTAGGTTGCATAATAATGTCCAATGAATGATGATGGTATGAATAAATTTATACTAATATTAATTACATTGAATCTTGATAACTCTCCATTAAAGTTAGCCACAAAGCAATTCATGGATAGATTATTGTTAAACTTAACTAGATCCTCCCTAGTTTAAGTTTACATTATAATCCTTGTTAGAGCTTGGTGATGCAAATATTAATGGAGATTATTAAGGACTCACTATCATGAATTTGTATACATAAATCTTGTTACACTCCAACCTAATCATGAATATTTGAATAGTCACTCTATGCATATTTAGATGTATCCTTAATTAAGATGCCTAACTTAGCTCTCTAGTAGTTTGACTAAACTAATGGCATGATGAACATTCAATCCTTCAAAAGAAAAGTATATCTAATGTCATAATATATGGACTATACAAGATTATTTACTTTATATCAAATGCAATGTGCTAAGGTTCATCTTGTCTATACAGGATTAATTTATTTATGAATTTATCAAATTCAATAGCATTTAATCGCATAAACTCATTATTAACCCTTAATATCTTATTGATATGGAGTAAGGTCTAAATATTGCATGCTTTAAATTCAAACATGCACATCAAGATAAGCATACCATATGATGAATAACATTTAAAATTTCACAAACTTAGTGTACCCATCATCTATTGGAATTATCATACAAAAATTCTTGAAAATAAAACAAACATTACTAATTCTTGAAAATCAGTTTGAATTAAGTTGATGCTTGCAAAAGCCTATAGAACTTCTTTTGACTCTCCTTTCATTTCCAAACGAAGGAAACTCAAATATGATATAGGTATATGAGTGGAAACATTAGAGACACCCCCATTAAAACCTAGACATAATCTTCTTTTAAATACATAGAGCTCTAGAAGACTCTTGGAAAAGTATCCTCATCCTTAACTCAGTTTCATGGATATGATGGCCTTTCACTTATAATGAAGATTATACTACATGTGCCACCATCACTAAGGTAACGTTCACCCTAAGAGGGAAGTACATAAGGGTAATCATTTAAATGAACCTAATTATCAAATTCATTTAGATCTTAAGTATTAAAGACTCCTAATGTCCAATGATAACTTGCTATTCAATAGGAGGCAAAACTATGTAGTGCTAATTAGATATATTTTCTATCGAAACCTAACCACCTAAGGGATCATTCTATAAACACCTAAATGTAAGTCTCTAGAATTACAATAGCAATTTTGTAAATACTACCCCTAAATACACATATACATGTTACTTAAGGTGTGTAATCAAATGTCTTAGAATACTTTAGTAACCTTTGTATAAAATGAATATTTTATACAAAACTTTCCTTATTGCCATGAATCAGATCTATGTAAGGTTTGCTAAACTAGCATATTAATATTGAATTTACATTACAAAGGAAGAATTGATGGGATCTAAATTATGGAAATCATATACTAAGATCCTCTAATCCTTATACGAACTTAGTGGCAAGTCAATGAGTCATTTGAATTCAAGAGATGGACTCAAGTAATTCATGAACTTCCCTAGAACGTCAAGATATGACTCATCCAGAAGAATTATTAAGACAATAATCTAAAGAATAATTATAAAAATTACACCTTGATTTATTTAATTTAATAAAAATCTATTGGTTAAGCTTATAACTCACATAGATCTAAGGAATTTGATTCACCTCATGCATTCATAAGTTAACCTTCCTCAAAGTGTAAAAAGGTATCAATTAGCTTCGAAGAATATTAATAAATGTGTAAACCAATATACATACCCTCATAAGTTAATAACCTTAGTAATAGTTTAATTTAGATATAGCATATGCACTCATGTGTTCCTTAAATATGTAGTGTGTCTCCTTTCAATGAGATTAATTCTCATAAAATAGTCAATGAGTAAATTCTATGTGTTGCTTTTAAGAAAGTAAATTCTATGTGTTGCTTCTAATTTCTTAAGGCAAATACATGTAGGATGGCAAGCTATATGATTAATCTAAATGTATCAAAGATATATGTATTCCTTAGCCTTGGGTAACAGAAGTGCAAGCCAAACTCAATATGAATTCAATAAAGAATTATTTAAGCAATTATAAATAAATAATAATAACTATGATAATATGCTCTAAAATACTAACTTACGTACCCTTATGATGAATAAACTATGAATGCGCATAAATACTATTTCTCACCACATTAAGTTACCTAAGTCAATAAATCATTTGGATTCAAGGAAAAGGATGTCATGAAATTCCCTAGAAATTTTTGTCATGGCATATTTAGAAGAACTATGGAATGATAGTTTGAGAAATTACTTTAATTACACTTTGATTTAATTTGGATAATAATAGATCGTTTAATAAACTTAACTCATAATTTAAGGCATGAGAAATAATCATCTAGAAGTCATGTGCCTAATGTTAAAAAATTCCATGTACATAAGCTCATTTTTAAACTAGTATTCCTAAGTCTTCATAGAAAATAGTTATTGAATGTTAAAATAACTTAATCTCTTAACTAATAAGCACGGATGGCTATTAGAATAATGAATAACCCAAGTATAAGAAATTGGAATGGGTTGTGGATGCTATTGGATCAACTTCATATTCCCATAAGCAAAAATAAAGTTAATATTAAATCTTGAGAAACATGCATGTTAACCTAGATTCATGGCAAAGGTTAGATAACTTTAATAATTACTAATTAGTAATAAATAGTCAAATTATATACATTGTGTTAAATACCTAAGTTGCCTATAGACTTGATTGTAAAATTTGAAAAACCTTCTTCTCCTTGCTCAAGAATATTGAAAGAATCCTTAGCTTAATCTATCCCAAAGGGCATAATCGTAATTGTCTTTATGAGCCAGGATTAAAATTTCTCTAACATATGCTTTAGTGTGATTGAGAATTAAAGTCTAATGCTCACACCTCACCCTCATTAGAAGATAGAAAGATTTCAGGTAAACGACAATGCATATTCACATTTCCCATACCCAATACACCTTGCGCAGATATCATTCAATCTTAACGCATGACAAGGCATATGTTAAACTAGTATATAAATACTCAGATGTATGTAATTATAATTGTAATATATACATCCATAATCAAAGATCATGTGTGAGTAGAACTAGGATGGGTAAGAAAAGGAGAGAACCATAAAAATAAATTCTATATGATAAGACTATATATGTAAAGTCCCATGGATGATTATTCAATGATGAATATTAATCTCTTGCATCAAAATTTAAGAACCCAAGAGAGGAGTAATCAAAATAAAAAAAATATCATTCGTTTTTAAATAAATTATGAACCTTAAACATGAAGACTATGGCATGAGAAGGAAATAGTGTATACTTGTAAGAATTAATCAATCTATGTATAATTAAATATTTTTAATAAGAAAATAAAAAATTAAAAAGTACTAAGCAATCCAAAGCATAGAAAATTAGGTTTGATATGAGAAATTACGAAGCTTTAGCCTAATTAAGGATGGATAAATTATAACTATTAAAGTAAGGGAGGTGAAGACACATCATAAATATCCTAATAAACTAGTTAATCAGACTCAATAATAAGCTATAATCATCAACATAAGTTATCTAACGTCCCAAAAAAAACTCAAGTAAATCTAAATAATCATCAAAGTAAAAGAAAGATCTTGATTATAAAAGGCTAAATCAATAAGTCAATAAGTAGGTTATAGAGTTTAATACATATCTAAAGTAAAATGCCCTCTAAACATTAAATAATTGAGTATTAAAGGTAGGAAAATCCTTAAATAAAAAAATCAATAAATTAAAAACTCATTAAGAAAAGTCCACCGAAAGAAATGATGAAATAACAAAAATGACTATTAAATCAGACATTAATAAGGTTAAAATAATAACGATTTTACAGATACACCAGAGAATTGATATATCTTTCACAGAATTGAAAAAACTATGAGGGTATTTTAAATAACATGCTACTTTTCTTTTTTACTACTTTTGCACTATTTTTTAGCCTTGTTGTTTTGTTGTTGGCATGTTATTAATAGTTTGATATATATTTATATATAGAATTATGCTACACGTACAAAAAATCTATCAAACCCATGCAGAAAACAAGCGAAGTGAGGTTTACTTGAGCTTGTTCCGCGCAGGCGGGATCACAAGGGGGGGATTGGGGGTTGTGATTTATGTTTGACTACTGCTATGGCAGATAAATATTTTTCATATAAATATATATATACATATAATGCCACGTGTTTATCATGCTTTTAGAAGTTGACAATTTGTCTTGTATGAAATTGTAAAAGAGAAATATGTTCATGAGTATATAAATGTCATGCTATGCCTCAGAGTTATTATGATAGTAAAAAAATGTAATATGATTGGATTAATTCTTTTATTTCTATACGTAAAATAAATGCAGCTAGGTACAAGACAAGTATCTCTTTTCTATTTAGTAATATTTTTCTTTATTTTGACAATATATATATATATATAAATGTTGTAACAAGTACAATTATGATAAATGTAATGATAAGTACTTTTAAAAAATGTAAAAGAAAAATATGACAAAATGAGCAAAAGAAAATTTTATATATGATAGTCTCGCAAGTGAGACTAAAATGTTAAAATATGAATGAATATATGCTTCCATGACAATTGTTTTGTAAGACAATTTTGCAAAGGATTTGAAAGTCTCAAGGGTGAGACAATACTTTAAATGCTGAAAATACTTTCTTATATACTGCTTTACATTCATAATTATTTGTTAATTTTACTTTATACAAACCGTTACACATATAATATATGAGATATCCAAGTGCTCAAAGTAATCTGACTGGGATTCAAACCCTAGCACATTGTGCATGTTAAGTCAAGAGTATTCGAAAGAGCAAGTGTTGGCATATAGAAAGAATTCACACCGCCACCTAAAAGATAACAAACACACTATTTAGTTCAAATATTTTAAGTCTTGCAAATGTATATAAATTTTAAAATCCCTATGTTATTAATATGAATTGATGTACAATGACATTTAAATATTCTACATATTCTAATTTAATTGAATGATGTATTGATTTTATCTAAATGGCTCTGAATGTTTTGTTTGAAATATTTATATGTATGTGTCACTCTACTTAAATAATCCAATAGAGTCCTGTGGATCAAATATAGCATCCGGTGTTGAATTAGTAGACGGTGAAGCATCTACAACCCTATCCGTTGGGATGGACCAACAAGAACACTAAGTTGATGATCAATCATCAATGCTTGGTCAATTTTTTTGTAGCTCAAAACTTTGGGGATAAAGTTTTATGTGATGGCACCTTTGGATATATGTTAGTTAATACTTGGAAATCCCTTATTTGTAAGTACCCACGCCAAAACCCATGTTATCCATGCATGCCAAAACTATGTCGGTATCGTGCCAAAGCTATATGTCCAAATAAGTACCCACGCCATGACAAGCAGTTCATTCAATTAATAATATAGAAGAGAAAGAAGAATAACGGACATCATAATACGGTTTCAATCCGAGAATCGTACTTTTTTATTTATCAAAGAATGGGCAACCTTCTTTAACCTAAACACAAACGAAACAACATCTAAAGTTTGCAGAATCAAAAGTGTTGAAACGCTACCGATAAAGCGAGGAGAGCACGGAGAGGACTGCCCTGGCGACTCCAGGTTGCAAGAGCTTGAGCAGAGTTCCTCGACGCGTCTTTGAGGCGAGGAGCGTTGGACAAAATGGAAACTCTGATGCGGTGGGAAAGAGGCGTCTGCCCGTCTGAGGTGAAGCCAGCAAGCAAGTCTCGGAGAACGGTGCTAAGGTTGTCGCTGCCGCTGCCATCGCCGGTGAGTTCGACCTCGATCTCGCCGTTGGATTCTTTGGATGCTTCCTCAGATTCGGCCATGCCTTTGATATTGCCTTTAGAACGTTAGAACGTGTCGAATTCAGTTTGGGAAGAGTACAGTGAGAGAGGGCGTAGATGTGAGATTTTTTGGGCACTTAAATTAGAGGGCTAGAACACAAAGACCGGGCGGGAATGCTTCCTCTACGTGGACGCGGATTCAAGCCACATGTCCTTTTTTTTTCTCTTTTTTAAGGGTAAACAGTTCTTTCAAATTATGCAATAGAATACTCCCCTCTAATTACAAAAAAATTTACAAAAAAATTTACAAAAAAATAGGAGAGAAGTAAGAAAGATAAACAAAAGAATAAAAAAAAAAAGATAAATAGTATGGTACTCAGAAAAATTCATTCAATAGGATTTTGATATTACTTTATTAATGCTATTTATTTAAATTAAAATAATACAAATATTATTTTTTAAGTTTGTATTGAAATGATGCTCAAATTTCATTGGATGAATTTTTCTGGGTACCATATCAGCAGGTCTAAATAATATATCTCTAAAAAAAATAAAGGGTAAGATTAAGGATTCAACACCTCCAAATAGGTTGAGATTAAGCACATGATCTATTCGAATGTCTTTTCTAAGTTATACCCAATTTTTGTATTGGTTACGCTCTAAGTTGTTATCATGCTCAATCTAGATAAAAATCAAGTCATAATTTCTATTCCGTTAGACTTAAGTAGTCCTTAAAATATAATACTGAAAGTTTGGGATCCATTTAAGCTCAATTAAATCAATTGGCTATTTTGTTAATTAATTTATCTAAGAAATTAACTAAATTAAATTGATTTACAAATTAAATTTAGTTGTATTTTTGAATTTCTCACTAATACAATTTTAAATTAATTAAATTTAATTAATATGTTTAAATAATCCAACTATCTAATTTAATTTTGGCAGAGAAGATCTAAGCCGTCAAAGCACTCCCCATTCCTAGATCCAACGGCACGCGCTTTCCCTCACTCAAATCCTTCATCAATTGTCAGATCGCATCCATAATGGATGCGATCCCATTGCTGATAATGCCCTCGCGTTTAACTGTTAGGATCCAACGTATCAAAGCCATAGCATGTTTTCGCTTAGTCCATCAGACAGTTGGCTTCGCTCCCGTTACCATGGATCGTCGTTCTCTCTTTGCCCTCCCCCGACAGTCAGATACCTTCATCTGGTGGCGTCCAAATCATGTCCCCCACTTTCGTGCCATGTTACGAAGCCGTTGTTCGGCCATTCCTCTAATGGGCAAGCACCTAAACGGGTCACGAGACCTAGTGATTCTCTACTTAGCAATGGAAGAGTTGAGCCCCTCGAATACTCATTGAATATTCTATGTTTAACTAAATATGCCCAAGGTACCAAGCTCAAATACAAAGAGTACAGAGCAACAAAGTCAAAGTAAGCAAGACTCTACTAAAACACATGTGATATCTGTTGATATCTAATTTAATTCATTCTATTTATTCAGAGAGAATACAAACTTATAATTTCCAACATCCTACTATTGAGTAAGATCTTAGATTCATGATCTTAAATGTTAAATATTAGAACTTAACATGCTTTAATTAGAAAACATCGTATACTAAAGTTAAATAATTAATCAGTAACTTAATTGATGTATTTTAATAATTCATAACTAACCTTGATAAAAAAATTCAAGATTTAGGGATTTAAAGTTAAACACCAAAATTGAGGTTTAAGCTCTAAACTCAATGTACTAAAAATCTAAGGATCCAGGGTTTCTTACAGATCTTACCCCAAAGATTGATAATTATAAGGACTGAAGTTTTATTAAGATGAGAGAATTCAAATCTTTGAAAGGTTGTATGTAATAACTAAATGTTGTTACTCTAATCAATCAGGAATAAACTAGGTCCTAATTCTCACTCTAATAATCTAAATAAGTCATTAGAAATAATTTAAAGTTTTGATCGAAATCAGGAGTCAATCGAACCAATCCTTAATTATGGAAGATCTAAATAATCTGGAAAATAACCTAATTAAATTAATCTCAAATCAAAAATTCAATTTCGTCATTGCACTCATCACTCCCAAATTAGCTATGAGTGATGTTTTGGAAGTGTTTGGAAGTCGTTGGATTTTCTCCAAATATTTTAATATATTTAAAATACCTCAAAAACTAAAATAATTAATTTGACATTAGATTGAAAATTCGACTTTGCTATTGAATTTCTTACCCCCAAATTAGCTAAGGGTGAAATTTTGAGAATTTTAGGAAGTCGTAGAATTTTCTAGAATATTTAATATATTTAAATAATTAGAAAAAAAAAATTGTCATCAAAATCAAAATTCGACTTTGTCGTTGTGTTTCCCGCTCTCAAATAATCTCGGGGTGACTTTTTGTGATTTTTTAGAGCCCATTTAATAGTTTTATTTTAAATATGAAATTTCATTTAAATTAAATTAATTAATTATTAATTATATAAAATCTTGGTGTGGGGCCCGCTGTTACTTATCGAGTGGGACCCGCCTTTCACAGTTCGGGCCAGATTTGTCGGTTATGACTGGCTCAATATGAACTGATCGATCGAGTCGTCCCGATCGAATGGCTTATGGCCCTCCTTCCCCGTAGATAGGGCACGCGTCAATCATGAGCACGCAACAGCCAATGCTGCGTGCAGATGTCTTCCTCCCACCGCCTTGAAGCTCCATCCTCTTCTCCTTTTATCTTGATGCCAATCGAGATAACTCTCGGTTGCATCGAGCTTGCAGTTGCTTCCTTGCGAAGTCGTGAAGGTCCCCATCGCTCGAACTGAATGTACCTCAATATCCTTCGATTCTCCTTCAATATGCAATTATTGCTTTTCTTTTATCTATTAATCAACCTTGCATACAATTTTGAATCACCATCGGGCTCAATCGAGCCCGATTGAAGGTTCTATTTCCGTAAATGCACGTTAATTTCACTATTTTTCCCTGTATTCCCATTGCTAGGGCATCACTTTTTGTAGTGTTATCATGTTCCAATCATGTCAATTCAGGTACCAATGAAAAAGACTCGAACAGAGCTTTCCATCGGTATGTGGCCCCGTGAGATGCTCTATTTTGAGAGTAATTACGTGCCCTAGGTGTGGCGCCCTATCCCTCTAATCCACAATATTAAGGTCAATGGGAGGTGTGCCACTCTGACATATCCCTCACTTATTATTGGATTAGGTATAATCCACAATCCACTAATAAGATAAAGATGTGCCCATAATATATGAGCAGGAATCAATCACTAAGTAAATATAAATACAGAGTACGGAAGCAAGGGAAAGGTAAATCATACATCCAACTCACTATAACACAAGTAAGAAATAGAAAACATGCAGCTCAAAATAATAAGTACAATAAGAAACACAATTATAGGTACTTGTATTATTACAATATTTTAAGTAAGTTTTAAGAAAATAAAAGTGCAATCTCTCATCCTCACAAGCAAAGAAGTAAAGGCTCTATAAGGCTTCAGCTCTACCTTGTTGCTCCTCTTATAAGAAAGATTTCTCTTCAGGCACAAGCTTCTCAAAATAATCAAATTTTGATATTGTCAGTTTCACAATGCTAGAGCCCTAACAAAGAAAAGAAAAATCTTGTTAGACATATTATCTAAGTATATTTTAGGTTGATAATATTTCAATTATATATTAATGTCACAATTTACTTAAAGTATATAAAGTAAACTAGCATAGAAGCAACAAGCAAACAAAGGATGTGATGAGTTATAAATAAAAATATTTATAACTAAGCAATAATAAGGCAAAAGAATATACTTCAATAATAAGCTAAGGTAAGGCTAGGCATATATATATATATATAAATACAGTAAGAAAAGTACTAAAAGAAAAGACTAATCCTAAATATGCTGATGATCATATAAAGTATGCAAGTCTAAAAGTAAGTAATCAGTTTGTGATAAATATAAGTAAACAGTAAGAAAATCTAGCACCCTATAAATAAGTAAGCAGGTAAAGTAAAGCTGACTGAAGTAAAAAGTAATAGTAAAATAATAAATATGTATTGACTGACTGCCATATTAGGAAGGTTGGACAATCGGGCCACAGTAAATTCCCATAGCCTTTCTGGGTAAGGCAGGATTGAAATTCCCATAGCCTTTTTGGGATAGGGCAGAACATGATAGAACAATATTAAAGAGACAAAAAATACAAATGCAATGAATTTTAGTTATTTTATTTTGCTTCTGTGGACACGTCCAGAAGTGGTAGAGGAGTCAAGCACATTTGCAAGACTATTTGGGTTCCAGCTTAATACAACACTCCTTAATAAGTAATGCTAAGTTATCCCTTATTTCTCCTTACCTTTGTCCAGTAAGGTAAGAGTGCACAAGAATCTACCAGAAAACTGAACCCAATGCAATGTTATCATAATATTCTAAGTTTTCATTTCATGCAATAATGTTATCCTATATGACATGTTCAAGGTACTGTCACAAAGTATAGGGAATGTGAAAGAACAAGTAAATCAAAAGTGAGCAATGGACTTTATTACACATGGTGAGAGCTGTTATTATCTATTTAAACTATTCTAGTTATTTGAAGTTGCACAAGTTTAGGATCATTAATTTCTACTATCAAGTGTAACTTAGAAGCATAGCCTTATAAGTTAAAAAGCAATTAGAACTGATCATGTTCTAATTTAGTTTAATCAATATCGTTTATAAGTTAAAAAGGTAATTAATACATCATAATTGATGAATTTAGATGTTCTAAGCTAAGATCTAATCAAAATCTACTAAACTAGGAACAACGTATTGGAGTTAATTACATAATCCAAAGGTAAAGCATAAGATCTAAGGTTTAATCTAAATGTGGATTAATAATTAAGGTAAATTTTACTAAGCAAAGTCAAGCTTAATAGAATAAATCTCCTATTCTTAATCTAAAGTTGAAAGATCAAATAATTAGAATTAAAGTATAAGAATCTAGAAACTAATAAAACTAAGGTTTCATTCATTAAATAATCAATTTTATTCAATGAATGAAATCTAATATAATATCTATTCATATTCATAAGGAAAAGATCCTAAAGTGAAGTGTAGATTCTAAAAAACTCTTAATGAAATGACTTAGGAAATTTTAGGAGTTGATGAAAATTTTATATAATTTATATTCACTTTCTATTTTTATTCATTTAGGGAAATTAAAGATGGAATATATCTTAGTTAGGGTGTAATAGCCTTACTTAGGGATTTCGAGCCTTTAAGGGAATTTTGATCAACTTATTCAATTTACAAGATTAATAACTTAAATTGATTCTAAATCTATTTTATTATTAATTTTTAATGATCTAAATGATATTTTAGAGGTTAAGGGTACTTAACTTAAATTTTATGCAGAATGACTATTTTGCACTTACTTAAGGGTGTCTAAAAGGCAACTTTTTAGTTTAGGGATCCAAATTATATTTTCTTGATGCCTAATAATTCTTTGCTATCTAATATGAAGATAGATAGTAAGTTTATTAAATTTAGACAAAAATTAAGCAATATAGGTTCAAATTAAGCATTTTAATCTATAATAGTAATTTGGTAATTTTAGCTAGCGAAGTCTAAGGATTTGTTTAATTTGCTGTTGTTTACTATTTAAGAATTTCATAGAGTTCAAGAACATTGAATTCTGATGCCTATTAGTTGAGTTATGGCCAATTCAATGTTAGGGGTAAATGGCCAATTCAATGTTAGGGGTAATTATGCAATTTTAGGGTTTAAGGAAGAGTCCAAAATTTAATTTTTCCATTTGAGATTCAAATTCAGCAAATTCAGTAGTTATAACTTCCTTATATCACACTGAGTATTTTAATTAGGAGTAGACCCAAATTGGATCTCAATTGGTCAATTTATGACCTAATTATAGTTAAGGGTAATTATGGCAAATTAAGATTTCTGGTGGTCAAAATCCAAATTTTATTTTAGTTTACTGTTAATTAGGTTTTTTTGATCTAAATAGTATATTGGATGACTTAATTTGGACTACAATTAGCAAAGTTACGACTAAATCAATTTATAGGTCATTAGGGGCAATTAAGGAAGGGTCCTAAAAATGTTTAGTCACATTAATGACCTAATAACAAAATTAATAGTATCAATATATTCCTGATACTCTTTTATTAAAATGAGACCCATATTGGCTAGATTTGGGTCACTAGGTACAAGTTATGGCTAGTTAAAGTTTTGGTACAAGTGTGAGGGTCCTAAAATATCACTATATTAAATAGGTGTCATACAGGAAATTTAACTCTACCACATTATTCTTCTCATTTTTTTGAGCAAAATAAGATATATATTTAATATATTTGGATTATTGGTTTAATAATTATGAATGATTAAAGTTATGGAATTAAATTAATTCAATTTGAATTAATTTAATCTTACTATTTTAATTAAATATAACAGAATTAATAAAAATATTTAAATGGCGGCTGCAGGTCCCACCATTTGACATGTGGCACCGCTGATTGGCCAGGACAAAGCAGCGGGACCCACCTGTCGGTCTGATGGGACTGAGCTAATCGAGGTGGGTCCCAGAAACCACGTGTCAGCACGGGACCAATGGTAGGTCGACTGCGGGTCCCATATGGCGTCAGCAGAGCTGACAGCGGGACCCATGCTCAAACGACGCGATGCTAGTGGGTCTGCTTGCCAGTGTCTCCCAGAAGGGGCCCCACGTGGCGCTGGAGGGCCCCACGCATCTGGCGTGGCAGGGTTAGATGCGGGTCGGGCCGACCTGACCAGACTTGAGGCCTCCTCGTCTTCCTCCCGAGTCGATGGACCTAGGGCACGTTGCGATAGACTTCTATGACGGTGCTAGGTGTCGACCTACACGTCGTTGGGCCGGCCTTGACGAGAGCTTGCTACCAACGATGGGACATCACTAGGGGTGGTCGGAGACGCCGGTGAAATCGATACCTAATTTTTATGGTTGAGTAATGGTTTCTATTGTGGAGTTGTGCTCGAATTGTTTCGATCGGACCTGATCAAAACTGATTAATTACTAAATCTATGCATGCAATAGATTTTTGAAATAATCCAATAAGGAATGAGTAACTGGAAGGAAAGGTAAATGGGTACTTGGGATCGACGGTCGGGGATCCTCTAGGGTTTGCGTTCGCTCCAGAGGCTCGATTCACACAAAACAAATGAACCTTACGCACTGATGATGATTAATGGCCTTAGGACGGAGCGGTCGAGGTCGGGTGTGGGGCCTCGTACTCTTAGCGGCCATGCTAATACTGATATTAACATAATCACGAGGAGTGCGGTGCTCCAACTGTGGCAAATACCCAACCTAAGTAGAGTCAGGTATAACCCAACCCGCCTTAAGCAGAAGACTTATCACCTGAAACTAAGGACATATATTAATATATCAAAGTAGCGGAAGCAGAAAATTATATAGCATAACATCCACATCATATTATAGTAATAAAGGTAAATGTAATAGTAACTCAGCTCAAAGTGCAGAAAGTAAATATATACAGATTAAGAATTATTACAGACTGAATATTTAAATAAAAGGAAAGAGAGCTCTCATCTTCACAGCAAAAAAAATAAAATCTAACTAAGCAGCAACAGGAAGACCCTCCTCTTATCTAAGCTCCTCTCCAGCAGAACCACCAACGAACAGTTCCAAATTTAACATTTTTATCAATATCACAAATGTCAAGGCCCCAGCCAACAAAAAAAAAATGTTATAGTTAGGCAAATAATCTAAGTACAACTTAGGTTGAAAGTGAACTGAACATTTAAAAATATCACATTATTACTTCAAATATGTAAGTAGTTTAAGGTGCATCAAGCTATAAGGAACATGATAGTTATAAATATCATATTTATAATCAAACAACAAAGTATGCAAACACATATTAAATATGAAGCTGAACAAGATAAAGCTAGAATCTATAAATAACTATAAAGTACTAAAAGTAAAACTCATCCTAACATACTTATGATTATATGAATGCATGCTGATTTCATAAAAGAAAGTTGTATTGAGACGTGCTGAAATAAGTATACAAAACTAGCATCCTAAATATGTTTATGTTAAATAAATACTGAAATGAAATAAATATACAAGTATGTAGAACTAACAAGTTAAAGCCACTGAAACATGTGGCAAAACAAGCCAAAGTACTGACATGAAGTAAAATTAAAGCCACTGAAGCATGTGACAAAGCAAGCCAAAGTACTAGAACTGAACTGAAGTAAAAGCATGCAAAAACATAATACTGCTATAATAAAAATAGGCTATATAGGACCTCTGAACAGAAAGTTCAACATTTATCCATTCTAAATATCATCAGAGCTAGGTCTGAGTTGAACTTATAGAATGAGATATGTATGCATTCTAGCCAAGCACAGAGCTAGGTCCGAGTCTATTCTATAACAAAATTGGAACTGAGGAGGCAGACTAAGCTAGGACACACCTTACTGAACTAAATGTACTGAATGAATTGAATGAATGTTTATGCTTTTAAAATACTAACTTAGGATACATTATCAATATCTTGAGTTCATCAATTATGTCCAAGGAAAAAGGCTCCACATACAAGGTGTGCAAAACAACAATAGTCAAAGTAAGCAAGAGACTCAACTAGACTTATATGATATCTATTATTATTTAATTTAATTTGCTCTAACTATTTTGAGAAAATACAAGTTTAGGATTTCCAATATCCAGCTATGTGGCAGTCGCATCTAATCAACTAAGTTTAAGAGGTGGTCATCATTAGTACCATGGACATTAAACTAAAAATATATCCGTGATACTAATCAAGAGCTGAGCAAGATCCAACAGAAACATACATATAGTATAGCAGTGCAAAAATAAGTAAATAGGAGGTATCCAGACACAGTCCACATTTAGTTCATTCACATACAATACATTAAATGCAGAACAGTAAGAATACGAAAATTAAGTTATTACACTTTTACTAAATGCAGGCCAAGAAGATGGAAGCATATCTCCTTCAATAAGCTGCACTTTACTTTAACTTACTAGCAGCTAAATCCTCAAGCACTGGATCTGACCTATGCTCCTAATCTACCATATATACATATATGTCAGGGTATATAAAAAAAAAAAATTTGGTTAGACTTTAATAAGTCTAAGTATAATTTAAATTAAATGTTTTACATGTGTTATTAATATCACCATTTTAACTTAAGCACAAAAAAAAAAAAAACTAAACAGTATGAGCAGTAAGCGTAACAAGAAACATGGATAGTTATAAATATAACATTTATAACTAAATAACAAATGAGGCAAAAGCATACCTCAACAACTAAGCAAGGAATGTGCATATATATATAAACAGTGCAGTAAGTAAAAGTACTGAAAGTAAAATTTAATCTTAAACATGCTGATGATCATATGACATATACTAATTAAAAATAGTAATCTAAAATAATACATATAATAAGCAGAAAAGTCTAGCATCCTATAATACATACAACTAAGTAGGTAAGTAAGGAAAGCAGCTGATTGAAATATGCATCAAAATACAGTATACAGCAAGCTAAAATTGAATCAGGTATGTAAAGACTGTCATATCAGAAAGATGGTCATCGGGCCGGTGAAATCCCCAAAACTTTTCTGGGCTTGGGCAGATAGAAATTCCCATAGCCTTTCTGGGCTAGGGCAGACAGAATCTAGCAGCAGAATTGAGGAGGCAGTAATCACAAATGCATAATCTTTTAGTTATTTTACTTTGTTTCTGTGGACACATCCAGAAATGACTGAGGAGTCAAGCACATCTGCAAGACTGTACGGGTTTCAAGCTTAACACACACTCCTCACTGAGTAATATTAAGCATCCTTATTACTCCTTACTTCTGTCCATTAGGGTAAATGTGCGCCCAAATTTACTAAATATACTGAACCCAAAGGTAACTGTTATCCTAATTATTCTAAGTTTTCAGTTCATGCACAAAGTTTTCTTATATGATATGCACGAGGAATTAAGCACAAAAACACAGAATGCATAGCAATAAAATCAAGTAAGCAAGGGACTCTCTAACATGGTGACACTATTGTTATCTAATTTAACTATTCTAAGTTATACAACTTAGAAGCACGGCCTTATGAGTTGAAACAATCAGAACTGATCAGGTTCCAATTTAGTTTAATCAAAATTGACTATAAGTTAAATAATAAATCATCACGTCCTAATTGATGAATTGAGATGTTCTAAGCTAAGATCCGATCAAGATCTACTAAGCTATGAATTATGAACTAAACAACATAAATTTGAGTTCAATCACATAATCTAAAGGTAAGCTTAATGTTTATGGTTTAATCTACAAGTGAACTGATGATTAATATATATTATATTAAGTAAATTAAAGCTTAATAGAATGAATCTCTTATTCTTAATCTAAAGTTGAAAGATAAAATAATCAAAATAAAATTATGAAAATCTAGAAACTAATGAAACCAATGTTCCATTCATCGAATAAATCACTTATTCAATGAATGAAGTCTAACCTAGTGTCTATTCCTAATTTTAAGAAAAAGATCCTATGGTGAAGTGAAGATCCTAAGGGAGTGTTTTAGTTTTGACTCTAGGTTCTAATTCATATCCGCATAATTTACAATTTTCAACTAAGGTAATGATTACTATTTAGTTAGCAAAAGTTCATATACCCTGATGTTATGGTTTTCAAATAACAATCAAATCACTAATGATGCTAAGATCTATGCAAGTGATGTACGCATTGTACATAGAACTCAAGAAAATAATATAAATAAAAGAATACAGAACTCAATAAAGTTCTAAGTACATAATGTACCTTTAAAGAAAAGCCTCATGACTATAGTCGCATAACAGAAGATCCTTATTACAATCCCATTATGGTCAACCATGGCATTAGCTGAATTAAAACAACAAAATAAGCATAAATTCTGAATAATCGATTTATTCATTCTTAAAAATATGGGTGTAGCAAATAATGAGAACTCTAATAAGATCACTTGTAATTACTTAAGCATTTCAAGTATTCAAATGAACAAAGCCAATTAAACAATGACTAATACAAGTATTTAAAAATGTAGATATCTCTACAATATCTACTGATTCTTTACTTGCGACCAAAGATTTAGGATTATGTTACCGCACACACACACATGTATATTAATTCATAATATTTACTATATTAGTTAATTAATTTTAATTTGAAAATAAGTTAAGCTCAAATTTGTTATGATAAACAAATAAGTAAACTAAAATTATTCTAAATTAACTAATCAAACCAAAATTAAACTAAATTAAGTGTAAATGATAATGTCTTAAGTGTGTACTGTGATAAAAATTTTGAATAAGATGTTAATTTAAGTTTTAATATGCTTTACAAATAAATAATTTAATAATATTTATGAAATATTATTTGTTAAAATATTATTGGGAAAAAGCCATAATTTGTGGTTAATGATACTGAAGATAACGATGTGTTTTATTCATATTTTAAAGGAAAGGCCCAAACTTCTCAGTTTATTCTAACTTATCTTGTATATATAGATATATATATATATATATAAAAGAAACTTTTAAGAAAATCAATGAGAATTTGTTTCCTGAATCAGATCTGTTCATTGCTTGAATAAATCTGCATACCTCTTACAATAATAACTACCCTTATCACATGAATTGCTTGTAATTTTTTGTATTTTTGCATACATTAGCCCTTATCATATTGACTCATGAAATTCTTGATCATTTTTTTTGTTTGCTATTAATTTTGCATTATAAAAATGAAGATTAATACTCCTTAATCCATTTACATAAAAAAAACAAATAATAATAGCTGCAACATTAAGATGAACAAAACTCTCAACACTGCATTTTAATTCTTACAAAATAATCACCGTGTATTAATTTTATAAATATCGGCGTTATATATATATATATATATATATATATATATATATATATATATATATATATATATATATAGTAACAGGGTTTGGGAGCAAGTATTTTGTACTTTGTATTGATTAAGTTTTGCTATATTTTATCATCTTAGGAGTTTGTATTATTCGTTTTGGGGTGGTATCAAAACAACAGTCATCTTTGGTTGCTCATTTGAAATGGCTAAAGGATGGGTTTGATAGTATTATTCTGAAATTAAAGTGCACTACAATTTATATATATATATATATATATATATATATATATATATATATTTGTATATAAATATACACCTTTCTGAAATTGGGCGGCGAAGGAGAAAGAAGGATCGACTCCCATGCAATCGAAGCTAGGTAGAGAGGCGGAGCTTTATGTGGCCAAGGAAGATCGGCACTCAGTCGAGAGGGCATCAAATTGCCGGATCAGTGACTGCTACTAGTCGGTCAAGGGAAGAGGAGCTCGATTGATTGAAGAGAGCTGCAGCTCAGTCGGCGATGGAGAAGGAGAGCTCGGCCAAGAGAAGGAGTGGTCGGCCAAGAGAAGGAGAAGGAGTGCTCGGCCAAGAGAGGTGCTACTCGGTCGGGAGGAGAAGATTCGGCTGCTGCTCGGTCGGGAGGAGAAGATGAGAGCTGCTGCTCAGTTAGGAGGAGAAGATGATAGCTGCTGCCCGGTCGGGAGGGGAAGAGGAGAGGCCATCGGCCATAGCCGAGAGGAAGGAGAGGGTTCGCGACTCGTGTGACTTGAAGGAAAAGAGTTGTCGGTTATGGGAAAAAGAGGGATTTAGGTCTTTAGGAAATTTAGGTTATAAGAGGGAGTTATATATAAACTCAAACGAATTTGATGAGAGCCACTCGATCAAGATCGAGTGGCTAAGAATCTCTGAAAATTATAAGGGTTGATTGAATAATCAAATAAACTTTAAAAATCACAAACTTGGTATCGAAAATGACCGTCTTGACGAGACAAACGCAAGCGTCTAAAATTTATTGAATTTGGACGAGTATTTTATTTTATATTATTTTTTAAGTGAAAAACTTCAAAAATTCGCTACGATTAATCCGGAGCTCAAAAATTTACGAAACTTAAAACATAGTGTCCTCTTATAATGCTTAACTCAAATCTACAAATATTTCTAAAATATGACTTTTATTTTATCTATTATCAACTCCGAAAGTTTAAACTTCTCGAATTTATTTATAACGATTCAGGACCCCGATGGCGCTCAAATTTTTGCAGGTGGATCCCCTCAATATGCTTTATTTGAGAATATTTTTATTTGATTTTTATTTGACTAAAAGTAAAATTTTAATTTCGACTTAATCCTCCTGAATTTAGAGTTAATCATGCTAGTAACAACACCGGGTTATTACAAGCTATCGAGTATAATCTCAGATTAAAGACCTTAATGTTAGTAATAGAACTTAACAAGTTCTAATCTAAAATTAGATGACAACTATAAAGGATTAAAGTAAATAAATTAATAACTTAATTAATATGTTTTACTCACTCACCCAAAATCTTGATCATACTAATCAAGATTAAGGATTATGGACTTAAACTCCACACTTGGAGTTCAAGTCCTAAATCCAAGGTGCTATTCTACTGAAGATCTTTGGTCCACACTCAACCACAATCTAAAGGTACAGAATCTTATAGGTTGAAAGATTAAGGAGGCTAAGATCTTAGTGAAAGGTTATTTATTATCATAAGACAAAATAATTCATTAAGAATATATGAATCTAATATCTACATCCAATCCATAAAATAATCATATTATTCTATAGATTGAATCAATCCTACACTCACAATGAGATTTCAAAAGAATTAGACAATTAAATCAATTAAAGAATTCCAAGGTAAGAAGGCAAAATTAGATCAAATTGATTAAGAGTCTAAGATTTAAGATAGGTCTAAGGTTTGATCACTTAGGATCTAAGCTAAAATGTAGACTTAGGATTTACATAACACTTCTTTTAAAGTTATAGCTCATATATGATCTTAGTAAGGCAATTTGAACTAGAATTTGAATGCTATAATTAATTAACTTATTCTCTAATGGGAAGTCCTAAATTCTCATTAAGATCTTAAGATCTAATTAGGGAAAATTCAAGACTTATTTACCTAGACCAAATTTAACTTAAGGTTATAGAAAAGATATTAATGTATTAATAAGAAACACATAATTGAAATCCTAAGGTTTAAGGGTGTTAAACAATATTTTGGTTATAAATGACCAAAATATTCTTCTTAAGGCTAAATTAGAAATTTAAGATTTAAACATTAAAATTAATTCAAATCAATTTTAATGACATTAATATTGGATAATGAGATGAATGAAACCCTTAACTCAATATTTGACTTCCATATTAACCTAATTAACACTAATCATAAATAAAAGCTAGATTAAGTGATTGAGAAAATTAGGGCACATTAGAATGATCCAAGCACAATGATAAGCTGTACTACACTTAAGGAGATGATTGAAACCTAAATCACTAAAATCAAAGGATTAATAAAGGTTAAATTCACTAATCAAGTTTTAGGGTAATTAAGAGGTGATGAACAATTTTAAATCTCTTAAATTATTTTTAATGGCATAGATAGGTTCTCCATAATCTTATGAGTAATTAGAGACTAAAATCATAATTTTTGGAGATTAATTGAATTAATTATGAATTAATTAAGATCAAAAGAAGATTATGCAATTTTATAAAATTTAATCATTTGATCTTAAATTTTATTTTATATTAATATTCCTTGCATTTTTCTAATTAAAATGGTATATTGGATCATACCATTTGGACAAGTATAGCCAAAGTTATTTAAATAATTTAATCTGAATGTTTTAATTCTTTAAATTCATATGATTCGATTTTCTGGATTAGTTTCCTTAAGGAAATTAATTCCATAAATGTTTAATTAAAACTGCGACCCGAAATCGAAATTGCACGGGCCGGGGCCTGACCCGGCCCGACATTATTCTTCTTCCATGTGCGAGGGATACTCGACAGAAGGGATCCTAGGGTTTGCTTCAGATGCCAAATTCTCCGTCTCCAGGCCATGCCACATCTGGATCTCACGGCTACAACATTAGAAACACCAGATGCATGAATTGAGCTAATAACCCCCTTCTGGGATGAGCTAGATTGTTGGGGTGCTACTCAGCCTAAAAAATCCAAATGGAGCAATCTGTGAGGAGTGAATTCTCCTCCAGAGGAAATGCCACTAGCTGAGGCTATAACCTACATGCTCAGGGACTAAGAGAGAGTATATAGAATGCTTCGACGAGTCCTGAAGGTGAGCGGTTCACTAGAGTGCTACTTGTGGGATTTCACAGATGCGAGCTACAACTGAGTCTATCAATTTTGATCATATTGATCGATCAGATATACCCAATGATTGCAACGGATTAGCAATCACTAGAGGAGGCTATTGAGCATCCAATAGAGGCTATAGTGCTCAAGGAGTCACAATAATTTTTGCGATGCAACGGTTGACTACCAGTGCACACTCAGATGACAATCACACCATCTGGTCCACTGTCAGTCCCTACCATTACCTTAGCTGACAAGTGGGACACTAGGGTATGGTCCTATCATAGCATCTAGGGTAGAGAAGCCATGAGTTGAGCTGAAACTAGCTCGATAGAAAGGGGAGAAAGAGGCTGTACCTAGAGTGAAATGCCACATCGATGGAGAGGGGTTGAGGGGCTTCTGAGTTCAACAAGCAACAAATGCATGTTTACAAGGAGTCTGAACACCAGATAGATCCTCTATCAGCAGTTCACAGTGACTGGGCCACCGGGGTTTGCATAGAGCTTCCGAGACTTCAGCTTAGAAATTGGGGGATCACAGTGAGCAAAAGGGCTCACTGTGATAACCCAGGGGTACTTATAGGTCGAGGGGAAAGGAAGTCCGGGGATGGATGCTGAGGCTCGGGAACCAAGGTATGGTTTTTCCCAAGGGAGTATAATAGTTTAACTATCTGAGGGTAGAATGGGGAGAGCAGTGCCGACAGACTGGTTCACCAGAGGGTAGAAGAGGAAGAATGGAACTTTACCCGTACTGCCACGGGGGCTGAAGGGGATATGGCTGTCGAGGGGACCAAGCGCACGAGAGATTGGGAGGAAGACGATGATGAACAAGGTTCGGGAGTACCGTCTGATTGATCGACCGTTGGTCTCGGGCATTCCAGATGGATTACTTAAATGGAAAACTGTGGATTGAGCGATAGCCGTCAGATGCACGCAATTGATCAAACACTTATAATATTAATATTAATATTTTTTAAAATCCAATTTATGACATAATGAGCTCCAGATATTCACAAAAATTCACTCTTAGCTAATTAGGGCATGAGAAATTCAAAAATGAACTCAGATTTTAATTTGGAGATCAAATTAATTTAGCTAATTTTTCAAGATCCAAAAATAAGCAAAAATACTAAAATACTTAATTGAGCTCCGATTGATTCCAAACTTCTAGAGATAGGTTTAAATGACCCATTGAGTCTAATGGAATCAAAATTAAAGCTTAGTTTAGCTAATTAATCTGAATTTAACTAGGGTAACAATTGGGGTTGTTACATCGGGGGATGCTCAGGATGGCTGCGGCCACGGTGGTCTGCCGCGTGGAGGTTCGTGGAGCTCTCGAGGAAGGGGATGACTTCGATCTGTCTGATCCCAGATCAGACGGTTGAGATCTACCATCTAATCAGATGGATGGGGAAACGACGCGTGCAAAAACAAGCGGATGATGCTGGATAGTTAACGATGTCATAGATTTGTTTAATAATTTTAATAATAATTTAATTAATTAAATAATTTAAATCTTAATTAATTTTAATTAATTAAATAACTTCCAAAAATTTCAAAATATTAACCCATAGCTAATTGAGGGGTGAGGAACGCAACGAAAAGGTCAAAATTTGGTTTTGACGAGTATTTTATTTTCTTATTTTTCAAGGTATTTTAAATATATTAAAATATTTGACATATTTTTGACTACTTTCGATTGCCACCAAAACAGCACCATAGTTAATTTAGGGGTAATGAGCGCAATGACGAAGTCTGATTTTCGATCTGAGGTCAAAATAATTCGGACAATATCTTGGTTTCTGAGATCTTTAGAATCAGGGTTTGGTCCATTTGACCCCTAATTGGACTAGGTCTTTGTGTGAAATCTTAATAACTTAATTAGTGCACTAAGATCAAAATTAGGCCTTAGATTAGTCATAATTTGCTCAGATAACAACTTGGGTTGTTACACTAGGTGACCCTCTTCATTCGTCTATCCGTTCATCCATGCTTAGGGTTGGGTCTGGCTCACGGGTCCACTTATGTGCAGCCCGCCTAGCCTGCATACGACCTATAAATAGTAAATTACTATTCATACAGTAATTTTAGAATTAAAAAAATTATTTAATTAAAATAGAATTACAAAACCTTGAACTCTCATAAATTTGCAACAACAAATCCAAATAAAGCAAAATTATATCTCATTTTGCTTAGAAAAATATAAGAAATCTTTTGGTAATGTTAAATTTTTGTTTGATACTTAATTTAGCTAATGACATTTTTGGTCCCCCTAATCCATCATTAAACCCTAGATTTTTCATTAGCACCATAACTTAGCCAATTTAGCTCCAAATCAAATGATCCAATATATCATTTTGATCAAGAGAATACAAAGAACATTAATATGTAATAAAATTTTAATTTTGATAATTAGGTTGCTTAATTAGCCCTAATCTCTCTAAAAATAGATTAGTTTTACTAATTACCCAAATTTAGAAATTCAAGTTATTATTAGCTCTTAGTAGAGTGTAAAACATTGTGGTGAAGTTTATTTTACAATTATGTAATTAATTTCACTAATCACTCATTAATCATCCTAAACTCTAATTTGGGCATAAATTAGTCATTTTAAATCCAAATTGAGCAAATTCAATTTCATTATGATCAGTGTGTCATAGAGAAACCATATACATTGACTTTACTCAAATTGGATACCAAATGAATAAGTTAGATTTTGAACCTAATTCTAAATCTCCTTAATTACCCTTTTAGACCCAAAATTTGCTTTGATCATAATTTAATCAAATGACCTCATAATTTAGTAATTTTAGATTATATGGAATCCTTAAGCAGTGAATAACATAAGTATAGCAAAATTTTTAGTTTTACCTAAGTAAAATTATTATTAAATCCTAAATGAGCTTGAACCCTAATTTAAGCTCATTGCCTCTAAACCTTGGCCAAATTGGGTTTTCTTAGTATCTATGTTCATATAAGATAGTAAGAAATCATTTAGAATCAGTAAAATCTAATTTAAAGCCCTAATTCTAAAAGTTGTATTTTTGACCCTTAAGTAGGAGCATTTTGGTCATTTTACCCAAAATTAGGTTTAAGTGTTCTTAAGCCTTAGAAACCTAAATTATTCATCAAAATCTGTAAATTAAGTGATTAAGAATCAAAATTAGAACATTTGGGCTCATTAAATTGAACTCCAAGAAAAAACCCTAATTTTCATTCTGAAATCTCTCAAGTAATTTCTAAGTTTCATGATGCGGAATTAAGTTCACATTATATCATTCATAAGTTCTCAAAATTAGTGAATAAATATAGTTAAAATTTAAATAACTCTAATTCTTAATCATTGAATCATATATTAAGTCGTTCCTTAAGTAATTTTCCTTAAGTAGCTTCTTTCTTAAGCCTTTAGGAATCTTCCTTAAGATGTAGTTGTAAATTTAGGTTAGAGTTTATTCATTGAGTAAATGTGTTATTCAATGAGATGGAGCTTTAGTTTTATTAGTTCTAGATATCATCCTTTATTGTGATTATTTTGTATTTAAACCTTAGATTATGGTTAGAGATCTATCTTATTAAGTTTTATTATGCATAATAAGATAGCATTAACATGTAGTCCATGAGACTTGGGCTTAAACTTAAACCCTTAGTATTTAGAACTTTTTGGATTAAGAGGTTAAACTCCAATATTTTGGCATTTAACTCTTAATCCCTCAATTTTGATCAAGATTGTTTGGGTTAAATAAATCATTAATTAAGATGTTTGATTTATTATTTAATTTATAAAAGCTTCTGTAATAACCCAAGGTTGTTACCCAATCAATCGAACTTAATAGGTTCTGATCTTAATTAATACTTTAATTAATTAATTAGGAACCCACATTGAAGTTTTGGTCCAAATCAGGTGTCAAATAAATTAAACCATGATTTTGGGAATTTTAGGAACCCTAGAATTTGACCTATCTAAATTAACCTCAAATCAAAAATATGACTACGTCATTGCGCTCATCACCCCCAAATTAGCTAGGGATGATATTTTGGAAGCATTTGGAGGTCGTTGAATTTTTGTCTAATATTTTAATATATTTAAAATACCTCAAAAATTCAAATAATTAAATACTTATCGAAATCAAAATCTTATATCACCATTGCGTTCCTCACCCTTCAATTAGCTAGGGGTGACTTATTGGAATTTTTCTAGAGTTATTTATTAGACCTACTTTAATTAAGAAATAAGAAATTAATTAAGATATTAATTAATTTATTATTATTCTTTAAGCGGTTCCGTCATTTTTGCTTATCGAGCCGTTACTTCATTCCTTTGTACGTCGTCTATCCTGACGGTTCCTTTTGAGTTATTCGATTGTGAGATCGGACGATCCCGCTCAGACTCCTACAATGGTTCGCTCCCGTGCAACGCGTGCCGCGCAGGCCCGCAAGCGACCTGCAAGGCTGCTGACGCGCGTCTGCTGCTGTCCTAGAGCTTCTATCGGAACCCCAATTTAATTTCTAGCATCTTCCAAACCTCGGGGAAATGGATTGGATGCAAAATATCTTCAGCTTCCATCAACCCTAAATTCTTTGTTGGCAATCCATCGGGTATAATCCTTACCCATCTTCTTCAATTCCTTGATGATTGAATGCAATTGTTTATTCATTGTAATGTCATGATATATTGTATCGTGCCTCATTCAGATTCAATTGAGTTCGACTGGAGCCTGACTCCTTTAATGAACCTATAAGTTGCTCTATGTGGTTATGGGATAGTAGCCTAAGGCATCGTGATTGAGGGTGCAAGGGTGCTTAAAGTCTAGAGAGATAGGGTTCAATGCAAAGGTCTGATCCAGAGCTTCATCAAAAAACTCTGTGCTTTAATCTAGGGGATGCTCTAAATTCAATCCCCATCACAATGATGGGGAAGGTCTCCATTTCGGGTCAGGCCAATTCTGGCAGGGCCTGACCCATGCTCCTCTACGACCCAGCCTCACGCACCTTTTCTGTGCGTCTAATTTTGTGGGACCAGCTAGTGTTCTAAAATGGAAGAATCGAAATGAAATAAATAAACTAAATTAATTAAATTAATTAAATATCAAATGTTCAAACCTTCATAGTTTGCAAACCAATAATCCAATCACAGCAAATACATATATCATTTTGCACAGAAAATTATGAGGTATATTCTGGAAGTGTCAAATTTTCTATTTGGAATGCAATTTGACTAATGACTTTTCGGTCCCTTCCTAATTATCCTTAAAACCTTATAAATTTTATTTGGCCATAACTTAGTCAATTTAGTTCCAAATCATATAATCCAATATATCATTTTGATCAAGAGAATATATATAACACTAATCTGAAAAAAAAATTTAGTTTATATAATTATATTTCTTTATTTTACCTAATTAATCTAAAAGTGGATTAGTAAAAATTAAGCTCATTAATTATCCAAATTTAGAAATTCAAGTTTCTAATAACTCCTAGTGTAGTGTAGAACACAGTGATAATGTTCATTTTTCAATTTAGTAATTAATTTCACTAATCACTTACTAATTATCTTAAACTCAAATTAGAGCATAAGTTAAGCAAATGAGGTCTAAATTGGGTATACTCCAAATCATTGCACTCAGTATATTATAGGGATGCTATAGCCATTGAGTTTGCCAAATTTGGACATCAATCTTATTTTGGTCATAACTTGGCCAATTAACCTCGAGATTTAGTGATCTTAGACTTTATGGAATCCTTAGACAGAACAAAAATAGTATAATAGAAATTTCATATTTCCTTAGGTAAAATTTCAAATTTGCCCATAAGAGCTAAATCCTTAATTTGAGCTTATTAGTCTTAATCATTGTTCGATTTGGGTGCACTTATTGTCTATCCTCTTATTAAATAATGAGTAACTATTTTTCATCAATAAATTTCAATTTGGAACTCTAAATTAAAAAGTAGTTTTTTAGACCCTTAAGTAGTGGCAAAATGGTCAATTTGTCCAAATTTAGGGTTAAGCATTCTTAAGCCTTAAAAACCCTAGTTAATTAGTAAAATTAGTAATATAAGTGATTTGAAATCAAATTAACTCTTTTAAGCTCATTAAATCAAATTTCAAGTGATACTCATAATTCTTTCTAGGTTAGGATTTCTTCCTTAATTCCTTAGGATTTTAGATGTAGATTTAGGTTATAGTTTATTCATTAGATAAATGGGTTACTCAATAGATGAAACCTTATCTTTATAGATTTCTAAAATTTCACCTTTTATTTATGATTATTTTGTATTCTTATTTTAGTCCAAGTTTAGAAGATTCATCTTATTAAGCTTGAGTTTACTTAATAAGATAGCCTTAATTTGTAGTTCATGAGAATTAGGATTTTAAACCTTAACCTTTAGTATCACCTATTGGATTAAGAGTTTAAACCATAATATTTAGAGCTTAACTCTTAATCTCTCAATCTTAATTTGTATTAATCAAGATTGGCTTGGGATTAATTAAATTCATTAATTAAGACATGATTTATTATTCAATTTATGTAAGCCTCATTGATTGAACTATGTTAGAATATGATTAATTCTAATTGTATTTAACTTTATAGGACTGATGTTTTAAGTTTATACTGGATAGTAGAATATTGGAGATCTTGAGCTTATATAATCTCAGATTAGTTAGAATGAATTAAATTAGAAAACAAATGATATCACATAATTCTGTATAGTGCCATTTACACATTGTACTGTATGATTTGCTTCCTTATTTTGAACCTTTATATTTATGACATAATATTTGAAACATAGAATATTTGATGAATGTTCAATGTTAGATTTGATGATTTCATAAGGCATATTCATGAATAATTGAATGAAAGAAAATAAAGATTGATCCATAAATTTATATAATATTTGAAATGGAATTTGTCCTACTTAGTTTTGCCACTACAGTATTATTTCATATATTGAGATTTAGATGCAGTTCAGTGCCTAGGTGTTTGATTTTGGAGGATATATATATATATATATATATTTGAGATGATGATATTCCCCATGTATTTGATCCTGGAAGATGATATGATATTTTTCAATAAACCTGTTGATCTATGGTGTTTGACCTAAAAGCTTGAGTAGACTATTTTAGTGGTTAGATGAGCCACCATTTTTTGTTATGGCAGGTCTAGGTAGGCATATATCCATATGAGATATCATATTTTTATTATAAGTTTAGTTTGATGTTCTTCAGTATTTTTATGCAGCACTTATATATATTTGTAGTATTTCCAGCAAGTTTATATGTTTATATGTTCATAAGTTATTGATTTTATATGAAAGTATGTTAGGATGCTAGTCGTTTATTTCAATTTCATATGTATATTCATTTCATATCAATTATTAATTTGGCATGAGAAGATTTGATCATATTTACTTAGGATGTTCCTTTAAATTAGTAGATTTTATATATACATTGCTTAACCATTTTCTACAGCTTTAGGTTGAGGTATGTGCTTACTTCAAATTTTTCTTAAGTTATAATTATATGATTATAGCTCTTACCCCTTTCTTTTGTTGCCTTATTGCTCTTAGAGTGCTTAGGGTATTTGTGATATCGTTTAACACATAAAATCTATAGCCTAAACTATACTTATACAATTTGTCTAATCAAAATTTTTTTTTATTTAGGCTGGGGCCCTATCATTGTGAAATTGACAATGGTAGATTCTGAGATGTTCAAAGTTGTTTGGCCTTTTGAGAAGCTTATTCAGGAAAAGGAGTATGCTGTTGAGGATCATTAGCTTTATCTTTCTTACTTGCGAGGCTAAGTATTTATCTTTCTTTTTTAGTTAAACATTTAATGCTTTATAATAATTCAGGTACATATGTATTTTTCTTTACTATTACTTTATTCTGAGTTGAATGTTATTTCATTTTATATGATAGATGTATGGATATTAGTATTTGATACTCTTTTCTTCCACACTGATATTCTAGTATACTCATTTAGTGAATGTCTCATTTACTTTACTTAGGGCAAATCTTTCCCTTATTAGTGGATTAGGGATGCTTATTTCTAATCTAATGTTAAGTTAGGGATTGTCCAGTGACGACCACCACTTAATCCCAACTGATTAAGGGCAGTCGCCACACCCGTGATGACCCCCACTTAATCATAATTGATTAAGGGGCGGCCACCATAGCATCACTGATTGAATTATATTAAAACTTTATTTATTCTAATTGCCTTAAAACTTTGTAGGATCGCAGCTCTGAGTTTATGCTGGATAGTTATATGTTGAAAATCCTGAGCTTGTGTAATCTTATATTAGTTAGAATGATTAAAACTAGAAAATAAGTGATATCACAAATGTTTGTGTAGTGCTATTCACACATTATTTTGTATGCTTTGCATCCTTTTTTTGAGCCTTTTTTATTTTGACATATCAAATGAAATATGGGATATCTAATGAATATTCTAAATTAGATTTGAAATTGCACAAATTATGAATATAAGTGAATTAGATAAGTCAGATAGATCAAATAGCTCAGTAAATAAGATAATAGTTTAGTGGAATGTGCCATAGTTAGTATATTTCTATAGTTTAATACTGAGATACAGTACATTTCAGTTCAGCATAGTTCCCAAGCATTAGTGTCCTGAATGATTTAGTTCAGTTCTTATGTATATGATGGATCTAATAATCTAGGCATTAGTGTCCTAGATGTTTTAGAGAAGGTTTTAGTATCTAATTGAGCTACTTTTCTATTATGGCAAAACTAATCAAGGTATAGGTCCAACTAAAAAATGTTTTCAGTAGGTTTTAGTTACTTTCAGTTCAGTTTCAATATTCAATGATTTTTAGTATTTTCAACATTTATGGTATTTTTAGTATTTCTGTGTTTTCAGCTTTTATTTTTATGTGCAAGCATATTAGGATGTTAGATTTCAGTTCAGATTTATTTATATTGCAATTATTTCAAAAAATTCAGCATAAGTAAAATTGATCATATTTGTTTATGATTTTTTTTTGTAATTAATAGTTCTTACACTTAAAATGCTTAACCTTTTCTGCAGATTTGAGTTGAGGTATATCTTCTTACCTCACACTTTGTTTAAGTTATAAATGTATGCTTTATTGCTTTATTTCCTTCTATTGATGCTTTATTGCTCCTAAGCGCATATGATGGTTTGTGATATCATAAAATATATAAAAATATTAGCCTAAAATGTACTAAGATAATTGTTTAGCCAGTTTTTCTCTTTTTTAGTTGGGGCCATGGTATTGTGAAACTAACAATGTCAATTTCTGATTGTTTTATGAAGATAGAGCCAAAAGGAGGGCAGAGTCAGGAGGAAGATCACATTGTTACTAAAGATCCTTAGTTATGGTGCACTTTTATTTTCAGTGAGGATGAGTGATTTTCTTACTTTCAGTAAACCTTAATTAAATATTATAATAATATAGGTATTCAGTTGTATTTTCTTTTACTGTACATTTTGTTTTGAGTTGAATGTTATTTATTCCTGTATTATGGCTAAATGAATGTTATCTTTATTTTACTTCCACGCTCTGATATTTTAGTATAGTCATTTAGTGTATTTTAACTCATCATATGACACATTTTTCCCTTATTAGTAGATTGGGGTGAATACCTAATCTAATGATAAGTGGGAGATGTACCATGGCGACCACCCCACTGTAATCGTGCTAAAATCTGTGTTAGCAGGACCTATGGCGGGGGATGGGGCACCACACTATAAGTCTAATGACATAAGACAAAAAAATCAGAATTAACTTCTAAATTTGATAACAATTCAATCTATTGAGTGATCTTATTACTCAATAGAGTTGAATTCACTAAAGGCTATAAAAGAGAATCTAAAAAATTTAGCACATAAGAGTTTGTAAGAATTTAAGAATAAATCTAACTCTTAACAAGATAAAGATCATAAGACTTAAGAAGGCTCAAACTATTGAGCAATCCCATTTCTCAATAAGAATAAATCACTAAAATTTAGAATTGAAAGGTTATGACTAAGCTCTTATGATTTTAACTAAGATTGGCTTAAGAATTTTCCTTATGATGTTTACTTAGTATAAAATTCAAGAATAGTCTAATAATTATATAAATTGAGTATTACTGATTTATAAGCATTGATTGCATCTAATGAGATAATAATGTGCTTCTTAAATCTACATTAATAAGTTTAATAAGTTACTTAATTAGATTTTAGGAGGAAAGTAGGGTTTTGAGTATAAAGAATACAATGGCTCTAATCAATTAAATTATTAGTTTTAAAGATTTAGGTAGATTATAAGGCTTAGGAGCACTTAAATTGATATTTAGGCAAAAAGACCAAAATACCCATCCTAAAGGCTCAAAATTAAGATTTGAAGTTCTAGGATTCCAAATTGAATCTACTCAATTCTAATAGGTTCCTTATTGTCTAATGAGAGGATAGACACCTTAAACCTGAAATTTGAACTTAAAATAAGCCTAATGAGCACTAATCCATATTTAGGGTCTTTAAATGGTGATTAACCAAATTAAACTATCAAAGTAAATTTTAAGCTTACCAACGGGTTCTACATGATATATGGAGTTCAACGATACTAAAATTCTAGAAATTAGAGTTCAATTAAGCTAATTATTCACTAATTAATATTTAAGTAATTAAGAAGTGATTTGTGAAATTAAACTTTAAAAAATATTTCCAGTTGCATAATTAAGTCTCCCATTTCTAAGAAATATTTAAAGACTTAAATCATGCATTTTGACCAAGGAATGTGTTTAATATTTATTAATTCTATTTAGAAGTAATTAGAGCTTAATTAAAAAATATAACCACATAATTTAGAATTTTATTGCAATTTATTATTCCTTACATTTTTCTAATAAAAATGGGATATTGGATCATGCCATTTAAATTTAAAATGAGCATTTTATTTCTAAAATACATTTAGAATTATTTAAATTAGTGGATCATAGGGTTTTGATTATTATTATGAATTTCCTTAAGGAAATTAATAAGGAAAATCTGGTTATTATTATAACCCAAAATCCAAATCGTGCAGGTTAGGGATGACTCAACCCATTATTGTGCTTCTTCCGCGCCTTAATCTCCCGATAGATGGGTCACTAGGGCTAGCTTCAAATGCTCAATTTACGATCACCAGTCCACGTTGCCACCTCAAATTGGTCGCTGCACCTTCACACAATCGAGACATGTTTAATGCACTAAGAAGCCATAATGGGGAGGTCGAGTTTGACGGGGACTGGTCTGCCCAAAAATCATCTTTAACGGATTCTAAGGTTTATAGTGGGGAGAAAATTCTTCCCACAGAGATCACCAAACCACTGAAGATCAACTCTTACACCTTTAGGGTATCGAGGCAGTTCGAAACCCCATAATGGCTAGGCCTGGGAGCGGCTAGGACACTGGGTCCTTACTCAGGCTCCAACACTGTTCAATGTTGTATCCCAATCGATCGAAAATTAGCCCGAGCACCAAAGACACACCAAATGGTTTGATTAATTAGGGAATGCAATTACAAAATGCAAGGAATCATAATTGGGCTCAGAATTTCAATGGAGTTACTTTGTCTCCACTAGACGACCACTTTGTCCAAACAGTAATTCAACACTATCTGAAATGAGTTGAACAGCCCAAAATGTTGGCAAGCAGAGGGGCAAGCCGCTAATTGAGTTAATATCAATACACAAAGTTATCCTAATGAATGATTAAATTAACATTGAATCCACATGATCAATGGGTAGAGGCAAGTACCTGGATTGGTTGAGCTGACTGGCTGGGAGCTGGGAAGGGTTCCAGAAGCTTGCTGAAGATCACTTGCACAAATTGGGGGTTTGAACTCTATACCTCTTCCACATACTGCTGAGGATTGATGCAGGAAATGTTGGGAGATGTAAGGATGAGACTAGAACTTTGACAGGGAGAATCAAGTGGATTCAAGTGATTTTTAGTAGCAAAGAGACTCATTGAGAAAAATAAGAGCTATTTAGAAGGTTGGATGGATGTGTCAGAGCTTGAGCTTGACCTGAGGGCTCAGCTTGGCCATTCCCCAAATGGAGTTAGCTGGGTCTTGAGGCCCGATCGAGAATGTCTAACCATTACGTGAAGACAAGAAACAACCTACCTAACATGGCATGAGGAGCGGGGGACATTTTTTCGCCAACAATATAAATATTTGCTACTGTCAGAGGTTGTGTGAGTCGGGAAGATGATGAACAGGGATGGGTCCTACTCGAACCGTCTAATGTATCGAGCCAAATAAAAAAACAACTCAAGTGGAATGAATCCTAACAGTTGAGTGTGGGTGCGAGATCAGTCATTGGATTATAAATACGATCAAACAGTTGATAAGAGATCTTTGCGAAGGAAGGCGTGCGCCATTAGACCTAGGGAAAGGAGAAGGAACTAACAGTCAAGATAGCCTACACAGTTTTGAGGCAGTTGACTGTTGGATGAAAATTTATTAAATAATTAAATTAATTTAAATATTAATTTCAAATGAGTTTAAATCCAATTTAGGACCAAATAACCTCTAAAAATTCCCAAAATTTAACCTTAGCTAATTAGGGGGTGAGGAATTCAAAAATGTAATCAAAGTTTAGTTTGAAGGTCAAATTAATTTAGTTGATTTTTGGGATCCAAAAATTGATAAAATAGCTAATTAATCTAATTGATCTCCGATTGATCCCAAATTTTTAAGGTTAGGTTCTAATGACTAAATAAAGATTATGGAATGATAATGAAAACTTATTTTAGTTTAGGTTAGTTAGGGTAATAGCCTAGGGTTCTTATAGACTCTCCCACTTAAGAATGATATTGTTCTCGTATCACTCAAGTGAGAAAAATAAGTGTGGCGCCCCGCTCCCTTAATTCGCCAAAGGATTATGTTAAGGGTGGGGTGTCACTCTGGTTAACCCCTCACTTACCATTAGATTAGGATAGACTCCACAATCCACCTGATTAGGGAAGGATTAACACAGAATTAATCTAACAGTCACTATATAAGTAAATGTACAGAGTGCGGAAGTGATTTAAGGAAATGTAAATCATCCAAGCATCATAATACAAATAGCAAAAGTATAACTCAGATCATAAGCATTCAATCCAAATACACAGTCAGAGGTATCTGTATTATTATATCATTTAAAATGTTCAAATAGAATAGAATATGCAAATACTCTCATCCTCACATATATAAAATAAAAGCTAAACAACGACTTCTTCTACAGGCTCCTCTTTTGGGTATGGCTCCACTCCTAACTCCTGCTCATCTAACTGAAGAGGATCTGCCATTGCCGGTTTCACAATGTAGGGCCCCAGCCAAAGAAAAGAAAAATCTGGTTAGACAATTGTCTAAGTATATTTTAAGCTGATAAATTATTATATGTGTTTAGTAATATCACCATTCTACAACATCTAAGCAATAATGTGTGTAAAGGAGCAGTAAGCAATACAAAAGAAAAAGGGAAAGCTAAAACCATCATCTATAGCTTAAGCAAAGAAAAGGAAAGAGGCTGAGACATGCCTCGCATACAAACTAAACAAGGAAGGGCGTATAAATATACATAACTATCAAGTGCTGTAAGAAAAGTTCTACATCCTAAACAATACTGGTGATCAACAGAAAATATGCCAATTAAAGAAAAGAACTCAGCAGTGGTACATATAAATAGCAGCAAGATTCTAACATCCTAAATAAATATATAAAAGCAATACAAAGAAATAACTGACTGAATAAGAAGGCTGAAAAGTAAACAAAATAATACAATTGCATATAAACATCCGTGCATCGACTGCCATACAGAAAAGAGCTAATATAGCACATCAAATATCAAAGAGGCTTAGCACCATCAGGGCTAAGTCATAAAACTGTGTACCCCTAGAGACATAAGGAGGCTAGGCAAATAAGCACACAAAGCAAGTGAAGGTCTTAGCAATAATACGGTTAAGGCCCAACTGTATTCCCTTAGCAATATAAGGAGGCTAGTAAACTAAGCATACAAGGCCACCTTAACACCAGTACGGCTAAGGCACCAATGGTATACCCCTAGCGACATAAGAAGGCTAGTAAACTAGGCACACAACAAAATAGGTCCTTCCCCTAATGACATAAGGAAGCTAGGTAATAAGGAAATATCTGAGAGGCAGCTCATATAATTATCTTCTTTTCATTAATCACTTTAATATTTTCATAAAGAATCTAAGGAGTCTATATATTTTCCTAACAGTTTATTCATGCATCAAATGTCTTATATGATATGCTCAAGAAAATATGGCACAGAAATACAAGGAATGCGTAGCAATAAAATATCAAAGAGAAGTAAGGTACTCTACTAAACATGGTGGTATCATTTTTTTTATACTTAACAATTCTACCTATTCCAAGTTACACAAGTTCAGGATCACCATTTTCCTACTATTGAGTGTAACTCAGAAACTCATCCTTATAAGTTAAAAAGGATTAGAACTGATCAGGTTCTAATCTAGTTCAATCAGATAGATGACTACGAGTTAAATCAATAAATTATACATCCTAGTTTTATGAATTTAGACATTCTAACTAAGATCTGATCAAGATCTTCTAAACCTATAGATTATGGATTAAACACTCCGAGAATTAGGTTTAATCACAAAATCCAAAGAGGATAAGACCTAAGTTCTAAGTTTTATTCTATAAGTGATCTACTAGTTAAGGCAAATTCTATTAAGTAATCAAACTTAATAGGATGAATCTCCTACCTTAAATATAGGGTTAAAAGTTAAAATAATCAGAATGAGTTGTAAAATAAAAGAAAGTCTAGAAATTAATAAACCAAGGTTTCACCCATTGGGTAACCCAATTTACCCAATAAATGAATTCTAACCTATGATCTATTCCTATTCTCAAGAAAGGTCCTTAAGGTGTAGTGCTTAAGACTTAGCAGAAATTATTGGGATCTGACTTAAGGGTTGATTTCACTCACTTGATTGTTACTTAGAAGATTATAATGTTAGTCTTAATGTTATGGAAATGTTATCAAAAGGAGTAAGGGTAGTTAATCAAATCTTAGGGCAAATTGATTCCTTACTGTCTAACTTGAAGATAGACAGTAAGTACGCCTAAATTGGGCGAAAAACGGTCAAGTTATGACTAAAATAAGGCTAGGGGTAATTTGGTCATTTACCTAAATTTCTAGGGTTCAGATCCTAAATATTATTTCAGTATGTTGGTGACATTGGAATTCTAGGTTAGATAGCTTCTTGAATATTTGAATTTGGAGTTGATTTGACCAAGTTATGGCAATTTGAATTCCAAGGGTATTATGGTCATTTTTTAGTAATGTCAACTCTAAGTTATAGGGTTGACTTTTTATCCTGATATCCAAATGGGAAAACTAATACTAATATGGTGATGGGGCCACTCTCCTGAGCATTTTAAGACTCATATTGACTATGTTTCGATAACCAGGTAAAAAGTTATGGGGTCCTAAAGAGGTCATAAAATGCTATCTCGTTATATGTACCCCGAAATAAATTTTTACATTACATTATTTGATTTCTTACATTTTTTTGAGTATTTTAAGACCTATATTGGCTATGTTTGGATCATCCTACAAAAAGTTATTAAACTTTTAAGATTTACTATTCAAAAATACAATTTGAATGAATTTATTATTCATTTATTCAATTTATATGATTTTACTGTTCATTCCTAAAGTTTTTATATAAAATTTCTGAAATTATTAATCCTTAATTAATCTGTGATTAATTAGGCTTAATTATTAATTAACATTAATTAATCTATTATTTAATTAATATTTTACTGTAGTAAAGTAATTAGTGCTAATCTCTATTTAATTAGTCTTAATTATTTATTAATATATAATTATGAATAATTAATTATACTTTATTGTTTAATAATAATTAATTATCCTAATTATTGTTTAAGGTTTAATTAACCTTTAATTAACCCTAATTAATCTCTAATTATACTTAATTAATTAAGGTTACTATTTAAAAGTAATTAACACTAATCCTAATTTAATTAACCACTAACTGTAATTAATTAATCATTAACAGTAATTAATTAACAATAATAGTAATTTAATTAATAATTTAATTAACAGACAGTGGGTCCCATTAGACACGTGGCACTACCAAAGGCTGCTACGTGGCACTGTGGGCCCCACGGGGGCTGAGTCAGCTCGGGTGACTGGGCAGTGGGCTCCACCTGACACGTGGCACTGCCAGAGGCTGCCACGTGGCACTGTGGGCCCCACGGGAAGCCGAACCGCCGCGGGTGATCGGGCAGTGAGTCTCACTTGCCACGTGGCGGGCCCAGAGGCTGCCACGTGGCACTGTGGGCCCCACTGGGGAGCCGAACTACCGCGCGGGGCTCGAGTTGTGGGCCCCCACGGGCCACGTGGTGTGCCGGCTGGCTGCCGCGTGGCTCAGGGGGCCCCACGGCCGAAGTCGAAAAGACGCGGGGCTCGGGCAGTGGGCCCCACATGCCACGTGGCGTGCCCATAGGCTGCCACGTGGCCCTGTTGGGCCCCACAGCCGAAGCCGAAGGGTCGCGGGCTCGGCGTGTGGGCCCCACGTGACACGTGGCGGGCCCAGAGGCTGCCACGGGGCGTAGTGGCCCCACCCGCGGCTTACGCGGACCTGACGCTGTCGGGTCGGGCTCGGGTCAACCCGGCCGGACCCGCACTTCGTCTCTCTCGCGGAGACACCCGAGGGCGCCGGGCTAGGGCACGGCTTTTGCTGGCCTTCCCAGCGCCGGACCACCTCGGCCCACACGACCGACGGTAGCCCTCTACGAGGGCTACACGCCGGTGGGCGGACCTTCGCCGGAGGTGGCCGGAGGCGGCGGCTAAGGATAACCCTAAATCCTAGGGTTTCGGCGGACGCGACGAGGGTTTGGCCCGAGGCTTTAAGCCTTGATTTGAGTCAACCGGACCTGATTGAGATCGATCGAGTCCGGTGGATCGTCGATCTAGATCCTACTATACAATTTTAAGGTATGCAGACGGTGAAAGAAGAACGGAAGTGGGGGGGGGGATCGGAGGGTACCTGATTCGATGGCGGACGGGGCTCGGCTCGGTTCGGTCGTTTCGGGGCTCGGGTTTTGCAAACCCGGAGCCCCGAGCTCGCCTGAGGCCGGGGAAGGGCCGGATTGGCCGGGCGGGGCGGCGGAGCGCCGCGTGTCGCGCGGACGGAGCCGTCGAGGACGACGGCTCCGCAGCCGTTGGATCCGGGCGCGATCCAACGGCTGAGATGGCACCGTCTGGATAGACGGCGCCGTCAGCCACAGTTGACGGATTCGTTAATTACTTAACGACGGCCGTTAAGCAATTAATTAAATATTATTATTATTATTATTTTTTCCAGAAATTTTTGAACATACTTTTCCTAACTAATTTGGGGTCAAGGAATTCAATGACGAAGTCGGATTTTCGATCCGATGAGTATTTTGATACCTCGATTTCCGGGGTATTTTTATTATTAAAATATTCGTCAAAATTTCAACGACTTTCGATTGACACGAAAACTTCACCCCAAGCTAATTTGGGGTCAAGGAACGCAATGGTGGTGTCTATTTTTTGATCGGAGGTCAAGTTAAATAGGTCAATTTTTCTAGGGTTTCTGGATTTCCAGAAATTAGGATTCGATCCATTTGACTCCTGATTTAGACTAGGTCTCAGAGTTTGACTCCAATTGACCTAATTAGCACTTATAATTGTGTTTAAGACTTAGGGTTAGTCTTAATCACTATGGTAACAACTCGGGTTGTTACAATAAGCAATAAGAAGTTGAGAATAATGACAGGGAAATTAAGATGAGTTTACTAAATGTACCAAGATTTTTAAAAAACTTTGGATATTTGCGACTCATATCTGCTCTTTTTCCAAAGTAGATTCTTCAAGAATGATTCTTCCACTAAACTTTCACCATATGAGTGGAAAGATTCCTTAGTTGCTTTTGATCATGAGCTATGATTTTAATCGGCTCTTTTGCATATGAAAGCTTGGGTTAAATATTAACTGATGGAAGCTAGACTAAGTGAGAAGGATCTCTGAGATATCTTCACAATAATGAAACATGAAACACATTATGGACTACAGAGAAATCATCCAAGAGATTGATCATATAGGCTGCAGATTCTACTTTCACTAATATTTCAAAAGGTTCAACATAATGAGGACTAAGTTTCCGTGCTACTCCAAATTTGAAAACACATTTTATTGGGCTAATTTTTAAATACCCAAAATCACCAACTGAATTCTTGAGGACGATGATGTGCATCATGGTACTTGCTTTGCCGAGCTTGAGTTGTACAAATCCTCTACTAAATGAGCTGAACTTTTTTGTTAGTTTCTTCAACTAATTCTGATCTAAAGAGCTGAACGCTTCTTGTTCCTGATCACATAAGAGGAGTACTGCACTTTCTGCCATATAGGGATTTATAAGGAGCTATTTTGATACTAGAATGAAAGCTATTATTATATGCAAACACCACTAGTGAGATATGATCTTCCCAGAAACTAGCAAAATATAATAATAGAACCTGAGCATATCTTCAAGAACTTGATTCACACTTTCAGTTTGACCATAAGTCTGAGGATGAATGGTTGTGCTCATATCTAGGGTACTTCCAAGATCCTCATGTTTTACTTGCCAAAATTTGGAAGGGAATCTGTTGTCTCTATTCGAAATGATTAATCTAAAAATACAGTGCATCCTGACACTTTCCTTAATACTCAAATTTGTAAGCTTGTTCATAGATTCAATCTAACTGATAAGAATAAAGTGCGCATATTTAGTTAGACAATTAATGATCTAAATTGCATTGACATCAGATCTGTGCAAGGTAATCCCATAATAAAGTCCATCGAGATGTAGAACTATTTCCACTCTGGAATCTCTAGGATGCAAAAATCCTCCAGGCCTTTGATGTTTAGCCTCAACTAAATTCCATGCATGACACTTTGTAATGAGTTCTACCATGCTCTTCTTGATATCAGGATACCAGAAGGATTGCTTTAAGTCTTAGTGCATTTTTGTGCTACCAGGGTGGATCCTATAGCCAGAATTGTGGCCTTCGATGAGAATTTCTTGATGCATAGAATTGGGAATTCAGAGTCGATTCCCTTGATAAATTACATTTACACATAATTGTATATCATGATGATGACTATCTTTAATTTTGGCCTTAAATTTAGATAATCTTCATCATTAGTCTGAGAGATGGTGACATCTCTATGAAAGGTTGGCTCTGCTGAACTCAACTATAACAGTTGATTAAGCATCTCACCTCTAACAAGATCAATGCACAACTTACAAAATTCTTCCATGATATTACTTTCAGCAATCAACTACAACATTAGCTTTTCCAGGATGATACTGAATGCTCAGATCATAATTGCTGATTAATTCTAACCACCTTGTCTATCGGTAGTTCAGTTTTTGCAGAGTAAATATATACTTCAGGCTCTGATGATCAGTGAAAATAGTATGGACAAGCACGCCCGTGCACGTACAGGCCCAATTGGGGACCCACACGATGTACCCTAATTAGAGTAGCGACCTCAGTAGTTAGCACCCGTTCGGCAGTTGGCGAACTAGACTGAGTTGCTTAAAAAGCTGGTAGGTCAGAATCAAATTGGTATTGGTAAGGCTAATCATCAACCACTCCTTTTGAAGCCGATCATGCAACAACAGTTTTTGAAGCTTCCGACGTCTACTTCACATTACTACAACTAGCTAAGATTCGTTCACTCTCCTAAACTCAAAAGGCAAGCCAATCTATCCATAGTACTAAATTGTATGCCTCTCTTATCTCCTTTTTCTCCAAATCCCATTTCATTTACTGCAAAGTTTCAGTCTAATTCTACACCTGCAGCTATGACTCAATAAGAGTGAATGCCATACAGATAGTGATGCTAAAATTTTAAGGCAAATATAATGACAGTAAGTTCAAGATCATACATTGGGTAATTCTTCTCATGCGTCTTTAATTGATAAGAAGAATACACAATCACTCTACCTTCTTGCATCAACACGCATCCCAAACCAACTTCAAATACATCAGTATAGATTTGATAGTCTAAACCTTCTTTTGGCAGAACAAGCACTAGAAAAGTTGAGAGTGAATCCTTCAACATTGAAACGCTTCATCACAGTCATAACTCCAGACCAAGGGTATGGCTTTTTGAGTCAGTTTGGTTAACAGAGAGGTGATGTGAGAGGAGCCCTTAATAAATTTTCTATAATAACTAGTTAATTTTAAAAAGCTTCAAATATTAATTACTTACTTGAACTGCACCTAATCTTGGGTAGCACTAACTTTCTTTCGATCTACATGGATTCCTTGGGTGTCAGCTACATGACCCAAGAATACTTTGGAGTATAACCAAAATTCACACTTTGAGAATTTTGCATATAGCTGATGAGCATGCAATGCTTCCAACACTACTTTAGATGATCTTCATGATCTTTCAGGGTTTTGGAGTAGATAAGAAAATTATTGATGAAGATGATGATGAATTTTTCCAAATAAGGCTTTACGACTCACTGCATCGGTAAAAATTGATGGCGCATTGGTAAGTTCAAATGACATCATAAGGAATTCAAAGTGACCATAATGAGTGCAAGAAACTATCTTCTTGTAACAACCCTAGTGTTGTTACCCATTATTGGGTGGCCAAATTACCTCCACTTTACTTCTAGTGCTCTTATAATAGCACTAGGAGCCTTCACCTGAAGTTTGATATGATTTGGAGATCATTTGCGATAGACAAATATTTTTGATTATTTTAATCAACCTGAAAATACCTATCTTATTTTGACCATGTATTCAAAATCGGAGTTCACCATTGAACTCCTCACCCTCAAATTAGCTAGGGCTGGTATTATGGCCTTTGCGATCTCAGTTCGGGACGATGCCTCTCCTCAGGTCGAGTCAGGTCTGGTTCGACCCGTACCTTCCTTGACAGGCCATAATTTATTTAAGCTCACGATTTTCGTCCCGTTAGTGAATCTGCGTGCTCATACCTAAAAGCTCGAGAATTGTGGCCCCGCCATCCACATCGTCTCTTCCATAATTTCAGCGTCGTTCGTTTCCGTGCCAACAAGCTGAGGAAATGTGATAAATTAATTATAATAATATTAATAAAAAAATTAATTAAATTACAAATTTATTTACTCCATAACTTGAAAAATAATTATCCAAATTATGCAAAATTATGTCATTTTATTCAGAAAAAAGAGAGGAACACAATGGCAGAATTATATTTAAAATTTGAAGCTTAATTTTATTAATCACTTTTTAATGATAATTAGGAGTCCCGAAAACTTAATTTTCCAACATTGTTTGATTTTGACCAACTTAGTGTCATTCTTCTCCTTGTGATATGGGGACTCCATATTTGCTACTATTATTGTGATTGGACAATAATTGGATAACTTGGGTATTTGGCTCTTTAATTTTTCATATATTGTGATTTTGTTGACTTTAATACTTGCATGTATAGGCCTTAATGCCTTAGGACAATAAGCTTATTTAATTATTTGACCTTTATATTACTTTCAATCATGAGATTAAGCTTAAATTAGTGTAGCTAAATGCCTATAGTAGTTTAGTAAACTTGTGAGTTAAGCCTCGATAATAGGAGATATAGTGAAGGAGGGGAATCCCTAGCCTTGTACAATTGACATTTTAAGTGTAGCTAACTTATCAATTAGGTGTAGTTAACTATTATAATGCCTCTACACATGGCATGTGAACCTCTTAGGATCAATTACTAGCACTTAAAATTAGGCTTAGTGAACTTTTCCTTTTAGCTTCAAACCTCACCTTAAGCTCCCAAATCCCATTTTTAATATCTCTTAGCTGCCTAAGAATATCTTAAATTTCTTTTAGGCATTAGCACCCTTATAGTCATAAGTTAACTTAGATCATATAGTTTGCAACCTTTCCTTTAACCTTGCACTTAGAACCTCCCAATGGAGTGCTTAGCTAATTTAGTGATCTTTTAAGCTAGAAACCATCAAATCTAGGTTGCCTTTACTAGATTATAGTAGTGCACCTACCATTTGCACTTCTTAAGTGTAGTGAACCTAGTACTTTTATCACTTCATGTTAGCACCTTAAGCCTTAAGTCTAGTAACTAATAAAGATTATGTGGATTAGGAATAGTGCAATATTAGCATCATGTTGTATATTTATACATATAATTTACTTTGTTATTTACATAAATCAAAATAAATTATTATTTTCCAAAACTCACTTACTTATAGTATTATCTTCAATCGAGTTAGAGATTCATATGTCTAAGTCAATTGGGAGCTTAATTATCCTTAATCATTAAGTTAGATAATTAAACCTTGGACAATTATGGATATAACATAATTTATAATTACTTGAATTCCTTGAATACTTATTTGCTTTGAGACTACAACCTTGAACATTCATAAAGAAATTGTGCATAAATAAAACATTTAGCATAAAACTTAGGGGTTTCAGATGTAGGATGTCAATCCAGGGCAAGCTATGGAGTAACAAGGAGACCTCACATAACCTAGAGGAGGAATGTGAGTGTTTTGGAGACCCCACTTTTCTATTTAGTTGGGCAGATATGCTTAACTCCTCTCTTATTTTATAATTTATGCTTGCAGAACCTAAAACTTAAAATAACTTGAATAGTTGAACATTAATTTATCATAACATTAATTTATCATCAACCACTCCTTTTTTAACCTTTCAAAAGGCCATTGATATGCATTGTTGGCCATTTCCTCCAAGAAGTCGTAAGCTTCCTCTTGGGTTTTATCACTAATAGTACCACCGGCGGCTACATCTATAAGTGTCCTCGTAGGAGCGTTCAAACCATTCTAAAAGGTTTGCACTTGCATCCATAGAGGGAACCCATGATGTGGGCAACACCTGAGGTATTCCTTAAAATGGTCCCACCCATCCTATAGAGTCTCGCCTTCCAACTGAGTGAAGTTGGTGATCTCAATTCTCAATCTAGCAGTTTTTGCCGGAGGGAAATATTTGGCTAAGAATTTCTTAGCCAAATCATCCCATATCCGGATGGAATCACTAGGTAAAGAGCTGAGCCAACTCTTGGCTCTATCTCTTAAAGAGAATGGGAAAAGCCATAATTTAACCGCGTCTTCAAAAATGTCATTAAACCTGAAGGTGTCACATATTTTAAGAAAAGTTAAAATATGTGAGTTCGGGTCTTCAGTGGCTAATCCCCCAAACTGATTATTTTGTACCATAATAAGTGTGGAAGGTTTAATCTCAAAATTATTGGCTTCAATATTTGGCCTAACAATAGCATGGGGAATCCCTTAATAGTGGGTAGTACATTATCTCTGAGTGCTCTTCCCCTAGTCTATCCTAAAGGTTCTCATATATTTTTATTATAGTTGTCCATGATGGCTTGTTGATTTGAAAGATTTTATTCTCTCCTAGCCTATAAATATGTTCTCTCAATTTCTGAATCAAAAAGATATTCAGTGCAAACTCTTCTACTCATACAAATAACAATATGGCTATCAAGAACAATTTTAGCAATAAAGTTTAGCAAGTTAGCAAAAATAGGATAAGCAAAAATATAAGATATTAGTTCCTATAATTACAAAAAAAAAATAAAAAACTAGAAATATATGCAAGAAATGCTTAAATCATTAGCTACTTATAGATTATCCTTAATACGAAGCAAATACCAATTCCCCGGCAACGGCGCCAAAAACTTGACAGACTGTAAATACACGTCTGCGCTCACACGCAAGTGTACGTGGTCTGAAGTAATAAGTGGAAAGAGTTACTTTCCAGGATTTATCGAACCACAGAGAATTGGTTGTTTTGTTACTAAGGTCTATATATTCTTACTAATGTTTAATCTATGATTTAATTGATGAGTTGGTCCTAGACTTAGCACAGTAACTACTAAATGAAGATAAGTTAGATAAAAGAGAGAGAAGAGTTGGGGTTATTCCACATGTGATGACACATTACCAATGTACTTTTGATTTCTCAAGCTTTGTCTTTCATTTATATTTTGTTTATCAAGTGCACATTGATCACCTTGAGATTTTATTTCAAAGTTTCACAAGTTCAAATCTTGTACACAAAATGAATACACATTTGGTTCTACTTTGGCACAAAGATTCTTATAAGATTTTAGGTTTTAGATTTTCATCTTATCTCTTGATCAAGGAGATTATGGTTATTTATGTTTTATGATCTTATAAGCATTGATTCCACTACGAGCATCACTTGCATCCCACATAGTTGAGATTAGGATTAATATGTTGGGCTCAATGACTATGTCACTTAGTTCATAAGCACTCAACTATTTCTTCCTTTACCTCAATTATGTTGAGCTAAGGAGCTCATTTAGTGGGTCTTAGCATCATATGCATCAACACTTTGATTGAACTTAGGTTTAGGTGCATTAAGCTCAAGAACTTTGTCACAGAGTTCTAAGTCTCATGCACTCATAAACCAAGCATCCAACCTAAGGTGAGCTATGGAGCACAAGACAATGTAGTTCTTGAAATTATTAGTTCATTTCTTTTTTTCCACATTCAAGACCAAATAATAAAAAGTATATTTCATTAAGTCCGTTACAATTTAATTTCGTTTGACGAAAACTTCATGCATTAATAATAACACATACACATGAGAATTCCCCAACCCTCCCCAAGGGAGATTTAGCTACTTATTATAAAGGAAATGAAGAAAATCACATACATGGATAAAGACCCTTTTATGATCAAGTAAGAAAAAAAAAATACAAGAGTAAGGTTTAGAAGATACTAGGAACGTTCCTTGGAAGTTCTCCAGATTTCTTCTTCTGCTTCTTCAAGCTCCTCCCTTAGGTCGCTAGTGTTGCCTTCTTTCTTCTTCTCCTTAGCTTAAGCTTGCCTTGCCACCCTTGGGGAGTTCCTCACTTCTCCTTTTGCACTCCTCCTCTTTACTTAGTGTCTTGAGCAAAATTATGAACCCTCCTCTAATCAAGAGGAGGTGTATTTATAGGAGAGGGACTGCAAACTCCTTCATCCTCTCTAAAACTAGCAATTTGATAAAAAAAATCTAAAGTAATGATGGTAAATCCCAAATTAAAGATGAAGTGACCAATATCCTTCTTTATTTATCCTTCTTATCAAATCAAGAGGCCATCTTCCATTGAAAATCAAAGCTGCTGGAGGGAATGATGGCTGGGGACAAGATGTAGGTTGGGGGTCTTGTCCCAGCCACAATAAATGCTTCTGACTGGCAAAATTGGCGGCGGCCGCGGCAGCGCGCTGCAGCGCGCTGTGGCGCGCAATGGAGCAAGCAAAATAATGCCAAGTCTCTCGCTGCTGCACGCTACCGCGTCCACATTTCGCAAAATTACTCACTCCAGCGCGCTGTAGCTGTTCTTTTTGCAAATCGTACAGCTGCAGCGCGCTGGAGCGCGAGCATTTCGCAAAATGCTCCGCTGCAGCGCGCGGTAGCGGCTCATTTTGCAAAACGTCCCGCTGCAGCGCGCTACCGTGCTCGCGATTCGCCATTGGACCCGCTGTAGCGCGCTATCACACCCACAGTTCGTAAATGGTCCCGCTGCAGCGCGCTACCGTGCCCGCGGTTCGCCATTGGACCCACTGCAGCGCGCTACCGCGCCCGCAGTTCATAAATGGACCCGCTGTAGCGCGCTACCACACCCGCGGTTCACAAATGGACCCGCTGTAGTGCGCTACCGTGCCCGGGTTTGCAGAATGACCCGCTGTAGCGCGCTACCGGGCCCGCGTTTGCAAAATGACCCACTACCGCGCCCGCGTTTGCAAAATGTCCCATTGCGGCGCGCTACAGTGCGCGGCAGTGGATTCCTTCATGAGAGAGTTGGATTATGGTTTATTTGGTCATTTGTGTGAAAGGATATTTTAGTCCCATGAGAGAGTAAGTATATGGTGTTTCATGACTTCATCTGTCATATATTTAGGATTTGTTGTTTCAAACCATAGAGTTTCAACTGATCTTGAAAAGATAAAAGTAGTCAAAGAATGGCATACACTAAGATCTATTTATGATATTAGGAGTTTTCATGGGTTGGCCACATTTTATAGAAGGTTCATTTGTGGGTACCGTCATGGCACTCATCACACAATATCTAAAAAAAGATGATTTTAAATGGACCTACAGCCACTAAGGGTTTTACTGAAATGAAAGAGCATTTAACTAGTCCACCAAAATTGAAGTTGCCAGACTTTGATAAAGTTTTTGAAGTTTCATATGATACTTTTGGGGTAGGAATATGTTGAGTGCTTAAGCAAGAAGGCCACCCGATAGCCTTTTTTAGTGAGAAGTTGAATGATGCCCGCTAAAAATATTCCACATATGATCGTGAATTTTATGCAGTTGTTCAAACTCTACGGTACTGGTGATATTATCTTTTATCTCGTGAATTTATTCTATACTCTGATCATGAAGCCCTTAAATACTTAAACTCTCAAAAAAAGTTAAGTGCTCGTCATGCTAAATGGGTTCAATATTTATATGAATACGCTTTTGTTTTAAGGCATAAGTCGGTATTGAGAATAAAGTCGCATATGCTTTGAGTCGCATATTTCTCCTTTTACATACAATGAAGTAAAAGTAATTGGGTTTGATAAAATGATTTCTAATTATTCTACATGCAAAGATTTTGGTCAAATTTATTCTTCATTATTTGTAAAGGGGCAAGTTATTGATTCAAATTACCAATTTTAAGATGATTATCTTTTTTATGGCACTCGCCTTTTGCATTCCTAGTTCTTCTCTTCGTATTTTTCTCATGACGAGCTACTTGCAGGAGGAATTGCAGAATATTTTGGGCGTGAAAAAACTATTGCAATGATTCAAGATCGATTTGATTGGCCTAGTATAAAGGGAGATGTTGCTCGTATGGTTTCTTGATGTCATGTATGCCAACTTGTAAAGGGAAAGTAGAATAATTATGGACTCTGTACTCCTCTTCCTATTCCTCATAAAACTTGGGAAGGCATAAGTATGGATTTTATACTAGGATTACCTCGTACAACATGACACTATGACTCTATTTTTGTAGTCGTTGATCGATTTTCTAAGATGGCACACTTTATTCCATGCTATAAAACTTCCGATGCATCTCATGTTGCGACATTATTTTCTTGTGAAGTAGTCAAATTACATGGTTTGCCTAAAACAATTGTGTCTGAACGAGATGAACACTTTATGAGTTATTTTTGGAAGACTCTTTGATAGAAACTAGGCACAAAACTTCACTTTTAGATAGCATATCATCCGCAGACAGATGATCAAACAGAAGTGGTAAATAGAAGCTTAGGAGATCTACTTAGATGCTTAATCTCAGACCATTCTTCTAGCTGGGATCTTATATTACCCACTACTGAGTTTGCTTATAATAGTTCTATTAATTGATCTTCTAGTAAAAGTCCTTTTCAAATTATAACTGGTTATGAGCCACGAAAACCAATCAATGTAATTGATCTTCCCATTACATATAGAGCTAGTGAGTTTGCATCATCATTTGCTCAAAGCATGCATGATCTCCACCAAGAAATTGAATAAAAATTAACCACTACATATAATAAGTATAAAATTAATGCAGATAAGCAAAGAAAATTTGTTGAATTTAAAGAAGGTGACAAGGTGCTAAAAAGAATGAGATCTGAGAGATTTCCAATAAGAACATTCAAAAAGTTGATTGCTAGGTGAGCAGGATCTCTTAAGATATTAAGGAAAGTCCACAAAAATGCTTATAAAGTTGATCTTCTGAATGATGCTGGAATATCTCCAATTTTCAAAGTGGAAGACCTTACATTGTACCATGATTATGCTTCTTCCGATATATTAGGTGCTTCTACTTGTATTACTAACCCGCAGGAACTACAAAACTAAGAACCAGTATTACCGTTGCCACTACCGACTCATCGCCTCCGTTCTCATCATTCGTCTCAAATACTTGATGATCAAATAATTGCTAGTACTAATGGTGGGGTTCAAAGATATCTCATTCAATGGAAAGGCCTTTCACCTTTAAAAGACTCTTGGTTGACACATGAAGAACTACAATAACTTGATTCATATATACTTCAAGATATATAATGAGCTTCATTCACCATAGGTGAATCCTTCAAAGCTGGGGAGTGCTGATGCAGGGCATCAACAAAATCATCATCGACGTGTCAGATCATAAATTAGTTTAATGGTACTATATTTTATTTTCTATTTTTGAGTCTTATGGGCTTTTGTATTTGTTCCATAAATGGGCCTTCATCCTAGCCCATATATTGTCATGTGAGTTTTTTATGTAAAAGGACACTTTAGTCCTTCATGAGAGAGTTGGTTTATAGTTTATTTGGTCATTTGTGTGAAATAACATTTTAGTCCTTCATGAGAGAGTAAGTATATGGTTTTCTTGGTCTTTTAGAGGAAAGAACACTTTAGTCTTTCATTAAAGGTTGGTTAAGGGTTTTTATTGTCATTTGGCATGTATTTTCTGGCTATAAATTGGCCACCCTCATATGTATTATGGCATTGCAAGTGATATAAAAAAATACTCTCTTCTTCTTTGTGTAATGTGAGCTTCATTATTAAGAGAAGGACTTCTTGAGGTGTGGTTTGCAATTCTTGGAGAAGGACTTCCAAGGAAAGAAGGTTCGATCTACGACGAAGGACTTATCGTAAGCGACATATTCGGTAATAAGGCTCCCATAAGATCTTTTTTCATTTATTTTTATTTTCTTTCCTCCAACCTTACAAATGTGCTCGTTTAATCCTAGCTCTCATTACTTGTAAATGCTTACAATACTTCTCTTTATTCTCAATAAGCGACTCGCATATCTTCTAGTAACTTAAATATGCAAGGTTAATTACATTAATTAATTGGTGGATTTGATTATGTTACATGTCATCACCCCCATCCTACATCATGAGAAAACTACAGTAGATCTGATGAATGCTCTGACAAGAATGTATCAGAAATCGTCTGCGTCGAATAAAATTTTCTTGATGAAAAGACTGTTTAATATGTGGATGGGGGATGGCCATTCAATGACTGAACACCTCAATGGGTTCAACATCGTGACGAGCCAGTTGAGTTTGGTGGGCATCAGTTTTGATGATGAGGTTCGAGCTCTATTGTTCCCATCTTTGTTGCCAGACAGTTGGGATGGGCTGGTTACACCCATAAGCAAATCATCAGGGAATGCATCATTGAAGTTTGATGACATTGTTGGGGTTGTGTTGAATGAGGAGGTGTGAAAGAAAACTCATGGAGAGGCATCTACCTCAACACTGAATGCTGAGAGCAGGGGAGGATGTGCTGAAATGAGATATACCAGAAATAGGTCTATGTCTCAATGAGGTAAATCAAGACCCAAAAAAACAAAGTTGGATTGCTGGAATTGTGGGAAGGCAGGTCAGTTCAAGAAGGACTGCCCTACTCTAAAGAAGCCAAGTGGTGATAAGATATTGAACCCCACTGTAAATATTTTAGATGAGGAGGATCAGGATGCTTTAATCCTCTCACTTGTTAACATGGAGTCCTGGGTTGTGGACTCGAGCACCTATTTTCATGCAACTCCATCGAGGAGTGCCTTCAAGAACTACACCAAGGGTGACTTGGGGAGGTGTATATTGGAGAAGTAAGGCGTGTGATATCATCAGCAGAGGTGATGTGGATGTGAAGCTACCAAGCGACTTTGTTTAGAAGCTAAATAATGTTAGACATGTGCCATGTCTAAGAAGAAACTTGATCTCAGTGAGCTAGTTAGCCAGAGAAGTTTACAGCACTTGTTTCATAGGATACTCATGGAAGGTCACTAAGGGTGCATTCATTATTGTATTGGGAAGTATGAAAGTTACACTTTACTTGATCAATAAAGTGTCTGACACTATTGCACCTGTAGAGGAAATAGATGTAGATCTATGGCACAGAAGTCTTGGCCATATGAGTGAGAGGGGGCTAAAATCTCTACAGTTAAAAGGGAAGCTCAAAGGGCTGAAGTCAGTTGACTTGGACTTCTGTGAAGATTGCGTGCTAGGAAAGTTGAAGAAAGTTTCTTTCTCCAAAGTTGGAAGGGAGCTCAAAAGCAGGAAATTAGAGTTGGTACAGACAAATGTAAGAGGGCCAGCTCCTACATCTTCCATAGGTGGAGCAACATACTTTGTCATCTTCATTGATGATCATACAAGAAAAGTATGGGCTTTCTTTCTAAAGCATAAATATGATGTATTTGATGTGTTTAGAAAGTGTTTAGATTTGGTGGAGAATGAGAACACATTAAAGCTAAAATACTTAAGGTCTGACAATGGCGAAGAGTACTGTGATAAGGAGTTCAAAGAGTTCTGTGCCCTGAGAGGAATCAAGAGGGAGTTTACAGTTCCTAGAATAGCACAACAAAATGGTGTTGCAGATTAACCGTACAATCATAGAGAGAGCCAAAAGCATGAGATTACGTGCAGGTCTCCCAAGGTAGTTCTAGGCTGAAGCCATCAACACGGCTGTATACTTAATCAATAAGGGACCTTTTGTACCCTTGAATGAAGGGATCCCCGAGGAAGCTTGGAGCGAAAATGAGGTGAAGTTGAACGACCTCAAGGTATTTGGCTGCTCATCCTATGTGCATATTGATGCAAGATCCAGGAGCAAACTTGATATAAAGGCGATCAAGTGCACATTTGTTGGATATGGCGCAGGTAAGTTCGGATACAGATTCTGGGACAATCAGAACCAAGAAGTCATCAGAAGTAGGGATGTCACTTTCACTAAAAGTGAGATGTATAAAGATTGTATGGGAGTCAAGACTGGCTCCAAGGATACTTCAAATGGAGAACCCTAACACATAGAGATCGATGACAGCACTGAGTTAGATGTTGGAGAAGCTCAAGAGGGTGTCAATGTTGAACCACGAACACCCATATTAAGAAGATCCATAAGAGTATTTAGACCACCACAGAGGTATTTTTCTTCTTTATTCATTTTTTTCTAACTGATAGTGGTGAACTAGAAAGCATAGAATAAGCACTTCAAGTTGAAGATTTAAGTAAGTGAAGTCTGACATGAATGATGAAATGGCATCACTTATTTCAAATGGGATATGGGAGTTAGCACCCTTACCAACCGGGAAGAAAGCTTTTCAAAACAAGTGGGTTAATCGGATGAAGGAAGAGATGAATGGAATCAAGCGCTATAAGGTGAGGCTTAATGTAAAAGGTTTCCAGCAAAATCATGGGGTTGCCTACAGCGAAATCTTTGCCCAAATTGTGAAGATGACAACCATCAGGGTTGTACTGAATTTAGTTGTAATTGAAGATTTGCATATATGGAAAATGGATGTTAAAACTGCATTCCTTCACGGAGAACTGAAAGAAGAGCTTTATGTGCAACAGCCTCAGGGGTACAAGGCTCAAGGGAAATAGAAGTTTGAGCTAGTGTGCAATTTTAAGAAAAGCCTTTATGTCTTGAAGCAGGCGCCAAGGCAGTGCTACAGAAGGTTTAATAGGTTCATGTCAGAATTAGGGTACAAAAGATGCTAGGCGAATTATTTCTGTTATATAAATCAGTGTAAGTCACCTTATATCATTCTAGTATTGTATGTAGATGATATGTTGATCACAGGATCAAAATTGGAGGAGATAAAGATGCTAAAAGAACAGATATCAAGGGAGTTTGATATAAAGGACTTGGGGCCAGCTAAGCAGATTCTTGGAATGAGAATCCATAGGGAGAGAAGTGCAGGAATTCTAAAGCTATCACAAAAGGATTTTGTTGAAAAGGTGCTAAAATGATTCAACATGAATGAAGCAAAGCCAGTGGGCACTCCCCTAGCAAGTCACTTTAGCTTATCGAAGGAACAAATGCTGAAATCGAAAGAGGAGAAGGAACATTTGATGAAGGTTCCTTATGCTTCAACAGTTGGGAGCTTGATTTACGCAATGATCTACACGAGACCGGACATTGCCAATGTAATGGGAGTGGTCAACAGATTCATAGGAAACCTAGGAAAGCACCATTGGGATGCGGTCAAGTGGATCCTAAGCTATCTTAAAGGTACAACGAACATAGCTCTATACTTTGGAAGATCTTATATTATTTTACAGGGATATGTAGACTCAGATCTTGTAGGAGATATTAATAGCAGGAGAAGTACTATAGGCTATGTTTATATATTGGGTAGTGTAATGGAAAGCTAGATTTCCAGGCTATAGAACATTGTATTGCTATCTACAATGGAAGCAGAGTATGTTTCCATCATTGAGGAAAGTAAGGAGATGATTTGGTTGATGGGATTCATGGATGAATTAGGCAAGGAGCTGAGGGATGTGAAGATCTACAGTGACATTATGAGTGCCATTCACTTAGCCAAGAATGCTACTTTTCATGCTAGGACAAAGCACATTCAACTTCTTTAACATTTTATCTAAACACTACTGTAAGAAGGGCATCTTGGATTGGAGAAGATTCATACTTCTAAGAATCGAGCTGACATGCTTACCAAAATAATAATAGTGAAGAAACTAAAGCTATGTGCAGCTTTAGTTGGCCTCAGTACGTGAAGGGAGAGCTGTGGTGAGCCACATCACAATCCTTGATAGACACAAAAGAAGACAGTGAAGGTTCAATGGAGGAAGTTGGGGAAGCTTGTCTAGAAGTCTCCAAATGGGAGATTATTGTGTGATGGAGACTTTAGTGTCTAGTTGCAGCTCGGGTGCTGCAGCGCACCACGGTGCGCCCCTGGCAGTCTCAATACAAAGCACCACAACATGCCCTTGGCGGTCCCAATCCAAAGCTGAGGTGCTACATCGCACCTCAGTGGTCAGCAATGAAGGTGCAGGCGCTGTAGCGCACTGCAGCAGAATTTGTCGCTGTGGCGCTCCATAGCGGATCGCGGCGCCGCAGCGCACCGCGGCGTCATTTCAGGTGAAATAATTTTTGGATCATATTCAAACTAATAAGCTATTGTTTTGAAAGTTTGAGCACCACCATGTGCCACAGCGCACTGCGTTATGGAAGGTCGGGCACTGCAGTGCACCGCAGCGCCCGACGGAGACCTGCTTTGTTCAAATTCATGATCTGAAGAAATCTAATGGCATTTTGGATATTTTGGAGTTTAGGAATGACCTGAGTACTTATGGCTAAGTGCTGAGAATAGGTCTAAGGCTTTTTTAATAAGTTTAGAGGCAATTGGTTGCTTGAAGGAGGAGAACCCTAAGCTAAACCCTAGGGAGCTGCTAAGCAAGAAAAGGATTGCTGTTTAGAGAAGAAACTCTAGGAGGTAGCTGCTTCTTTGTTTTCTCCATTCTAAGAGTAGAGCTACAATTCTGTATGCTGAGGTGATATAGCTCTTGAAACTCTATAAATCTTGAAGTTTTTTCATAGTGGATTTTCTCGTTGGTGTGGCTCTGTGGTTTTTCCCAATCTTGGGTTTTTCACATATATACTTGTGTTTGGATGAATTTTTATGTGCTGCATTCTTCTTGTTATGATTTTGTGATTTTCTAAGCTAGCTTAGTAACTGTCAATGCATCCCAATTCTCAAAGGCTTTGGACTTTGGTTTGTTGTTTGCATTGCAAGTGCCATTCTGCATAAGTATTTTGTGTATTGCTAGTGTTAAACAATAATTGTTACCCTATATAATATAAGCTAAACTAAGCCTTAATTCTCATTCTATTGATTTCATATAGTCACTAAAAGTTAACCTTGAAAATTTGGGGTCAATATGATATTATTTAAGCTAATAGGCTATTTTGTCAATTTTAGGACCCTGAAAATTAGCTAAAATTTGATCTCAAGATTAAAATAAGATTTCATTTTTGAATTACTCACCCTCAAATTAGCTAAGAGTAAAAATTTTGGAAATTTTTGGAGATCATTTGATTTTTAATTGGAATTAGAATTATTTAAGGATTTAAATTAATTAAATTATTTTTGCAATGGTTAGATCCACCATCAGGATCGTGATAGATCCATTGTGTGGTCTTGACAACGATACAATATCTTCATTGGATCCATGCTATCGCACGAATCTTGAAACTTAGATTTAGCGACGTTACTCCCACGTCGCTTAGAACCTCCTTCAGCTGTTAGATCGCATCCATGGTCCCTCACCTAGCTTTACCTCAGTGTTTGGCTATTAGTATTAGAAGCATTGGGACCATCCCAAGCTAATGACCCCTTAATCAGATGATCATCTTAAACCCTATCACTGTATGTCTTCATCCCCAGGCTTCAATCGAGTGATCCCCTCCTGACAGTTCTCAATAGAATCCCATGCTGGCAGTGTGGGAGGAAATCCCTGGCCACCCACCTTCATGAGATCTCAACGGTCAATTAGATAATCTTCCAGGTCTGCCCCTATCAAGATAGACCCAATGGCCTGCTCCCTCTCTTGGGCTAGCCATTGGGCTAGCTCGATCACTCTTCTCTAGGCTATAAGTAACCCAAAGGCTTCCACATAGAGCTTTTGGCTCACTATATTCCTTCTAGTGCCTTAGCATAAAGGGCGACACTACACTAAATTTTGTTTGACCTATCAATTTCTAACACCTTATCCGGAGTGTCAGTGGGAGCAATAAGGCGTTCAATCCCCCAGTAATTGATCGGAAGCTCAGGGTAATTGCCAAACATCATCCCAGACTCTGGTGCGACACCGATTATAATAACCCAATGTTATTACCTAGCTAATCTTAGCTAAACCAAGCCTTAATTTCCATTCCATTAAACTCAAATGACCAATTAAACCTAACCCTAAAAAATTGGGATCAATCAGAGCTCATTTTAGCAATTTGGTTATTTTTTTTATCTTAGGATCTTGAATATTAGCTAAATTAATTTGATCTTCAAATTAAAATTTGATTGCATTTTTGAATTCTTCACTCCCAAATTAGCTAAGGGTAAAATTTTAAGAATTTTTAGAGATTATTTAGGTTTATTTTAGATTTATTTTAATTAAGGGAAATTATAAATTAGGGTTTGTAACTTTCTCTATTTGCAAATCTACTGCAATGACCCAAGTTGTTACTATGACCATTAGAACTTAACCTGACTCAAAAATTAGGACCTCAAGTGACTTCAAAATTAGGGCCAACCAAAAATACCATTAGATATAGTATATTTTTATAATCGTAATGCCCAAATTTGGGAGCATCTAGATAATGGATATTAGTGAATTAATTTCTAAATCATTTAAATTCAAAAAATTGGGAAAATTAAATACTAGTCCAAATATAGTGATTTTGATGTCATTTGATTAAGAATATTATAAAAAAGATGTAGAAAGTTTTTTATCAAATTTAGAGCTTCGGATTGACCATAAATAATTTTTTAAATTTTTATCTTCAGAAATTAATAAAAAATAAAATATTGCTTCAAATCAAAATTTTTTTGCAGAGTGTGTTTATCTCATCAAAATACACCTCCACGTTAAGTTTAGTTATTTTCTGAAAAAAAGGAAGTGCGAGAAAGTAGAGACAGAAAGAGGAGAGAGAAAGGGGAGAGAGAAATAAGAGATAAGAAGGAGGAAGAGAAAGCCAAATTGAACACTCAAAGCAATTATAAAGAAGATGACAAATTTGTTACATCCAAATAATGGAGGAAAAAGAAAATTTAATTAATAAATAAATTAATTAAAAAAAAGTTTGTAAATACTCCCCCACCCCCACCTCCTCTCACCTTCCCCCACCTATCTTCTGCCCCCATCTCTACCTCTTCTTTCTCATCCACTACTAGTTTCCTCCAACAACCTCTAGTAAAACATCATCAATGCCATTATAGGCTAAGAAATGAGAAAGAGATGAAAAATTTTATATTATTTTTTTTCTTCTTCTTAATAATAATAATAATAATAATGTTATTATTATTATTAATATTATTATTATTACTATTATTATTATATTTCTATTTATGAAAATTTTCTTTATTTTCTATATATGAATATATTTTTTAATTTCTGCATCTTTCATTTATGCCATTTTTTTTCTATATATGTTTAAATTTCTTAATTTCTTCAATTTTCATTTCTGTCATTTACTTATATATATATATATATTATTACATATAATAATAATAATAAAGTTGTTATTTTTAATATATAAAGAAAAATAGCCAAGATACTATTAATAAAGATATAGTTAGTAAAATAAAATGAAGAATATAATTCTTTTCATTCACAGATCGCGGGACTTGCCTATATACGTGGCCCTCACAGAGAGCAATGCATGTCTGGTGACTGTCAAAATAATGCATGACAGTCGCTGCCCCGAGTTTCGTGTTACACAGTTTTTTTTTTGAATCGTAAATTTTAGTGTCGCTATTATTTAATGTTGTGGATTTTATGGCTATTAAATTCGTACCCTTGTTTTCTATGCTACTTAATTCTAAAGATATTAAAATTAGTGCATTAATTGATAAATGATTAAAAATAAGTTTGGAGTTTTTTCCATTGTAATTTTAAGAGTATTCAGCCAAAATATACAATATTATATACTATTTCAATTGCAAGAATGTAAGGATTAATAATATGTTGTTTAATTTCTATTTGGATGATTATTTTATTTACTCATTTTATTTTGATTAAATTTAATAATTACAAATTAATTTTAAATCTTATTTGTATCATAATTTAATCAATTCATATCCAAATTAAACATATAAATATTCCATTTTACTCACAAAAATATGAGAAACAATAATATAAAATCAAAGATCTCATAATGACATTTTAACCCTAATTAGGATCCCTCCAAACCCTATAAAATTTTATGTTGTTCAAATTCAACATAATTAATGTCATTTTACTCCTTAAGATATAAGGATCACATTGACATGTATATCTTATCATTTGGACAACATTTGGATATTTTAAGTATTTAGCTCATTAAATTAAGTTATATGCTAATTTCTTATTTTTCATATATGCTTATTTTAGGATGTGTGAACCCTAGGACATCAAACTTGTTTTATTTTATTATCTGACATATAGTTTCAAATTGTATGTTTAAACCTTACATTCATATGGATGTGATGATTAGAAATATTTAATGCTCATTCAATTTGAATTTCTTCAATTATAGAATTACCTAGGAATGAGTTAAATTGAATGAAATGCATGTATCTTTTCAAATTGATTATTCAAATCATTGTTGATAGCTCTTATATTAATGTAAATTATGAATTTGAAATGTTTAGAACTTTCTAAAAATGATTATCTTCATATGTAGAATAATTATATGAATGATTTGAATAGAATAAATTGTATAAGATTATTTAAGTTAGAAATATCTCTACTATTGTAGATAGTTTTCACAAGTTATGTAATGTGAACATTGTGAGTTTAACAAGAATAATTTCATAGCAAATGTTGAGTTTAATTCATCTATTTCAAATATATTTCATGTGGAATTTAAATAAATTGACTTGAATGTATTGTCATAATTCATATATCTAGAATGTAAGGCTACATGTAAATTATTTATGTTGGAACTTAATTAGAACAAATATTGTATGCTTTAAATTAAGTCAATGATAGTTCTTTAATGAATTGTTCTTTCATTCTATTGTCTAGTAAGTTGAGAATCTATATGAATATCTCATGTCTTATTTCATTTAGGATATTGTTGTATTCATAATTTTATAATATAATTTAATTACTTATGTCATGAGAGACTTAAATTGAAATAAGTGTTCTATGTATTGAATTAACTTAATGTTAGCTCTTTATTATTGATCTTTCCATCTAATCTTCTACATAATAGAAGACTTGTATGTTAACTTTATATTAGTAAAAATATAATAGAGTTTATGTCAAAATTATTTGAATTAGAATTAAATTCTTATGTCTCTACATGTTTCTATTTTTCCTTTTGTTGCATGTTAGATTAACTTAAGAAAACTTTCAACTTCTTTTATATTATAAATAACTTAACATTTTTAATTGCTAAGTTAAAGTTATTAAAATGAACTCATGATTTGACTAGTGCCCAATTAATCACTTAGATGATTAGCACATATCTCCACAATCTTTAACCTTCCAAATTTAGCTCTTAATTGATTTAAACTTGAGAACAATAGTTTCCTTTCATGTTGTAAATAAGCTAATAGAATTCCATTAACCTACAACTATAAATAAGCTAATAGAATTTCATGTTGTAAATGTTAGTAATTGTAGAAAATAATTTATTTCTTTCCTTATATTTAAATGCGCAACACCAATTAATCTTAGATAAGTTTATGATTAAATTGATTTGATACTTTCTAGTTTGTAAGCTAACTAGATGAAGTTAATAGCATTTCCTTTAGCTTATACTTCCTTTAGCTTAGCAAAATATAAATCTTACTCTTCCTTACTAGTTTTCTTAAAATTTAATTATTAATCATTAATCTATTTGATTTGATTAGTTTAGGACTAGTATAAGATGAATTCCAATTATTTAAAAATAATATTTTCCAAATGTCTCTTTCCTCTACTATTAATTACAATTAACTTAAATATTAATATCTATAAGCCAATTGGGAGCTCAATTAGCACCAATCATTAAGTAGATCATTCAAATTTATATAACAAAAGAATATCACATAGTTTATAATTATTGTAATTTTTTAAATGCTTGCTTAGCTTTGAGCCTTTTCTTTGAACATTCATATAATATTTTTGTGCAAAAATATAAGTTTCATACAACTTTAAGGGAAATGCCTTACGACAAACAGGACAAGGGTGGAAGCGCTTATTAAATGACTTCACAATTTAGAGAGGGTAAATGTGAATGTTCAAAATTCTCACAAAATTAATTAGGCAGATGTGCTTAACTCCTCGTCCCATTTTATTAAACACTCTTGCAGAATGAGATAGTTTCTCAACATAACTTCAACTAATAATATAAGAGTTCTTTTACAATCTTATTGATTATAAGATCTATTCATAACTATTTAGTTATGGTTACTTTTCATTGTCTTAAGCTATATTTATCTTAGACCATGAGTCAAAGATACTTTCCTTACTTTTGATACTTTACACTCTCCATTTTCAGTACTGTGTTTTGCTTACTTACAGTTCATTTAAAATACAGTATATGTTTTTTAATTTTAATTAAATGCTTCACTGTATTTCAATTTGCTTACTTAGCACAAATTTTATCAAAAATATATTACTTTCATTTAATTTACTTTAAATGCATATATTAGTTTCTAGCCTCTTAGGATGCTTTTCCCTTATCATTTTTGGATGCAGGCTAGGACTTATATACAAGTGATTATTCTTACTCAGCTTATTTCATATTATTTTCTTTACAGTTATGTCTACTTTCTTTCCCTTACTTTCCCTTACTTGTTAGTTTTATAGCTCTGATACTTAATTTAAATTATAAATTATATCAGTGATATCCAATTAACCTAAATAGTAGCCAATCTTAAAATATGATTAGACAGTATAGTCTAACTATATTTTTTCTTTTATTGACTTTACCCTATCATATTTAAATATCAAAATATGATAGATCAAGAGCTCTTTGATTCAGATAATGCAGGTCCAAGAACATGAAGATCTTAATAGAAATTTGCTTCTGCTTATTATAAATATTTACTTGCACTTTTATTTAAGTGAGAGAGAGTGATTACATTCATTTTACTTTTACTCTTTTATTTTAAAAAGGCTTATAATAATTAAACTAAATTATTTGCTTGAGTTATTTTTACCTATCTATCTTCATATTTATGTTGTGTTCCTTATTTATAATTGCTTGGGTTGAATGAGTGGATAATAATAAGTGCTTGTACTGTTTATACTTGCAATGCTGTGTTATATATCTCCATAATTGTTTCCTTTATAAATCATTTTAACTTGACAACTACTCATAAAGAGACTTGGCCACTTAGCATCTATTATTTGATTAGTTTTCTTCTAATTATATATTATATGCTAAGGTAACATCCCAATATTGGATTAGTCTTCTATCCAATATTGGGGTTGTTACAGATATGCTAAGGGTTTAATGACTATATGTTTAAATCATCAAAATCTATAAATCAATTAAAATATAGTAATGTTTCCATTATCTCCATTGTGTAGAATTCACCTAATTGAATTTTGACTCCAGATTTAAGCATACTAAATTATTAGGATTTCTTAGTATAATAACACCCTAAATCTTCAGATGGAAGGAGTTATATTTGAATGATCGGTATGTTTATAAAAAAAATGGATTTAACACTTAGTTTTTTTAACTGCACTTATCAAAATGCTTGATGATAAGGGACAGAATCCTTTTGCACTTTATTCTCTAAAACTAAGTTGTTAAATACCCTGATTGTAAGCATACTTAAGGTGTTCTAAGAAAGGTAACTTGAAATACTTAATTTGGTTAACTACACTTAACAAAATGCATGACGATAAGGGACGTAATCCTTATTACAGTTTATTATTTCAGACTAAGTTGCTGAATCTCCTATTTTTAACACTCTTGAACTTGAGATATTTATCTTGAACTAAACTGTACTTATCTAATTACCTAAGATGAAATCGGGACTCTACGATTCTATTCAGGATAATTCAGCCAATTACACTTTCTACTGAAATAAATTAGTCATATAGATATACATTATCGTCTCCAACTAATAATTCTATTAATTCTTATTCAAATGAGTATATATATATATATATATATATATATATATAAATCAAGAAATACATGCTAATGAATCTATACTTCATTGTGGTGAGTCCTACACAAAGATTTTAAGGATGTGACATGAAAGTCACTCAACATAAGATACTACCACAATGATGAATCTCATTGTATCACCTTTAGGTTATCCTACCACAAGGATCTAAGATTAGATTCTAAGGACGATAAGGGTTCATCTAAGCTTCTACCTTAAAATCAGACATAAAGCTCTCCCTACCTAAATAATTTGCCTAAATGAAGGAATCTAGCCTTTAATTTAATTAAACACTATATTTATGTTCTAAAGATCTAAGCACTAGAATATATAATTATTCAAGTTATAATCTAAGCTATATAAATTTATTTGATCTTATAATCCTTAAAGTGTTCACTTGAATTATACAAAGCATATAAGGAAACTCACTTGATCATGGCCTAAACTATAGTCATGGGATAAAATCATATGAATTATTGAGGATTGATTGAGTTTATAAATCTATTTCATTTTATGATTTATCTTATGCTAAGTGTCTTACTTACGAGAAAATTAAGGATCTAAAGATTAGATTTAAATGATCAATCTTATGAGTTTAATACAATTCTTACTTCTTTTAATTTACTAGTTTAAGATTAATGTCAAATCATTAAGTATTATTAAAATCATGCAAGTTCTTTCATTATTCAAATCATGTGTCTTATTTTAGATAATTAAGGTTCGAGTCTTAATCTAACTAAGTTAGGATTTAATTCCCATCTTAACTAAATCAAGGTTGTTTTTTTAGGTATTAATCAATAATTAAATTTGTGAGTTTGTTTTCCATTATTAATGTTCAAAATGAAGATAAATCAATTATCATTTAAATTAAGGTTTTCCTTAAGATCATTAAGGGTTTAAGTGTTGATTATTGTCAAAATCAATTGTTTAAGTTTCTAAATCAGAGTTTAATTTTTCTAACATGCATAATACTATTAATGAAGCATATAAACATTATATTAATAAAAATAGAAAGTAATTAAGGCTAATCAAATCTGAAATCAAGCTAAAATGGATTAGCACTTAATTACAAAATTAATAATCTAAATTTCATACAGTTTAGTTATTAGGTTCTACTTATTCATGTGAACAATCAGAGATTAAGTTTGCTAGATTTGATGATGTGTAAGTCATAAATTTTACTAATCAGGCATTTAAAGGATTAGGGCATTATTAATCTACCTAGCACTTGCATTCCACAAGGCATAAGGAGTCTAATGAAACTTGAATCATGAAATTTGGCTAACTATATATGCTAATCTTACTAATGAAGTTTCGGAGTAATTAGGTAAAATCAGAAAATCCATTCAAAGAAAGTTTAATATTATTTTATATTTAGGTTCCTTATGATTTTCTGAACTAAATGGTTTATAATTTCATAGGGTTTGGATAAGTAGATAAAATTTTGTTCAATTAATTTAATATGCGTTATTTCAATTAGTTTCCTCAATGATTTGATTAATTAGATTATTTTACTTAAGGAAAATAATTTTGATTATTCAGTTATTATTAAATGGGCTCGGCACATTTCAAAAAGGTGTGGGTCTGTCAGGGCCTGATGACCCGCAACTGTCGAACTGCGCGGGTCACAGGCAGGCTCAACTCGCACTGTCTTCTCCCTCGACGCGCTCATCCTCGGCATTAGCCTATTAAGGTGAACCATAATCGGCCAATTCCACAGTCTTCTGACCACGCTGCGGTCTTCGGGCACTTGATACTCCATCCCCATACCTAGATGCTTTGATTGAACTCTAAAACTCTAGCCGGGATGGCCTGGATTGCCTGGATTGCCAGGGGCCTATTTTCCCCAAAATGGTCAAATCCCTAATTTGGGATTTATTTATGAGGAGAAATTCTATTTTCAGAGACCAAGCTTGTGCCACCACTAGGCTTATACACCATTAATGCACTAAGGCGAGTAAAAAACCTATCTTAGCTCAGCCTGGGAGTGGCTGAACCTCTGGGACCTTACTAGGTCCTAGTGCTTCACACAGGAAGAGTCTGATTGATCGATCGGAACTCAATTTGAGTCCAGACTTTTCTATCCTATTGCATTGCATTAGGCAAGGTGGGATCAAGCATTTAGAGCTTCTAATCATCGCATTAATAAGCCTAGCATACTGGTAAGAGCTTTGTCCTGATAGTGATCCATGGCTATCTGGACTGAGCTTGACACTCAACCAATGCGATAATTGACGACCCCTACATCCTTCAAATCAATCAAAAACTAATGCTAGAGGAATTTGAAAATGAAAATAAGCTCATATTGCTTGACTAGGGAGGAAGGGTACCTAGCTTACTAGAGACTGACTAGACTGTTGGGAGATCGAGATAGTCTCTGAGCTTTTGGGAACCAAGAAGAGAGCTAGGGGGCTCGAACACCAAGTCTTACCCTCAGACGGGTTCTAGTCGCACCAGAATCAACTAGTTTGACAGAGAAGAGTGGTTGGGCTCGTAGGAAGTTTTCAAGAAATTTGAGGGAATTCAGAAGCTGTTTAGGTGAGCAAAGAGTTCACCACACAATTTCCTGGGTTATTTATAGCTCAGGAGGGAAATGTATACTTGGGCAAGCCATGGCTGGCCCTAGAGTTTGGAGGTTTGGTTGGGTTGAGGAAGAGGCCAAACTTGGAATTGAGGACTTTAGACCATTAGAATCGGGGGTGGCAGTGGGGAGTAGGGAGGATCCCCATATTGCCACGTCAGCGGTGACAGAAGGATCTGTAGGGCTTGATAGGGATCCTCTGGGATGAGATGAACAGGCCCTAAGGGATCAGGAGGCCTTTGATGCATCGGCCACTAGAAGTAGATGATTCAGATGCGGCTTGATTAACATAAGGCAGTAGATGGGTTATCAGCCATCGGATTGTAGGCACAATCTTGTGATTGATAGATGATCATAGCGAAAAATGCTGAGACCATTGGATGGAGGGTGCCAAGATGCGTGTGCAGAACCCTATTGGATGCAGAGGTTGAGCCACTGTCGTGCCACTACAATGGATATGCCATGATCCCGACAATGGATCCTGACCATTGGTGAGGTATTGTAACAACCCGGTGTTGTTACTAGTGTGTTTAACTCCAAATTCAGAAGGATTAAGTCGAAATTAGAATTTTTAATTTTAGTCAAATAAAAATTAAATAAAAATATCCTCAAATAAAACATACTAAGGGAATCCTCTTGCCAAAATTTGAGTGCAATCGGGGTCCCGGATCGTCTTAAATAAATTCGGGAAGTTTAAATTTCCGGAGTTGATAAAAGATAAAATAAAAGTCGGATTTCAGAAATTTTTGTATATTTGAGTTAAGCATTATAAGTGGACTTTATGCTTTAAGTTCAGTAATGTTTCGGACTCCGGATTAATCGTAGTGATTTTTTGAAGTTTTTCACTTAAGAAATTAATATAAAATAAAATACTCGTCCAAATTCAATAATTTTTAGACGCTTACGTTCGTCTCATTGAGACGGTCATTTCGATACTAAATTCGTATTTTTTGGAGTTTATTTGATTATTTAATCAACCCTTATAAGTTTTAGCAACTCTTAGCCACCCGATCTTGATCGATTGGCTCTCATCAAAATTTTTTGAGTTTTTATTTATATCACTCTCTTCTAACCTAAAGTTTTTCTAAGCCACTAACCTAAATCCTCTCAGCCGACATCCACTTCTTCCTTCCCTAGCCGAGCGAGACCCCCCTTCCCTCTCCACGCAAGGCGCACCTCCCCTCTCCATGGCCGAGAGGTTCCAAGCTCCTCGAGTCCTCCTCTCGGAGTAGCCAAGGAACGCCAAGCCATCCTTCTTCATCCAGCCAAGCCCCTTCTCCTTCGCTGAATCGTGAGGGTGAGCCGAGGCTTCCCTCCCTCTCTCGTGCGGGTGCAAGGAGTCAACGACTGCTGTCCCTCTCTACCATTGGAAGGTGGCCGAGAGGCTGCTTCTCTCCTTCCCTCTCGGCTTGGCCGAGAGCAGCTGCCGATGTCCACCTCCATCCTATGGCCAGCTTTCGACTTGTCGACCCCAACTAGCCTTCCTTACAGTCAAATCATCATCACCATTTAGGTATTCTAATGCTTCCATAGAGATGTAAATACATGCTTTAGTGTCAATTACAGCAAGATTGAAAGTTTTGTTTAGTATTTTGTGCTTTATTATGTGGTAGTAAAGTTGGGTGCTGGATTATATTAAACCCAATCTTTAATCTTTATAAATCAAACACTAAGTTATCATTCTATAAGGATGTTAGTGTTACCTTAGTTTTTCTCATATTCGCAATATTTTCTACATTTGATAAACTCATTGGAATTGTTTTTATTGTATATTGCAAACATAATAGTAATGTCATAGCAATAGTTGTTATTTTATGTTTCCGCTTTACACTGCCCTTAACCGCGTTCTAAATCTGTCATATTGAATAGCCGTTTCATATTTTAACACTTATCAAACTAATATATATATATATATATATATAAACTGGTAGAACTTATAAATGAATGATCTAAAAATTTATACTCATAGTAAAAGAAATTAAGATTGTACTTATAATACTTACGCACTTTGTTATCAGCATGAATGTAAATGAGTTAAGCAAGTTTGAGTTGGGTTGGATTAATCAATCAAGCTTGAGTTTGATATAATAAAATGATACTTAAATATTTATGCACGGATTATCTATAATATAAACTCATAAGTACTTCTTAAAACCCTACTTATGCATGAAGTATTCGCGTTCTAAGCTGCTCGATATTATTTAATATAACATGTGAGTGCTAAAGATATATATTAAATTCACTTCTAAATTGATGATTAGTACTAATAAATATAATGCATCTATAGATTTGTCTTTGGAATTGTCTTTTACTATTCTAAGTAACATTAATCTAGGACATGATTAAATATTTATAAATGTTAAAGAGATCTTTTGATGTTAGTTACAATATGTCAGCGATATTATAGGAACTACGCAATAAGTTTTATAATTAAAAGCAAAAGGGGCAGCCTCATTAATAAGAGTACTTTGAGTTTAAGAGGAGTAAAAAGAATGAGTAATGACATTTAAGCTTTAAAGAACTAATTTACAAAAAATAAATTATAGGGGTTGTGTGTTTGGCATCTCATTCCAATCAACTGTCGAGCTTCAGGTTCGAATCACCTTAAAGGTACGTAAGTACTTAGAACTTGTATTGAGTTCTATATATTAAAATATTTGCTTAGTTCTATGTTAAGTGCGTACATCACTTGCATAGTTCTTGCTACTATTTTTGTGGTTTTACTTTTCTTAAGTTTATGTTAACTTTCAATTTCTTTGCAAGTTGTGTTTAAGGATTTAGGTGTATTGATTATGTCTTGAATGCTAAATTTCAATAAACTCTCATGTATCCTTAATTTAACTTAAGAGATCTTAAGAGATTGATTAAGTGATTTACACTTAATTTGGATCTTAAATCGCCATCAATAATTGACCAATAATTCATTTGATTTGTCATTGATTTGTAATGCAACTATTGGTCTTAAATTGATAAGGTTAGGGGTTAACACCTAATCTGTCAGACTTAGATCCAAACTCTTAATCACTTAAATAATCAACTTGATTATAAGATAAGGAACTTAACATTTTCCAACAATGCATTCAATTTGGTATTGATCTTAAACATTTGACTTAGACATGTTAAGGTTAATAATAAATCTAATTGATTGCTCCATCTGAATCAAACCTTAAGATCCCTAATTTTCTCTTAAGAAAGAAGACTAGCATAAGAAGACAATTAAAATTGTATTGATTAAACAAGTGATCTAATCCTTAACAATATGTTTGATTTAGATCCCATGATCTTAGATTGAGTGTGATTAGATGACTTAATCATCTGATCTAATCATCCTAAACCTAATTATGAAACAGAACCTAAGAGGTAAATATCAAAATTTAGAAGAGAGAACTTTAAGTATCTCTTCATAAGATCGTCATGAATTATTTAAAGGACCTAAATCCATATATCGTGAGGTAGGAAGCCTTGTATAACTCCTTGAGGTAGAAGTATAGAAGATCCCATCACCTTAGAAATTGATCTACTCTCCTTGTGGTAGTAATCCATTGAGGCACTAGAAAAGATACTTCTCCTTGTGGTAGAATCCATATTAAGTGATCCTTGATCACACTTGATTGGTGAAACCTTGTGTAGGACTTACTTATTAGTTTAAGACTTGTAGTCTTGATAAATCCTTATTCTATTAAATAGACTTGATTGAACCTTGATTATTGGGTAGTGCAGTAAAGTATACCCATATTACTGGTCCCCAGTAATGTTCGGGATTGATTGAGTCAATCTAAGTGAGATTTATCTTTGTTGCTATCTTGCGGGCTTAGGCAGATATAACCTCGCTTAGAGTAAATCAATCGATCCTAAGAGTGTATTAAATGGGTACCCATTCCTTAGTTTAATTGGAAGACAAGTTGCCATCGGGCAATGCCTCCTAGCGAAGATCGCTTCAATAGGTATGGTTCAAATAAACTAAGTAACGGGATTCACCTTCCTTAAGATGCTAAGTATGATTGTGAGTTTAGTGACTAAATGCTTAGTTTGAGATACAAAATCATCATCGGATTGTGCCTCCTAATGAAGATCACTTTGTTTGGGTGGCGTAATCAAACTAAATGTTGTGAGTCCTATCTTTGCAGCATATTTAATATGTGTATACAATCACCCCGCCTAGTGATGTTTAAGTAAATGGACAACTTTAACTAAATATCGATCTAGAAATTTGGAGTCAGAATCCTTTTAGCAGGATTCTGCATAGTGGAGACTTAGGATTCATTACTGTTTCTTATTATATTCTTCATGGATTTCGGGATTTTTCATTCATTCAATATGATGGCATAAGCATAAGAATAAACATGAGTTGAACTCATTCCTTCTGTTGTGACACATGGTTATCAGTGATACAGTATGAGATACGGAATGTTATATACACAAACTGAGGAATTTCAGGGTGCATCTGCGTGACCATACTGACTTCCTAACTGTTGTGCCTATATTGGACCGTACTACTCATAAACTTTCAGTGATAGTTCTGTGATATACAGTGGTATAGTATATTTGTGAGCATTGTTTTAGTGGCATATAGTGCAGCTTATAGCATCCTTCTGAGCATTTGACATTCTTTTCACATTGATGTATGAGCATCTGATATTTTCATTTACTTTCAGTATTTTGTTTTGATGAAGTTTTACTTTGCTTAGTCCTTGTAGTTTCAGTCATTTAGTATCTTTACAGTTTTTCTGCACTTTTACTTTACTTTGCTTTCCTTTTGTACAGCTTTATACTTTCAGCTATTTACAATATTTCTGCAGTTGATTTCTGTCTTTACTCTTATGTTGAATAACATCTTCTTAAATGCAAGTATATGTTATGTTATAGTTTTATTGTGCTTAGACTTTATAAGTCTAATATTATTTTCCTTTGTTGGCTTGGCCCTGTCATATATGTACATATGGCAGCATCAGGTGTTAGCTCAGATCTTGTACTTGGGGTGTGCTGGTGATAGAAGGTCATGTGAGATTGATACTCTGCAAGGAAGGAGATCTTGCTCAGTTAGTAAAAATTCATATTATTCTTATTAAATTAACTGTAATAAAGAAGTTTCTTTCTTGTTATTCTGCGTTTTCTATATTGTATATGAATGAAAGGATGTGGATACTGTTGAATGCATTTTTCCTTAGTTTCTGCATTGCTTTACTTATGTTTCTGCCTAATACTGTACTCACCTTCAGATTAATACCATGGATAAGTTGTCTATTATCTGTGGTATTAGTGACAGCCACCACTTGATCGTAGTTGAGTTAGTGTTACTCGACGACGGTCGAGGGGCGGCCGTTACAGTTGGTATCAGAGAGATCCATAGGGTGTCAGATAGAGGCTACGCTCCTATCTACCCAATGGTTCATTCTAATATTGAGCATGATTAGGGAAACATTAGTATAGTAGTAGTTTGATCCATAGTTCATTTAATGAAACATTGAAATGTTAGAATTATGAGAACCTCATGAAAGAGAACCAAAGAAATTATAAGACTTAGGAAGGAGTCAAATTTAAGATGTTAGAAAAAGAATAATATGTGAGAAGAATAAGGTTATGAGTGCAATGTCATATTTAGTTAACCACAACCACTTCATTGTTATGTTTATTCATTTCTTAAGTTATTAGTAAACTCATTTCTTACTTAAACAGGTTAAGTAAACTTTGATTTGTAATACTAGTGTTGAGAGCTAAATAATTTATGCATCTGAATTGTATTTGCAAACTTGTTGTAGGGTTATCAAGGCATTAGTGAAATATGATTTATCTAGATTTTAGTTTCCTTAAGGCTGTGTGGATTGTAAATATATTCTTACATAGTGAAGCAGTTAATAAATTATGGAGATAAGATGAGAAAGTTATAAATTAAGCCTAAGAATATCTCTAAGCTACTACTTATATCACCAATAATAATGGATGAAGCGACAAATAAAGAATTTGTAGGGTCGGCTGCAGACGAACCTACATAAACTACATTTGTGTGTTTCCTTGATATTATTGGGCAATTAATTAATCTACCATCTAGATCATCGTGACATTAAAAATTTATTCTTATTATTTTTATTTTTATTTCAGCCTTTTCATTTGAATTTAAGTATTTGAAACTAAGTTATATAATTTTTCTTAGAGTTTTGTTACCATAATTCATAACACTTGCGTTCACGGGTTCGCTAAGCCGTTCGTGTAATGTCACATCCTATTTTAGTTGATTCTTGTCCATAATTTTGTGCCTTTTATCATTTCAGTTTGATTTAAGATTTGTTTGATTATTTAAGGATTAGATTGGCTCAGTAGATTATAGCTCCTAATTTATGTACACATACCATCCATTGATAAATGGGATATCTAGCTGCTAAGGGGTTTGTATCGACATCCCTATGTCTCCCTTAATTTCAATTGTATGCATTTAAGTAACCCTCGCTAACCTTGCTTAAATTACGTAGATTCCAATATTATTGATAAGAAAAGGGTAGATAGAACTCTAACTCTTCAATTTTATAGAGTTAATCAAGTATTGCGTTCCCTGTGCTCGAATTAGAAGGGATATGCTGCACTTTTTTTTTATTTACTTGCTAACTTATTGTTTGAATATTCAAATGGTGTTGGAATGAAAAATTTTAGAAGTTTGGTTTTAATTAGATATATAAAAATAAATACCCTCTTTGATGTAAACTGAAATGAAATGGCCGTTATTGTGGGGAGAAATAATTCGACACTCCTATCAATTCAGTTTGAGGGATATGTTTAGTTCATGAAGCTCAGATTGAAATTTCCATTTTAAATTTGTATATAATAAGGTGGTTCAAGGAAAAATATAGTAACTTAAATAAGTAGAACCCAGAAACAAATCTGAACTGAAGACTTAGATATAGACCACTTGTTGTGAACCGCATAGGCGAATCCAATAATGAAGTCACATTTTTATTATCTGTTTCCTGGTTGCTTGTCCATTTCTCAAGATGCCTCCAATCAATAACACCAAAAATGTAGTGTTTGTATTTTATTTTTGGTGGAAGAGCCTTTAATGTTAAACGGTCGGTTTAGAATGAAATTCAATTTTAAATTTAATGCTAATAGGTTAAGATAAATTGAATTGGATTCAGCATCATTGCTGTACTAGATAGATCAAAATTATAAATTTTTGGTTGAACCTTTCCGTTCATTTACTATTATTCTTGCACCTTCAACTCCCTAAATGAATCGATTTGCTTGTTACGCTAAGATGCAACTGCCTCATTGAATCGTTAGTATCTTACAATACTTCTATTCTTGCGTATAACAAAACATAAAAAAAAAAAAAAAAAAAATATTAGGAATGCTCATTTATAATAGAACTTCATATATTCATTCATTGTATATGAACATCACTTATTCATTCCATTTGCTAACATCTCTTATTAAATCATACATGATGCATGTACTATTAGTTTCATGGGCTTGTCGTGGATGCCATTATTTAAGTTGAATGAGCTAAATGGCTCTAATTTTCAATGGAGCAATGAGAAAAATGTCGTGCTTCGTTTCAAGCGGGCAATGTGAAAGATGTTGATGTGCTATGTCAGGCATTGTTTGTGTTTTAGCGTCTTATTCGGATGAGAACTGCTTTCATCTTTTCTTCCAAACATTGCATGCACTTTGACATTGATTCTATTGATATGTTCCTCTAGTTAAGAGCAAGGTTTCACTTATGTTCATTTATTTTTGACAGCTATTTGATATACCTTTCCCAATCATACGATGATACATAGAATCAATTGCCACTTGTTGTTCTCATAAAATCTGAAACTCTTAAACTGTTGACAAGAAATTTGAAGTGTTAATCAAATCTGGAGATTTTGGATAGCCGGAATAATCTTAAATGGAGCAGATCATCCCTCGATCAAAATTGTGTATCCCAGATTCGACATAAGGAAATACAAAGAAAGCTGGCACCTATAAACCGATCTGCAGCCTGTCATAGGGCGGTTGACTGGTTTGGCAAGGCTACCCCAATTTCTTGAAACCTCCTGACCCTCGATGTTAGTCTCGTAATGTTTCATAAATCTTAACTAAATGGTGGTTTCGGTAGCAGTTAAATTTCTCTTAAATTCAATAGGGTAGTTATATGCAGATTATTGTAGAGAAGTACTGCCTTCTTCTTGCAGTGGCTGTAGACAGCACTTGCTGTTTTCTTCATGCAGCAGCTGTAGGCAGCACTTGTTGCCTTCTTCTTGCCGCAATTGCACGCAGTGTGACTAGTTGTCAAATCTTGTTAATGTTGAGATAACTAAATTTTGTTTCAATCAATATCTTTTCTTTTCAAAAATTATTTTGTTTCAACTACTTAATAGCTCCAACTCACCTAATATATATAAACTGCTCGCACTTGGGGGGATTGCTCTTCGAAAACAGTTATCAACACATTATTTTTTTTCTTCTTAAAGAATCTGAGTACAACAGATAAATGAGTTATCGGGGCTGTTGCGGGGTATTTGAAAGCTCTAATGTTTGGGCTGCAGTGTTAGACCTGCAGATTAATCCATTTCGATGATAGAAATCCTTTGACTTAAAATCTGCAAACCTGAATTTTGTTCTTACACGTGATTGAGAACCTTTGTACCTTGCAAATTCTGAAATTTACTTGCACCGATCTACTCTTAAAAGAAGTTTGAGAGATGAATCGCTTATTACTAAGTTTATCAACCTAACTTGATTTTCAAGCTCACTATATTCAAAAGTAATTAATTGGGAGTGTTATGTTCAAAATTCTGAATTTTATGTTGCGTAACAAGATTCTAGATGCAGTTGAATGTCTAAATGTGTTGATGCTAAATATTATGGATGGGAGTTGTAATAAACTAGTTCTTTTTTAGGAGACTGACAACATGGGGTGTGACCAATGTAAATAATATTATTAACTGAAATGAAGGATAAATCTACTGATGCTGTATTGAACCCACCCAAATAATAAGAGTGTTCAGTTTGATTTATAGACTACAGCTGTAAAGCAACGTTTGATCATATTATTGGAGGCTAAAATTCTAGTTAACATTTTGCTGCACTTGCTTTTCAATCATTTTATTAAGCAGCTATTATATTTCTTACGAATGAAGGTAGAATAGGTGAAGCTGAACTTAACTTGAGTGGATAATTTTTTTTTTTTTTATATTGATTGGGTTTATTTGATGTACTTGATGTATATTGGTATTAAGAAATGATGGAGGGTATCTGAATATTTTTTTTAATTAAGAAAAGTTTAGGGGGAAGCTCAGTTTAGCTATGGCTTATGCTTCCCGCACTATCGGGCGTACATGTGCTTGGTACATTTGCAGACTTTCTTTTCTCATATTATTAGCTTAAATACATTTTAAATTGGGATTATTAATAATTGCAGCAAGTTTGGAAGTTGGTTGAGTGTTGCTGCACATATTGAAATAAATTTTTCTTCACTTTAGACAATTTTTTTTTGTGATCTCATGGTTTCTCTATTTAATAATTGTTGGGAATGTATTTCAGTTTAACTTTGCTCAATGCGGATGCTTGTATCTACACTTAATCGATAGCCAAAAAGTCAAGATATTGATTTAGATATTTTGTGCTCTTACAATATAACCATTCTCGTCGACTCAATATAACGAAGACATCTAGGGTGTGTCGGAGATGGTAGACCGAAGCAACATTCTTTGCGACGTTATTATGAGTAAACTAATGTACCGAATTGACATTATCTTTAACTGAAGCTTATACTCTTAGTTATGAATGCAGTTGATTTATACTCATCTATGTTGGAAAACTAGCAGTCATTTCCTCATGACCAATCGCAAACTATTTGAATTGCACCCAATTTATTACAATGCTCTTTCTTTGTCATATGGTAACCGTTTGGTTTATTTTGTACCCATCCTTGTACATTAATCCTTAAGCACTTGGTTTTCTTCCTTAGGAAAGATCTGTATACTTTCATAATTTTTTTTTTCTAAATGTTTTAGCTCAATTGATCATATTTACTATCAGCATGTCTAATTGCGGGTCCTCTTCTGCCCATACAATATATTATATTTGAGAAGTTAATTCTACCTTTCATCTAGAGTAGCATATAGCCCTTATAACTATGGGTCATGGCTGTTGCTTATGGCTAATTAATCACTTTAAGCTTGTGATACACTCCGTGATTTTGATCTAGTGTTTGCTTTTTTACATATGAGGGCTGTGTAGAGGTTTACTTGCTTAAAATGATTGAATTATATCTTTTAAATTGGGAAGTTAATGGATTGGTAACATCAATGCCTCATGCATAAGGTGTAATGGAAGAAAAATACATTGATCAAATGGTAATATAAAATCAGATGCTATAATTTATTTAAGGTGAATCAAATGTTAAATTCCTTATTAAGTAAATTCATGTGTTGTTATCAATATGAATAAAAGCTAAATTATGTTTTTCTTTGCAGGATGAAATAAAGTGCTAAATTCTATTTTTTTTGCAGGATGAGTTGTGAAATTAATACAGGAATGTTAAACTAAATGTTATGTGCAAAAAGTCACCTAATGCTGCTATTATAAATGCTAATTTTATTTATGCATTTCCTTTTTATTAGATGTTTTATATAGGATGAATAAATTGCTTAGTTTAGTTTTATATATTTGAAATTATTGTAGAACTGGAAATGAGCAATCCTATAAAAAGGATTGAACTCTATTGTAGAACTGGAAATGAGCAATCCTATAAAAAGGATTGAATTCTATTTTAGAACTCGAGATAGTCAATAAAATTGACTTATGTTGATTGTGAAAATTGTTTATTTGAACAAAAACAAAGGAAATTTTGCCGAAATTTCTAAGGATTTTAAGACTTAGAAAATTTTCAGGAAATTTTTGTATTCATTTCGAAATATTCATTTCAATGATCTAATTGAGTTGAGTTGAATGCCCATTAGAGGAAAATCCTTGTATATAGATGTTAGGAGTCTTCTTTTGCTAGCCACCAGTATTGATTTTGACTCTTGCTCGTTCCATTTAGCTAGTGATGTCGAGGACGACATCGTTCTTAAGTGGGGGAGTCTATAACAACCCGGTGTTGTTACTAGCGTGTTTAACTCCAAATTCAGAAGGATTAAGTCGAAATTAGAATTTTCAATTTTAGTCAAATAAAAATTAAATAAAAATATTCTCAAATAAAGCATATTGAGAGGATCGTATTGCCAAAATTTGACCTCAATCGGGGTCCCGAATCGTCTTAAATAAATTTGGGAAGTTTAAACTTTCGGAGTTGATAAAAAATAAAATAAAAGTTGGACTTCAAAAATTTTTGTATATTTGAGTTAAACATTATAAGAGGACTCTATGTTTTAAGTTTCGTAATTTTTTGGACTCCGGATTAATTGTAGTAATTTTTTGAAGTTTTTCACTTAAAAAATTAATATAAAATAAAATACTCGTCCAAATTCAATAATTTTTAGACGCTTGCATTTGTCATGTCGAGACAGTTGTTTCGATACCAAATTTGCAATTTTTAAAGTTCATTTGATTATTCAATCAACCCTTCTAAGTTTCAGCAACTCTTAGCCACCCGATCTTGATCGATTGGCTCTCATCAAAATCGTTTGAATTTTTATTTATATCACTCTCTTCTAACCTAAAATTTTTCTAAGCCACTAACCTAAATCCTCTCAGCTGACATCCACTTCTTCCTTCCCTAGCCGAGCGAGACCCCCCCTTCCCTCTCCACGCAAGGCGCACCTCCCCTCTCCATGGCCTAGAGGTTCCAAGCTCCTCGACTCCTCCTCTCAGAGCAAACAAGGAACGCCAAGCCATCCTTCTTCATCCAGCCAAGCCCCTTCTCCTTCGCTGAATCGTGAGGGTGAACCGAGGCTTCCCTCCCTCTCTCGTGCGGGTGCAAGGAGTCAACGGCTGCTGTCCCTCTCTACCCTTGGAAGGTGGCCGAGAGGCTGCTCCTCTCCTTCCCTCTCGGCTTGGCCGAGAGCAGCTGCCGACGTCCACCTCCATCCTATGGCCAGCTTTCGACTTGTCGACCCCAACTAGCCTTCCTTACAGTCAAATCATCATCACCATTTAGGTATTCTAATGCTTCGATAGAGATGTAAATACATGCTTTAGTGTCAATTATAGCAAGATTGAAGGTTTTGTTTAGTATTTTGTGCTTTATTATGTGGTAGTAAAGTTGGGTGCTGGATTATATTAAACCCAATCCTCAATCTTTATAAATCAAACACTAAGTTATCATCCTATAAGGATGTTAGTGTTACCTTAGTTTTTCTCATATTCGCAATATTTTCTACATTTGATAAACTCATTGGAATTATTCTTATTGTATATTACAAACATAATAGTAATGTCATAGCAATAGCTGTTATTTTATGTTTCCGCTTTACACTGCCCTTAACCACGTTTTAAACCTGTCAGATTAAATAGCTGTTTTATATTTTAACACTTATCAAACTAATATATAAATAAATAAATAAATATATATATATATATATATATATATAAACTGGTAGAACTTGTAAATCAATGATCTAAAAATTTATACTCATAGTAAAAGAAATTAAGATTGTACTAATAATACTTACGCATTTTGTTATCAGCATGAATGTAAATGAGTTAAGCAAGTTTGAGTTGGGTTGGATTAATCAATCAAGCTTGAGTTTGAAATAATAAAATGATACTTATAATATTTACGCACGGTATAAACTCATAAGTACTTCTTAAAACCCTACTTATGCATGAAGTATTCGCGTTCTAAGCTGCTCGATATTATTTAATATAACATGTGAGTGCTAAAGATATATATTAAATTCACTTCTAAATTGATGATTAGTACTAATAAATATAATGCTTCTATAGATTTGTCTTTGGAATTGTCTTTTACTATTCTAAGTAACATTAATCTAGGACATGATTAAATATTTATAAATGTTAAAGAGATCTATTGATGTTAGTTACAATATGTCAGCGATATTGTAGGAACTACGCAATAAGTTTTATAATTAAAAGCAAAAGGGGTAGCCTCATTAATAAGAGTACTCTGAGTTTAAGAGGAGTAAAAAGAATGAGTAATGACATTTAAGCTTTAAAGAACTAATTTACAAAAAATAAATTACAGGGGTTGTGTGTTTGGCATCTCATTTCCAATCAACCATCGAGCTTCAAGTTCGAATCACCTTAAAGGTACGTAAGTACTTAGAACTTGTATTGAGTTCTATATATTAAAATATTTGTTTAGTTCTATGTTAAGTGCGTACATCACTTGCATAGTTCTTGTTACTATTTTTGTGGTTTTACTTTTCTTAAGTTTATGTTAACTTTCAATTTCTTTGCAAGTTGTGTTTAAGGATTTAGGTGTATTGATTATGTCTTGAATGCTAAATTTCAATAAACTCTCTTGTATCCTTAATTTAACTTAAGAGATCTTAAGGGATTGATTAAGTGATTTACACTTAATTTGGATCATAGATCGCCATCAATAATTCACCAATAATTCATTTGATTTGTCATTGATTTGTAATGCAACTATTGGCCTTAAATTGATAAGGTTAGGGGTTAACACCTAATCTGTTAGACTTAGATCCAAACTCTTAATCACTTAAATAATCGACTTGATTATAAGATAAGGAACTTAACATTTTCCAACAATGCATTCAATTTGGTATTGATCTTAAACATTTGACTTAGACATGTTAAGGTTAATAATAAATCTAATTGATTGCTCCATCTGAATCAAACCTTAAGTTCCCTGATTTTCTCTTAAGAAAGAAGACTAGCATAAGAAGGCAATTAAAATTGTATTGATTAAATAAGTGATCTAATCCTTAACAATATGTTTGATTTAGATCCCATGATCTTAGATTGAGTGTGATCAGATGACTTAATCATCTGATATAATCATCCTAAACCTTATTATGAAACAGAACCTAAGAGGTAAATATCAAAATTTAGAAGAGTGAACCTTAAGTATCTCTTCATAAGATCGTCATGAATTATTTAAAGGACCTAAATCCATATATCGTGAGGTAGGAAGCCTTGTATAACTCCTTGAGGTAGAAGTATAGAAGATCCCATCACCTTAGAAATTGATCTAATCTCCTTGTGGTATTAATCCATTGAGGCACTAGAAAAGATACTTCTCCTTGTGGTAGAATCCATATTAAGTGATCCTTGATCACACTTGATTGGTGAAACCTTATGTAGGACTTACTTATTAGTTTAAGACTCTTAGTCTTGATAAATCCTTATTCTATTAAATAGACTTGATTGAACCTTGATTATTGGGTAGTGCAGTAAATAAAGTATACCCATATTACTGGTCCCCAGTAATATTCGGGATTAGTTGAGTCACTCTAAGTGAGATTTATCTTTGTTGTTATCTTGCGGGCTTAGGCAGATATAACCTCGCTTAGAGTAAATCAATCGATCCTAAGAGTGTATTAAATGGGTACCTATTCCTTAGTTTAATTGGAAGACAAGTTGCCATTGGGCAATGCCTCCTAGCGAAGATCGCTTCAATAGGTATGGTTCAAATAAACTAAGTAACGGGATTCACCTTCCTTAAGACGCTAAGTATGATTGTGAGTTTAGTGACTAAATGCTTAGTTTGAGATACAAAATCATCATCGGATGGTGCCTCTTAATGAAGATCGCTTTGTTTGGGTGGCGTAATCAAACTAAATGTTGTGAGTCATATCTTTGCAGCATATTTAATATGTGTATACAATCACCCCGCCTAGTGATGTTTAAGTAAATGGGCAACTTTAACTAAATATCAATCTAGAAATTTGGAGTCAGAATCATTTTAGCAGGATTCTGCACAGTGGAGACTTAGGATTCATTACTGTTTCTTACTATATTCTTCATAGATTTTGGGATTTTTCATTCATTCAATATGATGGCATAAGCATAAGAATAAACATGAGTTGAACTCATTCCTTCTGTTGTGACACATGGTTATCAGTGATACAGTATGAGATACGGAATGTTATATACACAGGCTGGGGAATTTCAGGGTGCATCTGCGTGACCATACTGACTTCCTAACTGTTGTGCCTACATTGGACCGTACTACTCATAAACTTTCAGTGATAGTTCTGTGATATACAGTTGTATAGTATATTTGTGAGCATTATTTCAGTGGCATATAGTGCAGCTTATAGCATCCTTCTGAGCATTTGACATTCTTTTCACATTGATGTATGAGCATCTGATATTTTCATTTACTTTCAGTATTTAGTTTTGATACAGTTTTACTTTGCTTAGTCCTTACAGTTTCAGTCATTTAGTATCTTTACAGTTTTTCTACACTTTTACTTTACTTTGCTTTCCTTTTGTACAGCTTTATACTTTCAGCTATTTATAATATTTCTGCAGTTGATTTCAATCTTACTCTTATGTTGAATAACATCTTCTTAAATGCAAGTATATGTTATGTTATAATTTTATTGTGCTTAGACTTTTTATAAGTCTAATATTATTTTCCTTTGTTGGCTTGGCCCTGTCATATATATACATATGGCAGCATCGGGTGTTAGCTCAGACCTTGTACTTGGGGTGTGCTGGTGATAGAAGGTCAGGTGAGATTGATACTCTACAAGGAAGGAGATCTTGCTCAGTTAGTAAGAATTCAAGTTGTTCTTATTAAATTAACTGTAATAAAGAAGTTTCTCTCTTGTTAGTCTGTGTTTTCTATATTGTATATGAATGAATGGATGTGGATACTGTTGAATGCCTTTTTCCTTAGTTTCTGTACTTCTTTACTTATGTTTCTGTCTAATACTGTGCTCACCTTCAGATTAATGCCATGGATAAGTTGTCTATTATTTGTGGTATTAGTGACAGCCACCACTTAATCTTAGTTGAGTTAGTGTTACTCGATGACGGTCGAGGGGAGGTAGTTACAGGTATGGTTGCAATTCTAATCAATTCAAACCTTTATGTGTAATTTTATCTAATTAAATTAAATTCAATTAAGGCTTAAATGACCTCAAAAAATTCCAAACTTGCACCCCTTGCTAATTTGGGGGTGATGAATTTAAAAATGCCATCAGATTTTGGATTGGAGATCAAAATATTTTGACTATTAATTAGGGAACCTAAATTGACCAAAATACCATTTTAATATAGAGAGGTCCGATTGATCCTAATTTTTTGGAATTAGCTTCTAATAATCCAGTGAATGCAATGGAAGTAAATTGAGAGCATGATTAAGCTTAGGCTAGCCATCCATGGCCAGCTCGAGAGTTTGGAAGTTTGGTTGGGTTGAGGTAGAGGGCAAACCTGGAATTGAGGACTCCAAACCATTGGAATCAGAGGTGGTAGTGGGAGTAGGAAGGATCCCTGTATTGCCATGCTAGCGATGATGTTGGGCTCGATAGGGATCCTCCGGGATGAAGATGAACATGCCCTGATGGATCAGGAGCCCTCTGATGCATCGGCCACTAGAAATAGACAGCTTAGATGCGGCTTGATTAACAAATCGTTGTGGATGGGTTATCAGTTGTAAAATTGTAGGCACGACCTTGTGACTGATAGACGATCATAGCGTGAAACATGGAGAATGTCGGATGGTGGGTGCCAAGATGCGTGTGTAAAAACTTATTGGACGCAGAGATTGAGTATGGCGCCCTACCCCTTAAGCTATAAGATTAAGCTAAGGGATGGTGTGTCACTTTAGCAAACCTCTCACTTAGCATTGGATTAGGTGTAAACCCTATTCCACTATTAAGGGAGAGATAAGCCAATGCATATATGCAATGTAATCTGTCACTAAGCAAATGCAGAATCCGAGTGTGGAAGCAAGGTATGGTAAACATACATCCAATTTATCACAATAAATAGGGGAAATGCGGCATATAGCTCAGAATAAATAGTACAATAAGGAAAATACAGTCAGATAGTACTTGTATTATTATAGCATTAATTAAATTTAAATGAAAAATAAAGCTTTCATCCTCACAAAATAAAAGGGAGCTAAGCTAAGGATCTTCAGCAGCAACACGCTCCTCATCCTGAATCTGATCTTCAAAAGGCTCGACTACCTCGAATAACTCAGAATCTACCATTGTTGGTTTTATAATGATAGGGCCCCAGCTAAAGAAAAAAAAATTTGGTTAGACATATTGTCTAAGTACATTTTAGCATGTTAATAATTCAGGAGTTTTATGATATCACCATTCTACTTAGACTATAAAAATAAGCAAAGTGTAAAGTGTGCAACAGCATACAAAGGAAAAGGATAAGTTATAAATACAATATTTATAACTAAACAAGATTTGAGGCAAAAAGGCATACCACAAGAAAACTAAGTAAGGATAGCATACATGTATAAAATAGTAAGTAAAAGTACTAAAAGAAAACTCTAATCCTAAACACGCTGACGATCATATGACATATGTTGATTTAAAAGTAATTAATTCAACATTGATACATATAAGTAAGCAACAAAGGTCTAGCATTCTATAATATACAAGTAAATAAGTAAAGCAAGGTAGACTAAAGTCAAGTACGATGGTAAACAGGAAACATCGAATGGTAAATAGAAAATAGCGAACAATAAACAGTAAACGGGTATGTAATGACTGCCATATTAGATACTGATGAGGATGTCAGTTACTTAAGTTGGGGAGATTGTAAAGACTTACTTAAGTAGTAATAAGTGAAACTCTTAAATATCGAGGCGCCTTTTTAGATAATAGTGGAGTTCTTGATAAGAACTCCAAAATTAAGCGTGCTCAGGTGGGAGCACTCCCAAGATGGGTGACCTACTGGGAAGTTATCTTCTGAGGGAAAAATTGTAAGGCATTTCAAGCCAAAGCGAACAATACCTTGGTGTTTAAGAGTTTGAGCTGTTACAAGCTACTCAGAGGAAATGAAGCTACTTCACTGGAAGCCTGGGCTTGATTCCTGCTTGAATTCCTTTATGATTGCATCACTATGGCTAGCCGAGGTCAATGCGATCGTCTTTGAAGTTAGAGCTAGCTCGCATCGATCTGGTTTTGGCGTCACCCAAGTAGTCTAGCCTCTCCAGTGCCATGCCAAATTGGGGCTCCTCTTCGCTTGGACACACTGAATGTGTAAGGATGAAGAGGTAGTAGTGTCATACTCTCTGTGGGGAGAATTAGCTCCCCACAGTAATCCATAAAAGTAGGGCTTGATTAAGTAGGGTTCCGGTGTCTCAGGCTCCTTCAAAGAGGTCCTTTTGGCCTAATTGACGCATATAATGTCAGCGAACATGTAGCGATCGAGATCGAGGCACAACTGAGCTGGAGACAGAGAATTTGTCATTGGAAGCAAACCCTAGGGCTCTTGCGTTCGGATGAAGGTCGAGGATGATGGCGCACAGGAATGGGCTAGGCCACCCCCGTCCTGTGTGTTTGGTTCCCGGGTTCAAAAAATCATCTGATTTTCTGAATTAATTTCCTTAAGAAAATTAATTCAGAATTCATAAATCATTAAAAATTACAATTAAATTATTTAAGTATCTTTGCCTACACTAATTCAAATGGTATGTTCCTATATACCATTTTGATTAGCAAAACTTAAGGAATCCTAATTTGAAATAATATTTTAGTTTTAGTAATTAAATTTGCTAATTTAACTTTAATTACCCTAAGTTATAATTAATGAATATTAAAATCATTTCTTAGACAAATTGTATGATTAAGGTCTCTAAATGTTCACATGACAGAGGACTTAATTATGCAACCAAAATAATTTTCTGAGATTTAATTTTACCAATCACCTCTTAATCAACCTAAGCCTTGATTAGTGCAAATTTATCTTATTTTAAGTTTTAATTTTAGCAAACTTAGTGTCCTTTAGCTTCTTATGCTATTTAGAACCTAGTTGTAAGCTTAGATCTTATTTCCATGCCCTAATTTCCTTAATCACTTTTCTTAGCCTTAATAAGTGATTAGTGCCAACTAGGCTTACCTTAAGTCAAAATCTAGTGTTTAAGGTGTTTTTCCTTATCTTAGATAGTATAGAGCCTATTAGAATGGATTAGGACCAATTTGGAGCACTAAATATCCAAACCCTAATTTTGGACCCTTGAGGGGGTATTTTGGTCATTATGGCCAAAGGTTGGTTTAAGAGTTCTTAAACCCTTGAACCTTATTCCAGTGCTTTAAATCAGTAAGGTAAACTATTAAGATCATTTTAGAACTTGTAGACTTGGATAATGGAATCTTAAATATCAAACCCAAGAATTCTTAAAATTTATTTAAGAAATTATTAAGATTCTTAAGATGATTTTAGATCTTCAATATTACTTCTTTAAATGGAATCCAATACTTTAATTTGCTAATATCCATAAATATTCCTAATGTCTATCTTGAATCTATGTCTTAAGTCCTTAAGCCCAACCTTAGTTAAGATCTTAAGAGCTTAAACTTAATTCCTCAAACCTTAGATTTTGGTAGCTTACTTCTATTATGTAATTAAGATTCTCAATAGTTATGGCCTTCTTAAGACTTACAATATCCATATAATTATGAATCAATTTATGTTTTCAAGATCCTTTTGGAATCTCATAAGTGCTTAATTCATTAAATTCTATTCTTAGTGGCTTAAGTGATTCAACTCTATTAAATAATAAAGTTATTCAATAGACTGAATCTAGCTGTTAGATTTATAATGTTAACTTGATTATTTTATTTTATGACTTAAGACTTCAGCCTTTCTAAATTATGATATTATCATCCTCTTTAGTCTTTAAATTCTTACAATTCTCAATCCTTCGAGTGAGATTTTTGTGTGAAACCCTAGATCCTTAGATGTTAGTACCTTAAATTTGTAGCTTAAACCCCAATTTAGAGTCTAACATTAAATTTTTGAATCTTGATTTTCTTGATCAAGATTGGTTATGGCTTATTAAAATACAATAATTAAGTTGCTGATTTATTATTTAACCTTTGTAGATGACCTTTTTTAGATTTTGAATTAGAACTTGTTAAGTTCTAATGTTTAACCTTTATGGCTGTAAATTTAAGATATTACTTGATAGTTGAATATTGGAGATCCTAAGCTTGTATTCTCTCATAATAGATAGGATGATTATTTTAGATAACAATACATATCATATATGTTTTAGTAGAGCCTTGATTTCTTTGACTTTGTTGCTTTGCACATCTTATATTTAAGCTATATACCCTGGACATATCAGTTGAACGTAGGATATTTGATGAGTATTTTATGATAGTTTTGGAATGCATATATATTATTAAAAATAATTAGCACATTCAGTACTTTCAGTTAATAGTTCAGCAAAGTGTGTCCTAATTAGTCTGCCTCAGCAGTTCAGTTCTTTTGCATTAGAATTGACTGGATCTAGCTCTGTGGTTGGCTAGATGATACAGGTATGATTCTATAGTTTAGCTAGATCTAGCTCTGTGGCTGGATAGATGATATATATGAGACTTTTTATTTAGTGGCTTCGATAAGCTAAGTTTTATTATGGCAGTACAACATTAGACACATCTCTAAATTTCAGTAATTATTTAGTTTCAGTGCAGTTTTAGTAGCTATGTTGTCAGCTTTTCTATTGTAGTATATCTTTCTTATTACTTTCTATTCAGCACTCCTTGCTACTATTTTAGTAGTCTTTACTATTGTTTATAAAATTCTAGTTTTGATTCATACTATGCTCAGTTCTATTTTAGTTTTGTTAAGATTTAATTTCTATTAAATTAGCATAATCCAGATGATCATGCACATGCTTAGAAATTTCCTTCAGTTATTTTCAATCATATATATATATATATATATATATATATATATATTTATTGCCTAACCTTGTTGCATCTTCTGATTGGGGTATATTTCTTTACATACTTCATTTTGTAAGTTATAAATTATTTATTTATAGCTATCTTATTTTTCTTTATTGCTTGTTCCACCCTATAGTTGCTTAAATATTCAATTAATGTAATATCTTAAACTATGTTTACTTTATTAAATCATCCAAAAATATAGTTAGACAATTGTCTAATGCAAATTTTTCTTTTCTTGGCTAAGGCCCTAGCATTGTGATACCTGCAATGTTAGATTCAGTGATGTTCGTGGAGATAGCTTCAGGAGAGGAGCTTAGCCAGGAGGAGGACCTTCATGTTGTTGTTAAGGGTTAGCTAGTTTTGTCTTTTGCTTGTGAAAATGAGTGTGCCTTTCCTTTAAATTTTAATTCATAATTGTAATAATTAATGTTCTAGATATCTCTTACTTTTCTGCACTTTTATATTAAGTTGAGCTATTATTCTTTTCCTTCTGCACTATGGGATTGGATGTTATACATATTTTGTTTATGCACTCTATTCTTTTCATATATGATGATGAAAGAATTAAAACTTCAGATGGCATAGTATATGCTTTTCGGCAGATATGGCTATAAGCCTAATTCGATTTTAATTGGAGATCTGTCGCTTGGTGACTGCTCTATTGTAATCTTATTAATATTAGTATTAACATGACCGTGATAAGGACGGGGCTTTACACCGATTGTCTACACCCATTCTTTACCTCCCTAAGCGTGCAATGTACTTCCCTCTTCCCTGAGACAAATGAGCTTAGTAATTCACAAAAGCACTCTATATATGTTGAATGGTAGCTATGTCATGTCTGATCGGTGGTTAGTATTCGAGTTGTGAGGTTTCAAAGCCGAAGTTCAATGGTGACTGTGTTTTGAGAGGATCGCTGAAATCAAATTTGTCAATCCAAATCTTGCTGACAATTGACGCACAATCGAGTATCTAATTGCAAGTAAACTTAATGCATATCTTCTGCAATCTATTGAAGACCTCGTAGGAGCCTAGGCTAGCCCGATTGGTGATCAAAGTAGCTCTTCTACAATAGTGCTCCACAGTACCCCAATCTCTCGATCAATCACAATTTGTCGACATTTTGTTCTTGTATCAATGTTGTGATAGTGATGAATGCATTCAGTGATAGTGTTAGACAACTTAGGCATTAAGATTTTCTTAGAAACAATTAGCTCAAACAAAATTCATTTTATCGAAATGAATTGCTCATGCCAAAGAAGGAAGTTTTAACTCTTGTATAATGGACATTTGAATCGAGCGTTCCATTGTTCATGAGTCAATTGCTCACTGAATTATTGCATCAGATTGAAGTTTAGGCATCAAATTAGCTGAATTGACCATCACTGCAACTCATCATTCTCAATACTCTACAGTATTGAGGTGAGAGTAAGGCCCGAAGGTTCTGGGCATCCAATCTCCATGTTGTTAAGGTAGTTTTATCCGTCTAAGAGCACTAAAGGTGTAGTTTTAAGGAAATCAAGCCAACTCCTTCTCCATGAGGAGTTATGACTACCCATAGTAAAACCCTAATTAGGTCATAGTACAAGTAGGGATCTATTGATCCGATGGTTCTCCCATAGGGCTTTGTTGTTCCTTTGATGTGTTTGGAGGCAGGGAATGATTTGAGATCAAAATTAGGTCATCGGGTTGTTTCTATAAGTGGAATTGATCAAAAAGCCATAACTATAATTTTGACATGCGGGGCAAAGGCTTCATGGAGGATGCATAGAGTTGGGCTAGGTCGGCCTAGACTCGTGCCTTCAGTTGTCGGGTTATTTAATAAGTTGATTTTCTGGATTTGAAATCTATTAATAAATCAGAAGCCTATGATTTAATTATCCAAAAAATTTCAAATGAATTATCTAAATAACTTTATCATTTCTAATCTAAAAATATGATCCAATATACTATTTTAATCAAAAAATATAAGGAATAATAAATTGCAATAAAAATTTAGTTTTTATGTTTAGATTTTATAATTAAGCCTTAATTATCCTAAATCTTAATTAGTGAATATTAAACCTATTCCTTAGCCAAATTTCATGATTAGGGTCTCCAAATCCTTATTATAGAAAGGAGAACTTAATTATATAATTAATAATATTTTCTGAGGTTTAATTTCACTAATCACTTCTTAATTACCTTAAAGATTGATTAGCGAATAATTAGCTTAATTGGAATCTGATTTCTATGATCTTGATATACATGAACTCCTTAAGTCATATAGAACCTTCTGATGACTTTAGATATCACTTTCATGGCCTAAGTTTGCTAATTGCCCTTAATGACATAAGAAATAGATTAGTGCTCATTAGGCGTATCTTAAGTCTAAACTTGATGTTTAAGATATATATGATCTCATTAGATAGTAAGGAACCTATTATGATTGATTATAATCAATTTAGAACCCTGGATCTTGAAATCTCAATTTTGACACTTAAAGAGGGGCATTTTGGCCATTTTTCCCAAATGTTGATTTAAGTGCTCCTAATCCTTAGAAACCTATCCAAATGCTTAAAAATCAATAAGTTAAATGGTTATAATCATTTTATAAGCCTTTAGAACTGAAGAATGGGTTCTAAGAACTAAACCCTAATTACTCCTAAGAATCAATTTAGTACCTTAATAAGGATCTAACATAGATTTATGATGCACATTATTGTCTTAGTAGATATAAAGCTGTGCTTAATCAATCAATAATAAATAACTTATTCAGTTATTAATATTTAAATAAGTCCTTATGTTTATTCCAATTAGCATACAAAGTGTTTAAATCATGATATTTCAATCTTAGATTTTAATAGTTACATCTTTAGAGTGATTGAATCACTCTGAATCTTCTTAAAGCTTGTAATCCTTATCTCATTAAAAATCAAATTTTATTCTTAAAACCTTTAAAAATTCTTAAGTGCTAAAATTCCTTAAATTCTCTTTTATAGCTTTTAATGAAATCAACTATGTTGAGTCATTAAATCACTCAATAGATTGAACCTAGTTTCTGGATTTTGAAGTTAAGTCTAATTATTTTATCTTATGACGATCTCACTTTTGGTTGTCAGCCTTTCTAACGATTAGAATACTTTCATATTTCGTTCTTATATTCTCTACCTTTAGGGTGAGAATTATGAGAAACTCTAGATACTTAGATATTAGCACCTTAGGTTTGGAGCTTAAACCTCAATTTTGGAATTTAACTCTAAATTACTAAATCTTGATTATCTTGATCAAGATTGGCTATGGGTTATTAAAATACATCAATTAAGTCATTGATTAATTATTTAACGTCTGTAGATGACACTTCTGATTGTGAATTAGAACTTGTTAATTTCTAATATTTTACCATTAATGCAGTAAATCTGAAATTTCCTTGATAGTAGAAAATTGGAAAACCTGAACTTGTATTCTCTTAGAATAGATAAAATGATTAAAATATATAGCAATAAATAACACATATGTTTTAGTAGAGTCTTGTTATTTTAACTTTGTTGCTTTCCACACCTTATATTTGAGCATTAAACCTTGGACATATTTAGTTGAATATGAAATATTCAATGAGTATTCTGTATTAGTTTTGAAATTCATAAACATTATCAATCATGATCAGTACTTTTAGTACCTTTCAGCTATCAGTTCATTAGAGTGTGTCCTAGTTATTCTACCTCTGTAGTTCTATTCTCTTGCAATAGAGTCAGCTTGGATGCATCCATGTGAAGGTTTGGATGATACATGTCTGATTCTATAATTCAGCTTGGATCTAGCCATGAGAGGTCTAGATAATACATGTGAAACTTTCTGTTTAGTGGCTATATTGGCCAATATTCTATTATGGTAGTACTAATCTTGGCACACATCTAATTTTAGTATTTACTTCAGTTTCAATATAGTTTCAGTAGCTTCATTAGCCTATTTTTAGGCTTTTTTATTTGTTATTTTTAGTTATGCACACTTTACTATTATTTCAATATAGTTTGCTTGAAGGATGCTAAATTGATTTTATACTCAGTTTCAATTTTGCATCTATTTAGGTTTATATTCTATTAAAATTAGATGCTTCAAATGATCATATGCATGTTTGGCATTTTCTTTCAGTTATTTTCAGTCTTTTATACATATATTTTCTAATCTTATTGCAACTTTTAGTTGAGATATGTTTTCTTGCATACTTCATTTTATTAAGCTATAAATGCTTTATTTATAGCTATCTAGTTTTTCATTATTGTTTGTTGCACCTTTGTAGTTTCTTAAATGTTCATTAAATGCGATATCTTAAAAATGTTAATTTCAGGTAATCAGCCCAAAATGTACTTAGATAATTGTCTAACGCAACATTTTCTTTTTCTTGGTTGGGACCCTAGCATTGTGAAACCAACAATGTCAGATTCAAAGTTGCTTATGGAGATAGCTTCAGGAGAGGTACTTAGCTAGGAGGATGATTTTACTGCTATTGTTGAGTCTTAGTTACCTTTATTTTTCTATTGTGAGGACAAGTGTTCCTTTCTTTTAAGCCTTAGTTTTGTATTATAATAGATCAGATTCTGGATGCTTTTACTTTTCTGCACTTTCATATTGAGTTGAGCTACTATTATTTCTACACTATGGAGATGGATGTTATATATATTTTTCTTCCACACCCTATTCCTTTTATAAGCATATTTGATGAATGACTTATAGATACATGTGGCATATTATGTAATTATCGGCAGATTGGGATAACAACCTAATTCGACTATAATTGGAAATCTGTCACATAGTGACCACTCTACTGTAATCATGTTATTATTACTGTTAACATGACCACAGGAGGGATGGTGCTCCACATAAGGCATACACATAGGCAGGACCAGCAGGACATTTGTTAACCTGCTTTCTAGAGTTGGTTTTGCATTCTTGGAGGAGCACCTTGCTCCTTTGTTGGCTCAGAAGCTTCTACTATAGGAGGTGCCATTATTGCCATCCTTAGCTCTCTCTTATTCAAGGGCACAACACAGAAGACTTAGTTCTGTTGAGAATGATTGATACAAACACCTTCCACCATTTCTTGTTCAGTGCAATGATATAACAGATGACCCTGATGACCAAAAGTGAGATAACGATGGCCAGAGTGATAACACTTATCATATGAATGGGTTATATTGCAACCTTAAATTTGATTCGAATGATGAGGCAATTTCAATTTGATAAACTTTGGCATGATGAGGCTAGTGCTTCTTGAATTCCTCATGGCTATTTGGCATCTCATGCATCTTCTTCTTCAAATCCATTTTCGATTGGTGGTGCTCCACCACTCTTATGGTCTCAACTAACTGGGAAAAGGTAGTAAGATGCAAATGGACTATGTGATTCTTGATGAAGTCTTGCAAACATGCCAAAATAGATGGAACCTTGCACCTTCATATCTAATTAAATCAGGAGCAAAACATGTAAATCTCCTAAACTCCATCTCGTATTCAGAGACAGGGCGATTACCTTGCTTCATTCTTAACAATGTGTCTTCAATAATATTCTGTGCTGTCGGAGGGATAAACTCTTCTATGAATACATCCACAAATGTGTCCCAAAGAATGTCTTCTATGTCAAAGTTAGTGAAGCAAGTATTCTTGATGTAGTCCCACATGTACTCAGCTTCCTCTTGAAAAATTTGAATGATGAGACAAATTACCTTAGAGTTAGGACACTTGATACTTATGGGATTATTCTCCACCATTTTGAGCCAACTAGATGTGTCCATGGGAGATAGGTTTCCACTAAAGATAAAAGGTCTTAGCCTCAAAAAACTATGAAGCAATCCATCGGCAAACAGATGAGAATGTGAGGAACATAAGGAGCAGGAACTGCTGATGCAGCATTATTGGTAGTGTTAGAAGGATAAATTGCAATTAACTTTTGGATTACCAAAGCATGTAGAGTTTGATTCTCAAGTATATTAGCTACCATACTTCTTAAGAAGGTGACCTTATTGGAGGCACTGCAAGAAGCAACAGTGGTTTTAATGGGAGTTGCCATTGGAGGGGATCCTGGATTTATATTGTTCATTGAAATAGGATTTAGATTGAGATTAGAAACATGATAGAGTTTAAAATTCAAGATCAATTACATAAGTTTCTTTACTCTTTAAAACTTGAAAATTACATGGATAATAGAAATCCAAAAATGTAACTATATAATTTCTATGACATGATAAGGAAAAATACAATCACTAATAATAGGACTACTATCACAATCACTAAGTCATCCAATAAAAATTTGTTGTGAGCGTAAGACTAAAATCAACGTAGGTGATGGAACGATGCTCCCTTCTGCATTTCTTTTTAAGCTTCCAACTGATAGCAATCCACTAGTCCTCAGCTATGTCTTGTAGAAGAAAGATTACAAGTTGAATATGAATATGATTTGGGCACTCTATAAAGTCTAAAGCCGATTCCACTTGGTTCAACCATTCTCCAGCTAGAATTGGGAAGTGAAGTTCACTAAAGGTTGGACAGCGGACTAGCTTGTCGAGTATTAGAAATCCATTGGATGACACTCCTTCCATGACTTTACCACCGCTTTGACTGAGCTAGAAGTCAACTTCCCAAATGTCTTTGAATCTTATAGTCTAATAATCAAGTTCTGACATTCTAAGTTCCATTATTCTATGAATGATTACAATAATTCTTAAGTTACTTAGGTTTCTTATGGAGTGATTTAAGTATTTTCTATGGATATTTCCAATTCATGCTCTTATCCCGAGTTGTTGAAAATATGGCAGCTATGGATGTTACATTTAATGACTGGATTACTGAAGAATAATCTATTAGGTAGATAAGAATGCAAATTCTAATTTGATACCTTATGGTGTTCACTGATACCAACTATGGAGCCCCATCCCTATTGCAGGTATGTTAACACTGATACTAAAATGATTACGGTGGAGTGGTCATTGAGACAAATCCCCCTTTTGAACCCAGATTAGGTTTTTTCCATAACCGGCTAATAACTGAAGGATTTGTCACTTGTATCTATAATTTATTCATCAAACATGCATATAAAATAAATAGAGTGCAGAAGCAAAACTTAAAACATCTATATCCATAGTGTAGTAGTAACAAAATAGTAGCTCAACTCAGAAGAAAAATGCAGAAAAGTAAAAGCGTCTAGAATCTGAATTATTATAATATTAAATTAAAGTTTAAAAGAAATGAACACTCATCCTCATAAATAAAAAGTGAAAGCTAATTAAGCCTCAGTAGTAGCAGGAAGGCCCTCTCCTTGGCTGTGCTCCTCACTTGAAGCTACCTACGTAAACAACTCTGTCTAACATGCTGGTTTGTACATGCTAGGGCCTTAGCCAAGAAAAGAAAAAAAAAAGTGTTAGGCAATTATCTAAGTACATTTTAGGATGATTTAATGAAATATACATTCTTAAGACATCACAATTAATTGACTAATAAAGCAATTATAAAGGTGCATGAAGCAACAAAGAAATGAATAGTCTAACATACTTCAAACCAGAAGCTGTAACAAGGTTAGGTAATATATATGAATATAAGACTAAAAATAATTGTAAAAAAATCCTAATATACATATGATCATTTGAAAATATCCTGATTAAATAGAAAGTAAACTAAACATATATAACATATCAAAATCCAGTCCAATGCTAGCTCAATACTAGCATTCTATATATATTTATAAATATTAGTAAGAGATTGTACAGGAACTGAAATACAAGTAAAAACATGCAGAATAATAACAAGAATGCCATAATAAAAGTTTGGCTAATAAAGCCACAAAAATTGAACTAAAATTATACTGAATTAAAAGTAACACATTGATTAAACGTATGCTTAGATTAGTACTTCCATAATAAAAACTGACCAAACATTGCCACTTAATAGTAAGTCCCATATATATCATCTAGACCACTCATGGCTATATCTGAGTTGGACTATAGAATTAGACATGTATCATCTAATCCCTCTTATAGTTGGATCCAAATCAATTTTATTACAATGAACAGAACTGCAGAGGCAAACTGACTAGGACACACTCTATTGAACTAATAACTAAATTTACTGAACATATTTATTATAACTAACAAAGTTTACATGTTTCAAAACTGACACAGAATACTCATTGAATATCTATGTTCAACTAAATATGCCTAAGGTACCAGGCTCAAAGACAAGGAGTGCAGAGAAACAAAGTCAAAGTAAGCAAGGATCTACTAAAACACATGTGATATTTGTTGTTATTTAATTTAATTCATTCTATCTATTCTGAGAGAATACAAGCTCAGGATATCCAACATATCCTATTGTAGAGTAAAATCTCAGATTTATAGCCTTAAAGGTCAAACATTAAAACTTAATAAGTTATAATCAGAAAAATATAACCTACCAAAGTTAAATAATTAATCAATAACTTAATTAATGTATTTTAATAACCTATAACCAATCTTGATCAGGAAAATTAGGATTTAGGGATTTAGAGTTAAACTCCAAAATTGAGATTTAAGCTATAAACCCAAATTGCTAAAATCCTAAAGATTTAGGGTTTCTCTTAAATCTTACTATAAATATTGAGAATTATAAAGATTAAAGATTTATTAAGATGAGTGAATTCTAATCTTAAAAAGGGTGTAAGTCTAAAGTAATAAGACAAAATAATCAAACTTAACCTCTAAATCTAGTAACATATTCAATCTATTGAGTAATCTTATTACTTAATAGAGTTGAATTTACTAAAGGCTATAAAAGAGAATCTAAGAAATTTAGCACTTAAGAGTTTCTAAATATTTAAGAACCGAATCTAACTCTTAACAAGATAAAGATCACAAGCCTTATGAAGGCTCAAACTATTGAGCAATCCAATTGCTCAATATGAATAAAGTACTAAAATTTAGGATTGAATGGTTTTGACCAAGCTCTTAAAATCTTAACTAAGATTGGCTTAAGAATTTTTCTTAAGATGTTTACTTAGGATAAAATTTAAGAATAGTCTAATAATTATCTATATTGAGTATTACTAATCTTATAAGCATTTATTACATCTAATGAGACAACAATGTGGTTCCTAAATTTACATTAATAATTTTGATAAGTTAATCATATTTTAGAGGGAAATTAGGGTTTAGCCTTTAGACCTCATTTATCAAGTCTAAAGGATACTACAATGGTTAAAATCAGTTAACTTATTAATTTTAAGGATTTGGGCAAATTTCTATGGCTTAGGAGTGTTGGGGGTTATATCTCAGCACCACTGAACACACTCTCCATAGTGGAAGGGGTTTGATTGCGCAATCGATTGAGAATAGGAGTTGCATTGGCAGTTGCCAAGCAAATCCAAAACCACAAAACTACAAGTAGAAAATCACTCTGCTCATGCATGCAAGATAAACACAAACATGCAAATATCCAAACATAGAAAATTATGTGGAAAACCCAAGAACGGGAAAAACCATGGAGCCACAATACAAAAAATATCACTATGAGAATTTGAAGATTACAGAGTTACAAAGAGCTTATCCTTGACTGGAAATACACAAGCTCTTATTCTAATATGGAGAAGAGTAGAATTAGCCACCACTTATAGTGTCTTCTCCAACATGCAAGAGGTTTCTTGCACAGCAGCTTCCTTAGGGATTCACCTTGGGATCTCCTCCTTACAGCAGCAATCAACCTCCAATTTGAAATACCAACCTTGTAAACTGCTCCCAAGTTGTTCGCTTAAGTACCTAGCTCAAATTCAGCCATGAAAGGTCCAATATGCCCTCCAATTTATTTAGGGCGTAACCTGAACTAGAGCAGAACTCCGCCTTGCATTGTGGCATTTCATAGCGCTCGCGTCTTAGGATGGAACCTGCTGCAGCACAGGATAGGGCACACCTTTTGGGATGGAACTCAATGCGGTGTGTGTTAGCGCTCGCCTTTCGAATAGCCTGTGTCTTTGGATGGATCCATTACGGTGCGCTGCAGTGCTAATTTCCTCTACAGTGCACTGAACTGCTTGCATCTTTGTCTGTTGACCGTCAAGGTGCACAATAGCGCCTCCATCTCGAGTGAGGGGTCACTAGGGTGCACAGCGGTGCACCGCGCCACAGTGCGCTGCAGTGTCTGTGATGTTTCTGGGCTTCACACCTTATTTTGAATCGCCTCTAAACCTCCTGGAAGCTCACCTGAGAACCAATAACATCTTTATGATGGATTAAAAGGTCTTCACAACATAATAATCTCTTACTTGGAGACCTTTAGGAAATCAACCTTCTTTCATCTTTAATTTTTTATTGTCTTCCACTATCTGCTAAGAAAATGGTGTGGCTCATCCCCTCTCTCTCTTCACATACTGAGGCCAACTAAAGCTGCACATAGCTTCAATTTCTCCACTATTATTACTTTTGTAAGCATATCAGGTGGATTCTTTGAAGTGTAGATCTGCTTCAATCTGAGCTGTCCTTCTTCCAATAGTGTCCATATGAAATGGTAACATAATTGAAGTGCTTTGTTCTGGCATGAAATATTGCATTCTTTGTGTAATAACACTCTTTGATATATGTGCTAGTCACTCTTTCATATCGGAGGACTGTACTTCTTCCTTGAATTTTCAACATTTTAGCTTAGATAATACCTTGTGAGTGCAAATGTCATCTGGTGCTGAAATGTTAGCAAAAAGTTTCTATTTAATAGACATCCCAATTAACAATCAATTATTTCCTTCCAAACTCTTTATTATGCCAATTACCAACTTTGACATAGTATTAGGAATGGATTGGTTGAAGAAATTCAATGCAATAATAGATTATTATAGAAACAAAGTTTCTCTTTGGGTAGGAAGAAAACTAGATGTCTTCATAGGCAAGCTTAGCCTAATGGCATCATTAGTGAATGCACGTGAAGCCAAGTGCCCAATTAGTAAAGGTTGCCTTGCTGTGTTGGTAAATTTAATTGGTGAAGAGAAAGGAGAAAGTAATCCAAAGAATACTCCTATTATAAAAGAGCTCCTAGATATATTTCCAGATGAATTGCTTGGACTACTTCCAATAAGAGAGGTAGCGTTTTCTATAGAGCTAATTCTATGAACTCAACCCAAATCCAAAGCTCCATAGAGGATGGCACCAAAAGAACTTCAAGAGCTTCGTGAACAGTTGAAAGAAGTTTTAGAAAAAGGCTTTGTGCGCCCTTGCATGTCACCTTGGGGAGCTCCTGTCCTTTTTGTTAAGAAGAAGGATGGATCCATGCGATTGTGTATAGACTATCATGAGCTAAATAAAGTGACAGTGAAGAATAAGTATCCTCTTCCAAGTATTGATGACTTGTTCGATCAATTAGCTGGAGCAAAAGTCTTTTCTAAAATTGACTTGAGAACAAGATATTATCAGATACAAATTGAGGATAAATATATTCCTAAGACTGCATTTAAGACTTGTTATGGGCACTATGAGTTTATTGTCATGTCTTTTGGATTGATAAATGCCCCTTCTTTTTTCATGGACCTAATGCAGCGCATTCTGAAGACTTACCTCGATCAATTTGTAATAGTCTTCAATGATGATATCCTGATTTATTCTAAGTCAATTGCTGATCATATGGAACCCAGCTTATGAAGAAGCATTCAAGAAGTTGAAACAACTGTTAACTTCTGCACTAGTCTTAATGTTACCTCAAGATGGCAAAGATTTTCAAGTTTATACTGATGCCTCTAAAGTAGGACTGGGATGTGTCTTAACGCAAGATCGATATATTATAGCTTATGCTTCAAGGCAATTAAAAGCCAAATGAGAGAAACTATCCTGTGCATGATTTAGAACTTGTAGGTGTAGTATTCGCTCTTAAAATTTGGAGACATTACCTGTATGGAGTTAAGTGTGAAATGTTCACTGATCATCAGAGTTTAAAGTACATCTTCACTCAACAAAAACTTTACTGCCATCAGTGTAGGTGGTTAGAATGGATTTGTTAGTACGACTTAGAAATAATTTACCATCCAGGTAACTCTAATCTAGTAGCTGATGCCCTAAGTCATAACGTAGATTTGTCTTCATTCTGTTGCAATGATTCATTAGTCAAGGACATTGAAAAATTGAATTTAGAATAAAACAGATCAGTTGATTTGTGCAATTTGTTATGTACTGTTCAGTTTGAGTCATCTCTTCGATTAAGAATAATTGAAGCTCAAAAAGAAGATTCTTCTTATCCTCAATTAGTTTCTGGTATTAATAGTGGCAAGAGGTCTGAATTACATCTTGATACCGAAGGTGTGATTTTCTAAAAGTCTAAGTTATGGATTTCTAAAAGCTCATAATTATAAGTATTGTCTAAAGCTCATAACTCTGGCTATACTATACACCCTGGTAGTTGTAAGATGTATCAAGATCTCAAGCAATCATTTTGGTGGTCCAGCATGAAATGGGATATAGCCATTTTCATTTCTAAGTGCCATCCATGTTCATTAGTTAAGGCCGAGCATCAGAAGCCTGACATACTTCTTAAACCCTTAGACATACCTGAATGGAAGTTGTCCAATATCTCCATAGACTTCATTATTGGTTTGCCTAAGAGTAGATCTAGTTCTGACTCTATTTGGGTGATTGTCGATAGACTCACTAAATCAGCTCATTTCCTAGCTATTCATCAGACCGATCCTGTTGAAAAGTTATCTAAGCTTTATCTTAAAGAGATCATCCACCTTCATGGTACACCAAACTGTATAGTTTTTGACAGAGACAGTAAATTAACTTCCAAATTTTGGTCCACTGTTCAGCAAGTCTTGGGGATGAATTTAGCATTGAGTACTACTTTTTATCCACAAACAGATGGTCCGACTAAACATGTTAATCAGATCTTAGAAGATCTCTTGCATCTTTGTGTTATTGACTTAGGTGAATCCTGAGAAGATCACCTAGCATTAGTTCAGTTTGCCTACAACAATAGCTTTCAGTCCAGTATAGGTATGGTTTCTTATGAAGCTCTTTATGGGAGGCGGTGTACAACTCCTATTGCTTGGACTGAAGTAGGAGATTCACAACTTTGTGGTTCTAAACTAATTGAAGAAACCACTAATAAAGTTCAGCTGATTAAATGTAATATGATGACAGCTGAGGATAGGCAAAAGAACTATCATGATGCCCATCATCATCTGTTAGAATTCTAAGTGGGTGATAGAGCTTATCTTAAAGTTAGTCCGATGAAAGGTGTTCAAAGATTTGGTATTTCTAGAAATATGAGTCCAAGGTACTTTGGACATTTTGAAGTGATTGAGAGAATTGGAACATCAGCATACAGATTAGAGTTGCTAGAATACTTCTCAGCTATACATAACATGTTTCACATATCATCACTAAGGAAGTGCTTGTTAGATCCTAGCCAGCATGTTCAGATACCAGCAATGAAATTACGACCAAATCTAATGTTCGTTGTAAAGCCTATAACAATTTTGGGAAGTGATCTTAAACAATTAAGAAATCGTATTATTCCTATGATCAAAATCTAGTGGCAAAATCATTCTGATAAAGAAGCCACTTGGGAGAAAGAAGAGGATATGCGAAGGAAATTCCCAGAGTTCTTTCATTAAACAAGTAATCATAATCCTCCTATTTTTAATTAAATTTCAATTAGACTTCCTCCTTATAGTTTCATTATTAAATTTTCATTGTTGTGTGTCGTGGGCGACACTCTTTTTAAGGAGGGGAGTCGGTAACAACCCTAGTATTGTTACATGTCAATTAGTGATCTAATTGACTCCAAACCTTTTTCATTACTCTAATAATAGAGTTAGGAGTCTCCACCTCAAATTTCATACGATTTGGAGACCGTTTGACAATTTCTAACATTTTCTAGTTTCCTGATAATCATGAAAATACCTAATTTATTTAAACCTTAGAATCAAAAATAGAGTCCACCATTGGACTCACCATACCCAAATTAGGTAGGGGTGGTATTTTGAAAGTGTTGAGAAATGTTAAATTTTTTGTCAGTATTTTTAATAATATTTTAATGCCTAGAAGATTAGGTAAATTAAATATACCTCCGATCAAAAATTCAACTTCATTTTTGAGTTCCTCACCCCTCAATTAGGTAAGGGTGAAAATTTGGAAATTTTTTTAAAGTGCATTTGAGTAAAATAAATTTAATTAAAGAAGAAGGAAAAATATCTAATATTAAATTAATTCTTTATAAATAGCTATATAATAATTATACGGCTGATTTATTTAGACAGCATACTGTTTTACTTAGAGCCATTCATTTTAGGTATAGAACCAACAGGTGAGTGTTAACGAAGGAAAGGAGAGTCGCTAGATCAATAAAAGGAGGATCGAACGACCCGCAGGCTCTCCACTCCTTCTGTACGCCTCCTTCCCCTCTTTTTGCACGATCGCTGAGATGGAGGAATGGGCGCACGACATCGACACACCTGGCCTCCTATGAACCTTATCCCCCTCTCGGCTCCCCAGTTCAAAAGGTTAGAATATCATTTTTTTTTCCTTTTTGCGAAGAGGTGTAATCAAGAACCCTTGCAAACTGGAAGGAAGGAGAAACCCTTCAGCTGATAACTCGGAGGGAGCTTGAAAGGAGAAAGGAACCTAGACTCCATTGCTTGCATAAAAAGGTACTCTTATTCATCTATCATCAATACCACAATGCTTTGATTTCTTATACCTGATCATATTTTAATATTGATTGTAACCTTAGATTGAATATTCTTTATCTTCGAAATGGAAGGAGGAAATTCTATATATACCATTCGTTTTTCTTTAACAAGTAGTTTACTGAATATCAAAATCAAATTTTGATAAACATTATGAATCTTCAATTATATTAAATCTGCTTATTATTTTGATCGATTACGATCAATCTATCCATAACTAATGTTGTGTATCCCTTTTTCATTAGTCTAAGCCATTCTAAATTATCCTTAAGACAATTCTAGGGAATCACTTTTATGGATATAGAATCGATCGTGGAGAGGGCTTAACTGTTTTTTTGACGACCCTGATTGAGATCTACTCGTGAGAAATCAAATAGGTTTGATGAAGCTGAAATAGCTACCTGTGGAGATGCCCCAAATTCCTCTTCGCCTGGTTCCTGTCAAGGAAGACAACGGTCTAAGGACCGTTGTCATTAGACCAGTTGGGTCGCACTGACGAACCATGCCATATGGAATGTTAAGACGGATGGGATTAATTTGTTAATCGACTATGCATAAATCATCAGTTGATTATATAGAATGGTTAATTAAAGATAATTTGAATAATAACAACATTCAAAAAGAGGTATCAAATGTTTAAAGAGAAGTGATAAATTGATTATGATTTATCTATTCTTCTTTGACATGATCTCCAACTTCTATACTTTGCTTGTTCATCATTGCTACTTCAAACTGCCACTCGTCATACTTATTTAACAATTATAATTAAAACACATAAAACTCAAATCAAATCTATATGATCTAAGTAAAGTCATTTCTTGTATATTAAATGAAGTATTCCATCTTTTCTACATGTTGAAATAAATGTTGTAATACTTTATGACATTGGATTTATATTGCTGTACTCTATAATGCTAAGTTAATATTTCAACACTTTATAATACTGAATGGGTATGATACCATCAATTGTATAAGAGAATGAATGCTGCCATCAATTGTATAAGAGAATGAATGCCGCCATCAATTATGTGTAAGAACATATGATGCCATCAATTGTATAAGAGAATAAATGCTGCCATCAATTATGAGTAAGATCATATGATGCCATCAATTGTATAAGACAATAAATGCTGCCATCTATTATATGTAAGATCATAAGTTGTCATCAATATTAAGAGAGTTTAAATGCTTTTATTTCCTTGTAAGGTAAGAATAGTTGTTGTCATTTATTTAAGTATTAATCACATGCTATCATAAAATGAGATGTGAGAGAAAATGCTGTCAGTTATGTTGTTATTCATTATAATGTGAGATGTTAATTTCTTATTTTCAATTATGTTCGATATAGGATGCGTGAACCCTAGGATAGTAAATTATTTCATATGACTTCCTCACACATAGTTTTAAATTATATGTTTGAATCATATTTCATAAATACATTGATTAGAATTTTTAAATGTCCATACAAGTTAAATTTTCCTCCATTGTAGAACTACTTAAGGATGCATTGAATGAAATAGAATATAGTTTTTATTTACTTATCTTGTTCTATAAATTATTGGAATAAGCAATCCTAGGTAATGGATTAACTTAAAGTTAGTTTAATATTGTTGAATTTTTTTAAATTACCTTCCAAATAAATGGCAGATTTGTATGACAGGTGTTCTTTTGAGCCAAAAACAAAGGAGGTCATGTTGAAATTTACTAGAATTAGAATGAAATTCTTATATTATAAATGTTATGCTTTTCCAATAATTGCATGTAAAGTTAAATTAGAACCTTTCAATTTCCTTGTAACCTATCAAATTTAACATATCAATCTTCTAAGTTAAGATCACTTAAAAGACTTATGTTCTAACTAGTGTTTAAACAATTACTTAGATGACTAGTGTACAACTTAATAGTCTTTAACCTCCTACTTTAGTTCTCAATCAATTAGATTGAGAGTAATAACTTCCTTTTATGCTTTAGATAAGCTTTTAGATTTCTAATTCCTTGTAATCTTAAAATAAATCATTTCATGTAGGGTATAATATATCATTTTTTTTTTAATTTTGAATGTTCAACATTAATACATCTTAGATAACTTATGATTGAATTGATTTGATAATTACCAACTTGTAAGTTAATTAGAAGGAGCTAAAAGGATATTCCTTAGCTTATATTCTCATTAGTTTAAAAGATAATGAATCTTACCATTCCTTGCTAGTCTCCTCAAACTTTAATCATTAATCAATTGATTTGATTAGCTTAGGACTAGCATAGGATGAATTTTATTTATTGAAAAATACTATTTTTCAAATTCCTTCTTTTTCTCTTATTAATGACAATTGACTTAAAGATCAATATCTATAAGTCGATTGGGAGCTCAATTAGCTCCAACTCAATCGATAGACCCTAGTTGTTACCTTAGCTAAAACTTGATTAATTAAGCCAAACCAAGATTTGATTTTTATTCCATTGTACTCAATGGATCATTTAAACCTAACTTTAGAAGTTTGAAATCAATCGGAGCTAAAATAGAAATTTTAGTATTTTTGGCTATTTTTAAGCCATGGAAAATACCTAAATTAAATTGATCTCCAAATCAAAATCTGATTTCATTTTTAAATTCCTCACACCTTAATTAGCTAAGGGTAAATTTTTGGGAATTATTGGAGTGTATTTAAGCCTAAATTTAATTTAAAATTTATTAGGATTAATTAATTATTAATTAATTGATTTTGTATTATTTAAATTAAATTATTAATTAAAATTAATCGGCGAGACTTGCTGTCGGGACTACGGCCGATCCGCTGCGGGTCTCGACAGCGGCACACCAATCGGTGCCAATGGATGGGTTAGCGCGCATCTTAGCGTAAACCATCGAACGGCGGGATCTCCTCTGAGGTAGGATCTAATGCTAAGCATCGGATTCATCGTTCACATCTGACAGCTATGATCCCTCCTGCTTAAGTAATGCATCTGAGCCGTCCGTGGTCAACGGTCGACCCATCAGATGGCAGACATAATCCCGAGCACTGTGGATCATCTCCCTCGCCTCACCTTGTCTGCGTCTGGTCCCCCCCCAACAGCCAGGCATCCCCCAGCCCCCATGGCAGTACAGGAAAGCCACGAATTTTCCCCTTCTGCCCTCGGCGCGACCTCCTGTCGGTAGTGAACTCCCTAAATTGCCCATGACCGTTAGAACCCAGCCTCTCCTTCGACTCGAGCCTCCTGCCATCCCCGAGCCCTAGTCTCCACTCTTATAACTCCCTAGAGTCTATAAATACCCTCAGAACTTCACAGTGAGTCCCTTAGCTCACTGTGAATCCCCAATTGCCTAGCCAAAGGTCTGTTGGAGCTCCTATCATTTTTGTGAATTCCCAGCATTTTTTGGATTTTAGAACCACTGATAGAGGGTCCGTCTAGTGTTTAGACTCCTCGCAAATTTTCGTCTGCCTCTAGGGAAGCTCAGAAGCACTTCATTTCTCTTTGGCCACGCCTGCAACCACGACTTCAGGTACAGCTTTTTGCCATTGAATTCCGTTGATTCAATCCTCCATTCTATCTCTGAATTAAGCCTCTGGATGTCGTCTAGGTAGCCGTAGTCACTTAAGAAACCTAGTGTGATTGTCCATAGGGTCTAGGCTAGTATAATTCGATCCATCAATCATCTGGTTTGCACCTCGAGCTCACAGCCGAGCTCGAGTAAGGACTCGGCGATCCAGGGCACCCCAAGGCACGTGGCCAGAGGGTTTTGATCCGCCTCACCACTAGGATGGTGTAGGGATCGAGCTCTGGCCAAATGGTTGCCTCTATGAGGAGAATTTACTCCTCATAGTAAACCCTAATCATTTATGAAGCGGGAGTCTCGGTCGAGTAGCACCCCATTGATCCAGAAGGACCCAGATTGGGGTTCTTACCCTAATTGGTGAGTCTGAGTCTCCTGAAGGTGTAGCCATCGAAAGCTAGGCGTGGCATGGCCGGAGCATGGAGAATTACGGTGTGGAAGTTTCACTAGGGCAGATCCTGTCGAGAGGTGGAAGACAAAGTCACGGGCCGGGCTGACCCATGACCCGCACATTTTGCAATTGGGCCGGCAGATAATATTGGAATTTCAGGATTTAATTTCCTTAAGGAAATTAAGTTGGAAATTAAATCCTATGATTCTAATTTAAATTAAAATACAGAATAAATGAATTTAATAACTTGAGTTATACTGATCCAAATATAAAATAAAATCACAGATCTAATGATTGGATTTAAAATAATTTTCTAATCATTTTCTATTTTTAATTAAATCATAATAAATTTAATTAATAACCAAATTAATTAATTAAGGGCTTTGATTGCTCATTTAATCCTAAGGAACCTATGAGACCACTAAAAGTAATTTAGGAACCCTAATTTTGTTAATCATTCCTTAATCAGCCGGGATTAGTGAACTAAGTCATGATTAAGCCTCTGATTTTGGGTAAGTCAATTCCTAATGCTATCTTAAAGTATATTAGAACCTATGGGTAAGGTTGGATTGCCCTAGAATGCCATAAATTCATTAATCACCCTAATTCGCTTAAATAGGTGATTAGTGCTAATTAGCTTAATTAGGTTGTCAAAACTTAAGATAAGTGTGTTTCCCACTTCATTAACCAATATGAAAAACATTGAAATAGATTAGAAGTAATTTGGATAATTAAATCCTAAAATCCCATATTTAGCCTTAAGAAGGGTATTTTGGTCATTTTGACCAAACTGTGTTTAAGTGCCCCTTAAACCTTGAAAATTTTAGTAGATTATCCTTAGTTAGATTATTAGCATCTCTCTGAATTCTTAATTTAAAAATATTCATATTAAGTTAAGAAATCTTCATTTAGCCTTAATTAAAATACTTAGATCTTAAGTGATCATAAAAGAGTCACTTTGCCTTAATAATTAAATCTAATAATTTTAGATGTTAAATCTCAAATTAAGAAGTGCAATTAAGTTAGTTCATGAGCTTAAATTTTAAAAGAAACACATTTAGAAGTTTAAGTTGAAAACCTAATTTAAGTCTAAAGTGATCGAACCTTAGATCTTAGATCTTAGATCTTAAACTTTAGATCTTCTACTTGAATTAAACTATCTCCAATTGAAATTCCTTAAATGAATTATTGTCTGAATCCTTTGAAGCCTTCCATGTGGGTATAGGATTGATTCAAGCTATAGGATAATTAAATTATCCTAAAAGATTGGATATAGATCTTAGATTCTCAAGTTTTTAATTCATTATTTTATCTTATAATCAGTAGAGTAACCTTTCACTAAGTTCTTAACTCTTAGATTTTTCAGCTTATAAGATTCTTTATTTATAACTTGGGTATTAAGTATGGACCCTAGATCCTTATTAGGACATCACCTTAGATTTAGGATTTGAGCACCAAGGTGGAGTTTAAGTCCAAAATCCTTAAATCTTGATTTACTTAATCAAGATTTGGGTAAGAGAGAAAAATATTAATAATTAGGTCGTAATTCATTTGTTTAAACCTTATAATTGTCATATGATTTGAATTAGAACTTGCTAAGTTCTAATATTAACTTTAAGATCGTAAATCTGAGATTTTACTCGATAGCTGGATATTGGAGATCCTAAACTTATATCTTCTCAGAATAGTTAGATTGGACAAATTAGATAACAATAAATATCACATAAGTCTATATTGAGTCTTTTGCTTACTTAGACTTGATAGCTTGGCATACCTTGGATATTGAGCCTTATTTCTTGAGCATAATAGGAGAATTTAGTATATGGATGATACATCCTAAGTTAGTGTTTGTAAAGCATATCATTCATCTAGTTATTGTAGTACTTTCAGTTAGTAGAGTATATCTTAGCTTAGTCTGCCTCTTCAGTTCTTGTATTGTTATAGAATAGTCTCAAGCCTAGCGTATTGAATATTTAGGATGATTATAGACTTATTCTATGAGTTCAACTCAGGCCTAGCATATTAGATGTTTAGGATGGTTATAGTAGAACTCTTCAGAGGCCCTGTATGTCCTATTATTTGGTATGACAGTATTATGTCTTAGGCTTACTACTACTCTAGTCTAGTTTTCAGTTTTGCTTACGGTGCCACATGTTTCAGTGGTCTTTCTTACGATACTTGCTTGCTTTGCCACATGTCTCAGTGGCTTTACGGTACATCGATTATTTTGCTTTTTGCCACATGTCTCAGTGGTCTTTCCTTTTCATATCAATTTGCATGTTGTATGTATACTCTTATGGATTAGTTATATATATTGGCATGTTTAGAATGTTAGAATTTCTTATTATATACAGTACTTGTGTTCTTTTATACTCAGCATATTTTAATGTGATCATAATCATGTTAGGATCAGATTTATTACAGTAGTTGCAGTTACTTTTGCTTTTAGCTTCACCTTGCTTAATTTTGTATTTTGTATGTTATTTCACATACTTGTTGATTGCTATAAATGGATAGTTTATAGTTATCCCATTTCTTGTATAGCTTGTTGCACCCCATAATTGTTTGCATGTTAGATTAATCAAATGTGATATCTTTAATTAATCTGTTTATCTAAATAGCTTAAAATATACTTAAACAATTGTCTAACTGTAACCTTTTTATTTTGTTGGCTGGGGCCCTGGCATTTGTGATACCGATAAATGTCAGATTCAAACTTGTTCATGGGCAGTGCTGCAGGAGAGGAGCCAGTTTAGGAGGAGGATCATTATGCTGCAGTTTAGATAGATTTTGCATTTTTATTTCAGTGAGATTGAGAGACCTTTATATTTTCTTTTAAATTCAGTTTGTAATAATTAAATTCTGGATGTATTCTACTTTCTGCACTTGTTCTTACTACTACTGCTTCCATGTTTTTATATGCTATGTTATGCCTGTGGATGTTACATTTTATTCCCTGCTTCCGCTACTTTGATATGTATTGATGTATGTTTATAGTTGCATCAGGTGATAAGTCCTTGGCTTAAGGCAGGTTGGGTTTCACTCGACTTTACTTAAGTTGGGGATTTTCTATAGTTGGAGTACTGTACTCTTTACCATTAGTACGGGGGACCCCACAGTAGATCATTTAAAATATAATTAATAATAGGGACATCACATAGTTTATAATTATTATAATTATTGATTGCTTGCTTAGATTTGGCCTTTTTCCTTGAACATTCATCCAAGATCATTGTGCATAAATAAAAAGTTTCATAAAACTGTATGGGGAATGCCTTATGGCAAACTTGAACAAAAAAGATAGCGCTTATAATAGGACTTGACATTTTAGAGATAGTAAATGTGAATAATCGACCCCCTACTGTATCTAATTAGGCAGACGTGCTTAACTCCTCATCCCATCCAGTTGAGTACTCCTGCAGAATGAGATAGCTTCTAAATATAACTTCAACTAATAATATAAGAGTTCTTTTACAATCTTATTAATTGTAAGATCTCTTCATAACTATTTAATTATACTTACTTTTCATAGTCCTAGGCTATGTTTGTCTTAGATCAAGAGTCTAAGATACTTCTTTATTTTCTATGCCTTACACTATCTATATCCAATATTATGTTTTGCTCACTTATAGTTCCTTTAAAATACAGTGTATGTTGCTTAGTTCTATTTAATGCTTCATTGTATTTCATTTGCTTACTTAGCATAAATTTTATTGAACATGTATTACTTTCATTTCATTTACTTTAATGCACATAGTTATTTCTAGCCATTTAGGTTGCTTTCCCTTACCAATTTTGGATATAGGTTAGGACTTATATACAAGTGAGTATTTTTACTCAACTTATTTCATACTGTCTCCTTTATAGTTATGCTTGATTCTTTTTTCCATACTTGACAGCTTTTATAGCTCCACTGCTTAGTTTTAATTGTAAATTTTGTTTGTGATATCTTATTAACTTAAAAATGTAGCCAATCTTAAAATGTGCTTAGACTGTTTAGTCTAGCTGCACATTTTATTTTGTTGGCATTGCCCTATCATATTTAAATACCAAAATATGATAAATCAAGAGCTCTTTGATTCAAGTAATGCAAGTCCAAGCGCTTGAAGAGCTTATAAAGAGTTTTTGCTTCTGCTTAATTAAAAATATTTACTTGTATTTTATTACAAGTGAGAGAGTGACCTACTTACTTTCTTTTACTCTATTTTTTTTAAAGGCCTGTAATAATTAAATTATAAACTGTTTGGGTTTGCCTAAGTTACTTTTACCTACTCTTAAATATTTGTGTTGTGTTTACTATTTTGTAATTGCTTGGGATGAATGAGTGGATTATTCTAATTGCTTATATTGAAAATACTTGCAATGTTGTGTTTTCTTGTATATTGTTGACATGTATCTTCTATTGCATTCATTTGGATACCTTATTTTAACTTAACAACTACTCACAAAGTGACTTGCCACTTAGCATCTATACTTGATTAGTTTTCTTCTAATCGAGTGTTGGGTGCTAAGGTAACATCCCAATATTTGGATTAATCTCCTATCCAATTTTTGGGGTTGTTACACTTTGTTAGGTGAATAGCACTCATACTATCACTATAGAGCTTCACATCTACCCGCTCCTTGCTCAATTCTGCCATACAACTTTTCAACTAGATCATCTCCTTACTTGCATATATAATGGCAAAATATTTTTCCTCAATGGTAAATAGTGACATGATATTTTGTACCTTGAAGATCTAGCTCATCGATGCACTTCCCAATGTATACACATAACATGTAGTGTTTCTCATGCTATCAACATCTCCTGCAAAACCTGAATCTACCCAGCCCTTTAAAATAATGTCAGATCTTTCAAAGCATAAGGCTTTGTCCACTGTACCTTTTAGGTACCTTAAGATTCACTTGACCACATCCCAATGGTTCTTACCTAGGTTTCCCATGAATATGCAAACCACTCCCACTGCATGGTTCATATTCGGTCTCATGCAGATCATCGCGTACATCAAGCTCCCAACTGCTAAAGCATAAGGAACCTTCAGCATATGCTCCTTCTCTTCTTCAGATATCGGCATCTATTCCTTCCATAAGATGAAGTCACTTACTAGGGAGTGCCCATTGGCTTTGCTTCACTCATGCTGAATCTTTTTAGCTCCTTTTCAATCTATTCTTTCTACAACAGCTTCATACATCTTGTGCTTCTTTCCTTTTAGATTCTCATTCCAAGTATTTGCTTGGTCAGCTCCAAGTCCTTCATGTCAAACTCCTTTGACATCACTTCTTTCTGTATCCTTATCTCCTCCATGTCCGATCCTACAATCAACATATCATCCAAATATAACAACAGAATCATATAAGAGGACTTACACTAATTTTTATAATAATAGTGATCTGCCTAGCATATCTCGTACCCTAATTCCAACATGAACCTATCAAATAATTTATATTACTACCTTGGTGCTAGCTTCAAGCCATCGAGGCTCATCTAGAGCTTGCACACTAGCCCAACTTTCCCTTCTTTTGAGCTTTGTACTCTTCAAGTTGTTGCATGTATAGCTGCTTATCCAGCTCTTTGTGAAGGAATGCAGTTTTAACATCCGTTTGCTCTAAATACAATCCTCAATTTCAATAATGTTTAGCACAACCCTGATGGTTGTCATCTTCATAACTAGGGCAAGGATCTCACAGTAGTCACCCCTATGCTTTTGCTGGAAGCCTTTTACTACAAGCTTAGCCTTGTAGCACTTACTCCCATTTTGTTCTTCCTTCACCCTACAAGCCCAGTTATTTTAAAGGGCCTTCTTCCTAGCTGGTAGAGGTACCAACTCCCATGTCCCATTTGACATGAGTGATGCCATTTCATCATTCATGGTAGCCATCCACTTGATTGAATCTTCGACCTGAAGTGCCTCTTCCAAGCTTTCTGGTTCACCACCATATGTTGTAATAGATTAAATAGAGAAGTAGTATACCTCTTTAGTGGTTTTGTAACTCTTTTGGATCTTCATAGCATAGGTGTTTGTGGTTTAACATTGACACCCTTCGGATCTTTTTCATATACTTCAACATCTGGCTCAACATTGTCATCCAATTCTATGTGCCGGGGCATAATATCTGAAGCATCCTTGGAATCTGTCTTGACTCCAACACAATCATTGTACATTTCACTTTCATATAAAGTGACATATTTGCTACTAATGACCTTCTGGTTCTGATAGTCCCAAAATATATAATTGAACTCGCTCGCACCATATCCAATAAATGTGAACTTGATCGCCTTAGCGTCAAGCTTGCTCCTGGATTTTACATCAATGTGCACAAATGATGAGCAGCCAAATACCTTGAGGTGGTTCAATTTCAGTATGAATGGTCCTCAATTTTTCAAGTAAATAGTTGTGTTAATAGCTTCAGCCCAGAATTGTTTTGGGAGACCCGCATGTAATCTCATGCTCCTGGCTCTATCTGTGATTGTTTTTTACATCCATTATACAACACCACTTTACTGTGGTGTTCTTGGGACTACAAACTCCCACTTGATACCTCTCATGTCACAGAACTTCTTGAACTCCCTATCATAGTACTCGCCACCATTATTAGACCTTAAGTACTTAAGCTTTAATTCTGGCTCATTCTACACCAATGCTAACTACTTTCCAAATAAATCAAACACATTAGATTTATGTTTTAGAAAGTAAACCCATACCTTCATTATATGGTCATCAATAAATGTGATGAAATATATAGTTCCATCTATGAAATAAGTAGGAGCTAGCCCCCATACATCTGTATGCACCAGCTCAAGTTTCTTTCCTTTTAGCATTCTTCCAACTTTGAAGAACGAAACCTTCTTCTATTTTCCCAGCACACAGTCTTCTCAGAAATCCATGTCTACTAACTTCAGTCCTTGGAGCTTCTCCTTTGATTGTAGGGATTTCAACCCACTCTCGCTCATATGGCCAAGCCACTCATGCCATAGATTTGCATCTACCTCTTCTGCAGCTGCAATAAAATAAGACACTTTATTGATCAGGTAAAGTGTGCCTTCCATATTGCCCTATGCAATAATAAGTGTACCCTTGGTGACCTTCCACGAGTCTCCAATGAAACAAGTGTTGTAGTCCTATCTAGTTAACTAGCTTACAAAAATTAGATTTCTATTTAGACATGGTACATGGCTAACATCCTTAAGCTTTAAAACTGCACCACTTGGTAGCTAAATGTCTATATCACCTTTGCCAATGATATCACAAGCCTTGTCATCTCCAAGATATGCTTTCCCCAAGTCACCTTTGGTGTACTGAAGGCACTCCTTGATGAAGTCGCATGAAAGGATGCACCCGAGTTCACCACCCAGGACTCCGTACAAGTGAGAGGATCAATGCATCTAATCCTCCTCAGCTAAAATATTCATAGTGGGGTTTATCATTTTACCACCACCACATAGCTTCCTCAGAGTAAAGCATTCCTTCTTGAAGTGACTTGCCTTCCCTCAGTTCTAGCATTCTAGTTTTTCTTTTTCGGGCCTTGATTTTCCTCATCAAGACATTGAACTATTTCTGTTGTCTTCTTTCAGTGTGTCTTCCCCTACTTTCAGCATTCAGTGCTAAGGTGGATGCCTCCCCTGGGATTTCTTCTGCACCTCCGCATTCAGCACAAGCTCAACAATGTTGTCGAACATGAATGACACATTTCCTGATGAATTGTTGGTGGCTATAACCAGCCCATCCCAACTGTCCGACAATGAAGAGATGAACAATAAAGCTTGTACATCGTCATCAAAATTGATGCCCACCTAACTTAACTAGCTATGAGCTAAGAAGGGTTCTAGAAGCTTGCTAAAGATCGCTTGCATAAGCTGGGGTTTGAACTCCTTACCCTACCCACGGACTGCTGAGGATTGTTGAAGGAAACACCGGGAGATGCAGGGATGTGACTAGAACTTCGACATGGAAAATAAAGTGGATTCAAGTGATTCTTAGTGAATAAAGAGCCGCACTGGTAACAACATGAGCCATTTAGCTCAAGGACAAGTATGGGTGGACAGGTCAGAGAATGAGCTTAACCTATGGGCTCAGGTCGACCATCCCCCAAATGGAGCTAGCTGGGCCTCAAGGTTCGATCGAGAATGTCTAACCATTACAGAAAGACCTATTTGAAGTGGCATAAGGAGTAGAGGATATATCTGGCGCCAACGGAATGAATATTTGATGCTGTCGAAGGCTGTACAAACGAGGAAGATGATGAACAGGGATGGGCCCTACGCAAATCATTTGATGGATCGAGCCAACTAGCAGAACAACTCATATAGAAATAATCCTAATGGCTGAGTGTGGGTGCGAGTTTAGTTGTGGGATCATAAATACTATCTGATGGTTGATAAGAGATTTGCACAAAGGAAGGTACACACCATTAGATCTAGGGCAAGGGGAAGGAACCGATAGTCAGGATGGCCTCCGCTGATTTGAGGCAGCCGATAGTCTTGATGAAAAATATATAAATAATTAAATTAATTTAAAAATTAATTCTAATTGAATTTAAATCTAATTTAGAACAAAGGACCTCAAAAAATTCTCAAAAATTTACACTTAGCTAATTTGGGGGTGATGAATTCAAAAATACAATTATATTTTATTTTGGAGTTCAAATTATTTTAGCTAATTTTCAAAATCCTAAAGTTGATTAACATAATAGCCAAATAATTCAATTTAGCTATGATTGACCCTAAATTTTCAAGGTTAGGCTTTAATAGCTAGATAAAAATAATATAATGAGAATTAAGGCTTATATTAAATAGGATAATAATCTCGGGTTGTTACACCACCCCATCAAAATGACTTTTGATTCTAGCAGCACTTTTGAAGAAATTAACTCTTTTATGGGTATGGTGAAGGCACTGATCAAAAACCGGACCCAACATTTTATGTTGATTCAGAAGCTGATTACATCTCAAACTCCAACAACCAATACTGTTATTCTAGCGGTTCCAGCCATGTACACTCCCCATTATCATATTGATGGACTTCTACACAATTTCTTAAGACCAAGACCTCCTTACTTTAAGTAGAAATCTATTCCCCATGGACACAATAAGTTGGATTAAAGCAGCAGAGAAGAATCTTACAAGCATTAAATGCCATAATTCTGATGTTATTCACCTCACAATGCATTTGTATCTGGAAGCAACAGAGTATTGGTAAGATAATGAAAGAAACTCCCATTTCGCTGACTATGACATTGAGGACATATCAGGGGAATCATTCATTGAAGTATTCAAGGCAGAGTTCATTCCCCCATTCACAAAAAATATCCTTGAAGATACTCTATTGAGAATGAAGCAAGGTGGTCATCCAGTCTCTGAATATGAGATGGAGTTTAAAAGATTGACTCACTTTCTCCTATATTTAGTAATAATTAAATCCATGTGATGCCATCGATTTTAAAGTTGTCTGAGAGATTCCATTAAAAATCATGTCACTCCTCTGTGTCTCACCGACTTCTCTTAGTTAGTGGAAGCTGCCTGAGGGGCGGAGCACCACCGATTTGAAAAAGAATTTGAAGAGGAAAATGCGCACATTGCATAATCATCATGATTACTTCAAAATGCATAGGCCACAAACTGCCAAGGTTTATCAAATAGAAGCAACCGCGTCATCTTAAAAATTTAAGGGTTGTAACAAACCCCACCCATATGAAAAATATTATCATTTTGGCTGCTACTATTTCACACATGGTAGGCAAGACTGCATTTACTACCAGTGCACATAGTAGGAAATAATAGATGGAGTTTGTATCAATCATTCTTGTTGGAACCAAGTCTTTTGAGGGTGCCCCTGATATGAGAGATCCAAGGATGACAATAATTCCACCATCGTAATTAGAAGATTCAGAACCAATTAAAGAGGAACTTATTGCCCTTATAGTGCAAACTCAAAACCACCCCAGGAAGCAGGTCAATAATAATCATCCTACTAGTCCTTCTTATGTCTATGCTTTGACTCCCATTGAAGTAATGGAAGATAACAATGTGGTTTTAGGTAATGGTTTTTGAATCTATTTTCTCTTATAAAGTTATTTTTGTTTTTGCCAAAGTTATTATTGCAAGTAGTTAATATATCTTCAATCACTTAATCATAGAAACTCTATGCCTAGATGGCAAACCCTGCAATGTATTGTTCGATATTAAGTCTAGCCATTCATTCATTTCTGAGCATTTTACTAAATCTCTTAATCTGCCTTCATATAAGTTAGCAAAACCTTAAGCATTGAACATCCTTCTAGAGCCCAATTCAGTGCTAATAAGTTCTGCGACGTAAGTATATTGTTGAATAACTATGTTTATGAATCTAAGTTAATTATTTTGTCAATAGACAATTTCAATATTGTTCTTGGTATGAACTGGCTCAGCATGCATAGTGCAATGATTAACTGTCAAAAGAAGAAAGTCACTCTTCATTCCATAGCAAGCCATAAACATTTATAGGGAAGATCAGTACTTAGGCATCTTTAATCAACATGATCAAAGCAGAAAAGTTGATCAATAAGGGATGTAATGCTTACCTTGTCACTATGCTATATGAAGCAAAAGAGAATATACCGCTTTCTAAAACCAAGGTAGTTAAGGAATTCGCTGATATCTTTCCTGAAAACCTACATGGTCTGCCGCCTATTAGAGAAGTATAATTTTTGATTGAGTTAATTCATGGAATGTAGTCTTTATCCAAGGCTCCGTACAAATCCTCAATTGCAACAATGATCAACACAACCTTGGTAGTTTTCATCTTCACAACCGGGGAAAAGATCTCACTGTAGTCGACCCCATGCCTTTGTTGGAAGCCCTTTACTACAAGTCTTGCCTTATAGCACTTGCTCCCATTCGGTTCTTCCTTCACCCGGTAAGCCCACATGTTCTGAAGGGCCTTTTTCCCAACTGGTAGAGTTGCTAACTCCCATGTCCCATTTGACATGAGTGATGACATTTCATTATTCATGGTAGCCTCCCACTTGATTGAATCTTCAACATTAAGTGCCTCTTCCAAGCTTTTTGGTTCACCACCATCTATAAGTAACAGGTAATATAAGGAAGGAGTGTACCTCTGTAGAGGTCTTATAACTCTTGTGGATCTTTTTAACATGAGTGTTTGTGGTTCAATATTGACACTCTCCTAAGCTTCTTCATGCACTCCAACATCTGGCAAAATGATATCATCAAATTCTATGTGCTAGGGCTCAACATTTAAAGCATCCTTGGAATCAGTCTTGACTCCATTACAGTCCTTGTACATTTCAATTTCATTGAAAGTGACATCCTTGCTTCTGATGACCTTTTGGTTCTGATTGTCCTTAAATCTGTAACCGAACTCGCCCGCGCCATATCCAACAAATGTACATTTGAACACTTTAACGCCAAGCTTGCTCCAGAATCCTGCATCAATGTGCACATATGATGAGCAGCCAAATATCTTGAGGTGGTTCAGTTTCACCTCCTTTTCGCTCTAAGCTTCCTCAAAAATCCCTTCATTCTAGGGTATAGAAGGTCCCCAATTTATCAAATAAACAGCTATGTTAATAACTTCAGCCCAAAACTGCCTTGGTAGACCTGCATGCAATATATTTCTCCTATCTCTTTCTGTGATTGTCATGTTCATCCATTCTATAATTCCATTTTTCTATGGTACTCTAGGGACTGTGAACTCCCTCATGATGCCTCTAATGGAACAAAACTCCTTGAACTCTCTATCACTGTACTTACTACCATTACCAGACCTTAAGCATTTAAGCTTTAATCCTGTCTCGCTCTCCACCAAAACTAACCACTTTCCAAACACATCAAACACATCATATTTATATTTTAGAATGTAAACTCATACCTTCCTCATATGGTCATCAATAAAGATGATGAAATATGTGGCTCCACCTATGGAAGAAGTAAGAGCTGGCCCCTATACATCTATATGCACCACCTCAAGTTTCCAGCCTTTTAGCTCTCTTCCAACTTTGGAGAACTAAACCTTCCTCTGTTTGCTCAGCACATAGTCTTCATAGAAATCTAAGTCTACTAACTTTAGTCCTTGGAGCTTTCCATTTAATTATAGGTATTTCAATCCCTTCTTGCTTATATGGCCAAGCCTCCGGTGCCATTGATCTGCATCTATATCTTTTGCATCTGCAATAAAATTAGACACTTTATTGATCAGGTAAAGTATACCTTCCATATTGCCTTATACTCAATGAGTGAACCCTTGGTGACCTTCTTTGAGTCTCCAGTGAAAAATGTGAATGAGTGTCAGATTCCTTCGGTATTAGATTGGTAATCTAGCCACAAACATTTTCAGGGCAAAACATAAAAGAATTACTTGACTCCCTGAAGTCAAAATCATCACTACAGTAGAAGACTCTGATTTATTCTTATTCTTAGAAGAAATGCTCTCCAAGAGCCTAGTGAAGGAGCTCAAAGGGACTCCTAACCACCGTACCTCTCTTTTCTTGGGGCACACTCAATTATTTTTGTTCATTTGGGGAGAGAAATTCTCCTGTGTCGTAGGAGGCACAGACTGGAATGGCATGAAAAGAGCACTTGTTACAACGATAGTCTTTTAGGAAACTATTATGTCCTTCAATTCTCTAAATGGCACTATGTAGTGTTCTCTGAGTCTAAACAGCTTGGGTTTCTTTGCATAGCTTCCATTGGACTAAAAACCTATATAGTCATATTGGCATATTCTCAAAAATTTTTTTTATTGCGGCTTTATAGTAGTGAAGTTTACTGGTGACCAGGCTAGTGCCAACTCTTGCTCAATAAGATCTAAGCATTTAGGTGAGCTGTGCACCTAATCTACTTGTAGACACAAACAAGCTGATAGAGACACCATGAACAAAACATTGAATCATTTATTCGATCACATGGCGGGGTGCTTTTTGGGCTTCTGAATCAGAGCTTGATTGCACTCTTTGGGTCTTTGACAAAGGAAAGTTGTATTGCTGTGTACTTGTTTGTCAAGTGTGTGATATTGTGGTGCCCCACCCCTTAATCCATAATCATTAGACTAAGGAGTAGAGAGTCACTTTAGAAAATCCCTTACTTAAGATTGGATCAGGTATAGACCCTAATCCACTAGTAAGGAAGAGATAAGCCACTGCAGACATGCCATAACTCAGTCTAAGTGAATGCAAATCAGAGTGTGGAAGTAAAGTAAAATAGTTGTACATCTAGATTATCATAATAAATAAGAAAAGTACAACATACAGCTCAGAGTATAAAGTATAATAAAGAGAAACACAATCAAGGTACATATATTATTACATCATTTAATAATTAGTTTAAAGGACTGAAGTAAAATCTCTTATCCTCATAAAAAGCTGAAAAATGAACTAAGCAATGTCTGGCTCTCCCGGCTGATGCTTCTCTTCAATAAATGACTCCTCCTCTTCAGCACCTAGCTCCTCAAACATATCTGAATTTGACATTGTCAGTTTCACAATGCTAGGGCCCTATCCAATAAAATAAATTCTTATTAGATAATTATCTAAGTATATTTTAGGCTGAATATTTTACTTGAATTATTAATATCACCATTTACATATACAAACCAAAACAATGATCTAGCATAGGAGCAGTAAGCATATAAGAAGTAGGATAGGTTATAAATATAATATTTATAACTAAGCAAGAAATGAGGCAAAATGCACACCTCAATAAATTAAGCAAGGAATAGGCATATATATATATATATATATATATATATATATATATAATACAGTAAGTAAAAGTACTGAAAAAAAAGTCTAATACTAAATATGCTAATGATCACATGACATATGCTAATTAAAAATCATAAGTCTTAATGAAGTACATATAGTAAGTAGCAAAATCTAGCATCCTATAAATATGTATAAGTGAGCAAGTAAGCAAAAATACAGCTGATTAAAATAACATGCATCAATAACATTGTGAACAATAAACTGAAATTGAAATAGGTATGTATAACTGCCATATCAAAAAATTGGCCAATCGAGCTCAGACAAAAATTCCCAAAGCCTTTCTAGGATAGGGCAAACAGAACAGAATAGTAGCACTAAAGAGGCAGTAAATACAAATATAGAATATTTTAGTTATTTTACTTTTGTTTTTATGGGTATGTCCAGAAATAGCTAAGGAGTCAAGCAAGTCTGTAAGACTATACATGTTCCAAGCTTAACACACACTCCTCAATGAGTAATGTTAACCATCCTTATTACTCCTTACCCTTGTCCATTAGGGTAAATGTGCACCAGAACCTGCTAGAATATACTGAACCAAAGGTAACTATTATCCTAATTATTCTATATTTTTATTTCATGCACAAAGTTTTCTTACATAACATGTCCAAGGAAATAAGCTCAAAAATACAAGGAAATGCGTAGCACAAATAATCAAGTAAGCAAGCAAGGGACTCTTCTACACATGGTGACACTATTGTTGTCTAATTAAACCATCCTAACTATTCTAAATTTCACAAGTTCAATATCTCCAATTCTTAATATCGAGTATAACTTAGAAATATGGCCTTATAAGTTAAGAACAATTAGAGCTGATCAGGTTCTTATTTAATTTAATCAAAATCGATTATAAGATAAATAATAAATCATCACGACATAATTAATAAATTTAGGCATTTTATACTAGGATCTGATCAAGATCTACTAAGCTAGGAATTATGAGTTAAACACCATGAGATTAGAGTTAAGCTCATAATCCAAAGGTAAAGTCTAAGGATTAGGGTTTTTAAACTCTAAAGTGAACTAATAATTGAGGCAAATCTTATTAAGCAAAGTCAAGCTTAATAGGGTAATTCTTTTATTCTTAATATAAGATTGAATGATAAAATAATCAAAATGAAATTATGAAAAATATAGAAATTAATAAAATCAAGGATTCATTCATCGAATAACCCCATTATTCAATGAATAAAATCTAACCTAGTATCTTTCCTTAATCCTAAGGAACAGATCATAAGGTGAAGTGAGGATTCTTAATGATAAGACCTAGGAATTTTCTAAAAGTTAATTGAACTCTTTATACTTGATGATTTCATTTAATTAGGGAAGTTAGGGATGTATTTTAGCTAAGTAAGGATCATTTCCCTCACTTAGAGATTTTCAAGCCTAAAAATAGTATTTTTAGATAATTATTCAAATTATGAGAATTTATTACTTAAATTGAGTCTAAATTAGTCTTATTACTGATTTTATTAATATAATTGATAAGTTAGGGGTTAAGAGTACTTAACCTAAATTTTGGACAAAATGACCATTTTGCCCCTACTTAAGGGTCCAAAAAGCTACTTTTTAATTTAAGGCTCCAAATTTGACTTTATTATTGCCAAATGATTCCTTACTATCTAACATAAAGATAGACTATATGTACACTCAATTTGAATAAGAAATGGATTCTATAGGTTACTAGAGTTTTTGACCTAAGGAGCAATTTAGTAATTTGCTCCTAATGAAATCTAAATTTTTATGCAGTTTACTGTTAGTTTCTGATCAAGGATTCCAGAGAGTCCAAGAATACTAAATTCCAAGGTTTATTGGATTAGTTATGGCCAATTCAATTTTAAGGGCAATTATGGAATTTTTCTAAGTTAAGAGAGGTCAAAACCTAACTTTTCTATTTGTTGTTCAAATTTAGCAAACTCAGTGACTATAGCTTCCCTATATCACATTGAGTACTTTAATTGGGAGTATACCTAAATTGAACCTCAATTGGTCAAGTTATGACCTAACTAGGGTTAGGAAATTTTGGTCAACTTAGGGTTTCTAGGGTTCAAAACCCAAATATTATTTCAGTTTACTATTGGCATTGAAATTCTAAGTTAGCTAGCACTTTGAATTTTCTATTTTGGAGCTTAATTGACTAAGATATGGTCAAATAAAAAATTTAGGGTTTTAGGGGTAATTAGGAGAGGTCCTAAAAGTCATTAAGCAAATGAAGTACCTAATGGCAAAACTAATACTATCAGGGTATTCCTAATGTTCTCCTGATTATTTTAAGACCCATATTAACTAGGTTTGGGTCATTAGGTACAAAGTTATTAGGGTTTGAAGTTCTGCAATTATGTGTCCAACAAAAAATCTGATACTACCATATTATTCCTCCCATTTTTCTGAGCAAAATGAGATATATATTTAATATATTTGGAGTAGTTATAAGTATATGAAGTTTTGCAATTATTTAGTCAAATTTAATTAAGCAATTTATTTAGATTTAATTTAACTATTAAATTTCTCAGCTTACCTCACAGGTGGGACCCATAGCTAAGATAAAGGATGTCCTAAAAGATCACTATATTATCTAAGTGTTCTACAAGAAATTTGATACTACTATATTATTTCTCTCATTTTTTTGAGCAAAATGAGATATATATTAATATATTTAGAGTAGTGGATTAAAAGTTATGAGCATATGAAGTTTTGCAATTATTTAGTCAAATTTAATTAAGCAATTTAATTAGATTTAATTTAACTATTATATTTCTTAGCTTATCTCACAGGTGGGATCCACGGCCGAGACAGAACCCGACAGAAGGCGGGTCCCTCAGCCACGCAGTAGCATGGGACTGGTGCAGACCAGTGGGTGGGGCCCACACACAGCACAGCTGACGCCAGTGGGACCCTCGGCATCACAACGAACATGACCCCGAGAGACGGTTGAGCCCGGGTTGACCCGGCCCGACACCCAGCTCTACCATCAGCCGTGATGCGTCCCGAGAGGGACCAGCTAGGGTGCAACTTTTTGAAACCTTCCCGATGACGTCGCGACTCGGCTGAAGGTAGGTCTCGGTGAGACCTACCCGACGAGTCTTGGATCAACCCTGAGAAAGGTCGGAGGTACTCAAAAAAGCGAACCCTAATGGCACGGGTCCGGACGTCGGACACGATCACTGTGGATCACTGTGGATCCTCAGTGAAATTGGCTTGACTGGACCTGATCGAACATGATCAAGTCTCCTTGATTGGCAATCCATGCAATGCAATAACATTACAATGAAAGAAGGTAACAATCAAACTCAAGATCGAGGAATGGGGGTACCTCATATGAACTGTGCGAGAGCTTCTAGGGTTTGAACGGCTTCGAACGGAGAGGCATAGGTGGATCAAAAGATGAGATATTCCCCAATTTGATATGTGCTAAGCTTAAGTGAGATCCTAGGGATAGTGGGCAGAGGCTCCTAGGCGGGGATGATGCGCGTCGGCAGCCTAGCAAGTCGGCATGGCACGTGGTGCGTGGATCCAACCAGCGAAGAAGTCGAGATGGAGCCCGTTCGATCAACTGATCGAACGACAGGGATTTGCCATTTGATTGAATGGCACAAAGTCTAACGGCATGGATGGACGAGACGGCGCTATCAGGGTTAATTAAAATTTTGATATTATTTAAATTAATTATATTAGTTTCCTATAAAAAATTAAATAATTAATTGAATTATGAAAATTTCTAAATATTCACCCATAGCTAATTGAGGGGTGAGGAATGCAATGGCGAGGTCGGATTTTCATTTTGATGAGTATTTATTTTCCCCATTTTTGATGTATTTCAATATAATTAAAATACTCGATGAATTTTCGACAACATCCGATTGCCACCAAAACATCACCCCTAGTTAATTTAGGAGCAATAAGCACAATGACGATGTCCGATTTTTGATATGAGGTCAATTTAGATAGGTCAATTTTCAGGGTTTCCGAAATTCCCAAAATCAGGATTTGATCCATTTGACTCCTAATTTGGACTAGTTTTTAGTGGTGACCTCCTAATGACTTGTTTAGTGCACTAGGATTGAGATTAGGACCGAGTTTAATCCTAATTGACTATGGTAACAAGTTGGATTGTTACACATATGTATTGTATAAAAATTCGGTCTTTTATTCTGCGTAATGTATCTCAAAACATGTAGTAATCTACTTTTTAAGCATTGGGTCCATTTGGCATGCATGTAGCATGATGAATCCATAATTTATACCCTAAATAAAAAAAAAACTCATTCATTTCCTTATTTAAAACAACCGCCTTAATCAAATTTTGCTTATTTTCAGGAAGAAAGCAAGTTCAGCAAATTCTGGAAAATTTTGGAGGTTTTATGCAGTTTCTAGAAGAAATCCGCTGCAGTGCGCTCCAGCGCGCGCCAGCTCCTTGCATACAGAAGACTCGAATCAAAGGGGACTACTGAATTCTGGAAATGTTTTCGCTATAGCGCGCCCTAGCAAGTGAGCTTGCGGGACTCAACCGCTATAGTGCGCCATAGTGGGTGTGCTTGCGGGACTCAATCACTATAGCTCGACATCACTCAAGTGGAAATAATAAGGCAAGATAAAAGTAAGACGAATTAAATGATAAGAAGTTAAGGAACATACCTGGATCCTCAAATAGTTTATGATACTTAGTTCTTATGTCTGATTCTTTCTCCCAAGTGGCTTCCGCATATAGGCAGTTCTTCCGTTGCACTTTAACCATTAGGATGGAACGGTTTCTTAGATTATTTTGGTCCCTCCCTAGAATTCTTATAGGCTCTTCAATGAATGATAAATCTTGCTGGATCTCTATTGGTGGCATAAAGACTTGGTGGTGAGGTTATCTTAGGCACTTTCGGAGAGAAGACACATTGAACACATTGTGCACAACAACAAAATTGTTAGGCGGCTCTAACTTGTAAGCTGCAGACCCAATTCGCTTTAAGATCTTAAACGACCCAACATATCTCAGACTGAGTTTTCCAGCAATTCTTAAATGGTAGATACCCTTCATAGGACTGACTTTTAAATACACTAGGTCTCCCTCTTGGAACTTTAGAGAATGATGACAGGCATCGTGGTACTTGCTCTGCCTATCTTGAGCTATCTTAGTTCTTTGTTGGATGAGTCTTACCATCTTGTTTGTTTCTTCCACTAACTCAGAGCCATACAACTGCACATACCCTGCTTCAGACCATGCTATTGGAGTAGAACACTTTCTACTATATAGGGCTTCATACGGGGCCATCTTGATGCTTGCTTAGAAGATGTTATTATAGGTAAATTCAACTAAAGGGATGTGATCTTTCCAAGAACTTGAGAAATCCAACATGCAGAGACAGAACGGATCTTCCAGAACCTGATTAACCCTTTCTATTTGGCCATTTGTCTATGGGTGAAAAGCCGTACTCATTGTTAATGTAGTGCCTAAACCCTGATGCACAGCCTGCCAAAATTTGGAAGTGAAATGACTGTCTCTATCAGATACTATTGTCTTAGGATTATTATGTAACCTGACTATTTCTTTGATATACAGCTTTGCAAGTTTCTCAATGGAGTCAGTTTGACAGATTGGAATGAAATGCGCCGATTTAGTGAGACGGTCGACGATAACCCAAACTGCATCGACACTGGATCTTGCACGAGGCAAACCCATGACAAAATCTATAGATATGCTTGACCACTTCTATTCTAAAATTTCTAATGGATACTGCAAACCACCTAGTTTCTGATGTTCTGCCTTGACTAGACAGCACATGTGGCATTTAGTAACAAAATATACTACACTGTTCTTCATTCCTGGCCACCAAAATGATTGCTTCAGGTCTTGATACATTTTGGAACTCCCCGGGGGCACTTGATATCCGGAGTTGTGGCCTTCGATTAGCACTTCACGATGCATGGACTTAGGAATCCATAAATGATCCCCTTGGTAGATAGCACCCTTATGAAAATAAAGATCAGTACGGCAACCACTCTTGATGCTCTTTTAAAATTCTATTACTCTATGAAGACGATGACAAATTTGTACTTTGAGTACTTGGCATACAATTGGTGGCTTCACAGCTCTTCCAATACTGCCCTAAGATGACATTCATATTTATTCTACTTCTTATAGTATATTAGAATATCATTTATGAAGACGATGACAAATTTGTCAAGGTAGGGTTCCAAAATATGCTGCATTAAGTCTATGAAGATTGAGGGCACATTTGTCAATCCAAACGACATCACTAAAAATTCGTAGTTGCTGTATCTGGTTCTAAAGGTGTTCTTTGCTATATCAAAATCTTTCACCTACAATCGGTGGTATCCTGATCGTAAATCGATCTTCTAGAACACTTTTGCTCCGGCCAATTGATCGAATAAATCGTTAATGTGGGGCAGATGATATTTGTTCTTTATATTGACCTTATTTAGCTCCCGACAGTTAATGCACATATACATTGACCCGTCCTTCTTCTTAACAAATAGAACTGGCGCTCCCCACAGGGATGAACTAGGTCTGATGAGACCTTTTTTCAATAGCTCCTGCAGTTGCTTGTTCAATTCCTGTAATTCTTTATGTGCCATTCAATAGGGTGCTTTGGAGATTGGATGGATTCCTGGGATGATGTTGCTTGCAAATTCTACTTCCCGTGTGGATGGAAGACCGAGTAGATCTTTGGAAAAGACATTGGTGAATTTGCAAATGACAAGGTTCTTAGATAGGGGAATGTCTTCTTTCTTTTTTCCTAGTATTGTCACTTGGAATGCATTGCTGGCATTAATCAAAGAAGCTCTCGTACTAAAGTTTCCAACGAATGACTTAGCTTGTCTACCATTACCCAAGGTAATATTTTTCAACTGGAAGTTGATGGTGGCGTCATGTTGACTTAGCCAATTCATTCCCAGAATAACGTCAAAATTAGCTATTAGCAAAACTATAAGCTTGCCTTCGAATTTTGTGTCTCCAATAGGGATTTGCATCTTGCAAAATTGATGAGCTGTTAATTGAGCTCTAGATGGTAATCCTACACTTAGAGGATTCGCTAGGCGGTATAATGGCAAGTTAAGAGATTTGGTCCAACTCTAAAAAATGAAGGAGTGGCTAGCTTCAGTGTCAAATAATATGTTATAAGGTTTGTTATTTATATAGATTGTACCTAAATACAGATACAGTAATTTACTGTCTACTTTAAGCTAGTAATACTGAAAAGTAGATTTGTTCAGGAGTGTATACCTGACACTACATGATTGTCTTCGGTTGCTTCAATCGATGTGAGGGCATAGACACGAGCCAGGTAGGCAGGCCTGTTGTTGTAAGGCTGCCGAGGTGGTGGCTTTGGAGCATTTGGGCAGGGGACAATGGTTGTCTCGCGCCATTGAGCAGAAGGAGGAGGTGGAAGTGCTGGGCGGACTGCTGTAGGCCCTTGGAACAAATCAAAAACCTGTTGACATTTGGAATGATCGATTTGGTCGCCATCGATGATATCGGTGAAATTGCATTGATAGTAGGAATGACCCGGCCTTCTGCAGTTGAAGTAGTTTCTGGTTCTATGGTAGCGTCATCCGTACATGTGGGGACGAGTGCAGCCATTGAAGAGATTTGCTGACGGAGCTTCTGCCTTGATTTGATACACCTTAGCTCTTTTAGGGTTCTCGTGCTGAAATGTTATTGTCCCATAGCTTCGTTTGGGTTTTGACGCTTCATCTAGCTCCACCATCTTGGCTGATTCTAAGAGTTCCAAAAAGTTGATCGAGCAATGGGAGATGACTTGTCTTCGGATGGAGGGTCATAATCCACTCCAGAAACGGTGGCATCTGTCAGATTCAGTGGGGACTAGATTGGAAGCGAACCTCGATAACTGCCAGAACTCGAACTTGTATGCAAAAACTGAGTGGTTCCCCTGCTGTAATTTGAGGAACTGGTCTGCCATGGTATGCTTAGCGGAGGTGGGGATGTACTTGATTTAGAAAGCTTTAATGAACTCATCCCAAGAAATGTCCTCCAGCTCCAAATCAGCATACAGTGTATGGCGGATGTTATCCCACCAATACTCTGCCTCATCATGGAGGAGATGGGTCGTTTATAGTGGATTACCTCAGAGTCCGGGCATTTGATGCTTGTAAGGTTATTCTCTACCATCTTTATCCAGTTGGCAGTGTCGATAGTGAAGAGGCTTCCATTAAAAGTAGGACGTCTAAGGTGCAAGAAGTTATGCAATAGTTCATTAGCAGACTGAACATGGTGCTGGAATGAGTATTGTGAGGCCAGGCTAGTTTCAGTATTCAAGCAACTCTGGCTCATTTGAGCTATTAATAGCTGCTCCATCCTTTCTACTTGTTGCACCTGAACTTTTGCCACCATTTTGGCTTGCTTGTTATGGGACTCCATCATGATTTTAACTGCTTCTAGCAAGGCATTTACCTCAGAGGAGGAACTGCCGAATGCGGCGGGTGAAGGGCTCTGTCCATGATTCATTCTTGTACTAATCTGAGTTTTAGAAAATGATAGCCTATTTTAGAGTTCGAGAAAATAAAACATGATAATTCTTGCATTACTTATTTAATTTTGAAATACATAAAGCAGGAAGATACAATAGAAAGCATGGACTAAAATGCTAAGGCATCTATCCAATATATTTGGTAGTGAAAGCACGATAGAAGTCTTTGAAGGTAACCTTTTTCCGCATTCCTTCGCGCTTGTGGGTGAGTGCCCAGGAGGTGACAACCCACGAATCCTCGGCCTGGTCCTGAAGGAGGAGAGATATTATGGAGACTCAAACATCGTTTGGACAATCAATTGTTTCCAACACGAAGGTCACCCGCTTCAACAACTCCTTGGCCAAAACTGGGAGCAGTCGGTCTAGAACTTGAATGCCTGGCTCTGATACCCCTTCTACATTTCTCTCGTACCTCTAATGGAACTGGGAGACGTACTCCCACGTTGCCTCGAATAATCGGTAATACCACCAAAATGACATCCTTGAGTGTCTAATGATTCCACAAGTTAAATTAGTTCAGTTATGTCTTACTAATTTTCTTTAGTCTATGTTCTTTATACTTTAGAGTTTTATCTTATATATATATATATATATATATATATATTTCTCATTCTTATACATCTTCATTCTGAGCATAATATTGTAGTAACTTGGATATAACTCTAATGTTTTTATTTAGTGATTGGCTTGTTAGAAGAATTAACCATTAGGTAGAGAGGAATGCAAATTTCAATATGACACCATGGAATTCCTTGATACGAACCTGTGCCACCCCGCCTCTTAATCCATATGATTAAACTAAGGGGTGGTGTGTCACTTTGGCAAATCTCCCACTTAACATTGGATTAGGTGTAAACCCTAATCCACTAGTAAGGAAGAGATGAGCCACTACATACATGCTATATAATCAGTCATTAAGCAAATACAGAATCAGAGTGCAGAAGCAAGGTAAAATAAACATACATCCAATTTACCATAATAAATAGAGAAAATATAACATTCAACTCAAAATAAATAGTACATTAAGGAAAAATATAGTTAAAGGTACCTGTATTATTACAATATTTTAAAATAGTTTAATAAAATAAAAAGAAAAACTATCATCCTCATAAATAAGCAGAAAATGATCTAAACAGCTTCTAATTTTCCTGGCTACTCCTCCTCAAGATAAGTCTCCTCCACTTCAACACCAAGCTCCTCAAATCTATCTGATTCTGACATTGTCAGTTTCACAATGCCAAGGCCTTAGCCAATAAAAGAAAATCTTATTAGATAATTGTCTAAGTATATTTTAGGCTGAATATTTTTTATGAATTATTAATATCACCATTTTACTTAAACAAAGCTAAGAATCCTAACTAGCATAGGAGCAGTAAGCATACAAAGAGAATGATAATGTATAAATACAACATTTATAACTAAATAATATTTGAGGCAAAAAGGGTACACCTCAAAGTAAGCTAAGCAAGGATAGGCTTATATATATAATACAATAAGTAAAAGTACTGAAAGAAAAGTCTAATCCTAAACATACTAATGATTATATGACATATGCTAATTAAAGTAAGAAATCTGATCATAATACATACATAGTATATAGTAGCAAAGTCTAGCATCCTATAATATACAAATAATAGGTAAGTAAAGTAAAGCTAATTGAAATAACACGCATCATTAAAATAGTAAGTAGTAAATTGAAATAGAAAATAGGTATGTACAACTGCCATATCAAAAAATGAGCCAATCGGGCCCAGCATAATTTCTAAAGCTTTTCTAGGCTAGGGCAAATAAAAATTCCCAAAGCCTTTCAAGGCTAGGGCAAATAGAACAGTACAGCAGGACTGAAGAGGTAGTAAATATAAATGCAGTACTTTTATTTATTTTACTTTTACTATTGTGGACACATCCAGATGCATCTAAGGAGTTAAGCACATCTACAAGACTATATGGGTTCCAAGCTTAACACACACTCTTCAAGAAGTATTATTAAGCATTCTTATTACTTCTTACCCCTATCCATTAGGGTAAATGTGCACTAGTACCCACCAGAATATAATTGAACCTAAGGCAACTTTTGTCTTAATTATTCTAAGTTTTCATATCATGCACTAATTTCTCTTACTTGACATGTTCAAGAAAATAAGCTCAAAATACTAGGAATGTGTAGCACAAATAATCAAGTAGTAAGTAATGGACTCTTCTACACATTGTGACACTATTGTTATCAAATTTACCATTATAACTATTCCAAGTTACACAAGTTCAAAATCTTCAATTTCTATTATCGAGTGTAACTTAGAAGCACGGCTTTAAAAGTTAAAAGCAATTAGAACTGATCAGGCTCCAATTTAGTTCAATCATAATCGACTACAAGTTCAATAATAAATCATCACGTCCTAATTAATGAAATTAGACGTTCTATACTGAGATCTGATCAAGATCTTTTAAACTATGGATTATGATTTTAACACCATAAAATTAGAGTTAATCACATAATCCAAAGGTAAAATCTAAGGATCTAAGGTTTTAAATCTAGATGTGAACTAAAGATTTAGGCAAATCCTATTAAGCAAAATCAAGCTTAATAGAATGATTCTTTTATTCTTAATCTAGTGTTAAGAGATAAACTAACCAAAATCAAAGTATTAAAATCTAGAAACTAATAAAATCAAGGATTCATTCATTGAATAACCCCATTATTCAATGAATGAAATCTAACATAATATCTATCCCTATTCCTAATGAATAGATCCTAAGGTGATGTGAAGATTCCTAATGAGCTTCTAATGAAAAGACTTAGAGATATTCTAAGAGTTGAGTGAATATATTTCAATTTAACTTAATTTGCTGTTTTTATTTAATTAGAAAGTTAAGAACAAATTTTTAGCTAAGTAAGATATTATCCTTAGAGATTTTCAAGCCTAAATTATGATTTTTATCAATTTATTCAAATTGAGAGATTTATGACTTAAATTGAGTCTAAATCAGTTTTATTACTAATTTTAATGATTTAAAAGATAATTTAAGGTTCTAAGGCACTTAACCTAAATTTTGGGTAAAAAGACCATTTTGCCCCTACTTAAGGATTCAAAAAGCCACTTTTTGATTTAGGGCTCCAAATTAGATTTTCTTACTGCCAAATGATTCCTTATTATTTAACATGAAGATAGACACTAAATGCACTCAATTTGGATAGAAATAAGTCATATAGGTCCAAACTAAGAAATTTGACCTAAGGGGTAATTTAGTAATTTTCACCTATTGAAATCTAAGAATTTGTCTAGTTTATTGATGCTTACTATTCAAGGATTCCATAGTGAATAAGAACACTAAAGTCTGATGTCTAATTGTTAAATTATGATGATTTCAAGTCTAAGGGCATTTATGAAATTTTTAAGGTTAAGAGGGGTCAAAAATATAACTTTTTCATTTAGTGTCCAAATTCAACAAACTCAGTGGCTATAGCTTCCCTATATCACACTGAGTACTTTAACTGAGAGTAGACCCAAATTGGACCTCAATTGGTCAAGTTATGACCAAATTAAGATTAGGAGTATTTGGTCAACCTTGGGTTTCTAGAATTCAAAACCTAAATTTTATTTTAGTTTACTATTGGCATTGAATTTATAACTTATATAGCACTTTAAATTTTTTGATTTGGAGTCTAAATGACTAAGATATGACCAAATCAATATCTAGGGTTTTAAGGGTCATTAGTGAGGGTCCTAAAGTCATTAAGCAAATTAATGATCAAATAATAAAATTAACACTATCATGGCATTCTTGAGGTTCTCTTGATTACTTTAAGAGCCATATTGGTTAGGTTGGGATCACAAGGTACAAAGTTATGAGAGTCCAAAGTTTTGGTACAAATGAAGGGATGTCTTAAAATGCTACTATGTGAAATATTTGTCATACTGGAAAATTGACACTACCATTAAATTCCTCTCATTTTTCTAATCAAAATGAGATATATATTTGCTATGTTTAGACATATGGTTAATTAGATATGAGCCTCTAAAGTTTCTGTATTTTAATTTATGCAATTTAAATAAATCTAAATTTCGATGATTAAATTAATCTAATATATGCAAATTAAATACCATAATTAATTAAAAATAAATAAATTAGACAAATGGCGGCAGCAGGACCCGCATCAAACATGTGGCAGAAAATAAGCGGCTGGATCCGAACAGTGGGACCCACTGAAGTTGACAGAGGCGACAGCCTAATCCCACTCGGACACGCGGCACGACCACAGAGGCTCAACGCCCACTGGTGGGGCCTAGGCACTAGACGGGGATGACACATGCAGGCCTGCGGAGCTGACACAACGGAACTCGTGCGATGTGTGACGCGAAGGCAGCGGGCGCGAGCCAGCGGTGGACCCCTCATGACTCACTCGACTGCGGGCATTGGGCCCGCAGTCACGAGCGTTGCATACTGCACCCGACGCAAATCGATTGGGCCTCGGGAAGACCCACCCTGACCCACAGCACCCCGACCACTCCCGCACATCTGTGGCTATGGCACGATAAATGGAGGTCCCGCCGGTGGTGCAAGTTGTCGACCCGCATGCCATCGGGTCGGCCTTAACGAGGGCTAGCCACCCTTAGCCGGAGCTGCGCCTGGGTGGACGGAAACGCCAGCAATCTCTAACCATAATTCCTAAGTTACGATGAGAGGGAGATAACCGAAAGCACTGTGGATCATTATAGAAATTGCTTCGATCGAGTGGGTTAAGGCTCGATCGAACCGTTTAAATTACAATCAACACCATGAAATAGGCTTGCGAAATGATATATCAAAATTTGAATGGAAGGATTATGGGATTAGGACGTACCTTAGTTGACGGTTGAAAACTATGGTTTGCAGAGGTTCAGCTCAGAGCTCCAGAATGCACGTAACAGGGGTCCTAAGCTTGAGTGAGTCCTTATGGACTCACGGACGGAGCTCACGAGGTTTCCGCAAGCGGGGGCTTGAGGACATAGCGGTGGGACGGCTGCGTGGCGATCTGCAGAAAAGACGAGGAAGGGAACGATGGAGCCATTCGATCGACACTGATCGGACAGCTCAGATCATCCGATCCAATCAAATGGAAGAAGGGCGACAGTGTTTGCTACATGGAATGGTGCAGGTATTAGACTAACGGTGACGCTTATTTAATGTTAAATATTTGTTTTATTTAATTAATTTAGATTGTTTTCTCATTTAATAATTAGACAATAAACCATACTTAGAAAAAAAATTCCAAATATTCCCTCTTAACTAATTGAGGAATGAGGAATGCAATGATGAGGTCATATTTTATATTTGATGGGTATTTATTTTCCCAATTTTTAGGGTATTTAAATATTATTAAAATATTCGATAAAATTTCGACTACTTCTGATTGCCACGAAAACGTCACCCATAGCTAATTTGGGGCAATGAACGCAATAGCAAAGTCCGATTTTTGAACTGATGTCATAATAATTAGGTCAAATTCTAGGGTTTCTGGATTTCCCAAGATTAGGGTTTGATCTATTTGACCCCTAATTTGGACTAGGTCTTGGTGGTGAATTTTTAATGACTTCATTAATGTACTAAAATTAGAATCATGTCTTAAATTAGCCCTACTTAACTTGGGTAACAACTTGGGTTGTTACATGGAGTCGTCAAGTTTGCACAAAGAAGAAGAAGGTGGAGAAGAAGAATTAGAGGCTCAGCAGCCTCTGATTAAGTGCAGTAGAGGTATAAGAAGGAAGGGCAGGGTTTGTTATGGGGAAAACCAATCGTGGGAGACAATGGCAAAGAAGGACGATTGTGCTTGTCAGACTTGCAGGACAGGGACCACTACGGCCAGACGAGCGTGCGTGTGCAGCTCAAAATGATAGGGAAGAATGCCTGTCGATTTGGGAAGCTGGATTAGATCTGGCGGCTCAGATTTTATCCTGAATTAAATAAAGTGATGGGTGTAATTCTGGCCGTTGGATCTAGCCTCTGATCCAACAGCTGAATTTAGATCGGGTGGCAGATGCCATTTGATCTGATCTAGATGACCCACAGGATGGCTCAAATCACTGGATCTGCTTGTCCCGGGTTTGGTTGAGCACGGCAGATCCCCTGTGCAAATGATTAAGTGTCAGAGCCTTTGGAATTTAATATTAAAATATTAATTTAAATATTTGAAATTATTATTTTGACTAAACGGACTCCAAAAAATACCAAAAATTCACCCCTACTAATTTGGGTGCTAGGAATCCAAAAATGCGATGAAATTTTTGAATGGAGGTCAAAATAATTATTTTATTTTCTAAATTATATAGTTTTGCTAAAACTAATTATTGGCCCATTTGATCTCTATGCCAAATCAAAACTTCAGGGTTTGCATCTAACGATGATTAAAGACTATGGAAGAGGTTTTAGATGTATTAAGCTAAGTTAAGCTCTAGTAACGACTTTGGGTTGCTTCACTGGAATTCCATTACAAAAGAATTAGAAGTATATTCTCTACTATTGTTCGATCGAATCCTTTTGATTCTTTGTCAATTTGATTTTTTCCACAAACGTCTTCTAATTTATAAAAAACCTCCAGCAAATTTGCTTTGCTCTTCATTGTGTACACCCATACATATATGGAGTAATAATCTAAAAAAGAAACAAAATATCCACTACCACTGAATAACATTATTTTTGTTGGTCCCCAACATTTGTGTGTATATACTCAAGTATATCTTTGGTGTTATGGAGGCCAATACCATATAGTTTGCATGTTTTTTTACAAAATATACAATATTCACAAAATTGAAATTTGCAAGAAGTTTTACCTTTTATGAGTCTGTCTCTCTCCAATGTTCTCAGAGAAGGCTCTTATGTATGTGCAAGCCTTATATGCCATAACCTCATGGCATCATCTGAATCTTCAGTCATAACAATTGAAACCGTCATAGTACTTCCTTGAAGGTAGTAGAAGTTCTGCTGTCTAGCTCCTCTCAAGTAATTTATTATATCCTTGCTAATCTTTAAGATTGTTGCCTCAATCACTACCTTAAAGCCCTTGACTTTTAAGGCCCCAATAAATAGAAAATTCTTCTTGATCTCAAGTACATATCTAATTTATTTCAGTTATTGAACTGTCTTTGCATATGTCATAATCAATGCATTTCCAACTCTTACAATCTGGGACATAATGGTTCTCCATTGTGACAACACCACTGTCCATTTTTCTATACAAACAAAATCAAATTGTTGGGAACATATGTGATACGTTGCACCTGTATCCATAATCCAACTGGAGCTATCAACTATTAGTCCCATAGAAATAGTAACAAGAGATACATCTGAGTCTGAACCGTGAACAACATTCTGAATCACATTTGCCTTTACCTCGAAAGATCTATTTGTTCGCTATTTTTCTTTCAACTTTGGATAATCTTTTTTTAGTGTCATGCCTCTAAACAGAATGCGCATTGGTTGTGCCCAGTTCTACAACCTCTTGATTTTTTTCTCTTCTGGGAATCATCATTCTTCTTTGGCCATTGCTTCTTCTTTTTCTAGTCTTCCTCTCTGGAGTGTAAGAGCCTTTACAATATCTAATTTGGTAGACTCTTTATCCTTTCTACAGAACTTATAGTTCACAAGGGCTACAATCACCTCCTCATATCTCAAGGCATCCTTCCAATGAATCGATGTCATGGTAAAGTTCTCAAACTCATCTGGCCATAAATTTATCTTCATCCTCCATAGTTTTATTTAGATTTAAAAAATCCACCAATAACTTTGTTAACTCATTAAGGTGCTCATTTATGGAAATTCCCCTTCTCAACTGGAACCGATAGAGCCGCCTCTTCATGTGCAGTCGATTATCCACACTCTTCATCAGGTACTTGCTCTCTCAAAATTTCCATAGCTTCCATGCCAAAGTCTCCATCATCACTGTATACTTGATATACTGAGTTAAATAATTTTAGATCAAACAGTATGCAACACAATTCTTTTTTCATTTTGATCCAATCTCTCTCTAAAATTTCTTCAGGCTTTTCTTCGCCATCAAGAACATCTTCCTGATTTAAAGCACATAGTGGTGCATCCTCGTACCTCCACATACCAAAATTGTTCTTTCCATCCAACTTTACCACATTAATCTTTATTGGATGTGTCACGACTTGGTGGAGAGGTCTCTCCACCACTAATGATAATGAAGTACCAATCAGTTCTTCTACTATATCTCCCTTGTTTTCGTTTGCTTTACATAACTCAACCATAAAGAATACACAGCTTGTAACAAACTCAAACAATCAAGCACAGCCAAACAATCTCTCTTTGATACCACTTATTGGGATCTAAGCGTTCAATCAATGCAGAACAAGTAGTGTACGTGTTGAGCAAAAATCAAAATTGAGTTAGGACAAATCACATACAAGCACAATCACAGTACAAGACAAGAAATTTACATAGTTTAGTATTAGCACCTACATCAATAGGGAGGAAAGTAGATAAGATTTTACTATTGGAGATGAGATTACCAATATTTTTAGGGCTTAGAAACCCTCACCTTAAATCTCAGGAGTTTTAGCCTCCTCTTTGGAACAACCGCCATACACACCAAGAAACATTGGAGATCTCACACTACTGTTATAACCCTAAAAAGGGCTTACAAAGAGTTTATAGACATTCTGAAAATGAGCTTGCTAAACCACGGACGCTGCGGTGCGCCGTGGCGCGTTTCTGTCGAACGCCCAGGCGCGACGGCGCGTTGGGGCGTCAGGCTCTCGAGTGTCCAAAAGGCATTAGGCACGATAGTGCGCCTTGGTGCCTTTCAAGTGCGTTGTGACGTGTTGTGTCTCGCGTCCATAAAAAGCTTCATTTAATCAACATAATCTTCACTAAGCCTATCTTTACTTTGTTTAAGATGTGAGTTTAGTACCTATTTAACTTTATTATCTCTTACATTGCATTATTAATTTCTTTGGAATACACTTGAGCTTAAAAACCTTAAATTATGCCAAAAATAGATGTAGCTCTTAGTGAGGAAGTCAAAGGAGATGGTATGCATTAATTAAGCCAATAGATAGCTTTTGTTTCAAAGGCAACATATTGATAGATAATTGGATCATAAGCACATCATTTCAGATAAGGTTTTTATATAAAATTATCAATTCTCTTGTTCCTCATCGGCCAAAGAAATTTTGTTGACTCGTGAGCAAGCCATTAATGCCTGCAACAAATATATATATAAGAAAATATTAAATAATGTATTTAAAATCTAATTATATGAAAGAGCGAGCCCTCTATAAAAATTCTCACCTGCGTATCCCAATCGCATCGGATGGTCACAACAGACAGAATCAGTGTCTGCACAGCATTCCCTCCAATCATGCCAGCCCATAATCCCTATAACGGTCCGAGGTTTATTCAAAAATTTCAGAAATCAAACAAAATTATATTAAAAAATATGAGAAAAAAAAACACACACATTATCACATTCGAGAATAACAGATTGTTACTCTTTTATCAGATAAAGTAGGCATATAATTACCGGAACATCATAATGGAAGAACCACCCCATAAGAACACCAACAGGAATCCCAATCAAGTAATATGATCCAATGTTAATATAGGCCACAATAGATTGCCACCCTGAACCAACTGCGATGCCTGCGCCCATGCCATGCACACTTATATATCATTTATAGTTATATATCAGGGACACAATGCAAAGTGGCTGAGAATAATATAACCTGAAAGAACAGGCTGAACGCTGTTAAGAAGAACGGTGATGGCTAGCAAGGTAGAGAGGTGATCGACGGCGCCGATGACAGCGCCGCTTGCTGTGAAGATGTGCGCGAGCTCTCCGTGAAGGGTAAATATCAGCACGGAGAAAATAACTCCGATGATGCCTGAGGTTATGATAGCGATTGTGGCTGCAAATTTTGCACCACTGCTGTTTCCGGCTCCAAGCTCATTTGCAACCCTCACTCTTTTTAATCATTGAGATATATGTATACATTAAGGCCATAAAATGCATATTGTTTTAACTCGAGTGTGATACTTTCGGATACATTACTTTCTACAAATATTATTTTTAAAGTTTGTATTGAAATGATGTCCAAATCTTATTGTATGAGTTTTTTTAAGTACCACATCAACATATCTAAATATCATTTCTCTATTAATACATTGACAACCAGTTTGGATGCCCGACTTCATTCCCTCATAGGTGATGTATGAAACTTTGTCGATTTAGGTCAATTTGTTGAAAATTAAACTTGATTTAATTTTGGAATTATAAAAAACTTTTGCATCTATAATATTCTTGTAGAAAAAATTTAGAATGTGTCTCCAAGAAATTTGTATTTTGTAGTAAGAAAAATCTCGAAAGGGTTACATCTAGAATTTTCTTGTAAGAGTACTCTTAGGGATTCTAAGAACTTCTCAATATTAAATGTATATAGAATTCTCTATTAAACCCTATAAATAGAGGTATTTTCTCATCATTTGTTACTAGCAAAAATTGAGTTTGGGTACAAGTCTCTACCCGCTTTGCCCTCTTCTCCATCTCGTTCTTATTCTTATTCGTGATCTTTATTTTCTAACAAAGTGTATCAGAGCGATGGAGATGATGAATGGAGAAATAATTCCGTTTCAAGTTTAATGCTCACCATGAGAAACTAAAACAGTTGGAGTATCAAGATGAAGGCTCTGCTTGGCGCGCAAAATGCATGGGAGATTATCAAAATAAGATCTAAGGATCAGGAAGATGTTGCTTCATCACAAGCCCAAAGTGAAGTCTTGAGGGATGTAAGAAAGAGAGACAAGAAAGCTCTCTATCTTATCTTTCAAGCAGTGGATGGAGATTGATTTGAGAAGAGTTCAAGTGCTAATGCGACCAAAAAAGTATGAGAAAAGCTTCAACTTTGCAGCAAGAGAGGATTCATCTTCAAACTCTTAGAGGTGAGTGAGCTTTTATTTATGAAAGAATTAAAATCCATTTTGGATTATTTTCTAGAGTATTGGCCATTGTTAATCAATTAAAAAGAAATGGAGAAGATGCTAGTGACAAAAAAGTCATTGAAAATATACTCTGCACTATAAATTTAACTTTTGAGGTCATTGATACTTTAATTGAAGGACTAAAGATTTAGAAACTATGAGCGTAGAATATTTAATGGGTTCCTTACAAGAATATAAAGAAAGTTAAAGAGGAAGAAGATGCAGAAGGAGACAATGGAGCAACTAAAAGAGGAAATTTTGCCAGCAACCAAAGCCAAAAAGGAAGAGGTTGACGTAGAGGATGTGGCTGCAGACAAGGAAGAGGAATCTACAACGGCTACTTCGACAACTTCAATAATGGAGGTAAGAAAGAAAGTGCGTAAGCAACAATAGGTCATGGTAAAAGTAATGCATGGACAAAGTATGATAAATTGGCTACTATGCTTTTAAGTGTGAATCTCCAAAGAAAGTGGAGGAGAAAGCTAATCTAATTGAAGATAAGAAAAAAAAAGAAAAGGGAACACTATTACTAGCATGCAAAGATAAAGAAGAAGACCTAAAAAATAGATGGTACCTTGACACTGATGATATCAATCATATGCATGGAAAAAAAAGTAAGCTCATAGATCTTGATGAAGTGATGGAAGGAAATGTCTCATTTGGAGATGAGTAAAAGATATTAATAAGAGGCAAATGTAAAATTTTCATATAAGTAAAAATTGGATGCCATCAATTTATTTCAGATTTCCACTTCATGCTTAACCTGAGCAAAATTTTGAGTTTAGGTCAACTATTATAGAAAAGAATATGACCTTCATTTATAAGAAATTGACCATTTTTTATGAGATGATAAAGATTTTTATTAATAATTTATCTATGTCCAAAAATTGACTGTTTCTTTTGAATATTCAATATGATATTGCGAAGTGCTTAAATACTTGATATAATGATCTATCATAGTTAGAGCATTTACGATTTGGGCATCTCAAGTTTCATTGACTTGGAAATTTTACCAAAAGAGATGGTGAGGGGATGACTATAGAGCAACCAACCAAATCATGTATATGAAGGATGCTTATTTGGAAAGCAATCTTCTTGCAAGAGCTTTCCAAATGAATCAATTGCAAGAGTTTATTTGGTAAAAATAAATGCTCACCACTTCTTATTAACAATATTTTGAAAAAAACAAAGGTTTATTTTCTGAAAGAGAAATTGAAGTGTTTGAATACTTTAAAGAGCATAAAGTTATTGTTGATATAAAGTCCATCATATCTAATTGATGTGGGGAGTTCACCTCAAATGAATTTAGAAGATTTTGTGAAGATATTATATTATTCTTTTCATGATATATATTATTTATTTTTTATTATTATATTCTCTCTTTAAGAAATATTAACAATTTTATTTTATAATAATGTTCTTATCTTAGAAATAAAATAATAATAATATTAATATCAATATTATTATTATGATTATCATTATTATTTTCACCATCATTATTACTATCTACATTATCATATTTCCTTATCATTTTAATTATCCTCTTCTCCACTATTTATGTTTATTTTTTTACTAATAAAGAGAGAGAGAGGATAATATAAATTAATTTTATTATGAAAATTCATTAATCACTTTTCTAATCAAAAATTTATACACAAATTTGTAAGATATCAACTTAGTAAGAAAAATAGGTACCCCAGAAATTATGAAATACATTTATATATATTGATTAAATTATATGCTTTTTGCTCTATCTTGAAATGCAAATTTCATTGATTTAATTGTATACTTCCTGCTCTACTTTAAGTCTTGCAAATTTTATGATTTAAGTATGATGTCACTAGAGATACTGTAACAACCCGAGTTGTTACTATAGTGATTAATACTAACCCTAAATCTTAAACACAATTATAAGTTCTAATTTGGACAATTGGAGTCAAACTCTGAGACCTAGTCCAAATCAGGAGTCAAATGGATCGAATCCTAATTTCTGGAAATCCAGAAACCCTAGAAAAATTGACATATTTAAATTGACCTCCAATCGAAAAATAAACACCGCCATTGCATTACTTGACCCCAAATTAGCTTGGGATGAAGTTTTCGTGTCAATCGGAAGTCGTCAAAATTTCGATGAATTTTTTTAATAATAAAAATACCCCAGAAATTGAGGTATCAAAATACTCGTCGGATCAAAAATCCGACTTCGCCATTGAATTCCTTGACCCAAAATTAGCTAGGAAAAATATGTTCAAAATTTTCTAAAAAATTTTTACAAATAAAAAAAAAAAAAATTAATTAATTGACGGTGCCGTCAACTTAAGTGGACGGCGCTCACGGCGCCGTCCGATCGGACGAATCCATCCGGACGGTCCGATCTGCGCGGATCCCACGGCTCCCAGTCGTGATCCGCGTCGCGCGGTCCGGGCTGATCCGGGTCGTCCGCGTGTCGTGGAATCGGATGGCCCGGGGCCGTCGTCCTCGCGGAATCGGACGGCCCGACGCCACGCGGCGCGCCCCGCTGCCTCCCGCGCCAAACCGGTGCCTCCCCCAGCTTCGGCGAGATCGCCGCCTCCTCCCTTAAATCCCCGACAGCTCGTCGGGCTCCGGGATAGCGAAATCGGAGCCCGAAGTGCCCTCCCGACCCGAACCGAGTCCGAGCAAACCAGCACCGTCGATCCGGTACTCCCCGATCCCCCTCCTCCGTCCATCTCTCGTCGTCGCGTTACTATAGAATTGTAGGTTAGACTGTAGATCGACGATCAACCGGACCCGATCGACCTCGGTCAGGTCTGGTCGACTCAGACCGAGGATTGAAACCTCGGGCCAAAGCCCCGTTCGCGTTCACCGAAACCCTAGGACCTAGGGTTCCACTTTGCCGGCGATCCCAGCCACCTCCGGCAAAGGTTCGCCCTCCGGCGTGTAGCCCTCGTCGAGGGCTACCGTCGGCCGTGCGACCCGAGGTGGTCCGGCGCCGGGAAGGCTAGCAAAAGCCGTGCCCTAGCCCGGCGCCCTCGGGCCATCTCTGCGAAGGAGACGAAGTCTGGGTCGGGCCGGGCCGACTCGAGTCCGACCCGCCCGAGCTGGGTCCGCGTCAGTCGGGTGGGGCCCACTGTAACAGCTCAACTCTTAAGCACCAAGGTATTGTCCGCTTTGGCCAGAAATGCCTCACGGTTTTGCCCTCAGAAGATAACTTCCCAGTAGGTCACCCATCCTGGGAGTGCTCCCACCTGAGCACACTTAACTTTGGAGTTCTTATCAGGAACTCCACCGTTATCTGAAAAGACGCCTCGATGTTTAAGAGTTTTACTTATTACTACTTAAGTGGGTCTTCACAATCTCCCCAACTTAAGTAACTGACGTCCTCGTCAGTATCCACACACAGATCCAAGAACCATCCATTAGGTAGATAGGACTAGAGGTGACCCCTACAGGCACAAGAGGTACCCACAACCATGTAGCACCTTAACCATCATGGGTTCAAGAGGCTGCTCACATGCACACTTAACTTTGGAGTTCTTATCAGGAACTCCACCGTTATCTGAAAAGGCGCCTCGATGTTTAAGAGTTTTACTTATTACTACTTAAGTGGGTCTTCACAATCTCCCCAACTTAAGTAACTGACGTCCTCGTCAGTATCCACACACAGATCCAAGAACCATCCATTAGGTAGATAGGACTAGAGGTGACCCCTACAGGCACAAGAGGTACCCACAACCATGTAGCACCTTAACCATCATGGGTTCAAGAGGCTGCTCACATGAAGTGGTACTTTGCCCTATATGGCACTTAGCTCCTATCTAACACCCTATGGTTTGCTCTGATACCATTTGTAACAGCTCAAACTCTTAAGCACCAAAGTATTGTCCGCTTTGGCCAGAAAGGCCTCACGATTTTGCCCTCAGAAGATAACTTCCCAGCAGGTCACCCATCCTGGGAGTGCTCCCACCTGAGCACGCTTAACTTTGGAGTTCTTATCAGGAACTTCACCGTTATCTGAAAAGGCGCCTCGATGTTTAAGAGTTTCACTTATTACTACTTAAGTGGGTCTTCACACCCACCACGCCACGTGGCGCCCTCTGGGCCTGCCACGTGTTCAGTGGAACCTACCAACCGAAGCCGCGACCCTTCGACTTCGGCCGTGGGGCCCACAGCGCCACGTGGCAGCCAGCCGGCACGCCACGTGGCACGTGGGCCCACAGCCCGAACCCGCGCGGCGCTTCGGCTCCCCAGTGGGGCCCACAATGCCACGTAGCAGCCTCTGGGCCCGCCATGTGGCAAGGGGGACCCACTGCCCGGTCACCCGCGGCGGTTCGGCTTCCTGTGGGGCCTAGAGTGCCACGTGTCAGGTGGGGCCCACTGCCCAGTCATTCGACCTGACTCAGCCCCTGTAGGGCCCACAGTACCACGTGGCAGCCTCTGGCAGTGCTACGTGTTTAGTGGGGCCCACTGTCTGTTAATTAAATTATTAATTTATTGTTAGTGTTAATTAATTACTGTTAACGAATAATTAATTACAGTTAGTGATTAATTAATTTAGGATTAGTCTTAATTACTTTTGAACAGTAACCTTAATTAATTAAGTATAATTAGAGATTAATTAGGGTTAATTAAAGGTTAATTAAACCTTAAACAGTAATTAGGATAATTAATTATTATTAAACATTAAAGTATAATTAATTATTCCTAATTAGATATTAATAAGTAATTAAGACTAATTAAATAGTGACTAGTACTAATTACTTTGCTACAGTAAAATAAATATAATTTAATTAATTAAATAATAGATTAATTAATGTTAATTAATGATTAAGCCTAATTAATCACAGATTAATTAAGTATTAATAATTTCAGAAATTTTATATAAAAACTTTAGGAATGAACAGTAAAATAATTCAATTTGAATAAATGAAAAGTAAAATAATTCAGATTGTATTTTTGAATAGTAAATCTTAAAAGCTTAATAACTTTTTGTAGGATGATCCAAACATTGCCAATATAGGTCTTAAAATACTTAGAAAAATATAAAGAATCAAATAACATAATATAAAAATTATTTTGGGGTACGTATAACGAGGTAACATTTTAGGACCTATTTAGAGCCTCATAACTTTTTACTCGGTTATCGAAACATAGTCACTATGAGTCTTAAAATGCTCAGGAGAGCGGCCCCATCACTGTTGTAGTATTAGTTTTCCCATTCGGACATCAGGACCAAAAGTCAACCTAGAACTTAGAGTTGACTTTAGTGAAAAATGACCAAAATGCCCTTGGAATTCAAATGGCCATAACTTGGTCAAATCAACTCCAAATTCAAAAATTCAAGAAGCTATCTAACCTAGAATTTCAATGTCATCCGCATGATGAAATACTATTTAAAATTTGAACCCTAAAAATTTAGGTAAATGACCAAATTACCCCTAGCCTTATTTTAGTCACAACTTGACCGTTTGAGGTCCAATTTGGACGTACTTATTGTCTATCTTCAAGTTAGACAGTAAAAAATTAGTTGGAAAAAAGAAACCTCAGTTTTGACCCCCAAATCAAAAGTTGACTTTTTGACCCTTAAAGGTGGGGCAAAATGGTCATTTTGCCCTAAGATTAAATTAAGTGCCCCTACCCTTTAGATAACATTCCAGAACCCTAAAACTAATGTTATAATCTTCTTAGTATCAATCAAGTGAGTAAAATCAACCCTTAAGTTAGATTCCAATAATTTCTGTTAAGTCTTAAGCACTACACCTTAAGGACCTTTCTTGAGAATAGGAATAGATCATATGTTAGAATTCATTCGTTGGATAAATTGGGTTACCCAATGGGAAAAACCTTGGTTTATTAGTGTAACAACCTGAGTTGTTACTTTAGATAATTAGGGTTAACCCTAAGTCTTAAACATAATTAGATGTGCTAATTAGGTCAATGGAGTCAACCTCCTAAACCTAGCACAAATCAAGAGTCAATTGGATTGAATCCTGATTTTTTAGAAAATCCGGAAAACCCTAGAAAGACCTATTTAAATTGACCTCTGATCGAAAAATGGACACCGCCATTGCATTCCTTGACCCCAAATTAGCTTGGGGTGAAGTTTTCGTGTCAATCGGAAGTCGTCGAAATTTCAACGAATATTTTAATAATAAAAATATCACGGAAATCGAGGTATCAAACTACTCATCGGATCAAAAATCTGACTGCGCCATTGCGTTCCTTGACCCCAAATTAGCTTGGGGTGAAGTTTTCGTGTCAATCGGAAGTCGTCGAAATTTCAACGAATATTTTAATAATAAAAATATCACGGAAATCGAGGTATCAAAATACTCGTCGGATCAAAAATCCAACTGCGTCATTGAATTCCTTGACCCCAAATTAGCTAGGAAAAACATGTTCAAAAATTTTCTGAAATTTTTTTCAAAAAAAAAAAAAAAAAAAAATTATTTTTTTTTACTGTAGCTTACGGCGTGCCGTTAAGTACTTAACGGACCCGTCACTGTAGCTGACGGCGCCGTCAATCTGCACGGCGCCATCTCAGCCGTTGGATCGGCCCAGATCCAACGGCTGCGGAGTCGTCTTCCTCGACGACTCCGCCCGCGTGACACGCGGCGGCCCGTCGCCATTTCTGGCCAATCCGGCCGCATCCAGGCCTCGGTAAGGTCGCCGTCCGGTCTATAAGACCTCGGCCTACCCCTAGGCTCTGAGTTTTCACCGATCGGAGCCCGGATCGAGCCGGAATCAAGCCCGGAAGTCAGCCTTTCTTTTCCGCCGAATCCTTCGCCGATCCGAACTTCAGGTACCCCGATCTCCCTCGTTTACCGTTCGATCGTTGCAAAAATTGTAGGATCGGTAGCTCAACATGTCCTCTTCACATCCACCGTTCCGATCAAGCTAAAACCCACTCGATCGGGCGCACCAGGTCCCCGAAGTGGACTGGGTTCCCCGGAAGGCGAAGGGTCACGCCTTCGGGTCGGGCCGGGCCGACCCGAGCCCGCCCGACCGGGTTGGGTCCACGTCAGCGCGGGTGGGGCCCACTCGACCACGTGGCCGCCTACGGGCCCGCCACGTGTCCAGTGGGGCCCACAGCCCCATCAGCCAGGCTGAGTCAGCAGCCGTGGGACCCACAGTGCCATGTGGCAGCCTCTGGCAGTGTCACGTGGCAGCCTCTGGCAGTGCCACGTGTCAGGTGGGCCCACTGTCCAGTCAGCCGGGCTGAGTCAGTAGCCCGTGGGATCCACAGTGCCACGTGTCAGGTGGGCCCACTGTCCAGTCAGCCGGGCTGAGTCAGCAGTCCGTGGGACCCACAGTGCCACGTGGCAGCCTCTAGCAGTGCCACGTGTCAGGTGAGCCCACTGTCCAGTCAGCCGGGCTGAGTCAGCAGCCCGTGGGACCCATAGTGCCACGTGGCAGCCTCTGGAAGTGCCACATGTTAGAGGGGCCCACTGTCAGTTAATTAGAAATTAATTAAATTAATGTTAGTGTTAATTAATTACTGCTTAGCCCTAATTAATTACTGTTAGTGGTTAATTAAGTTAGGGTTAGTACTAATTACTTTTAAACAGTAACTTTAATTAAATAATTATAATTAAAGATTAATTAATGATTAATTAACTGTTAATTAAATCTTAAACAGTAATTAGGATAATTAATTACTTTTGAACAGTAAATTTAAATAATTAAATATATTAGAGATTAATTAAGACTAATTAAACAGTAATTAGCACTAATTACTTTACTACAGTAAAATTATTTAATTAATTAATTAATAATTAAATAGTGATTAATTAAATAAAAACTTTAGGAATGAACAGTAAATTTAAATAATTAAATATAATTAGAGATTAATTAATATTAATTAAACAGTAATTAGCACTAATTACTTTACTACAGTAAAATTATTTAATTAACTAATTAATAATTAAACAGTGATTAATTAAATAAAAACTTTAGGAATGAACAGTAAATTTAAATAATTAAATATAATTAGAGATTAATTAATATTAATTAAACAGTAATTAGCACTAATTACTTTACTACAGTAAAATTATTTAATTAACTAATTAATAATTAAACAGTGATTAATTAAATAAAAACTTTAGAAATGAACAGTAAATTTAAATAATTAAATATAATTAGAGATTAATTAAGATTAATTAAACAGTAATTAGCACTAATTACTTTACTATAGTAAAATTAATTAATTAATTAATTAATAATTAAATAGTGATTAATTAAATAAAATCTTTAGTGATGAACAGTAAAATCATTCAATTTGAATAAATGAATAGTAAATTAATTCAAATTGTATTTTTGAATAGTAAATCTTAAAAGTTTAATAACTTTTTGTAGGATGATCCAAACATAGCTAATATGGATCTTAAAATACTCAGAAAAATATTTAGGATCAAATGGCATAATATAAAATTTCGTTTCGGGGTACGCATAACGAGGTAGCATTTTAGAGCCTCTTTAAGACCCCATAACTTTTTACCCGATTATCAAAACATAGTCAATATGGGTCTTAAAATGCTCAAAAGAGCGGTCCCATCACCGTGGTAGTATTAGTTTTTCAATTTGGATATCAGGACAAAAAGTCAACTCTAGAATTTAGAGTTGACTGTAGTGAAAAATGACCAAAATGCCCTTGGACTTCAAATGGCCATAACTTGGTCAATTTAACTCCAAATCAAAAAATTCAAGAAGCTACCTAGTTTAGAATTTCAATGTCATCATTTTCACAGAAATAATATTTAGGATTTGAACCCTAAAATTTAGGAAAATGACCAAAATACCCCTAGCCTTATTTTAGCCATAACTCGGCCGTTTCTCGTCCAAATTGGACGTACTTACTGTCTATCTTCAAGTTAGACAATAAGGAATTAGTTGGAGAAGATAAAACTCAGTTTGGACCCCTAAATCAAAAGTTGATTGACCCATAAAGTAGGGGCAAAATAGTCATTTTACCTTAAAATTGGAAATGCGCAACTTTAGCCCTTAATTAAAATCTTAGAATACTAGGATTAATAATGTAATCATATTAGTACCATGTAAGTAAATAAAACAAGTCATTAAATTGAATTCCAATAATTTTTCCTAAGTCTTAAGCATCCTACCTAAAGGACCTTTCCTGAGAGTAGGACTAGATCATAGGTTAGTGTTCATTCATTGGGTAAATTGGGTTACCCTATGGGTGAAACCTTGGTTTTAGTAGTTTCTAGATACTATTTTGTTTTACAACCCATTCTGATTAGTTTATCTTTTAACTTTAGATTTAAGATAGGAGATTCATCCTATTAAGTTTGATTACTTAATAGGATTTGCCTTAACTAGTAGATCACTTATAGTATAAAACTTAGAACTTAGGTCTTATCCAGTTGGGATTATGTGAGTAAACCTAAAACCTCGTAGTGTTTAATCCATAATCTATAGGTGTAGAAGATCTTGATCAGATCTTAGTTAGAATGTCTAAATTCACAAAAATTAGGACGTATGATTTATTCGTTAAATTCATAGTCGTCTATCTGATTGAACTAGATTGAAACCTGATCAATTCCAATCCTTTTTAACTCATAAGAACGAATTTCTGAGTTACACTCGATAGTAGGAAAATGGTGATCCTGAACTTGTGTAACTTGGAATAGTTAGCTGGTTAAGTAGAAAACAAATGATATCACCATATTTAGTCGAGTCTCTTGCTTACTTGTTATTTGTTGCTACGCATACCTTGTAATTTTGTGCCTTATATTTTCTTTGAACATATTATATAAGACATTTGATGCATAAATAAAATGTTAGGAAATTATGGAGACTCCTTAGATTCCTTATGAAAATATTAAAGTAAATAAGTGAAATGATAATGAATTGATGTGATTGAGCTGCCTCTCAGTATTCTTTTGATCATACCGAATGTTGCCCTAGCCGTATCATGCTAGGAGTTGCCCTAGCCGTACTGTGCTAGGATATTTCGGTATGATAGTTGGTGACCTAACCGTATCGAGCTAGGAGTAGCCCTAGTCGTATCGTGTTAGGGCCATATATGTGACTGTTGTTGGCTTAGTCGTATCGAGCTAGGAGTAGCCCTAGCCATATCGTGCTAAGATCTTCAGTTTCTTTTGGCGAGCTAGTGTAGCTCTTTTCTGTATGGCAATTGATGTATTATAGTTTTATATGCAGTTGTGGTTATTTCAGTATATTCTTTTTCAGTCAGCTATTTCCTTGTACTGCTTTATATATATCTAGGATGTAGAATCTTGCTGCTATATGTATATATCACTGCTGAGTTATTCATTTTTAATTAGCATGTTATTTTTATTGATCACCAACATGTTTAGAATGTAGAATTTTTCTTCCAGCATTTATTCAATTATATTTACACTTATATGCCTTTCCTTGATTACTTGTTATGCGAGGCATGCTTCAGCCTCATTTCTTTGCCTTGTTTATACTATAGAGCATAGTCTATAGTTTGCCTTTTTACTTGTGTTGCTTACTGCTCCTGTATTTACACATCATGCTTAGAAGTAAATGGTAAAATGGTGATATTATATAACCTTATTAAAAATTCAGCTTAAAATATACTTAGACAATTGTCTAACCAGATTTTCTTTTTTTGGCTGGGGCCCTACATTGTGAAACCGACAATGTCAGGCTTAGAGCAGTTTGAGGAGCCTGCACCCGAGGAGGAGCCTTACTTAGAGGAGGTGCAGCAGTTGGGGCCAGAAGATATCTAGTCATTTACTACTTGTGAGGATGAGTGGATTTTGAACATTTATTTTGTTAAATTTTAATTAATGTAATAATACAGGTACCTGTGACTGTGTGTTCATATTTCACTATGCTACTTTTCTGAGTTATATTTCTCTTCTTATATATATTATGATGCTTGGATGTCATTTATTTATCGCTTCCGCACTCTGTAGTTTTACTTATATAGTGACTGCTTGATTGATTCTGAGTTAACCTTTCTCTAATCAGGTGGATTGTGGAGTTTATCCTATCCAATGCTAAGTGAGGGGTTAACCAGAGTGACACTCCACCCTTAATCTAAACCTATTGAGGGTTAAGGGTGAGGGTCGCCACAATTAGTTTCTAGACTTTCTTTTATTTTACAACTCGTTCTGATTATTTTAGCTTTTAACCCTAGATTTAAGGTAGGAGATTCATCCTATTAAGCTTGATTTCTTAATAGGATTTGCCTTACTAGTAGATCACTTATAGAATAAAACCTAGAACTTATGTCTTATCCTTTGGATTATGTGATTAAACCTTATTCTCGTAGTGTTTAATCCATAATATATAGGTTTAGAAGATCTTGATCAGATCTTAGATAGAACGTCTAAATTTACAAAATTAGGACACATGATTTATTGATTTAACTCGTAGTCATCTATCTGATTGAACTGGATTAGAACCTAATCAGTTCTAATCCTTTTTAACTTATAAGGACGAGTTTTTGAGTTACACTCGATAGTAGGAAAACGGTGATCCTGAACTTGTGTAACTTTGAATAGTTAGAAGGTTAAGTAGAAAACAAATGATATCACCATATTTAGTAGTCTCTTACTTACTTTAATATTTTGTTGCTACGTGTTCCTTGTATTTCTGTGCCATATTTCCTTGAGCATATCATATAAGACATTTGATGCATAAATAAAATGTTAGGAAAATATGAAGACTCCTTAGATTCCTTGTAAAAATATTAAAGTAATTAATGAGAAGATAATGATTTGATGTATTTGAGCTGCCTCTCAGTGTTCTTTTGCTCATACCGATTGTTGCCCTAGCCGTATCGTGCTAGGAATTTCCTTAGCCGTACTGGTGCTAGGATTTTTCAGGTATGACTATCTCTTTTCTGTATGGCAGATTGTAAACGTATAGTTTTATATGCAGTTGTTGTTGTTTACTTTTCAGTATTCTTATTCAGTCAGCTATTTCCTTGTACTGCTTTTATATATATTTAGGATGTTAGAACCTTGCTGTTATTTATATGTACCACTGTTGAGTTATTTATTTTAATTGGCATATTTTTTGTTGATCACCAGCATGTTTAGGATGTAGAACTCTTCTTACAGTACTTGGTTAGTTATGTATATTTATATGCCCTTCCTTGTTTAGTTTGTATGCGAGGCGTATCTCAGCCTCTTTCCTTTTCTTTGTTTAAGCTATAGATGATGGTTTATAGCTTTCCCTTTTTCTTTTGTATTGCTTACTGCTCCCTTACACACATTATTACTTAGAAGTAATAAAATGGTGATATTATATAACCTTTATAATAATCAGCTTAAAATGTACTTAGACAATTGTCTAACCAGATTTTCCTTTTCTTTGGCTGGGGCCCTACATTGTGAAACCGATAATGGCAGATCATCTTCAGTTAGATGAGCAGGAGTTAGGAGTGGAGCCATACCCAAAGGAGGAGCCCGTGGAAGAAGCCGCTGTTTAGTATTTATTTTATATGTGAGGATGAGAGTATTTACAGTTTTTTTATTTAAACTGTTAAATGTTGTAATAATACAGGTACATTGACTGCGTATTTGGATTGTATGCTTATATTCTGAGTTCTACTTTTGCTACTTATATTATGATGCTTGGATGATTTACATTTCCTTAAATCGCTTCTGCACTCTGTACATTTACTTATATAGTGACTGTTAGATTGAATCTGTATTAATCCTTCCCTAATCAGGTGGATTGTGGAGTCTATCCTAATCCGATGGTAAGTGAGGGGTTAGCCAGAGTGACACCCATCCTTAACCTAATCCTTCGACAGATTAAGGGTGCCGGGCGCCACAGATACTATCAAAAATAGATAATGGATCTTGATTGAATAAAAAAATGGGGTTCCGATGAAGTTATTTACTGTATGTACATAATGTGATTTTATGTTTAGAATAGGGCTAGTTTACTATAATACTGCTTTGGAAAATATAAGAATATTATGACTATGCCTGCGAGACGGCTACCATTGGGTGAAATAATATATGTTACGTTGGAACCTAAAATTATGATAATCAAGCAAATATGCTTGATTCTTCAAGGTTCCAAATTTGCCCACTCAAACGATATTAATATTATTACTTATTCATTTTTGAGATACAGATATTCAATTTTTGATGAAGTGCGACCTAATTGTGACATATTACTTTTATTACAATTTTAATTATTATTTAATGTTGATTTACAGAAAAAATTATGATAATCCTTAAAAGAGAAAATGTTATCTTTACAGTTCATATTACTTTGTTTCTCTGTATTTTACAAATTTAACTTCATACTTTCTGCTTATATATATAATATAATTAATTATATCCTAAGTATTTTGAGTTTTTTCAACAGGTTTTCAACCTGGGAGTTCCTACTATAAATGTCAGGTCAGGATGTCACCGAAGAATTAGTACATCACAAAATAATCATTTACTACACTTTACTACACATTACGTTGGAGTATTGATATTTAATGCTTAGATCCTTTTTTTAGTGTTGGTGAGATGGGATGAGTATTTTATTTGAACATTTATTTCTAATATATAATAATTAAATTATGGATATATTTTTATTTTTCTTTTCTAAGATGAATGCTTGTCTTAATTTCTGTGATAGACGTTTTGGATGAATGTTTAACTTCTGTTCTTTAATTTTATATTATTTTATACTCAGTATTGTGATGTGATCTTTATATTATTAATCTTATCTTGTATTTATTTGCAATTCCTAAAAATTAAATATACCATCAATGCATAGGGATAAAACAACTAATAATTGGAATAAAATTTATAAATATTTTAAGGATTAATCTTCAGATGAAGTAATCAGAGATAATTCATTTGACCCCAAAGCTTAAGTTTTGGGTTGATTATGGGTCAAGGTGGGTTAGCTCAAGTTAATGTCCCAGGATATCCATCGGCCGTTAGCCCAGATAACAGCGTAACGACAATGACAACAACATTAACTGTAACGGATGATGTTTGTTTTAGCGGCGGATTCGACATATCCCATCGTTTGTTGCTGAAGCGGGTGATGCATATTGAGCCGGCCATCTAACACAGCAACGAAAGCGACAGGTCATGCTGATCGTTAACGATGTTGACCGAACTGCTAATGGGCTGACAAACTCGAAAATACAAAATTTTAAAAGTAAAATTCAGCTCAATCACTTAACCAAATTGAGAGATTATGATGTCTATAAAATCCTCTCATAGAGACCTTGTGATTTTATTCATGAAAAACTTACATCTAACATGAAAATATTAAGTTTAAATACAAAAAAAAAAAGATGATTTTATTCATGAAAAACTATTTACATATTTGTGATCAAAATATGATGTTTGAAACTTGTATGCAACATGAATAATTAAATAAAGAAAAATGCTATGCTTACATAAGAATATACATCAAAAAGTATTCAGGACAATTATAAAATTTTCTTTTTTTAAAATTTTTACATATAAACCCCACAAAAAAGTGTATTCAACCCATAATTTACTTACACATTAGATTGACACATCATTTATATATTTTGTTGTATACTAGTGTGTAAATAAAATAATAATAATAATTTATTTTAATTTTTTCAAAATATTTTCTTATGCTTAAAATGAGTTTTTAGTCAACTTTGAATACATATAATGTTTTTCACCAATCACTTCTAGTATATGAAATTTCTCTCTAATCACTCTCATATATATTGGTAACAATTCCTTAGACAATAAAAAATAACTCCGAATTTCAAGAAAAAACTTGATTCTATTTCAAAAAATTTTCAGGATTTCCTGTATTTTAACAAATTTTGGAATCTCATAACTTTGTAATCGCCTAAAAATAATACTTGAAAAATAATCTCCTATATATATATATATGGAACAAATTCACACAAGACTTCATATAGATTTGAGCACTCTAAAGCTTTCATTTAAATGCTCAAAATTCAATAAAACTATAAATATTTATAAAAATAGATTATTTCAGACTTGCATAATTTTAATTTCATCCATAAATTAAATATTGATTTTTGGCATACATATTCTAATTTCATAACTTTTATAAGAACATATCATTTCAGTTAGTATTGGTAATAATTTTGTTTTAAATCTCATAACCTAAAATATCATTTAAGCATGCTTAATGACTGTTAAAGCTTCATAAAAATTAAAGATCAATTTAAAGTATTTTTCTAATTTTCTAATTTCTTATTACACAAACTAATTAAATTGATTATAAGTTAACATATTAAATTGATTATTTAACTAATTAAGATAAGAAAATTTAATGAATTATTTCAAAAGTCAAATACATAAATTTATTTGTAAGTTTTACTTTAATTATCAAATTTTGGGCATCTTTCCATTTGAATTGTGATTATTGCCTTTAATATGCTTTACCACTTATTTAATTGCCTTTAATATCAAATTGTGATTATTGCCTTTAATAACTTTTGATGAAATATATTTCATGTTTTTAAATAAATTCACTAAAATAGCAAAAATTGATGTTTTTGGCAATTATTTATATGCATTTCTATTGTTGCAAATTTTGAAATATCTAATATTATTATTTAATTAACTATCCTATTTTGGATATTAAAAAATAACAGTTGAAAAAAAAAATTATTAATTTAGAAAAAAGATTAAAATTTAGAAAAAAAAAGAGTTGAAAAATAAATAAAAAAACCAGAAAACTAGAAAAGAAAGGAGAACAAATAAGAAGTAAAAATACAATTTTTCATATTACTCATATATTATTATTAAATTTCTTATCTTTTATTGCTAAGAAAAAGATTTTGTATTATTATTACTATTATATTTTTTATTAATGTTAGCATTTCTACAAAAAAAGTAAAATAAAAATGGCGAAGAAATTTTTTTTACGAGGCCGACTTCAGACACTCCGTTCTTTAGCGTTCAAGCTCCAATTCCATTCTAGTTTACAGTGTTGAAAGCTAAGATCATACCATTTATGGAAACTCGCCAATCTTCCTTTTTTGAGATTGATGATATTATTCTGATTAGGTAGTTGCAGGTGAGCATGCTCAGCACCAGTTTTGATTCGATGGAAGGACAAACCGCCATCAAAAGACACTTGGTTGACACACAAACAGTTACAGAAGTTGAACCCTTACCTACTTGATGACTATATTGACTTCAACTATGCAGACTAGAGTTCTTGTGGTGGGGCAGAGTTTGATGCACAAACAATTAAATCATTCCAAACATCATCTTATAGATTTCAAATATCCTCATAAACATCCTCTTAAAATTTCATCCAATTTCAATTTCATTTTACCCACCTAATGAATTTCAAAAGTTGAATAATCGCTTACACAAAAAGTTGTCTTCAACTTTTGCACCACCATCTTCTCATTAACCTAACTCAAGTTGGTTTCATTAAAGGTCAATCAAGTATGGATAATATCATGTTGGCTAATAAATTTTTGAATGAATTCAATTCTAGCTTTAAATGGTCTATGTTTTGTGTTAAATGTGACTTACAAAAATCTCTTTGACAAAGTTAACAGAGATTATATTTTAGCTCGTTTGCACAAAATAAGTTTTCTCAATAAGCTTATCTCTTGGGTTAAAGCTTGTATTTGTAAATTACACTTTTTGATTCTCATAAATTATAAAATGTCGAGATTCTTATTTACCAAAAATGGTATTAGGAAAGATGCTAATTATCCTTACTTCTTTTTGTAATTTCTTTGAATGATTTATCTGATATTCAAGATGAAGCTTGCATGAATAATGTTCTTAAGCCCATCATATATAAAGCTTTTAAATGTTCTCACTTGTTATTTGTTGATAATATTTTAAGAGTATAAGCAATTTAGTTGGAGAAGTCACTCACAACAATATTAAGGTCCTCAAGAAATGCCTTCAAAATTATCTAAATGTTACGAGCTATCCCTAAATATAAAAGTATAAGCAATTTAGTTTTTCAAATATGTTTACTTAATGTGGCCAATAAGTAGTTCCCCACTAAGTATCTTAGGTTACCTATTCATTATGCAAAGGCATCTGTTTCCCTTTATGGGCCACTCTCAGATTGGTTACATAGCATCCTATCTGAAAAGGAACTATGGTCACTTTCATATGCATGAAACTTGAAATTCTTGCAATTTTCTATTTGGAATATAGTACTATACTGGTTAAATATTTTAAAATTTATAATGGTTATTTTGAATAATATTAATACTATTTATTTGAGATTCTTATCCTCTAGCTCAATATAAGTAAGAATATCCACACTTTCTTAAAATATATTTCTGCTCCATTTGAGATTCTAATCCCCAAGCCTGCTTTTTGCTAGCTGCAACCTATTGATCCATTAGTATAATATTACAAATCTTTGCTTGCATTGAAATGCAAATATTGACTATATCAATCCATGGTTGTTACCTCTCTAAATCAGGCTTGATTATGGCTAAATCTCAGTTCTATTAAACTCAAAATATTATTAGAAACCTACATGTGCAATTTAGAGCCAATCTGAGCAAAGTTGAATTTTTGAAATAGTTTAATATTAAATTAATGCTCATAAAAATATGACAAATATTTTGATTTCAAACATCGAAACAAATTGTATATTTGGATTCATCACGTCAAAATATGCTAGGGCTGAAAGTTTCCTAATTTTTGGATTTAAAATGGTCAAATTATTCACAAAATATGTTTTGTATTTTTATTTACATAAAACATATACAGTTTAATATTAAATTTAATTATCGGAATGCAAATATTGAGGACAAATTAAGCATCCTTCAATCCTAGCCCTCCAAGCTCTCCAAGCTCTCCAAGACAAATGATTACTCATGGATTTATCCTAGTGCTTATTTAAGGAGTCTACTTTATCATTATATGGCTGAACACTTTCTTATCTACCGTAGAACTCCATTGATAACTACATCAAGCACTCAAAACCCTCTCCTCTTCTCTCTCTTTTATTTCTCTATCAAGTTTAGAAATTTTCATCCTTAATCTCCCAAAGGCAAAAGAAGCATCAAGTGGAGACTTCAAGCCTCTATATGCTACTATCAACTTGTTAGGAACTCTATCAAGTCATCACCATTCTTCAACCTCTCTTCTTTTCCAAGGTTAACCTTCAAATCTCAAAGGTACCCCCTTCTCCCTATCTCCTATGCATGTGGCTCAAACTAAAATCTAAATCATGTGTGATCATTTAGACTTAGTCTAAACTCAATTATGGAGCAAATCTAAGTTAGTATTAACTCATGTAAGATTTGCAATTATGGCTTAAAGGAAACCATAAAATTTTTTTTGTCTTATTTTCATTCTTATGAGAATGATTATTTATATGCATGTATTCAAAATTGTGGGTTTAGCTATTGCATGTATTAGATTAGCCTTTATAATATCTTGATGAAACAAGTTAATAGACATAAGAAAATATTAGGAGGTGATTTACATTAAGAAATTTTCCTTTCATAACAAGGGTTTTGCTCCAATAGCAGCTAATTTTATTTCCTTCAAAAAGCATGTTTAGCTCAAGAATACTTCTCAAAAATAATCTCATATATGTTGTTAACAAATCATTAGAACATCTCGTAAACTCAAGAAGTCTCTAAGGTCTCCATCTATACATCCAAAGTTGTGATTTAAAAAAACAAAATTTTGTATTTTACTTAGCATATTTTCAAGAATTTTCATCCATGTTTAGAGTTGCATACTTATTATTTTAGCTATCACAAATAACTGAAACTTAACAAGTAAATACTTTTATGTGCAATAAACAATTTACCTTTGGACATCAATGCTTGAAAATGACTCTCTAAGGTATTCATATATATGCCAAAAGTTTCAAGAAAAATCTATAATTTTCACTTTGGTTTATTTCAACTATTTTCTAAATTTTTTGCCATGTTTACAATAGAATAAATTTCATCCTAGTTATCACCAAGAGCTGAAACTTAACATGTAAAAATTTCTAAGTACAATAAATAATTTACCTTTAGAAATCAATACTTTTATCCATTTCTGTGGGGCACCTGTGGTTTATCTTGTTCTCTGCCATTATTTTGCAGTATCCTAGTGATGACTTTGCTTTGAGGTTAGAATGATATAACCTTGCATTTATTGATTATGTGTTGATTAATTATGTGGCACTTGCTAGATGATTTGTTGGTCGAAGGAAATAGTTGGGTGTGTTGCTTTTTAATTGTAAAATGCAGATGCAGAGTCTTGACCTGTTGAAAATGGTTGAGTTGTTCTGTCGTATTTCAATTAAATTTCTGACAGCATTGTCGGTTACATTGGAATTGCTTCACATGCTACATAACATTTGGTTTGTGCTGTTGACAATGGTTGGTTTGTTCTGTTGTATATCTATTAATTTTCTGAATGCAGTGATGTTTATCTGGATTTTCTATACATGCTACTTAACAAGTCGTTTGTTGGATTGCTGCGGCTTCATCAGTTTGCTATTTTTTTCTTTTCAGTTGGTTTGTTGCTATAGATGCAAATGTTGTTATGCTCTTTCTTTCCAGCTGATGCTGCTCATCTTCGAATATTCTACTGATTTTATTCTGCTGCCCGTCGATTTTCATGCTTGATATTGATCTCAATATGAACTGATTTTGGATCTTGTTTTGTGTTTTGGCTTCGTCTCTTTTTCGTTTGCAAGGATCTCTTAGGATTTTCCCAAGATCCATTTTTTGGGGTTGGTCTAAGAATTTTATATTTAAAATCATTGTAACCTCCCAACCCCCTTATGTATCTTTTTATGTTTCTCAATAAAATTTGCCGATTTCTTTATATATATATCTAAAGTTCTATTAAAAATCTATATCTTTCGCATAAGATTATTTCAGCAATTTTCTGAATTTTTCTCAAAGTTTACAATAGAATAACTTTCATCCTAATTATACAAAGAGCTACAACTTGACTGTAAACACTTCTATGTACAATGAACAATTTACCTTTAGAAATCCGTGCTTGAAAAAAATGACTATGAGGTATACATATTTATGCTATAAAATTTCAATATTTCTAAATTTTTCTGATAATTTTCAAATTATAATATCTTACACCTTAGAATTTAGAGATTGGCATTTTCATGATAGTTGCAATCACATATGATTGAAGAGTAAATTCCATATTGAAAGTTCCTCTTAATTTAATCAATAAAGCTTCCAAATGAAAACTTGAAATTAATTTAAAATCTAAGTAAGAATATAAATGAAAATTATAAAAGAATTCGAATAATAAATTTGTAAGCCTCATATTCTAATGAAATTATATACCAAAATGATTAGGAAAAATGGGAAGAGTCTAGTTATATAATAAAATTCAGCTTTCATTGGGTAAATTAACTAATCATCTCTTAAAAGTAGTTAAGGCCTCAAATTGCATCCGTAAAATGTGTTGTACCTCGATGAAACAAAATAAAGTATCTACAAACTTTTTATAGTGAGAATAATCCAATTTTAGTAAAATTGAATAGTTATGACATAAAATTTACAAATTGAACCCCAACTCTAGTTAAGCACAACATTGTCTTGAAAATGTGCAAAATTTTGATTTAACCAAATAAGATATTTTTAGAATCCTTGTAGCATATATCATTAAATGATAGCAATATTGGTTACTTTTTATGAATAAATTGGCAAACCCTAATTTTAATCATTAATTGCGTGCTAAAGTTTGATTTGGACAAATAAAATATCTATGAATTTCGTATAATGTAAGTAATCTTAATTTAAAGTAATTTGTAATGTTTAAGCTAATAATTCATAAATCAAAATTTAGACTTAAGTAATATCTAATTTAGCAGATTTTAAAGATTTTCCCTTCAAGTTTAGAGTATTATAATTTTTGTTTTAGTTATCACTAATAGCTGAAACTTGACCTATAAACACTCCTATGTACAATAAGTAATTTATCTTTAGACATCAGTGCTTGAAAATGACTCTAAAGTATTCATATATGTGCCTAAAGCCTTAAGAAAAATATGTACTTTTTACTTGGGATTGTTTCAGCAAATTTCTTAATATTTCTCCAATTATACAATAGAATAACTTTTATCTTTGTTATCAACAAGAACTGACACATGACATGTAAACACTCCTATGTATATTAAATAATTTACTTTTAGACATTAGTGCTTGAAAATGACTCCAAGGTATTCTTATATATGCTAAAAGTTTCAAGAAAAATATGTATTTTTCACTTTTGATTATTTTAACAATATTTTGAAATTTTCTTCATATTTACAATAGAATAACATTTATCGTAGTAATCACCAAGGGTTGAAACATAACATGTAAACACTCCTATATACAGTAAACAATTCACCTTTAGACTTCATTGCTTGAAAATGACTATATAGTATTCATATATATGTCAAAAGTTTAAAGAAAAATTTGCATTTTTCAGTTTGGATTATTTTAGAAATTTTTTGAATGTTTACAATAGAATAACTTTCATCCTAGTTATCACCAAGAGCTGCAGCTTGACATGTAAATACCTATTACAACGAACAATTTTCCTTTAGACATTAGTGCTTGTAAGAAATGACTATAACATATTCATATATTTATGCTTAAAGTTAAAAGAAATTTCAATATTTCTAAATTTTCCTTATAATTTTCAAGATTATAATATCTTGCAGATTAGAATTTAGAGATTGACATTTTATTGATAGCAGCAATCACATATCATTTAAGATTAAATTTCATATTGAACGTTCCTCTTAATTTGATCAGTAAAGCTTTCAAATGTAAGCTGGAAATTAAGTTAAACTCTAAGTAGCAGTATAAATGAAAAAATATAAGAGAATTGGAATAATAAGTTTGTAAGTCTCACATTCTAATGAACTTATATACTAGAATGATTAGAAAAATGAGAAGAATCCAATTATGTAATAAAATTTAGCTTCTATTGGGTAAATTAACTAACCATCTCTTAAAAGTAGTTAAGGAATCGAATTGCCTTGTAAAATGTGTCGGGCCCCAATCGAGCTAAACAAAGTATCAACGGACTTCCTGTAGTGAGAATAATCCAAATTTAACCATAACTCTAGATAAGCACGACACCGTCTCAAAAAACATACAAAACTCTGATTTAGCCAACCATATATTCTTAGAATCCTTCTAACATACATAATTAAATTTTAGCCATATGGCCATTTTTAATGAATAAATTGTCAAATCCTAATTTTGAGTCATTAATTGGCGCTTAAAGGGTGCTGAAGCCCAATTTAGACAAATAAGATATTAATGAATTCCTTACAACATGTGGATTCTTAATTTAAAGTAATTAGCAATATCTAATTTTGTACCGTAAAGTATGCAAGATATGAAAATCATTGATCAAAGTGTCTATGTGTTTCTAATGACATGTAGATTTTGTATTTGATAACTTTAATCAATTCCATCAATTATTTTATAAAGTCAAATTTAGGTAAATGAAATAGCTTTTTGAACTTAGTAAATAATTCTCATTAAGTAATTGTGAGAGACTAATTTACACATTTAATGAAGGAATATGAAGAGTAATAAATAATAAAATTTTAATTCTTTTATTTAAGTTAATACACAATGTGGTGTCTTATAACAATTAAGCTTATGAATTAGGACATTGGATAAGTCATAATTTCATAAGGACGTAAAATTTAGTACATAACAAAAGGATATCCCAAATATAATTAATTATTTGATTATTATATTTATCACTACAATGCAATTGAGCCAAATTCATATTTATCACATGCAGTTGAATTAGCATGTATAATTCAATATAAAGAGTCATATTAACACATAATGTTAGTTTAGTCTCACTAACCTGTTAGGATCTCTCACCACCAATTATAAAGTGAATTCAGAGCAAAAATTGCAAAATAAAAAACATTACAGATCTCAACACAATGATAGAAAAATAAGAATTTAAACACAAGGATATATGTGGAAAACCCAATAATGAGAAAAATATGGAGCCACACAACCAAGAAGATCAACTATAAGAAACAATCAAGACCTTACAAAGTTATTCTCGAGATATTCTAGCCCTAAAGAAGAGAAAGATTGCACAATTAAGGAGATCACACAAACCATAGTGTCCTTTTTCTATGCCTTCCCTTAGTTCTCTAACTCAACTATTGAATATACAACAACTCCCATTATAGATCACTACCACAACCACTGGGCCACTGCTTCAGCCCTCCTCTATTAGTAGAGTTGCAGCACTGTGCTACGACCATTGCCGTAGCACATCGCTGCAGCAACCGCCGTAGCTCACCTTGTTGCGACCACCACCGTAGCAACACTACTGTGACGACCGATGCATTCTCCTTATGGTCACCTGCTACAGAATGTTGCTACAGTCATTCCATGCAAATCTCTAGTGAAGATCTCCATTACCAGCTTCCTGGTGTAGCCCCCACCGCAGCCTTCTGCTACTGCCCATGGCTGCGACCTCTGTTGTGTCCTTTAGCTGCAACCTCAGCACTAGGGTTGCCGACCCCTTCTCCTTTTCACTCATAAGGTTTTCTTATGCATAATTGCAGCCCCAAAATGTTTAGGATTTTATATAGGGCTGAGCCAAACTCTATTTTGCCCTAAAAAGGCCTTGGGGCCTAAGGGAGAAGTCCCTTACTGCTTGAGTATACCATGGGAACTAGGGAGTGCTTAAGTTCCATTGACAAAAGATGAGGCATGCATAGACAGCTGACCCTCGGGTCTAGAGGCTGCTGGGAATGTCAGTGCATGCTAAAGCTCCCAAATTGTCCCCAATTTATATTGGAACACCCAGGGACCTCCCGAAAACTCACCGAAACTTCATTGACACCTCATTTGGTGATTCTATTGGTCTCAACACCCCAACATAACCAAACATCGGGCCATTACAGTTTGTATCAGAGAAGGATTCAAGGAATGATAGCACATGAGTAAAGTAGTATTAATAATTTAGTACGTAATTAAATCTCATAGAAGGAAAAGAAAAATCATTAATGACACCATAAGAAAGATAGAATAAATAATATTAGATAAATTTTAAGGAATAAAAAAAATGATGAATACAAAATTAAAATAGTATAAAAATAAACAGTTGAATGTGAAACAAATAATGAAAGTATATTATTTTTAGAGATTTATAGACTTAATTTGATTAAACTCAGATAGCAAGAAATTGGACTGAGACAGATTACTACATTCAGTTGTTCAATCAATATTGGGAAGAGACATATCAAGATATAACAAATTATGGGCATATTACTTATAGTACTACAATTGAAGGAGCGAATATTCTTAATAGTATATTAAGGTGTTTCTACTACAGGGGAGAAGACTTTCCAGCTCTAGCAAGAGTGTGGCTATAACATGTGAGGGACACATTTGATGCTATAGGATGTTTAGATGATATTAAGATATAAATTATTGATCAACATTTTATTGAGCGAGTGGGATGATGGTGGGGGTATGCACACCAGAGGATTTCTCATGAAAACTGAAGTATGCATCAACCTGAATCATTTCTTGAATTTTTTGAAGTTTTTAGAGAATTTTTTTATTAAGAACATTACACACTTTATCTTTCCAAAAGTGATGTATCTAGCATTTTTTTTTCTTCTGCATCATTGTATCACCTATATTATGCTCCATTAAGAAGTTAGAAGTGTTTTTTATTATTGCTTGTGATCAAAATAATTAGTGTTTTTTTTAGATGAACCTTGGATTGAGGAATCCCATTGCTCCCATCAAGCATAATGTATCAAATATGACATCAACTGCAAACTCTACTGCTGAACATATATATATATTTGTTGGTAGTATTAGTGAAGTCCTTAACTTCACTTGTAGAAACTCAAGTGCAAATGGTAAGGATGTCAGCAACACCCCCTACTCCTCTTGCAGCCCAACCTAATGCTCAATATACTTCAGTACGTACTGTATTCTTGCACGAGTTCCTATGATTATTCCCTCTATTATTTGATGGATTTTTATCACCAATGGAAGTAATTATCTAGCTAAAAGTGATAGAGAAAGATCTTTCCACTATCAAGTTCCTTTATCAGACGTAATCCGGCTGACAACTCAGTTATTCGCTGATGTAGCAGAACATTGGTGAGAAAATGAATTGCTGACCTAATTCACTGATAGAGATGATGAAGACATTATTTGGAAAGAATTTGTCATAGACTTTCATAGGGAGTTTATACTACCATCATCTCAAGCCAAACTAGAAGATGAATCACAGTAGTTAACTCAAGAAACATGATCGTATCTACTTATGAGATGGAATTTTGAAGACTATCTCATTTTGTCCTAGATCAAGTAAAAATAGAACCTTCTCGATGTAGTCAATTCTTGAAAGGATTGAGGGACTCGATTAAAGATCACTTGGTACATAAGTACTATGAAAATTATTTTTAATTGTTGGTGGGTGCCCATTTGATTGAGCACCACTAGAAATTAAAAGAGCAAAGATAGAGATCCTTGTTAGCTTCTACTTAGAGGGAAGTATTTAAAAAGAATAGATCACATATAACCCAAGCATACCAGCTAGTATCTGAAATACTGAAAGAGTCAAATTCTATTGAAATTGTCAAAAACCTCATCCATATGGACATTGCTACCATAAGTACAATGAAAATTATTTTGAATTGTGTTAGACATGTGCACGATCATATATTTTGGACTTGAAATATGGAATGGATAATGGATAATTGGAAAATTAAACATCCACCAAGAGAGCAACAAGTAACCCCTAAAAATCAAATTTTTAGGATAGGACTTTCATCTACAACAAGGGCACCTGCTCTAGCATCAAGGGCACTTTCTCTAGCCCAAGAAAAAAATCAACATGGCAAGCCTAATCAACCTGCAGCTCAAGCTCGACTTTACTCTCTAACCCTTGTTGTTATTTCAGAAGACAACAAGATTGTTTCAAGTACATATTTAAATATTTTTCATCTATTTTTCAAATTTTTATTGTAAATGCAATTAGTTAAATAATTACAAGACTTTCAATAGATCCATTTAGATGGTTAGTTTGACTGCTTTTGTGGGTTGTCCTATTGATATGGGTGTGACTCTATTTTTCTGGTCTCTTTATGGAAAGCTTTATATATTGACCTGCATTTTCATGTGATTTGAATTCAATCATATATGCTAATTTTTTTCTCTATTGCTTTTACGACGTGAACAATTTTTAACTATGATACAATAACTGATGATGAGGAATTCCAGTCGTATGAGAATTGAGATTGGATAGCTCTCGCTTGAGCTTTTACTACACTCCAATCCTTGTTAAATATTATACATCAAGTGCAACATCACCAACAACTGCTTTTTAAAAACAATAAAGTTTTCGTATGTTCCTTTATTATTTTTCATTTTTTTCATGATTGTATATTTGTAATTGTTTTCCCTTTGAGTATTGTGCATTTTATCTACTTTTTATACTACCATTTGGATGGAGACTTTATTTGCTTTAAAATGTGTAAGAATGCTCCTTTACAATAGCTTTTTTACTTTTGAAAGTTCCACCATTTTGGTTTATGTTATTGGATGTTTGGATGAACTCAACAACTATATATAGACTTTGTAATTAAATGCTTATTCCATAATACCTAAAGTGATTTAATAACCAATAATAATCTAGATTTTGTGATATCAATAATTTCTTTCAACATACAACCTCCATTTATTTTCCAAAATATACCATGTAGATTATCACAACACATCACACACACACACACACACAACTCACTTAGTTGCATCTCATTTCATATTATACTTTAGTTCTTAAGAAAATAGTTAAGTTTCATTAAGGATATTGAAGAGAACAATTTTATTGACTTTTTGTGAAATTTGGAATTTTTGGATATTAAGAATTATTGTAATTTTGAAAATCTTAAAATTATTGTAAAATATAAAAAACTTCCATTCATATCATTTTTAATGGAGGCGACAAAAATTATTAAGCCATCAAACTAATATAGTATAAACACTATTTTTATTATTAGTTTTAAAATACAGTATAAACACTCATATCATTTTTAATCCAAATTTACTTATACAATTTTTATAAGAATTGCATGTGAAGAATTATGGCAGTAAAATAAATACTTACACTCATATATGAAATTTGGCTTGTGAAACACTTAATAAAAAATTAGAAATACTATTTAGACCTGCTGACATGGCACCCAAGAAAACTCATCTTAGAAATTATTTAATTAGTATTTATTTATTTACATTAAAATAATATATATATTATTCTTAAAGTTTGTAATAAAATGATGTCAAAATTTTATTGAATGAGTTTTTCTGAGTGCCATATCAACAGGTTTAAATAGTATTTCTCATAGAAAATTAAGATTTTACATACTCAAACCTGAAAGGTTAATATTTTTTAGAGACTGAGAACACTTAGGACCTCTCTTTAGCTATATTTTTTTAGAGAGGTAGATGAATGTATCTTTGGTTTTAAGTTCTCGTGTATCTTTTATTTATGCACAGTGTGATGGTGAACTATTATTAGAATTAGGTCAATAATATATATTGAAATTTTTGCTATTTTAATGTCTGTCTCTCTTCATTGACTTGATCCATGGGCCGTCACATTTGGTATCTAAGCTATGTTGGGAAATCAAAGTATGAATCAAAATATAGCCAAAGGTTTGATTAGTATACCAAATAGAGATCTTAAACTAGAGAGTTAATTATTAGGTTGCCCTAGTTTTAACAAAGAACAAGTAATTATTTTGTTTCATTTTTAAATAAATGGAATATGATAGTGATAATATTAATAGTTTATCAGAAGAGAGTGTAGGCAATTAAACTCATATAAACCTCAATAATCAATAATCACTTGTATTAGAAGTTATGTGTCCAATGATCAAAACCAAAAAAATCCAATAGTCTAATTTATGAACATGATGGATTATTTTGTAACAAGTCAAGTAGCATCGACAAAATTTACATCTTGAGTGAAGTTGTTGCAAGAGATTAAGGAAGAGTTCAAATTCATCGAATGCCTCGGACATCTGATGCTAATTATTTGTAAGAAAGATAAGAAAAACTCATGCCTGCACATAATAGTCTCTAAGTGAATACTAGAATTTATTTATCTTGTTCAATAAGTTAACTAATAAGTTGGAGAGTCAAGATATTTCTTATTATAAATAAGTCTAGAAAAAAGGTTTAGGGATTCTCCCTCACATTCTTTCAAGAAGCAATGACCTCAGCCACAACAACAATATGTTAAACTCCATACTATGCATATAAATAATCTTCCTCAAGATGTTTCAGCTACATGCAAGTTTGAAGAAAAGCTTAAACTTTAGAAAGATGTTTCACATAATTATGGTTATATTTTTATGTGATTTAAAGGGTCAAAATTTTAAACTGTGATACACCCACAAAACCTTTAACGATCATCATATATCCAGATAAATTGATAAAACAATTAGAGGAAGTAGAACTCCAACACTTTAGTTCAAGTAAGTGGCTTTAACCTTTATTCTAATAAAGCATGAGATGCTCTATATGTTGTTAATGGAACCATATCCTTACATTTGCATTCACATATTATTTTATTTAATTATGGAGCTAGCCATTTGCTTATTTTGACAAATTTAGCTAAGAGCCTGACATTCAACAAAATGATGGGATTTTCGTTTATATGCAAGTGCATGTGGTATAAAATAATATGAAATGATGAGCTCCAAATTTTATTGTCCTCATGATTTAAGAGAAGGTTATTAATTAATTTTTTCTCTTTTAATGCTTGATAAATTAAATAATAGTTTTTTGTTTACGGAACTAGATTTATGCATGCAAGTATATAATCTAAAATTAATGTGAGTCTAATCAAGCTTAAGAGATTAGGGAGAGCTAGACCGATTAACTATGATTTAATAAATCTAGTTGTTACTGAGTTTGAATTGATCATCTCATGAGAATATAAATTTTATATTTCAAAAGGCTATAGATAGTTAAACCCACTAATTATCTCTCATGCACTTGGGTCACTCACCACTAAATCATAAGGTCATATCTAGTCGATCTTGTATGAGACCCCTTGACTTCGGACATCAATGTCAAAATGATGGTTTCATTAGGTCATATCAACATTCCCTATTTAGTGTAATTAGAACTACATTTCCATCTCTATTCTCATATGCATATAGAAATTTCCATGTTAAAATAGGAGCATGTAGATCTCTCTACTCCAACAACTCTTTACTTGGTCTAACCTTATTTATAAGCAAAAGACTACATGAGGAGTGGAACACAAAAGATATGAAATATTTAAGTGCACATTAAACCTAGATCTAAAGCCTTGCTTCAATCAAGGCTTTAGTGCTTCTTGAATGTCATGTATCCACATGCACATATGTCTTGATCCGAGCTTGTTGTCCAATAAAAGATGTAGTGCAATATGAAAATGATCTTTAAGAGATATTGATTTTTAACATGCATCGAAGAAGATTTAAAAAATAAAACACATGAATTCATCATAGATAAACCATAGATTCAGAGTTAGCATTCATATGGAAATATCTTCTATATAGTTAAGCCTAACCATCCCCAAACGGGGTTCAAGCTACCCTTAAAAAGAAAATAAGAGAAAAAAGGTTTGAAAGATTGCAAGAATATAAGATTTTGCAATGAAATGTTTTACAGAAAATAAAAAGAAACGAAGAGTTTGAGGTCACTAAAGGAGTACCTCCTTGAGAGTTATCTTCTTCTCTTCCTTCTTCTTTAGGGTTTGACCCTTTTTGTCTCTTGAGGTGGCTAAAATTTTCTCTTAAAGGAACCCTATTTTTCTCCCAAAATTATTTTCCCACTTTAAGGTATTTTTTGGCTTAAAACTTCTACTTGCACCACCCAAGGGAAGGCCCAAAGTCACCTCTTTTTCCTCACTGAATATGGCACTTCACATTCTGATCTATATAGGGTATCTAGGCCTCCCTATGCGCGCTCTCTACATTGATACATGTTTTTCCGGTGCTTGGGTGTACATGGGCACCAGGTCTCTGTTAAGTTGGAACTTGGAGCACTCCTGAGTTCATTTTTTTTTTGGTTGACACTCGGGGCATGCCTGAGCACTTATGTTTCTATTAGGTTGTTGCCTGGGGCACATATGAGAGCATATGTTTTTGTTGAGTTGGCATTTGGAGTGCACTTGAGCGCACATGTTTCTGTCAAGTGGGTGCTCGGGTGCATGCGTTGAGACGCTCAGGTGCACTTGAGTGCCTAACCACTCTCTTTGATAAATTTATGATGTTGAAACTATTGGAATGCCTAAGATTATTGTGAAATAAAAAATACAAACAAAACATACCAAAATAGATTAAAAGTAGCTTAATCTAATACTAATGACAAACAAATGAGGTGATTTTTGTATAAATATGCTACTTATCAGCACCCTTGAAGTAGACAATTCATGTCTTTGAGGACATGCTTACCTTTGGGAGACAACCTATAATCAATAAACTATTGTGTGTGTTATATAAAAATAAATGGCATAACCACAGTGATCCATACTGATCATCCTACAAATTACCACTTTTAATATTATCCTTGGAATAAATTGGATGAATAATTTCTTAGTATTGCTTATTTCATGATGGGAATTCATAATATGTTTAGTAGTGAGAAGAAAACTTTTTATGGTCAAATAACTATATCATCAGCCATATTTCTACCCATTTTAACTAAGAAGTTGAAATCATGCTTATTTAATAATAGTGCTATGTCCCACGGATGTTAAAAATATGCTAAAGTATTTTCTAAAATCTTCTAGGACTACCACTCTAATGAGAGATTGATTTAAGTATTGATTTGATATCAATATAGAATATGTACCAAAAAGAATTACAGGAGTTCAATGATCATGAATTTATGTAACCAAGCTTTCCAACCTATGGTGCGGCCATACTAGTACTAGTTTACTAGATCCTATTATCATTTTGTAGTTAAACATGTTTGGGCAAGAGTAGTACTAAGATGGGTGTCCCCTTTGGAACGCAAATGTTGAAGAAGAGGCTATAAGAAAAAAGTCGAATCTTCCTTCTTGAACAAATAAACCTAGCTCACAACATTCAATACATATGAATAGTTAAGTTTTTTGTTTTTCTTGGAACTAAAATAGATATGCATCTTAAAGAAGGTGAATTTATTTGTTGTGATTCTAGGACTTTAATACTTAATAACTTGAATCTTAGATTCACCATGCTTAAAGTAGGCACATCATACTATATACACTATACACCTAAAAAGAATTGGGCTGTATAAGGATTTGAAAACAAATATTCTGATGATTAGAATTGAAAAGAGATATTAATGAATTTATGTCTTGAAATGAAGCAAGGAAAATTTTCAGGTTGCTTTGCCTCTATAAATTTTTGGGGAGGATAGAATCTCCATCACTTTGTGCCAATGTTTGCACTAAAAAACAAAGGCTAGTTCTCCCATTGTGGGACTACAAAGAAGCAACTTGAGAATACAAATAAATTTCATAAGGAAATAAATCTTCAAAGGTTGGTGGCAAGGTTTGGTTAGCCACGAATACAATAAATTTGTTTGTATATTATTTAAGTTGTTTATATTTTATTATATATTTTTATGCTTAGTAAATATTAAATTGCATAAAAAAATTATCTACTTAACTAAAAATAATTCTATGTCTTAATTTATCAATGTTTAAGTCCAATTCACCACCTCTTAGATATTGCATGGCCTTATAAAGTTAATTATTTGATCAACAAGATGAACTTAAGTATTATGAGTCATTTAGCTCATTTATGAAGTCCATAACCATTCTACTTATAATCATTATTATTGCTAAAAGTCAGTTAAAGACTAAGAAACTTGAATCTAAGAATGTTTTTCTTAATGAGGGTCTATAAGAGGAAATTTATATATCATAATCTTCTTCGTTATAATACTCTAGTAATCAAAATCAAGTTTCTCAACATAAAAAAGCCATATATGGCCCGAAAAAACCTTCTTGAGCTTGATTTTACAATTTATCTACCTCTTTAATCCATAAAGTTATTGTTAGACAACCCGATCCCTCATTTGCTTGCATTCTCTGAAGATAACATTAAGCATTAACTCTTTACCTGTTTAGATGGCATTCTTCTCACCAGTAATGATCTCACTACTATATCCACCTTTATCCATGCTTTGACCTCCAAAGTTTCTATCAAAGCTCTTAGAGGCATACACCATTTTCTTGGCATCTTCTTTCCCAACAATAATGAGGTTTTATGTTATCCTAAAACTTACACATCCATGCATTACCACCAGAAACATCCATAATTGACTGTAAGCCATGCTCTTCCTCAATTACATTACTACAAAACTCTCACTTTATTTTGGAACCCTCCCTACCGCCTATTGGTGCATTGTAGGTGCTCTCAAAAACCTTTTGCTCAATTGGTTGAATATTAGCAGTTACATGAACAAAAATTCTCAATTCATGCATGGCCCCACAAGAAGACATTATAACACAGTAACATGAGAGTCATTTTCTATCTCAAACAAACAATCCATCTATCATGTACCACATAACTTTAATTGTAGACCTATTGTGATGTTAATTTGGTTAATTGCCTTGATGATTGTAAATCAACCTACAACTTCATTGATATTCATTGATCCTCTCACGTTTCAAGATCACCCTAGAAACAAATGGTCGTTGCTCAATCAAACATATAAATAAAAGACAAAGCTGTGGTGACCATAGCCTTTTAAACCTAAGATTTTTAAACTTGCAAAATTAAGTCATTATAATCAAATTAAGCCACTATGAGCAGAAAATAAATAGAAAATGAATCTTGCAAGAGAGGAGCATTGATATTAAAAAAAATGAAAAAAAAAGATGCTTACCCTGCTGCTGTGAAGAAGGCGAGAGGAATCATCATCTCCCAGCCATTAATGCTCATGCTGCAGTAAGAATAAAAATGAGTTTTTTTTAAGAGAAGAGAAAAATAATGACACTAGCATGATTTGAAGGTAGATTATATGTTGATGGAAACAGGTGGTCTCTCTACATACCATACAGAGAGGGCATCCACTGCAATTTCAGCATTCTTTATTTTGGCAGCAAGAAGAATCAATATTCTATAGTACCAGTTCTCCAAGCTGCATGCAGTTCAAGGAGGCGACCATACATTAAACTATCATTTGTTCTAGGATTAAATGGGCAATTAAATTTTTTGTTCTAAGTAAATCAAGAGAAATACTATTTAGACTCGCTGACGTGGCACCTAAAAAAATCCATCCACTAGAATTTGGATATCATTTCAATACAAACTTTAAAAATAATATTTATATGATTCTAATGTAAATAAATAAACACTTATGAAATGATATCTAAATTCAATTGGATGGGTATTTTTGGGTGCCACATCAATGGGTCTAAATAGCATTTCTTATAAATCAAATTATAATTTGTTCTAGGATTAGTAGCCAAGAATTACAAATATAACTCTATCCTTTAATTAATTTTTAAAATTTTATAGCCGTAATTTGATATTGGATATGCATACAATTACAAATCTCATAATAATAACACATAATATAGAAGAACAAACAAAAACATAAATTTTATGCTCTTGATGCCATTGTACTATGTTCATGCAAAACTAGATAGTCTCATTCATAGCTTAGAAACCAAGGAAGGAGAGGGTAGTGAATATTGTTAGGCTTTGAAGTAAAGTAGCACTTTAAAAGGGGAGATGAATTGGTTTTATAACTTAAAAATAAACATAATTTTTTTATTGATATCATAAGTGCATTTGAGATATTTTAATTAATGCAAATAAAGAACGCAATCACAAGCAAAGCTAAGAGCTCAAAAGACAAAAAAATAGAAACACAAATTTATCATAGTTCGTATCTCTCTGATCATACGTTCACACTTCAAAAGTTCATCTGTAACAATCCAAGGTTATTACCCTAGTCAATTATGACTAAATCAAATCCTAATTTTGATTCTACTACTCTTAATAAGTCATTCGAAGTACACTCTTAAGTTTTGGTTCAAATCAGGTATTAATTGGATCAATCCCAGATTATAGAATTTTAAGAACCCTAGTATAACAACCCTAGTATTGTTGCCTATTAATTAGTAACCTAATTGACTATAATCTTCTTTTATTAGTCTTATAATAGTATTAAGAGGCTTCATTTCATATTTCATGCAATTTGGAGATCGTTTGGTAATTTCCAGTATTTCCTAGTTTTCTGATAATTATGGGAATGTCTAATTTATTTAGACCTTAGAATAAAAAATAGAGTCCACCATTAGACTCATCACCCTCAAAATTAGCTAGAGGTGGTATTTTGGAAGTGTTTGGAAGTCGTCAAATTTTCTCCTATTATTTTAATAATATTTAATTACTCAAAAAATTTGGATAGTTAAATTGACCTCTGATCAAAAATCCGTTTGCATTTTTGAGTTCCTCACCCTTCAATTAGGTAAAGGTGAATTCTTTCTCTATTCATTTTAGTTCAGTAGTTAGAATTTATTTCGTAATAATTCTAGATGCATTTACTTTTCTGTTCTGAGATGAAAGTTCCTATTCAGTTCTATGATGAATGTTTTCTGGATATATGCTTAGCTTCTGCACTCTATTTTATACTTCTTATACTTAGTATTATGATGTGATCAGCATACTAGAAATATTGATATTTTATACATATATTGGATTCTTCATATTGTATATTAAATCCAATGTATGTATTTGTCTAATTCTTAGGATAAGGATACTACTCTTATCTTAAGTATTTACTCTCGACCCTCCTTTGGGATTGAGTCAGCAACCCTTCAGTGTTAGTTTTCAGCTATTTGGGGAGATGGGATATGCCTTCCCGAGTGGCGCACCGCTCCACCGCCAAAATTGATTATGTTATCTCTTTTGCGCGTGGTGACGGGGTGGGGCGCCACACTCTTTAACTTACAAAGTGACTAAGTGAAACAAATAGCCTGCATAGTTAGTATTCATCACCTAGTATAGTAGGTGGTTAATTAGGAGACTTAGAGAATTTTAGTGTTTAGATTTGAGATAGGATTTTAAGGAGAAACCTTATATTTATATAAACTATTTTGTCCCCTAATAATATCTTAATTAAGCTATTATTTTCAAAACCACACACACACACACACACACACACACACACACACACACACACACACACACACATATATATATATATATATATATATATATATATATATATATATATATATATATATTATGCTTCAATTGACTAAGACAATCATTTAATATCTGAGTCAATTGGAAGCTTGATTAGCCCTAATCACTATGGTAGATAACTAAAATAGATAATAAGAGATATTATATAATTCATAATTAACTTTGATAAATATTGAATACGGCATCTCATTGAGACTAAATCCTTGAACATTCATTCAGACATTGTGCATAAATAAAATATTAAATATTATACATAAGAGTTTTATATGGAGGATTGTGTTGTACAAACATTATTGAGCCAGTATAGGCTATGGAGAGATCAGAAGGCCACACATATTCTAGAAGGGGAATGTATGTGTGTCTACAGGAGACCTCGCTTACATATTGTTAGATAGATGTGCCTAACTCCTCTGTTATTCAGTTATTTGATATTACTTTACTTTCACACTTTACAGTTTACTTATGTACATATATTTCAGTACTTGCATTTACTGCATTGTACTACTTTTACAACCTATATTTATATTTTTTTACGCTACTTTTACACTTAGCATATATCATTTTAGACATATTTCCTGGGCACACTTGTATATATATCAATACCTGCTCCTTTTAGTTAACATATTTGATGCAGATTTTGAGCAGCTATACTAGTACTTACTTTTACTTCTCTGACTTATTATTTTTAGTTATTTCCATAGTTTCCATTTTTACTACATTGTGCACCACATTATATTGTAAATTATTAAATATGATATCTTGTAACTAAAATAATTTAGACACCCTAAAATGTATTTAGACTTCTTAAGTCTAATCACTTATTACTTTTTTGATTGCATGTGCCCTACTATATTAAATATCAAATATAGCAGATAAGGAGCTTGGAACAAAGCTTTAACTTGAGGTAGATCATGTTCAGTATAGGCATCTTAAAGACCTTATTTTTGTGTCATTTTTTCTTATTTTCCTCTGAGGATGAGTGCTATTATGTCATAAAATCATTTGTAAAACCTTGATTAACTATGGATGTTTTTCCTTCTTTTTCTGTGATGAAAATTTTTTCTTTATTTGTCTGAATGGTTGGAATGGTATATCATACATTATGTACTATGCATCTTTTTTCCCAGCTTATATATTCTTAGTTCCCCATTGTACTTAATAATGAGTTAAGGTTATCTAATACAGTATTAACTACTATAGTAACTTTTAGTTTTGGGTTAGTTTACTCCTAACTTAACACTAGGGTGTTACAAATGGTCTTCCAAGTATAATTATTATGTCCTTACTCTATGAATCTAGGTCACATACTATAAAGTCTTGTGGTATTTTATGACTTCTAACCTTGGAAATCACATATTATATTACTCCTACAAGGATCATTTAAGAAAGATCAGCATATAGAATAACTAATGGAGTTTTCTTCAAGCCTTCCAGCCATATATATTTTTAAATGTGGTAAGGTGTAATATTAACAAATTCTCCTATATTACACAAGGGGTCATGGTATCCTACACCTCTAATGGAACATGGAATACAAAGCTTCTTAAGGTCTTTGAATTTTGGTGGAAATTGAATTTTTATGCTATATGGTTTGGTTTCTCCTGATTTACTTTTTTAATAATTTTCATAGCCTTCAGTGTAGGATGAATCAAAAATGGGCTTCAACTACAGGTCTCTAAATTGCTACACCAACAATCCACTATCTTATCCTTCTCTTAGTTCAACCCTTCAGATTGAGTGCTCCCACCATTTGCCTATTTTTGAGAGAGGTAGCCAATTCACATTTTTATGTTCCTTAAAGCCTCCTCAGTGCATTAAATTGAGACATCATGATGACTCTTGGTTACCATAGTTTGCTATACGAATTGAAGTGTCTTTTGTTGAACCCGTTAAAGGCTCTTGAGAGAGATCATTGTAATTTTTTTTTCCTTGGGGCGAGAAATTGGTTGGATATGTTATTGAATTTCAAATGACCTTGTTACTGTGGTGATGGAGCCACTATATTGTTATTGCCTAGGCAAAGTTTGGATGGTTCCTACATCAAGGGTTTTACATGCTAGTGTAAGGGATATTTTGAATTTATTGGAAGTTATTATTATTCCTCACAAAACATATTTTCTCAATGCTATAAGGTGTAAAGGGATTATTTGTATTGCAAATTTTGCTTGAATGACCACCCATACACATCTCACATGCTACCACCCACACCATGTTAACATTCATAGAATTTAGTCTTTAGGTTACGGAAGCAATTTCTCTTTAGAGAACAACCACTTGGTCATTTGTCATGGTATTCATAGCCTCTCTCCTAGGTTGGTACATTCTTTCGATGGGAAATAAGTATGAGTTGGTGGCCATTTTCTCAAGAAGATTGTAAGCCTCTTCTTGTTTTTTGTTTTTCAGGGAGCCTCCTCATGCAACATTAATGAGAGTCCTTAAGTGCTCAAGCCTACAACCATAAGGGAAACCCATGGTGTATACAACTATGATGAATTTCTTTAAGGCTCTCCCAGCTATCATATAGAGTCTCACGACAATGTTGTACATAATTTGACATTTCATTGAGGAGCTTAGCGATTTTAGCAAGTGGTAAACTTTTTGCAAAAAATTTCTATGCCAGTTCATCACAAGTTGTGATTGAATCACTAAGAAGGGATTATAGCCAGCTCTTGGCTTGATCTCTCAACGAAAATGGGAACAACCATAGTTTTGTTGCATCACTAGTAAATCCATTATCTAAAAGTGTCACATATTTATAAGAAGTTGGAGATATGCACATTGGGATCCTCACTTGACAATCTGCAAAATTGAGACTTTTGATCACTTGCAGCATGGTCGGCTTGATCTCAAAGTTTTTTTCTTGTATTTTTGGCCATACAACTATATTAGGGGTTCCCCAATAGTAGCCAACTATATTTAAGTTTATATCATCATGAGTTTAATGGCATCAATAGTAACATCATCATATCTAAAGATATTACAAATTTCAAGGAAATATGAGATGCACACTTAGATCCTCACTCTGTAGCTGCTAAATTAAATGTTTGATACCATCTATAGGGTAACAATTTGATTTTAAAATTATTTGCTTGGATTCCCAGTCTAACTATAGCAATGTGAATTCCCAATTAAGAAAATAAATCTTCAATTTTTGGTTACATGTTTGATGATAATTAGAATTTTGATGAGCAAGCATTGTGATATACTAAGTTGTCGTATTATCTTTAAATGGTTAGTTTAACACATGTAAAAAAAGTTTACAACTCGATAATAATTTGGTTGAAGGAAAGTGAACTGAAATAATCCAATACAGCTTCTCAACTTATCATAAATGATGCTCTAGATTAAATGTGGGGGAGAAGGAATTATATAATAGAAGAAAATACACAGTTTGAGTTGGATGTGCTAGGTTTTGACCATCTTCATGTATGTATTATCACTATAAGAAAAATGAGTGAGAGTTATCGCTCGCTAACTTTGATAATGAAAGAGATGATGAAAAATATCTCTCCTTTAAGTGATTACATAAAATTAAGAGGATCACATATGACACATAATAATCAAAACTCTGGATGAGTATGCCATCTTATCGAACAACAAAAGCTACTCCCCCACCTACATCTAGCATAATAATGAGCATTAAGTAAGGACAATTGAGGCTAATGGGTAAGATCATTTTAAGAGATTGGATAGAGTCGATTCGAGAGTATATGTAAGCATATTTTAATTCCAGACCATCTAATAGATATCTACAAATTCTTTAGATGTTCAGTCTTAGCTTATTAGCACCTATGATTCAAGTTAATTTAAGTGTAATATCCTTTATAAATTTTATTGATTCATCTTACTTGAGGATGAGTAAGAACATAAGTGAGAGGGTGTGATAATATCTCAATTTATAGTAGTTTAACCCCCTTTTCTATGTGCATTTGTGTTTGATTTATGTGTTAATAAGTGCTTTTCATGTATATTTATGTTTGTGTAGTGATTAGTATGGAGTGAACGTGATTTGGAGATGAAAGGGTTGAGGTAGGATACTAGGTGCTTAGGTGCACCACCCATGCACCCCACAATGCAAGGAATTGGGATCCTATGTGTGGCTAGGAACCCCACATGAAAGAGACCTAGTCACCCAAGCATGTCCAGGCACGTCCAGGCACCCATATTGTAGAGGCTTGAATGCCTGGATGCACCAAGTGCCCATATTGTAGAGACCTGAGCGCTCAAGCGCCCATCATAGCAGAACCCTAGACACTTGGGCGCCCACTAAAGCAGAACCCTGTACGCTCAGGCGTGCCTAGAAACCTAAAGATTAGTAGTATGATCGAGCCATAGGCGCTCATGTGTGCCCATGCGCTTGTGCAGTTCCAGCCTGAAAAGAGGTGTTTCCTCACTATCAAGAGTTTGTTTTGGCTAGTTTAAAAGGTAAATTTTAGCCACCTTATGTAAAGAACGATTTGAAGCTAGAAAGGGAGAGAGGATTAAAGAAAAGAACCCTATGGAGCAACCAAGGTAAGAAAATAAGGTTAGAATTATGGAATTATGGTCTTATGTTGCACATGATTTCATGTTCTTGTTTATCTAACACTAAAAAGCAACCTCTCACTTAAACATAAGGTTAGGTTTTGTAAGGAAATGTTGGAATAGAGACATCCGCATGACACTCCCTTGATATACAAGATTATTTGGTTGCATATTTGAATGCAGAATTTTTATGACCGAAGCATGATTAAATTTTATCTTTCAAAATATTAAGATCTGAAGTCATGGGATCTCTTATGGAAATCAACTAAAGATGATCTTAGGATTTTGATATGTTTGCGCTCCATGTGAGTGAGACATTACTAGTGGATCGATAATATCGCTGCCACATGAAATCTTTAGATATTATCATAACACAAATCACTAAGCTTTGTATTCAACATGAAACGAATTATGAACCCAGAAATGTCTAGTTTAATTTTTCCTATTGTTCCATTGATAAGAGCCCTCATTGTTAACTAGTAGATTTCTAATTCGGTACTTAGTATAACGTAGGTAATTACTCATTTGACCGTTTGAACATTAATGACAAAGTTAACATTATTAACCCTAGATTCAATCCCTGAGGACAAACATGCACTACTCTTATTGAACCCTTGTCAATAAATTAGTGTTACTTTATTTGGTGCTTTGCGGTATTAATTGTATTACCTAACTATACTGAGTTAGATTGTTACTTTTATTTTCTCATTTTATTTTCTTACTAAACTCTTTTTCCATTAATCTCAAACTATCTACACCTCTTCTCTCACATCTTAAGAATCTTATAAGGCCATTAAACTATCAACTAAACCCTTAAATTCATTCCAATCTTCTCCATAGTCCTCACATCCAAAATTGAAAATAGTTGACATAATCTTGTTGCTTACCCTGTGGCATGCATCTATTCCCCACGAAACTTAGTTATCAACTCCAAGATATACTGCATATCATAAGTTATCTATAACAACTTATTTCTAGACATACAACCCACCAAAGCCTGGTTAAAATTAAAGGCTCTCTAGTAGTCTTGGCACACCCCCTCAGAACCCCTCAATTGCATAAAGAAAACTCTAGAAATGTTTTGTAACTATTACAATAATCACTCATACATTTTTCTGGTCATATGATTGTTTTCGTGTTCAACATGAACGATCAATAGTTTGTTGAATGATCAATTCCAACCTAGCTAGGCCATTCAGCATATAAAACATCATTGAATGCAGTAAACAATGAATCATCAAGCAATCCCGGTCAATGAAAGCTCCTTCAAAAATGACGCAATAAGGTATAGTATAGAGATGTGCACAAGTAAGAAAGACAAAAAGTGGCGGCAGACGGTACCATCTGCCATTATTTTGCTTAGGCTTATAGGATTCTGTATTTTAATTAGAAAGCATAATTCTCTTCCATGCTAAGCAAATGATTGCTCCTCTAGTTATTCAAACGAATCTCAAAGTTGATTAACCATTTTATAATCTTAGAGAGATAGGAATTACCATAGCATTATTCCGGACGCAACGGAGAGCCTGAGAAACTCCCAGAGGCCAGCAAAGGCCTCCGCAGAGAAACCCAGCCACGTGTCCTCACAGCCACCGCAGAAAATATATCCCAGGAGGCCAGCCACGGCCACCCAGCACGAGAAGTTCAGCGTCATAGCCGTGCCAAAGAGCCCCAGCTTGAAATGGCAGACGAAAAGCCACGTGATGAGCACGTGCAATACCAGCGCAGCAGCAGACGCAACGGCGTGCACAGAATTCCTCTGCTGGCACTGCAGGAATCGCTGCATGGGTAGAAGGATTACCAAGGAGTAGTGCAGAGGTATGAGCCACACCGACACCTTCCCCGCCATGGCAGCCAGTTCATGCGGCTGCCCGCAAAGTTCCAGTATAGCGGAGGTAAAGAAATACAGCGGCAGGACGGCGGTGGCGCATGCGAACAGCACCAGCCACGAACGCTGCATGTATATTCCCAGCATGCTGTGCTGCTTTGCTCCGTACGCCTGCCCGCATAGAGTCTCCATTGCGCTCGCCATGCCCAGCTGCCAAAGCAAAGTTTTAATTTGTATTTTTAAAAGAGAAATATCAAGTGGTGGCACTTAAAAATTTATCTAATAAAATTATATGTTCAAATTTTATTGGATGGAATTTTTTAAATGCCTCGTATATTTTTTATTTTTAGAATATAAGAGGCTCTTTGAATTATATGTATCTATTTAGTGTGATAACTAAAACTAAAATTTAGATAAAAAGGTTTAATAATAATATTTAATCATCTAATATTTAAAGAATTATTTGAGAATTAAATAATATTTTATTATTATTATTTTTTAATATGTATATAATTGAAAATATAGAAAGAAAGAAGAAGAAGAAGGGTACCAAAAGGCCAAAGCTGAAGCCAAGAACGACGTTATTTGCAATGGACATGGATGCGAGTTGGAGGTCTCCGAGATGGCCAGCAAAGGCCTGAGTTATGACGTTGGCGCTGTACGTCACAACCCGGCTGAAGGCAGCCGGACCGGCCACCCTCCACATCCTCTTCCATTCTCTCCACGCCCTCCTCTTCCTCTCCTCCCATCCTCCGTTCCTTGGCAGGAGCACCTCCTTCATCTCTCTCTCTCTCTCACTCACTATTTGCTTTGCTTTTATAGATCATTTCTCCATAATTTGCCATTATTAAAGCCGAATCATTACTTGCCTAATTCCACATAGCTAAGGTAAAAATCATTGTCGACCTTTATGCGAGCTGGGTTCAGGCTTATAAAATTGGGTCATCCTAGGTTTTAAGAAATATAGAAAAGTCCTAAAATGTTCCCACCTCCTCAAGAACTTTGGAGAGGTAGAGCATCCTAAAATGCTTCTCTTTCAAAAACTAAAAAACTTTCTTTTCCTGAGGTGAAGTTCATGAGAACGAACTTCTTAAGCATTTGGAGATTGTGAGTGCTAATCAAAGTTCCATACATGAAAGCTAGAAATTTCACTTATGCTTTTGGGCTTTTTAGAACTTGCTAAATATGTATATAAAGTATGGAACTATCACTAGGTGAGAGGACGAGGTCAACATGATATTTTATGTTTTGACAAGGCTAAAGGGCTTGGGTAAGATTAAGGCATGCTTGGGCCCATGAGCTTGTAATTTATGCCTTAGATTACTTTATATTGGCCATGCTAATGTATTGGTCAAAAGATTTGAAGATTTTAGGATGGATAATTGAGTACCACTTTGACTTCCCATAGATTGGTAGACATCAATCATGGATCACTTAGAAGTGTGATTGATGAAAGCCTAGATGCACATGCATAAGATCGCCAGATTTGTAAGATGCATCCAACAAATCACAATATTCACTGGTCGTGACTCAACCAATGCTCTGGTGAACATTTTTAGGAAAAGTGCAAGCCATGGATCTAGCGCACATGCCCAAGGCATGCTATGAAGGGATAAAGAGACTGGTAGAGCACGCAGCGGAAGCGATGCAAACAGGATACAATAATACCACTAGGCAATAGACAAAATTATCCAAGCATAAATAAAATATAATAAAACTACAGCACAATCATATCATAAGCCACAAACATCCATACATTTGAAATTTTATGTGGAAAACTCAATGATGGGAAAAACCACAGAGCCACACCTACAGAAAAATTCACTATGAACAAGATGATTACAGAGTTACAGAGAGCTTCACCTTTTTATGAACAAGAAAAATCTACCACTTACACAACCTGCCAATAAATTTCTTCTCCTCTAAGAATTTCCAACTCTCACTCTAGGTTGTAGGAGAGTACTAGCAGCCACAACCTGATTTAGGTTTATTTCTCCTCATCCACACTTTGGAAACATTCCAACATGCTCCCTTATCTACTTAGTCTTCATTTGGACCCCAAATGCCCCCCAACATAGTTAGGGTAGCACCTAAATCCGAAGCATGAACCCGACGAATGCTACAGCATGCCATAACGCCCCAGTATTGAACAGTAGGATGCTAGTGTAATGACCCAAGTTGTTATTAAGATAATTAGGATTAAACTCGACTAAGAAATCAGGATCCGGAGTGACTTTAAAATTTGGGCTAACAAAAAATAATATTTGATAGAGCATATTTTTATTATCGTAATGCCCAAGTTTGGGAGCAATCTAGATAATGAATACTCATGAATTAATTTTTGAATTATTAAAATTCAGTAAATTGAGAAAATTAAATACAAGTACAAATTTTGATATTTTAGTGACGTTGGATTAAGAATATTATAAAAATGCTATACAAAAGTTTTGTCGAATTTGGAGCTACAGATTTACCATAATTAATTTTTGAAATTTTTATCTTCATAATTTAATATAAAATAAAATATTACTCCAAATTAAAAAATTTTGGCGCGAGTGTGTTCATCTTTCAAAATACACCTTCATGTCAAATTTTGTTATTCTTTTGGAAATAATAACAGAGAGAGAAAGAAGAAAGAGAAAAAAAAAGAGAAAGAGGAGAGAGAAAGATAAGAGAGAAGGAGGAAAAGAAAGCCAATTTGTACACTCAAAGTATTTTTGATGAAGAGAAGCCAAATTTCTCATGTTGGAATAATGGAGGAGAAAGAAAGAGGAGAGAAATTAAAAATTTATTATAAATACCGCTCCCCCTTATTCTCTCCTCCCCCACTCCCCTCTCACCTCCTCTTCTCCCCTCAACTTTCCCCTCTTCTTCCTCGACCACCACTAGTTTCTCCCACCAACCTCCAGTAAAGTCTCATCAACACTAAGATAGAGTAAAAAATAAAAAAGTGATAAAAAATTTTATATTCTTTTTATTTTTTCTTCTTCTTTTATTAATAATAATAATAATATTATTATTCTTAATAATGTTATTTTTATTACTATTATTATTATTATTATTTCCATTTACGCAATTTTCATTTTCGTCAGTTTCTTTATATATATATATATATATATATATATATATATATATATATATATATATAACAAAACCTGTAACCTTTATTAAGACAAAATAAAGATGTAAAATAGGGTTGGGTGGTTACAGCGAGAACCTAAAACTAAAAATCTAGAAACCAATCCAAAAAAAGATAGACTCAGGGAGAGTCCTAAAAGGTCCATCCAAAATGAAAAAGAAAAAACAAAACGTACAAAAGGGAAACAACAAGCATCCAAAGCCAGTCAAAGTTTAGGTCCTGCAAAATGGTCTCACAGAGAAATCTAAAAATTGTAATTGAAGATGAATGCTTACCTGATAGCTGCACAAAAGACCTCACTACATTAGTCCAAATAATAGGGTCATCCCACCTGAAAATATAAAGGCAAAAATAAACTTGCACACAAAGGCCTAGCACATTCAAGGAAATATAGCTAGGGACAGATGAGCCTGCGGTTTCAAAGATATCTAACTGGATATAACTTTCATTAAGCCAATAATCGATGGTTTTTAGAAGACCAACACAAAAAATGACATCATTCTAGTTTTTAACAACCATCAGAATAAAGGTAATTGCATCAGAAAAACCATCCCTGGTCGAGATAGAGATCTCAATAATGTGAGAAATGATGCCAACATCAGGATCTAAATAGACAATGAAGTTAAAGCAAATAGCAGCTGGGACAGCAGCATTAAACACTACTCAATAACTGTGACTGTTCCCGCCAACCATATTTCCAACAAACATATAAGGAGAGAGCAGTACAGCCACAATCCCAGCCATATTTTCAACAAAATCAGATAGAATTTTCCAGCAATAGCACAATAAAGCTAAAATTTCTCCAGCACTAAAATGATCTAAATATATAATGAGATTAAAGCAAATGGTAGCAAGGATAGCAGCATTTAAATCTAGATAATTATGGCTGATTCGATCAGCCAAAAAATCAGCAAATAAAATAAAAACATCATTATTTGAATCAAACGATTTGGCAGTAGGATAGAGCATTTCAGCCAAATTTCCAACAATAATCAGTGATAATAATCTAGCAAACAATTAAATTAGTAGATTTTTAATATAAAGTTAAATCGGTAAAAGGGGCAGCATAGATTGAAGCTAAATGCAGAGCAATACCAATTCCACCAGAATATAAATCAATTAAAACACGGGCATCATTATCAGAGTTAAACTGCTAGCAATAATTTAATGCTAACATTTCAGCCAAAATTCTAATAACATCAGAGATAATATTCCTGCAACTAACTAAATTGGTAGAGTTTGAATGTAAAACTAAATTGGAAATAGGGGCATCAAAGCTTGAAAAATACAGAGCATCACCAATCCCACCATAATGTATATCAATTAAAACAAGGGCAGCATTTTCATAGTATAAATGCCAGCAACAAATTAAATTTAAAGCAACATTGTATAAAAGAAACTTGTCAACAAGGACAGTACCAATTAAATCCAAATACAACACAGCTGAAACTATTCAAGTACAACAAAAAGAAAATATCAAGGATAATTTTAATAATAGCAGGTGGGAGCCATCCCCTAAGAGCTCTCCAAAACCAAACCAAGACTAAGCAAAACCGAGCAAACGCTATGCTAATATACCCACCCTCAGTACCAATAAGATATAAACTGCAAATAGCCCAACCATTAACAATATAATAAAAGGAAAAACTCCAAATCAGCCAGGGCTTAGGAGTAGGAGAGCACATTCTTAGTGTAACCTTCATTTAAACTGATCCAGCTAAAATTTATAGTGCCATAATTGTTAAGTGCTTAACCAACTTCATTAATCTATATAAAGTTCATGAGGACACACTTGAATCAATTTAGGTGATTAAATCTTAAAATCCCAATTTTAACCTTAAGAGAGGTACTTTGGTCATTTTGACCCAAAATATATTTATGTACCCTTAAACCCTAGAAATCTCAAGTAAAGTGATTATAATCAGTAATGAAATATATTAATATCAATTGCTAAGTTGTATCTTCTCATGAATGAATCATAGTGTTTAAATCTTAAAATCCTTAAGTAAGCTCTTAAGATCTTAGGTGTTCTTAAGACCCTTCATAAAAGACTTAGCTTAATTAATATTAAAGTTAAAGTTTCTAATCCTAGTTATCTTATCAAAGCTGTTCATGAATTATAGTCTTAAAGAAAACAAAAACAAAAGCCTTAAATAATGCTAGGCTTAGACTTATTAGTTTAGATCTAAGTGATCAAACCATTGATCTTAGATCTAAAATCTTAGACTTTAGATATTCAAATTGATTTGAATCATCTTCTTTGAACTTCCTTAATTAATAAATTGTTTAATCCTTTTAAAATCTCCTTGTGGGTGTAGGATTGATTCAATCTATAGAATAATGTGATTATCCTAAATATTGAATATAGATTTTAAATTCTTAGTTCTTAAATGATTATTTTATCTTATAATACTAGAATAACCTGTGGCGCCCCGCACCCTTAATCCGCCAAAGGATTAGGTTAAGGGTGGGGTGTCACTCTGGCTAACCCCTCACTTACCATTAGATTAGGATAGACTTTACAATCCATCTGATTAGCGAAGAATTAACACAGAATCAATCTAATAGTCACTATATAAGTAAACGTAAAGAGTGCAGAAGCGATTTAAGGAAATGTAAATCATCCAAGCATCACAATATAAAGAGCAAAAGTAGAACTCAGAATATAAGCATACAATCCAAATACGCAGTCAATGTACCTGTATTATTACATCATTTAAAAAGTTCAAATACAATAGAATGTGCAAATACTCTCATCCTCACATATAAAATAAATGCTAAACAGCAGCTTCTTCTACGGGCTCCTCCTCCGGGTATGGCCCCACTCCTAACTCCTGCTCATCTAACTGAAGAGGGTCTGCCATTGTCAGTTTCACAATGTAGGGCCCCAGCCAAGAAAGAGAAAAAATCTGGTTAGATAATTGTATAACTACATTTTAAGCTGATGAATTATTATATGTGTTAAGTAATATCACCATTCTACAACATCTAAGCAACATATATGTATGTAAAGGAGTAGCAAGCAATACAAGGGGAAAGGAAAAGCTATAAATCATCATTTATAACTTAAACAAAAAGGAGAGGCTAAGACATGCCTCCCATGCGAGCTAAATAAGGTAAGGCATATAAATATGCAGTAAGAAAATGCTACATCCTAAACATGTTGGTGGGCAAAAGAAACATGCCAATTAAAGAAAAGAACTCAACAATGGTACATATAAATAGCAGCAAGATTCTAACATCCTAAATATATATAAAAGCAGTACAAAGAAATAGCTGACTGAATAAGAATACTGAAAAGTAAACAACAACAACTGCATATAAAATTCATACGTGCATCGACTGCCATATAGAAAAGAGCTAATTTAGCCCATCTAATATCAAAGAAGCTTAGCACCATCACGGCTAAGTCATAAAGCTGTGTACCCCTAGCGACATAAGGAGGCTAGGCAAATAAGCACACAAAGCAAGCGAAGGGTCTTAGCACCAGTACGGTTAAGGCCCAACTGTATGCCCCTAGCGACATAAGGAGGCTAGTAAACTAAGCATACAAGGTAACCTTAACACCAATACGGCTAAGGCACCAACGGTGTACCCCTAGCGACATAAGGAGGCTAGTAAACTAGGCACACAACAAAATAGGTCCTTCCCCTAGTGACATAAGGAGGCTAAGAAACAAGGAAATATCTGAGAGGCAGCTCATATAATTATCATCTTTTCATTAATCACTTTAATATTTTCACAAGGAATCTAATGAGTCTCCATATTTTCCCAACATTTTATTCATGCATCAAAAATCTTGTATGATATGCTCAAGAAAATATAGCACAAAAATCAAGGAATACGTAAGCAACAAAATATCAAATAGAAGCAATGGACTCTACTAAACATGGTGATATCATTTGTTTTCTACTTAACTATTCTAACTATTCTAAGTTACACAAGTTCAGGATCACCATTTTCTTACTATCGAATGTAACTCAAAAATTCATTCTTATAAGTTAAAAAGGATTAGAACTGATCAGGTTCCAATCTAGTTCAATCAAATAGATGACTACGAGTTAAATCAATAAATCATACGTCTTAATTTTGTGATTTTAGACATTTTGACTAAGATCTGATCAAGATCTTCTGAGCCTATAGATTATGGATTAAACACTATGAAAATTAGGTTTAATCACATAATCCAAAGGATAAGACCTAAGTTTTAGGTTTTATTCTATAAGTGATCTACTAGTTAAGGCAAATCCTATTAAGTAATCAAACTTAATAGGATGAATCTCCTACCTTAAATCTAGGGTTAAAGGATAAAATAATCAGAACAAGTTGTAAAATAAAAGAAAGTCTAAAAACTAATAAACCAAAGTTTCACCCATTGGGTAACCCAATTTACCCAATGAGTGAACTTTAACATATGATCTATTCCTATTCTCAAGAAAGGTCCTTAAGGTGTAGTACTTAAGACTTAACAAAAATTATTGGAATCTAACTTAAAGGTTGATTTCACTCACTTGATTGATACTAAGAAGATTATAACATTAGTCTTGGCATTCTGGGAGGTTATCCAAAGGGTAAGGGTACTTAACCCAATCTTAAGGCAAAATGACCATTTTGCCCCTACTTTAAGGGTCAAAACGTCAACTTTTGACTTAGGGGTCAGAATTAAATTCTCTTAGTTCCAATTGATTCCTTACTGTCTAACTTGAAGATAGACAGTAAGTACGCCTAAATTGGGCGAGAAACGGTCAAGTTATGACTAAAATAAGGATAGGGGTAATTTGGTCATTTATCTAAATTTCTAGGGTTCAGATCCTAAATATTATTTTAGTATGTTGATGAAATTGTAATTCTAGGTTAAATAGCTTCTTGAATTTTTGAATTTGGAGTTGATTTGACCAAGTTATGGCCATTTGAATTCCAAGGGCAGTTTGGTCATTTTTCACTAAAATCAACTCTAAGTTCTAGGGTTAACTTTTTATCCTGATACCCAAATGGGAAAACTAATACTACTATGGTAATGGGGCCGCTCTCCTGAGCATTTTAAGACCCATATTAACAATGTTTTGATAACTGGGTAAAAAGTTATGAGGCTCTAAAGAGGTCCTAAAATGCTATCTTGTTATACGTACCCCGAAATAAATTCTTACACTACGTTATTTAATTCCTTACATTTTTTTTGAGTATTTTAAAACCTATATTGGCTATATTTGGATCATCCTATAAAAAGTTATTAAACTTTTAAGATTTACTATTCAAAAATATAATTTATATTATTTTGCTGTTCATTTATTCAAATTAAATAATTTTACTATTCATTCCTAAAGTTTTATATAAAATTTTTGAATTTATTAATCCTTAATTAATCTGTGATTAATTAGGCTTAATTATTAATTAACATTAATTAATCTATTAGTTAATTAATTAAATTATATTTATTAATATTTTACTGTAGCAAAGTAGTTAGTGCTAATCACTATTTAATTAGTCTTAATTATTTATTAATATCTAATTATGAATAATTAATTATACTTTACTATTTAATAATAATTAATTATCCTAATTACTATTTAAGGTTTAATTAACCTTTAATTAACCCTAATTAATATCTAATTATACTTAATTAATTAAGGTTATTGTTCAAAAATAATTAACACTAATCCTAATTTAATTAACCACTAACTATAATTAATTAGTCATTAACACTAATTAATTATCACTAATAGTAATTTAATTATTATTTTAATTAATAGACAGTGGGCCCAATTAGACACGTGGCACTGTGGGCCCCACAGGGGCTGAGTCAGCTCGGGTGACTGGGCAGTGGGCCCCCACTTGACACGTGGCACTGTGGGCCCCACTGGGGAGCCGAACCGCCGCGCGGGCTCAAACTGTGGGCCCCACGTGACACGTGGCGTGCCGGCTGGCTACCACGTGGCGCTGCGGGCCCCACGGCCAAAGCTGAAGCGCCGCGGGCTTCGGTTGGTGGGTCCCACTAGGCACGTGGCAGGCCCAGAAGGCGCCACGTGGCATGGTGGGCCCCACCCGGCTGACGCGGACCCGGCTCGAGCGGGTTGGGCTCGGGTCGACCCGGCCCGACCTGGACTTCGTCTTCTCCGCGGAGGGGCCTGGGGGCACCGGCTAGGGCACGGCTTTTGCCGGCCTTTCCGGTGCCGGACCGCCTCGGCCTGCCCGACCAACGGTAACCCTCGTCGGGGGCTACACACCGGTGGGCGGACCATCGCCGGAGGAGGCTGGAGTCGCCGGCAAAGGTCGAACCTAAGTCTAGGGTTTCGGTTAGGGCGACGAGGCGAAACCCGAAGGTTTCAAACCTGGATCTGGGTCGATCGGACTTGATCGACCTCGATCCGGTGGATTGCTAGCCTAGTCCTAGATCTACAATTATCAATTTACAGATTAGCCAAATATGGAGGAGAGGGGGAGATCCGGTACCTGGAAGGTGGATGGCTGCGAGGGGCTCGGCTCGGTTCGGGCTCGGTCCGACTGCGCTGACTCCGGTTGGGCAGGCAAGCGGCGGGCGCGCCACGTGGCTTGCGGGCGATGGAGCCGAGGACGATGGCCCCGGGTCGTCCGATCCCGCGACACGCGGACGGCCCCGGTCTGTCCGGACCTCGCGACGCGGATCGCGATTGCGAGCCGTTGGATCCACGCGGATCGGACGTTCCAGATGGATCGGTCCGATCGGACGGCGCCATTAGCGTTGTCCACTTAAGTTGACGGCGCCGTACGGCGCCGTCAATTAAATATATATATATATATATATATATATATATATATTTTAAATATTTTCCAGAAATTTTTGAACATGTTTTTTCTAGCTAATTTGGGGTCAAGGAGATCAATGGCGAAGTCGGATTTTCGATCCGACGAGTATTTTGATACCTCGATTTCCGGGGTATTTTTATTATTAAAATATTCGTCAAAATTTCAACGACTTTCGATTGACACGAAAACTTTACCCCAAGCTAATTTGGGGTTAAGGAATGCAATGGTGGTGTCCGTTTTTCGATCGGAGGTCAATTTAAATAGGTCAATTTTCTAGGGTTTCTGGATTTTCATAAATTAAGATTCGATCAATTTTACTCCTAATTTGGACTAGGTCTCAGAGTTTGACTCCAATTGACCTAATTAGCACTTATTATTATGTTTAAGACTTAGGGTTAGTCTTACTCAACTATGGTAACAACTTGGGTTGTTACATAACCTTTCATTAAAATCTTAGTTTCTAAATCCTTTAGCTTATATAATTTTGCATCTTTAGACTATGTTTGAGTGTGAACCCTAGATCCTTATTAGGATATTACCTTGGATTCAGGAAATTGAACCCCATATGTGGAGTTTGGATCCAGAATCCTTAATCTTGGTTTACTTGATCAAGATTTTGGTTAAGTGAGGAAAACAACAATAATTAAGTCATTGAATAATTACTTTAAACCTTTATAGTCATCATTTGGTATTTAATTAGAACTTTTTAGGTTTTAATATTAACATTAAGGTCGTGAATTTGAGATTATACTCGATAGTTGAATATTGGAGATCTTAAACTTGTATCTTCTTAGAATAGTTAGATTTGGATAATTTAGATAACAATAGATATCACAGAAGTCTAGTTAAGTCTCTTATTTACTTTGACTTTCATTGCTCTACACACCTTGAATATTGAGCCTTATTTCTTGAGCATAATAGGAAAACTTAGGATCTGAAAGATACATCCTAAGTTAGTATTTGCTAAGCATAACATTCACTCAGTTCTTTCAGTGTATTCAGTCCAGTAGGGTATGTCCTAGCTTAGTCTACCTCCTCAATTCTAGTTTTGTTGTAGAATAGACTCAGACCTAGACCAGTGCTTCGCTAGGATGGATACATGTCTTATTCTATGAGTTCAACTTGAACCTAGCTCTGATGATGCCTAGGATGGACACATGTTGAACTTTCTGCTTAGAGGCCCGGTAAGGCCTGTTTCTGATATGACAGTACTATGTCTTAGGCTTACTTTTACTTTAGTTTAGTTTCAGTGCTTTATTTTTTTTTGCCACATGCTTCAGTGGCCTTACTTTTAGTGATTTGTTTGGCTTTGTCACATGTCTTAGTGGCGTTATTTTTTTAGCATTTATGCTCTTAGCTTGTTTTTGCCATATACTTCAGTGGCCTTTTATATATTAAATCTGCATGCTTGTATATATATTCTTATTGAGTAATTAATAATATTTGCATGTTTAGGATGCTAGTTTTGTATTATTATTTTAGCACCTTTCAGTATATTTTACTTTTATAAAATCAGCATATCTTCATGTGATCATAAGCATATTAGGATCAGTTTATTTTGGTACTTGCAATTACTTTTATTCTTTAGCCTCACCTTGCTTAGTTTCATGTTTTTAAACATATTTGTTGCTCAATAATAAATAAATAGTTATAGTTATCCTTCTCTTTGTAGCTTGATGCACCTTATAATGCTTGCATGTTTAAGGTAATTAAATGTGATTTCTTTAAATATTCAGTTCACTTAAATAGCTTAAAATGTATTTAGACAATTTGTTTAACTGTAACCTTTTTCTTTTGTTGGCTAGGGCCCTGACATTTGTGATACCGACAAATGTTAGATTTGGAGCTCTTCATTGGTGGTTCTGCAAAAGAGGAGCCAGTGCAGGAGGAGGATCTTCTTATTGCCACATAGTTAGATTTTCCTTTCTTGCAGTGAGATTAAGAGATCTTTTCTTTCTTTTAATTCAGTTTGTAATAATAATATTCTGGATGTATTTGCTTTCTGCACTTGAGTTGAGTTATTGTTTCCTTTGCTCTTGTATACTATGTTGTGATGTGGATGTTATGTTATACTATTTTCTGCTTCTGCTACTTTGATATATTGATGTATGTTTACAGTTCTAGGTGACAAGTCCTTGGCTTAAGGTGAGCTGGGTCTTACCTGACTCTACTTGAGTTGGGGATTTGCCATAGTTGGAGCACCGCGCTCCTCGTGATTATGCTAATATCAGTATTAGTATGGCCGTGAAGAGTACGGGGACCCACAGTTGGTATTAGAGAACACTATAAGGTGTTAGAAGGGGATCTATGATTCATTTCTACCTAATGGATTGTTCTTCTGATGTGCAAACAACAAAATATAAAATCCATAACATAATACTATCAAAACTCTCTAAAAAATGTAAAATAAAAATACTGATATCCTAAAACTCTAGTTACCTCTAGTTTAATAAAAAATCAATAAATTCTTCTCTTAAAATCAAATGGATTCTGAAGAATCTGACTTGGACTACTATCTGCGAGCCTACAAGTCAGCTTGGAACTATAGTTTCAAATGGAGACAAGAGAGCAAATGGCAAATTAAAGGAGTTTCAGTAAAAGGAACCCTAGTCTTGGATAAACTTCTATTGTAAATGGCATACCGAGGGCTTGACTTTCCTATTTACACACAGGAGTGGTTGAGCTGAGTAGAGTCAATCCTGAGGCACATAGAATGTCCAGAGTCCCTCTAGGTTGACATTGTGATGGATCAGATGCTGGACTATGTGGGAGTCTGGTGGTACGATACTATCAAGAAGCTCGAACGAAAATGCAGGAGAAAGCGTCATGAAGTAACCTTTGAAGATTTTTGTGTTGCATTTAGGGCTGAGTACATTAAGGACATTTGAGTGCTGGTTAGAGTAATTATAATTTCTTGATTTTAGTAGTGCTGTGATTTTTGGTATTTTTTAAATCTTATGCAATCCCTCATTTCAAAAGTAATGAGAATTTTTGGCATCCATTATAAATTTAATTGTTGTCTTCCTTAGAATGATTTTGAAATCTAGATTTGTATTCCTCAATCTAGAATGAATTTTAGATCACCTTGTGCTGCTACCCCTATCAAGAATACTGTCGCTTCAAGCAGTTCTTCTGATGAAGTAGCTCATCTGCGAGCAATGGGGGCAACTTTGTTGGAGAACCAGACTCAACAAGCACTTGCAATACAGAAGATGATGTCCGATCATTCAATACCAGCCATTGCTGCTGCTCTTGCTGTTCCCTTCTGCAACATCCTTTTCCTTCCCATCACTCTTTGGATAGTCTTCTCCATAACTTCTTAAGACTAAGGTCTTCCACCTTCAGTGGAAACTTATCACCAATGGATACAACCGATTGGCTGAAAGTAGTCGAGAGAAATCTAATTAGTCTGAAGATCCCAAATTCAGAAGCCGTCTGTATCACGACACATCTGTTTCATGATGAAGCAGAATACTGGTGGGATGATATCCGAAATACAAAATTCGTTGATTATGTCATAGAAGACATCCCTTGGGATGAATTCATAGAAGCGTTCAAGATTGAATTTATTCCCCCGTCTACACAAAATATCATAATAGACACGATTCTGAGATTAACACAAGGAAGTCGATCTGTCGTCAACTATGAAAGAGAGTTTTTTAGGTTGATTCGTTTTGCCCTAGAAATTGTCTAATCTGAATCGGTTAAGTGCCATCACTTTCTCAGTGGGCTATGAGATTCACTGAAGGATCTGATTGTTCCACTTTGATTGACTAGTTTCTTTGAGCTAATAGAGACAACCAAGGTGCTTGAGCATCATCACTCAAAAAGAGATCTCAAGCAAAAGATGTAATCAACTCCTCACTAACATGAAGCCTTCAAAAGGCATAGACCTCACTCTGCAAAGGTCTATCAAATCAAAGCTGCACCCACTGCTGAACTAATTCAAGGCTGTAATATGCCTCATCCCTATGGCAAGTGTTACCACTTTGGCCATAAGTGCTACACTTGTGGACATCCAGGCCACCTGTTCTATCATTGCACCTACACGGGAATAGTGGATAGAGTCCAAATTAAGTAGTATCAAAAGAACTAAGTATTCAAAGCAACTTTGCTGAATATGAGAGAACCAGGTTTGGCAATAATGCCAGCCCCTGCATCTAAAGTTGCTCCAGAGCAGCCCTCAGCTCCTAAATCCCAGAACAATCCCAGGAAGCAGATAAACAACCGTCCTGCTGGTCCTGCGCGAGTATATGCTTTAACACCTCTGGAAGCCATGAAACATAACAATGTGGTTTCAGGTTCATATTTCCGAACCTCTCTTGTAAATTACATTTATGTACCTTAATTATTGTAATTTGTTAATGTGACTCATATGAATAATTTAGGCACACTATATTTCATTGACCAGCCCTGTAATGTTATTCGATACTGGTGCTAGTCATTCATTTATCCCTTCACATTTTGCCAACATTCTAAAACTACACTCGTACAACTTAGAAAAATCATTAAGTGTTGGACTTCCATTTGGAGCCCAACTCAGTGCTCATAAGTTCTGTAATGTCAAAATCCCATTAAATTGTCATGAGTTTGATTCCAAATTAATCATCCTGCCATTAGCAAACTTTGATATCATCCTTGGAATGAATTGGCTTAGTGACAATAATGCCGTGATAAATTTCCTTAAGAAGAAAGTCACTCTTCATTCCCCAAGTCTGAAACCATTATAGAAAAAGTCAGTACACAATTATCGTTAATCAATGCTATCAAAGCTGAATAATTATTTAGTAAGGGTTATGATGCTTTTCTGGTCACTATGATGGGTGAAGCAAAAGAAAGTATCCCTCTCTCTAATTGCAAAGTAGTTAAGGAATTTGCCGATGTATTCCCAGAAAATTTGCCTGGTGTACCTCTCAGAGAAGTAGAGTTCTCTATTGAATTAGTACCAGGTACCTAGCCTATATCTAAAGCTCTATACAGAATGGCACCTAAAGAACTTCAAGAACTCAATGAGCAATTGTAAGAGCTCTTGAATAAAGGCTTTATTAGGCCAAGTATGTCTCCTTGGGGAGCACCCATTCTATTTGTAAAGAAGAATGATGGATCTATGCGAATATGCATAGATTATTGCAAACTAAATAAAGTCACCATAAAGAATAAATACCCATTGCCTATAATTGATGATTTGCTCGACCAATTGTCTGGAGCTGTCATATTCTATAAGATTGACTTGTGGTCTGGGTATCATCAATTGCTAGTAAAAGAAGATGATGTAGGAAAGACCGCTTTCCATACTCGCTATGGTCATTTTAAATTCTTAGTGATATCTTTTAGACTCACCAGTGCGCCATCAATCTTTATGAATTTAATGCAGCAAGTTCTTAAGACATATTTAAACAAATTTGTAATCATCTTTATTGATAATATTCTCATCTATTCTCGAACCTTAAGAGATTATGAAGATCATCTGAGGTCAGTATTAGAATCTCTGCGTAAACATCAACTGTATGCTAAGTTCTCCAAATGCAAATTTTGGCTCCAGTCCATTGCATTCATGGGACATGTAGTCGATGCCCAGGGTATTCGTGTAGATCAAAACAAAGTAAACGCTATTCAGGACTGGGTTCAGCCTATGTCAGTCACTGATATCAATGGTTTCTTTGGATTTGCTGGATATTATAAGAAGTTCATTAATGGCTTTTCCTAGATCACCTCGCCTTTGACTAAGTTAACTCAAAAAGTTGTTCCATTCATTTGGAGTCTTGAATGCGAGGAAGCATTTCAAACCTTGAAGGATGCACTCTCTACCGCCCCAGTACTTGTTATGCCCAAGGAAGGCTTGAACTATCAGGTGTACACCAATGCCTCTAGAATTGGTCTAGGCTATGTGTTAATGCAAGAGGGTAAGGTAATCGCTTACGCCTCTCATTGGTTAAAACCCCATGAGAAGAATTATCCAGTTCATGATCTTGAACTTGCCGTTGTAATCCTTGCTCTAAAAATTTGGCATCACTACTTATATGGAGTTCGGTGTTCAATTTTCACTGATCATCAAAGCTTGAAATATATTTTCACTCAAAGAGAACTAAACTATCATCAGAGAAGATGGTTAGAGCATATTAGTGATTATGATCTAAGCATTCAGTATCATCCAGAAAAAGTAAATGTAGTGGTTGATGCTCTTAGCTGTCGTGCTACTTTATCTTCCATGATTACCTCAAATTCCTTAGAATAAGAATTTGGTAAGCTAGAGATTTCTCTAGTCAGTAGGGATATGCTAAGTTCTCTTCTAGTAAATATCAATGTGGAACCCACCTTCCATAGAGATGTCTATATCTTGCAGACCAAGGATGAAGATTATCTGATATTCAAAGCAGATTTTGAAGGTGGTTGTTTTCATGATTTGCAAATGTGTAATGGCATAATTTATCAAGGAAATCATTTATGGATTATTAAATCCATGCATCGTGAAGTTTTGATTGAAGGCCATAATTCTGAGTATCATATTCACCCAGGTAGTACTAAGATGTACCAGGATCTAAAGCAATCATTTTGGTGGCCCGGTATGAATAATGATACAACCAATTTTGTGGCTAAGTGTCATGCCTGCAATTTGGTAAAGGCTGAGCACCAAAGATTTGGTGGTTTCTGCATCCATTAGAAATTCTTGAATAAAAATAGTTCGATATATCTATGGATTTCATCATGGGATTGCCTCGCGCAAAATCTGGTGCCGATGCAATCTGGGTTAAAGTAGACCATTTAACTAAATCAGTGCACTTTCTTCCTATCCGCCAGACTGATTTTATTGAAAAGTTAGTAAAGCACTATATCAAAGAAATTGTCAGGCTGTATGGTATTCCGAATTCAATCGTATCCGACAGAAATAGCAGATTTACTTCTAAGTTTTGGCAAGCTGTGCATCAAGATCTGGGTACTACTCTAGCTATGAGTATAGCTTTTCATCCTCAAATGGATGTCAGACTAAAAGAGTGAATCAAGTTCTAGAGGATTTGCTTAGGCTTTGTGTTCTTGATTTTACTGGTTCATGGGAATATCATATTTTGTTAGTGGAGTTTGCCTACAATAACAGTTATCAGACCAGCATTAAAATGGATCCCTATGAGACATTGTTCGGTAAAAAATGCAGTACTCCGTTAGCTTGGTCAGAAATAGGAAGCGTTCAACTTTTTGGCTCAAAGTTAGTTGAAGAAACTAATAAAAAGATTCATTTAATTCAGCAGAGAATTCGTTCAGCTCAAGATCATCAGAGCAAGTATTATAATGCTCATCATCGCCTCCTAGAATTCAATGTTAGAGATTTTGCTTATCTAAGAGTTAGTCCAATGAAGGGTGTCTACAGATTTCGCATAGCAGGGAAACTCAGTCCCCGTTATGTTGGACCTTTTGAGATTTTGGCCAAAGTAGAATCATCTGCTTACAGGTTGAATATTCCTAATAACTATACAGCTGTCTAGAATATGTTCCATGTATCATCATTAAGAAGATGTCTTAGAGACCCTTCTCATCTTGTTCCACTTCTAGCCATAGAAATTCAACCCGACCTTTCTTATGCTGAAGAACCAATCAAAGTTTTAGCTCATGATCAGAAGCAACTAAGAAATTGTTCAATTCATATGGTCAAAGTCCAGTGGAAGAATTGATCTTTGGAAGAATCTACTTTGGAAAAAAAAGTGGATATGCACAATAAATATCCGCAGCTCTTTGCAAGCCCAGGTACCATTCCCTCCCTTCCTTTCTGTTTCATTTATGTTTTCAGTCCTTGTAGTACTTTCTTCACTGAGTGATGTCGGGGACATCGTTCTTAAGTGGGGGAGTCTGTAACAACCTTAGTTGTTACTTTAGCTAGATCCAAATTATTTAAGCTAAATCAAGTTCTAATTTTGATTCCATTAGACTCAATGGGTTATTTAAACATAATCCTAAAAGTTTGAGATCAATCGGAGCTAAATTGAAAATCTTTATATTTTTGCCTATTTTTGGATCCTGAAAAATATCTAAATTAATTTGATCTTCAAATTAAAATCTGAGTTCATTTTGAATTTCTCATGCCTCAATTAGCTAAGAGTGAATTTTTGAAGCTCATTTAATTCTAAATTGGATTTAATAATTCAAAGGAATTTAATTTAATTAAATAATAAGATTTAAGTAATTAAAATTATAAATTAAATTAATTTATTAAAGGTGATATTCACTATCGGGACCGTGGCATATCCGCTGCAGGGTCCCGACAGTGGGACCACATATCCGTCGTATGGATGCTTTAACACGCATCCTAACGTACTTAATCCTACGGCTCGTATCACCTGCACCGAGATCTAATTTTACCCACTCGATCGACATCTTTCATCCAACCCTCGAGATCTCATCCACATTTTTGATTTTCGAGAGCTGCATCAGACCGTCTATTGCCAACGATCTTACGATCAAATGAACCCCATCGCTGTGGATCCTCGTCTTCGCTCGATTGCGATCCTGATAGGGAAATTCACTCATACCAGGCCACATCGATCTTATCTGCCACTCCTCCGCCAAGTCATCTAGACCGTTAGGACCTTCCCATTTTTGTGCGAACCTGCATTGGTAACCTGAAGGCTAGGATGTATCCCATCAAAAAGGGTATGCAGATAGCTCGGCCTGAGCCTGAGCCCTCCAGCCTTGCCATTCACCCTAGACCTTCCCCTGTTCTTTAAATACCCATATTGAGCCCTCAATCAGCTCCTTTGCTCACTGTGTTCCTCCAATTGCTTGGCAAAGGTTCTGGAGTTCTCGGAGAATCCCGGCGCCCCCGTAACTGTGAACTACTGATTGAGGGTGCGGTCTGGTGTTCAGACCCCCTTGCAATACTTCTGTAGCTACTTGGAAGCTTCAGAGCACCTCCCTGCATCCCAATCGCAGCCATTCTCGAGCTCAAGGTACAGCCTTTGTCCTCTGTGTTGTCGAGCTAGATTCAGCTTGGCTGCTCATCATTTAAGCCCTAAGTGCTGTGTTAGGACCTCGTTCTTAACCTCCTCTAGGAAATCGAGAGCGTAGGAGTAGCTGGCAGTGAACCTGAGGGTGAATTTGCCGTCTGAGTGTGTACTGCCAGTCGGCTTATGCTTCGCCTGATCATTGTATTCCCCTAAGCAATTAGCATTCCAATTGGTGCTGGAACCTCACGACAATGATTGTAGACCCATATCAATGGTTGGGTTTGATCATATCGATCGACTTAACTGAAATCGATCGGCTCATCATTGGCTCCTGTCTGCGTTCCACCATGAGTAGCACTCCAGTGATCTGCACACCCCCAGGACCTCGCGATGTGCCTAATCGATTCTCCCTCAGCATCTAATTGTGTAGGAATAAACCTCAGCTCATGGCATGGATGCTGTGAGGAGAATTCACTCCTCACAGGTGCGTTTTGGGGAGACATCTTGGTCGAGTAGCACCCGTCGATCCGGTGCATCTCTGATGAGGGTTCCTATCTCAATCGATGCGTCTCATGCCCCTGAAGCCGTAGCCATTGAAATCCATGCGTGGTGTGGTCTGTGCGCGGTGAATCGATCGACGGAAGCCAGCCCTAATTCTCCTCATTGTTGGGTATCCCTGCGTAAAAGACACACTGTGTCGGGCCGGGCCGGACCCCGGCTCGCGCGGTTTCGCTTTCGGGCCGCGGATATATTATATAATTTTGGGAATTATATTTCTTATGTTAATTAAGTGATAAATAATAAACTTATGGTTTTGATTTAAATAAAAATACAGATTAAATTAATAAAATAACTTTAATTATACTTATCTAAATTGTATGATCCAATATACTATTTTAATCAAAAAAATGTAAGATATAATAATATAAAATAAAATTAAGGATCTAATGGTAAGATTTAAAAAATTGTCTAATCTTTCTCTACTCTTATTTAAATCATAATAAATTTATTTAATGTCCAAAAATGTTGATTAAGGTCTCTGATTACTCATGAGACCATAAGGAACCTAAGTAAGTCATTAAAAGTAAATTAATATCTTTAATTTTGTTAATCACTCCTTAATTGGCCTCTTAATGGGATTAATACTAATTAAGCTAAATTAAATATCCAAACCCCAAGAAAAGTGTTTAACATACTTCTTTAATCTATATAAAGCTCAAGAGGATAGACTTGAATCAATTTAGGTGATTAAATCATAAAATCCCAATGTTAGCTTTAAAAGGGGTATTTTGGTCATTTTGACCAAAAATATGTTGATGTATTCTTAAACCCTAGGAAGGTACAAAGAATCACAGGTAGGTCTTCAGGGAAAATATTAGGAAATACACAGATGATTATATTCTCACTTATAGGTGCTATTTCCTTCTTCTCACCTAGTATCGTTACTAAGTAGGCATCAAAACCTTTCATTACTAATCTTTTTACCTCTAAGGCATTGATTAACGATGCATGAGTACTAAATTTTCTAATGAATGACTTAGCTTGACTATTACAGCCCAACGTGATCTTCTTATTTTGACATTTGATGGTGCATTGTGTTAGCTTAACCAATTCATTCTTAGAATTACGTCAAAGTTTGTGATTGTAAGGACGACAAGTTTGGCTTCAAAAAATGCCCGCCGATAGGAACTGATATGCTACAAATATGATGAGCTGGCATGTGGGCTCCAGGTGGCAAGCCAACACTTAACGAGCTAGCTAGGCGATAAAATGGCAAGTTAAGGGATTTGGCCCAGCTTTTCAACACGAATGAGTGACTGGCTCCAATGTCGAACAATACATTACATGGTTTGCTTTTTAAATATAAGGTGCCTATTTACACATCCAACAAATTACTATTTGCAAAAATTATGTTAAGTGAGTAATAAAGATTCCTTGCAAGAAGAGGTTGGTTTAAAATTGTGTACCCGAAACAACATTTTTGTCTTCAGCAGCTTCAAAAAATGTAAGTGTGTAGACTCTGGTAGGACCAAAATGTTTGCTGTTGTATACCTGCTTTTGCGGAGGTCTTGCTGCATTAGTTCTCGGTGCACTAGGCACTTCTCTCCTTTGAGTTGGAGCTCTTATCTGAGGCGGGGGAATTATGGCCAACTGCTGGCTCCAGTGATTAATGGGATCTGAACAGAATGCTTGTTGATGCCTGGAGTGATCAATATGAACGCCATCAATAGTTTCTTTCTGATTGCAATGGAAATGGAAATGACTTGGCCTTTCGTAGATGTAGCAAGTTTGATTTCTGTGATATCACTTTCTGTAGGGTGAGGCCTTGTACAGCCATTGCGAAAGTCTATGGAGGTAGCTATCGCTTCAATCTAGTAGACCATTCTAGCTGGGTATCTAGCTTTCTTGAAATTATCGTTCCAATTAGAGAACGAGCCAAAATTTCTCTTGGAGTCCCTCTGGGATTGATGCTGTTCTACAACTCTAGCAATTTCTATCAGCTCTATGATGTTGGATAGTTTTAATGGCACCATGTGATCCTTGATTGAATTATGCAGCCCACTCTAGATTCTATGGTAGCGAGTGGCTTTGGTTAGCACCATGTTGGAGTGAAATGAGCAAGTTGCCAGATCTCTGTTTCATATTCTGCCATGGAATGACTGCCTTGTGTTAATCTTAAAAACATATCGTCCAGATTGTTCTGGGCCGAAGAAGGAATGTACTCAGCTTTGAATGCTTCTACAAATGCATCACAATAAATATCTTCAATGGCGTAGTCAGCGAACAGTGTGCTTCGGGTATTATCCCATGAATATTCTGCCTCATCTTAGAACATGTGGTTGCTAATCTTAATGCTTATGAGTCAAGGAATTTAAGGCTAGTCAGTTCTTTTCTACCAGTTTTAACCAACAGGCGGTATCCATGGATGATACGTTCCCACTGAAGGTTGGGGTCCTTAACCAAATGAAGCTATGCAAAAATCCATCAGTAGATGGATAATGCTATTGAGGAGGGTAGTATGGTGTAGGAGCTATAGACGTTGGAGATGGATTCTGATTGCCTTGGGCAGTAATCAGCCTTTATATTCTGTCAGCTTATTTTACGTGCATGTCTACCAAGGTTTGCATAGTTTCTGGAAGTGCGTTAATGTCAGAATATGAGCTGTCAGATGCAGCAGGAGTAGAGGATGATTGTTTAGGATTCATGGTTTATCTGAGTTTCAAAAAATAATATTACTTCAAAATTTAAGAAAGACAAAAACATACTAGTTTATCTCATTTCTCAATTCAACTAGAACACATAAATAGGGAAGATACAATAGAGATCATAAGAGGAATATCACTAAGACATATATCTAAAACATCTATCTAATGTACTCAGCAGTAAATGCAAGATGAAAGTATTCAAAGGTAACTTCATGCTGCTATCTTCCTCGCATATGGGTGAGTTCCCAAAAAGTGTTGACCCACCAGTCTTTGTCATTAGCTTACAGGAGAAGGGTTGTTAGTGTGACTCGGATGTCATCGGGGTACTCTGTTGCTTTGAGAATGGAGCTCACATGCTTTAGCCACTTTTGGCTAAAGTAGGAAAGTCAAATCCTCTGAAGATGGCATGCTGAAGCATCTGATCCAGCACTTGTACTCCTTGTTCAAATACCCCTTCGACATTCCTTTCATATTCTAATAATTCTAGTTATTAGCCTAGCTAAATTTAATTAACTAAGCTAAACAGAGCTCTAATTTTGATTCCATTAGACTCAATGAGTCATTTAAACCTAACCCTAGAAGTTTGAAATCAATCGAAGATAAATTGAGAATTTTGATATTTTTGGCTATTTTTGAGCCTTAGAAAATACCTAAATTAAATTGATCTCCAAATAAAAATCTGAGTTCATTTTTGAATTCCTCATACCCTAATTAGCTAAGGGTGAAATTTTGAGAATTTTTGGAGCTCATTTGATCCTAAATGGGATTATAAATTAATTAGAATTAAAGATAATTATTAAAATGAATTAATATTAATAAAATTATATATATATATATATATATATATATATTATATTTAGGATTTGCTGTCGGACCACGGTAGATCTGCTGCGGGGTCTCGATAGTGAGGCAGCATAAGCATCGAACGGATGCATTAACACGCATCTCCGCGCCTCCATCTAACGGCTCGTATCATCCGCGCTGAGATCTAATCCTACCCACTCGATCGGCATCTCCCATCCGACGCTCAAGATTTAATCCACATATCTGTTATCCTAGATTACCATCAGACCATCTTTCCTCAACAGTCTCGTGATCAGATGATGGAGACGAACCTCGCAACTGTGGATCATCGTCTTCGCTCAATCATAGGTCCAACAGAAGAAATCCGCTCGTACAAGTCACGTCAACCTTGTCTGCCACTCCCTTGGCCACATCCTCCAAACCATTAGACCTTCCTGATTCTGGTAAGGTAGAGCTCGTCGGGCCATGAGGCCCTGCTATCCCCAATTGTGGAGGCTTGGGGTTCCGTCCCTGCCCGAGCCTGAACCATGGCCTCCAGCCATGGTACCCACCCCCAGACCTTCCCCTTGCCTATAAATACCCTCAACACATCTCATTGACCCCCTTTGCTCACTGAGGTCCACTGGTACTCCCAGCTAAAGCATTTGGAGTTCTCGGCGAATCCCGGCATCCCGTAGCTGAGCATCGTAGATAGAGGGTGAGGTCTGGTGTTCAAACCCCTATGTAGCTACTGAGACTACTTGGAGAGTTCCTGAGCTAGCTATTTCTTCTTTGTCGCAGCCATTCCCTAGTCCTCAGGTACAACCTCTGATCCCATTCCTCTATCGAGCTGGTTTCAGCTTGACTCGCACTCAATTGACCCTAGATGCTGTGATAGGACCTCACCTTAGCTCCCTAGTAGGCATCTAAGTCCTCTGGTAGGGATTGGCAGTGGACCAAATGGCGTAATCCCATTTGAGTGTGCCCTAGCAGTCAATCCTTAGGACGATGCCGGCATTTTCCCAAGGCTTTGAGCTCTATCTCAAATTCTAATTATCATATGGAGTGATTGCAGACTAATTGCAATGACTGGGCTCAATCTAATTGATTGATTCGACTGGGATAGATCAACTCAGAGTGAGCCTGCGTCCGTTAGATGCCGCGAGTAGCACCCCATTGATCTCTCCATGCTCGGGACCAATTGAGTTGCCCAATCGATGCCCCTTTGATCCTTGAACGCATATGTATAGAGCTCAGATTGTATCATCAGCTCTATGAGGAGAATTCAATCCTCCCAGGTGTGCCTTTAGAGAACATCTCGGTCGAGTAGCACCTGGCGATCCTACGCATCCTAGATGGGGTTTTTGGGTTCAGTCGATACGTCTCACACTCCTGAAGGTGTAGCCATCGAGTTCTAAGCAAAGTGCTGTCTGTGGACAGAGAATTTGGGATTTGAAGTAAACCATAATCTCCCACTATCGGGTATCCCTAGCAAGGAAGATGAATAGTGCTGGGTCGGGCCGGACCCCGAACCCCGCCTTTTTGTTTTGGGCCGACAACAAATTAAGATAATTGTTGAATTAAATTCCTAAAGGAAATTAATTCAGTAAATTAAATCATATGGTTTTTATTTAAATAAACATTTAGAATAAACTAATGAAATATCTTTGGCTATACTTATCCAAATGGTATGATCTACTATACCATTTTAATCAAAGAAATGTAAGGAATAATAATATAAAATAAAATCAAAGATCTAATGGTTAGATTTTAATAAATTTCTTAATCTTTCTCTGTTTGTATTTAAATTATAATAAATGTTGAATAAGGTCTCTGATTGCTCATGAAACTATAGAGAAACTATGTAGACCATTAAAAGTAATTTAAGACTTTTAGTTTTGCTAATCACTCCTTAATTACCCTAAGAAGAGATTAGTGAATTTACCCTTAGATTAACCTCTAATTTAGGGGAATCTAATTCCTAATGCTTCATTAAGTATAGTAGAACCTGTTAATGTGTTTGGATCACCATAGAGTGCCTTAATTTCCTTAATCACCATAATTGGCCTTAGTTTGAGATTAATGCTAATTAAGCTAAATTAAATATCCAAACCCTAAGATAAGTGTTTAGCCTACTTCATTAATTAATATGAAGCTCATTAAAATAGATTTTAATCAATTTGGATGATTAAATCATAAAATCTCATTTTTAGCCTTAAGAGGGGCATTTTGGTCATTTTGACCAAAAGGTGCTTAAGTACCCCTAAACCCTAAGAATCTCAAGTAAAATGATTATGATCAGTAATGAAATATATTAACATCAATTGTTAAGTGGTATCACCTCATGATTGAACCTTAGTGTTTAAATCTTAAAATACTTAAGTAAGATCTTAAGACCTTAAGTGATCTTAAGACCCTTCATGAAAGCCTTAGCTTAATCAATATTAAAAGTTGAAGCTTCTAACCCTAAATATCTTACCAAAGTTATTAATGAATTACAATCTTAAGGAAAGTAAAAGCAAAAGCCTTAAAGAACCCTAAACTTAGACTTATTAGTTTAGATCTAAGTGATCAGAACTTTAAATCTTAGATCTCAGATCTTAGATTTTAGACTTTAGATCTTATTTTTGGATTGAATTACCTTCATTTGAAATTCCTTACTTGATTAACTGTTTAACCCTTTTGAAATCTTCCTTATGGGTGTAGGATTGATTCAATATATAAAATAATATAATTATCCTAAAGATTAAATATAGATCTTAGATTCTTAGTTCTTAATTAATTATTTTATCCTATAACCAGTAGAGTGACCTTTCAATTAAGATCTTAGTTTTTGAATCCTTTAGCTTATAAGATTCCTTATTTTTAATTTGGGTTTTAAGTGTGAACCCTAGATCCTTATTAGGATATCCCCTTGGATTCAAGATCTGAACACCAAAGTGGTGTTTGGATCTAGAATCTTTAATCTTGATTTACTTAATCAAAATTTGGGTTAAGAGAGAAAAATAATAATAATTAAGTCATTGAATTATTTACTTTGAATCTTTATAGTCAACATATGATTATGAATTAGAATTTGTTAAGTTCTATTATTAACATTAAGGTCGTGAACCTGGGATTATACTCGATAGCTGGATATTGGAGATCCTAAACTTGTATCTTCTTAGAATAATTAGATTTGGATAAATTAGACAACAATAGATATTACATAAGTCTAGATTGTGTCTCTTGCTTACTTTGACTTTGATTGCTTTGCACACCTTGAATATTGAGCCTCGTTATTTGAACATAATAGGTAAACTTAGGATATAGAAGATACATATTAGGCTAGTATTTAAAAAGCATATCATTCATTTAGTTCTTTTAGTGCTTTCAATTAGTAAAGTATATCCTAGCTTAGTCTGCCTTTTCGATTCTAGTCTTATTATAGAATAGACTCAGACCTAGCTCTGCGGATGTCTAGGATGGATACATGTCTTATTCTATAAGTTTAACTCGGACCTAGCTCTGCGGATGTCTAGGATGGACACATGTTGAGCTTTCTGTTTAAGGCCCTATATGGCCTGTTTCGGTTATGGTAGTACTATATCTTAGGCTTACTCCTATTTCAATTCAATTTTCAGTATTTTTTTTACTTTGCCACATGCTTCAGTCACCTTACTTTAGCGTCTGGCTTGCTTTGCCACATGTTTCAGTGGCCTTACTTTTTGCTCATTCATGTACTTAGTTTACTTTTGCCACATGCCTCAGTGGCCTTTTCATTTTAAATCTGCATGCTTGTATAAATTCTCTTATTGATTTGTATTAAATATTGGCATGTTTATGATGCTACAATTGCATGTTTATTTTAGCACTTGTGTTCTTTATACACTCAGCATGTATCAATGTGATCATAAGCATGTTAAGATCAGATTTATTTCAGTAGTTGAAGTTATTTTGCTTTTAGTCTCACCATGTTTAGCTATTATTTTGTATGTTATTTTTACATAGTTGTTGATTAGCTATAAATGATTAATATACGGCTATTCTGTTCTTTGTAGCTTATAACACCTTATAATGCTTGTATGTTTAAAACCTTTAAATGTGATATCTTAAATATTTAGTTCACTTAAATAGCCTAAAATATACTTAGACAATTGTCTAACTGTAACATTTTTCTTTTGTTGGCTGGGTCCCTAGCATTTGTGATACCGAAAAATGTCAGATTTGGAGCTGTTCGTGGGCAATGCTGCATGAGAGGAGGAGGTGCAAGAGGAGGATCTTCCTACTGCCATTTAGCTAGGTTTACTTTTCTGCAGTGAGTTTGAGAGATCATTTCTTTCTTTTAATTCCATCTGTAAAATTGAATTCTAGATGTATTTAGTTTTCTGCACTGGAACTAAGTTATTATTACTTTTGCTTCTTTTATACAATGTTATGCCTGTGGATGTTATATTATGTTGTTTTTCTGCTTCCGCTACTTTGATTGATGTATGTTTACAGTTCCAAGTGACAAGTCCTTGGCTTAAGGCATTGGGTCTTACCTGACTTTACTTAAGTTGGGGATTTACCATAGTTGGAGCACCGTACTCCCCATGTTAATGCTAATATCAGTATTAGCATGGCTGCAGAGGGTACGGGGCCCCACACATATCATTGTCCAATTTGGAAGTCAAACTCCCAAATGGTTTCAAATATCTTGAAGTAGTCCCAAATCGACATTCTCAAGTGTCTAATGATCTTATAAGTTTAATTAAGTCCTATTAGTTCAGTTGAGTAGTTTTGTATTTGTGTGTTTTATCTTACTTATGTAAGTATTTTCATTCTATGCCTACTATTCTGAGCACATGATTATGGTATTATGGATGTATTCCAAGTATTAGTTTAATAATTGTTTGGCAGAAGAACAATCCATTAGATAGATCAGAATGCAAATTCTAATCTAACACCGTATGGTGTTCTCTGATATCAACTGTGGTGGCTCGCCCCTCAACTAAGTATGATTAAGAGGTGGTTGTCACCTAGTAAACCCCTCACTTATCATTAAATTAGGGTATAATCCCTAATTTACTAATAAGGGAAGGATGTGCACTTAAGAAAGTAGTGAAATCATTCATTAAATACATACATATCAATCAGAGTGCGGAATCAAGTAAAGAAATGAGTTCACATTTATTATACCATAATATAGAATATAAGAAACATGCAGCTCAAAAAAAAGTAATGCAGTGACAAGAATATACATAGGGTACCTATATTATTATAGCATTTTAAAAGTTTAAAACTTAAAATAAAATAAACTCATAGCATCACTAGCAAAAGAAATAAGAAGCTAAATATATTCAGCTACAGGGCACTCTTCCTCATGATCTAGCTCCACTCCTAGCTCAGAATCTGTCATTATCTATTTCACAATGACAGGGCCCTAGCCAAAGGAAAAGAAAATCTGATTAAACATATTGTCTAAGTACATTTTAAGATAATTTATTTTATGAATTAATTGATATCACCATGTACTTAAAATAACTAAGCAAATGAATGGGTGCAACTAGCTAAGAAATAATAAGGAAAGCTATAAATAATGCATTTATAACTTAACAAATAGTGAAGTAAATAGACGTACCTCAACCCAAAGTTGCATCAAGGTTAGGCATTATATCTATGTAAGATAAATTATAAGTAATAAAAAAAAAGTCTCATCCTTACATGCTAATGATCCTATGGAATTATGAAATGAATAGAAACTAAGCTAGAGTGTTATACATATAAGTAAACTGAATCAATATTTAGCATCCTAGCATATATGTAAGTAAGTAAGCACTAAACTAAAGATAAATTGCAGTAAGGGCAAACAGGAACAGAAAAGAATTATGTATAAGCTGCCATATTAGAAAATTGGCTAAATAGGCCACTAAACTGTAGCTAAACTAAATTGTATCATATCATATTACTTAGCTTCTCAAAGCTAAGGAAGAAAAACTGTACTATGCAGAACTGAAGAGGCAGAAAATACATGTGCAATAGTTTTTAGTTATTTTACATTACTTCAGTGGACATGTCCAGAAGTAGCTAAGTGGTTAAGCACGTCTATAAGACTAAGGTGGGTTCCTGAACTAGACACAACTCTCCCCAATGAGTACATGTCAGGTATCTTTATTTCTCCTTACTTCCTATCCATTGGCAGTAATGTGTATACACAGTCTCTTGTCCAGAACATGAACCTAATGAAAGTGTTATTCTAATTTTCTATGTTTTCATTTTATTTATGAAATTATCTTATATGTTATACTCAATGTAAAAATGCTTAAAATATAAGGAATGCAGAGCAACAAAATTTAATAGTAATTAAGAGACTCTACTAAACATATGTGGTATTTGTTGTTATCTAATTTATCAATTCTAACTATTCTAAGTTTATGGAAGCTCAGGATCTCCAACACCCTACTATTAAGTATAAACTTAGATCCATAGCCTTATAAGCTTAAATCAATTAGAATTAATTAGCTCCTAATATAATTTAATCAATGACACTTATAGGTTAAATAATTAATCAAACACATCCTAATTAACAAATTTAGATGATCCAAGCCAATCTTGATTAAAATAAGCCAATGGATTAGGAATTAAACTCCAGTATTTGGATTTAATAACTTATTCCAAAGGTAAAACTAAAGGCTTATGTTTAAAATTCTAAACCTTTCCAATACTATAAGTTCGGCTATCTTATTAAGCAAAGTCATGCTTAATAAGATTGATTTCTAGGCTTAGACTAGAGTTTAACTACAAAATAATCATAAATAAAGGATGAAATCTATAAATTATTAAAAACAAAGACTTCATCCATTGGGTAACCCATTTACCTAATGAATAAATTCTAACTTAATTTATATCTCTAATTCCTAAGGGAGAGATCCTAAATGTTAAGGAATTTCCAAAATAATTAAGGTATGATAAAGGGTGAGGACTTAAGCACTTATGTTAATTAATCTTCACTTATCCTATTAATAATTTAGGCAACTAAGAATTAACATAATGTGAGATGAATCTCACATTATGAAACTTATTACTTGCTTAGAAACATTAAGGATAGGACTTAGGATTTTACTTAAGAATTTGATTAATAAGCTTAAATGATCTAAAATTAAATCTTAATCACTTTACCGATTTTAGTGATTAGACTGTGATTCAAAGGAATAAGGATAAATAAACCAAAATTTGGGCAAATTGACCATTTTACCCCTACTTAAGGGTCAGAAAAGCTACTTTTGGATTTAGGGTTTTAAATTTGAAGTTATTGCTTCCAAATGATTACTTACTATCTAATATAAATATAGACAGTAAGTGCACCAAATTTGTGCAAGGATTAAGCCTTGTGTGCTCAATTTAAGGATCTTAGCTCATAAGAACATTTTTGGTAATTTTACTTTGTGAAGTTTGAAAAATTTAGTCAGTTTATTGTTGTTTACTGTCTGAGGATTCTAAAGAGTCTAGGAACACTAAATCATGAGGTCTATTGGTCAAGTTATAGTCAAAATAAGTTTGGGGTTCAAAAATGTAATTAATGGATTTTATGAAAGGTCTAAATTTTAATTTTCTCAAATGATGTCCAATTTAGCAAACACAGAGGCTATAGCTTCCCTATAACATACTAAGTGCAATGAATAGGAGTAGACCAAATTTGAACTTCATTTGATTAAGTTAAGAGCAAATCAAGTTCTAGGGTAATTAGAAAAAATTAAGGGATTTAATTATCAAAACCTAAATTTTTTTATAGTTTATTGTTAGTTAGGTTCTTCTGATCAAACTGGTATATTAGATGACCTAATTTGAATCTAAATTGATTAATTTTTGGCTAATTGAGCTTTTAGTTCAAATATGATAATTTGTGAGGGTACCCAAAAATCATTAGTCAAATTTCAAGTCCAACAACAAAACTAATACTATAACTACACTCCTGACATTTTCCAAATTAAAATGAGACCCATTTTAACTCTATTTGGATCAGTGGGTATAAAGTTATGAAAGCTTGAAGTTTTCTAGGATTTAAAACTAATTAGGAGGTCCTAAAATGTCACTATATTAAATATGAATCATATTATAAATCTGATATTATTATATTATCCCTCCTATTTTTCTGAGTAAAATGAAATATATACTTAATATATTTGGACTTATGGATTAGAAGATATTAAGGTTTAAAGATTCTGTAATTAATTAATTTAATTAAGCAAATTGATTTAATAAATTTTTCCTAAGATACTTAATTATACAGGTCAAAGAATAGCAGCCAGCCCCACTTGACAGGTGTAACAACCCTAGGTTGTTACTCTGCTATATGTATAGCTTAATCAATCTTTAATTTCAATATCATTGCTTACACAACATCAAATTGAACCTATCCTGAAGATTTGAAGTATATTGGACTTCTCTAAGTCAAGTATAATATTTTGATTAGTCTAGATGCACTAGATTAGACCTAAAATATTTTGATCTCAGAATAAAAATCTAATTGCATTTTTGAATTCCTCACCCTAAAATTAGCTAGTGGTGAAAGTTTGGTGCAATTTGGAAATCATTTAGGCCATAATGCACATTTAATTAAAATAGTCTAATTGCATAAAAGGGTTCCTAATCTTTCAAAATTGCAAATATATCCCTAAAACTAAATTAACGGCCGGGATCCACTGTGCAGACCATTGGTGATCCGCTGCGGAGCCCTGGTCGCGCGACAGCGGAGTCCCGCAAATCTAACCATCGCACATCTCTAATGGACGACTAGGATTAGATCCAGCAGAACCACGGATCTGCCGTTGGATGTGTCCCGTGAATCCTATGGCATGGATTCAATCAGATCTGGCTATTAGGATCCAGAGGATCAGGACCATCGTGTCTTTCTGATTGATCAATCAGATGGCTCTGGACCCTCTCGCGACTTTGGAGCTTCGTCTTCCTCTTGCCTGCGCCCAACAAGGAAGATCTCCCCTTACTGCCAGTTGCTGCGCATGTCCCCCACTCCCGCATCCACCTCAGCAGACAATTACGACCTTTCTCTTCTTGGCAAGGACCCCCGATCGGGCCTCGTGACCCGGCCAAACTTGAATTGAAAATTCGAGAGCTCGGCCATGGCTTGGTCTCTCGGGCCTCTCCAGCCCAGGCTAGTTCATTTGGAACCTTCCTGACTTCCCTCTGAGGCAATAAATAGCCTCAGATATCCCCGGGGTAAAGCTTGCTAATCAATTGGAGTCTCCTTCTCAAATCACCATTGCTGATCAGTTGAGCTCTCCCAGGTATCCTCGATGTGCGTACCACTGATAGAAGAGTATCCTAGCATACAGGAACTCTTAGAGAAATCTCAAGAAGCTTGGGTAGCTCGGCATTGACCCCTGTGATGTCTGCAAGTTCCCCGTCAAAACCAGGTACTCCAGTTTGTTCAGCTTGAGCTAATTGGGCTTGGACCCTCTTCCTTTCGATTCGTAATCATGTGTATTGTCGAAACAAACCCAAGGCTATCGAACTTAAGCCCTATGCTAGTCCCGATCGATCGAATCGATTGATCGGGCTAAGTCCTTATGAAACGCCACGGGTCGAGTTAGGCCCCGGCAATCCAGCCCACCTCAAACCCTCAAATCAGGGGGCTTCGATCTGCTCACCTCCCTGATGGTGTAGGGATCAAGCTCTGCCTCTCGGGTGAGTAAGGTCTGGGCTACCCGACCACCTCACAAGGGGCTAAGGGGTTCGATCGAAGCGTCTTAGCCCACTGATGGTGTGAGGATCAATTAGGGGCCACGGCATGACCGAAGGGCTCAGGATTTTGCTGTGGAAGCCAACCCTAATTCCCTGGGTATCGGGGAAGGGGGTTGGGGACGATGGCACTATGCGGGCCGGGTCACCCATGACCCATGTTGTGCGATAGTGCCGGGTTCCTCGGGCCCCGGTCGACCCGCGCAGTTCGGCTAATGGGCCGAGCCAGATTAATTATATCTGATTAATTGGATTATTTTCCTTAAGGAAAATAAATCCAATTAATCCAATCATAGGAAATAATTTAAATAAAATATAGAATGTATTAATGAAATAATTTTCAATCCACTAGTCCAAACCCTATAATATTATTAAATTAATTAGAAAATTATCAGGAATCTGAATATAAAATAATATTGAACATCTAATGGTTAGATTTTCTACTTTTTCCTAATTAATACAAATCTTGATTAGGATGGATTAGCAATTATACTTAATCAAATTGCATATTTAGAGTGTCATTAGTTCCTTATGATGAGTAGAATGAATGTGCTAAGTGATTGATTTTTCTGATCTCTGTATTTCAACTTATGCCCTAATCTTGTTAAATAATGATTAGTGAAAATTAGGGTTTATAACTGTTGGATCTTAGCAAACTTAGTCCCTGATTAATTGTATGATAAGATAGAACTTACATGCCAAGTTGTATAAAATTTTGATGGTTAGATTTATAATTAGGTGATAATCCTTTTGGATTGATTTAGGGTTTGATTAGCACTAATTACTTTCTATTTTTCTGAATTTTTGTATTAATATGATTCATAAGAGTAAGCTAGATGTATTGAAATCATGTATGCAAATTTATGATGAATAAATTGAACAAATCTAAAAATTGAGAACTTAAACCTTTTAATTAACCTTAAGAAGTTTTAAGACTCTGATCAAGTTATTAAGACTTGATCTAGGTCTAAGATTGTTGCTAATAATACATCCCAAATTCATTGATTTGACATTTGATTTATAAATAAGCATTTGATCTTAATTAGGCATGAGTTAGGGGTTAAACCCTAATCTATTTGATTAAGATCCAAACCCTTAAATTCTTAATTAAACTGACTTGATTATAAGATAATGAAATTAACATTATTCTAATAATGTATCTGATTTGGTATTGATCTTAAATATTTGAATTAAATATGTTAAGATTATTGGTAAAGCTATGTGAATTCTTAATCTGAATCTAAACTTTAGATCCTTAATTTTCTCTTAATTAAGACTATTAGCATAAGAAGAGTAATAAAATCATATTGATTGAACAAGTGGCCTAACTCTAATAACTCCTTGATTTAAATCTCATAATCTTAAGAATAAATTATGATCAGATGAGTTAATCATCTGATCCGATCACTCTAAATCTAATGATTAGTAAAACCTAAAGTGTCAGCATTAGAATTAAGAAGGTAAGATCTTAAGAATCTCATTATAAGATCGCATCTGAAATATTTTAAAGACCTAAATTTAAATATACATTGAGGTAGGAGAATTTTATATAACTCATTGAGGTAGAAGCTTAGATGATCCCCTCACCTTAGAAGTTAATCTTAACCTCTCATAGTAGGAATCACTTAAGATATTAGAATGATACTTTCCCCTGTGATAGAATCTATGTTGAGTGATCCTTGATCACATTATTCTTGAAGCCTTGTATAGGACTTACCTATTTAGTATAGGAATCAATAATCTTGATAAACCCTTGTTGTTTAAATAGAGTTGTTGAACTTAGGTTATTGGTTAGTGTAGTATGGTATACCCATAGTACTGGATTCCTTCAGTAGTATTCAGGATTAGTTGATTCACTCTAAGGTGGACTTATGAGTAGGTGCTATCCTGAGGATTAGATGAATATAATCCCATTAGAGTAAATCTCCTAAGACTAAGAGTGTATTAAATAGGGACTCATTCCTTAGTTTGATTGAATTATAAGCTAGGAGTCAGAGTCTTTTTAGCAGGATTCTGCATAGTGGAGACCCTGAATTTATTATTTGTATTTAAAGCTTTATGGATTTTCAGATTTTCCTCATATATAATAGAAGCATGGGCATAAACATGAGCATGAACATGACGAATGAATCAGTGGTGATGTTCGAGTATCAGTGACAATTTATGGGTTACAGAATGTTGCATATATTGACTGAAGAATTTTAGGATACATCGGCATCACTGTACTGTCTTCCCAACTGGGTGTATGTATACATTGGACCGTACAACTCATAGCCTTTCAGTGATAGTTATATTACATATTGTGGCATACTGTGTTGTGGCATATTTAGGTGCATCATTCCAGTGACATATAGTACAGCATTGAACATTTTTCACATTGATTTCTAAGCATTTGATATTTTCATTTACTTTCAGTATTCAGTTTCGATGTAGTTTTACTTTGCTTAGTCCTTTTAGTTTCAGTTACATAGTGCCTTTACTATTATTTTTACAGTCGTGTTTACTTTACTGTATATTGCATTTACTTTAGAATTGCTTAGCTAGTTGCGATGTGTTAGACTTCTTGTCTAACACGGGGTACTTTTGCATTCCGACAATTTGCTAGATCCCGAGCAGCTTGTGGAGACAGAGCATGAGGACTTACAAGAGATCCAGGAGGAGTACGTGGAGCCTTAGTGGATCAGTCTTTCACCTTTTACTTACTGCTTTATTTTCAGTATTCAGATAGATTTTACTTTTCATCTTTTAAATTAGTTTGTAATAATTCTAGATGCATCTTACTTTTCTTTTCTGAGATGAATATTTACTACTGCTCTATAATGAATGTATTTTAGATGCTTTATTTTAGCTTCTGCACTCTATTATACTATCATACTTAGTATTATGATGTGATCATTATACTGGAAATGCTGATATATTGATAATATATAGTGGATTCAAATTTATCTCTTTAAATCCAATATATGTATTAGTCTAATACTTAAGATAATGATTATACTCTTATCTTAAGTATTGACTCTCGATCCTACTCTTAGGTTTGAATCAGCAGCCTTCAGTGTGGTTCAGTCTCTTAGCCTATTCGGGGAGATGCTGTTGTCAGTTGCTCCTTCCCCGAGTAGCGCGCAGCTCCGCCACCGATCTGATTATGCTTGTCTTCTGCGTGCGGTGATGGGGCGGGGCGCTACAACAACCGACAGTGCTGTCGGGTCCCACACTAAAGGATTGCGACAAGCTGGCAGGTCCCACCCTTGAGGCTTCGGTAGACGGTCTGCCATGCATCAGCCAGAGAGACTAATAGCGTTGTGTAGCGGGACCCACAACTTTAGCAAATGGATGCAACGTAGCTGCATCAGCAAGCGGGTCGGGCCAGCCCGACCCGGCCAAAAAAAAACCTCCTCTTCTTCGATAGGCGCAGACAGCGACCTTGGGCAAGGAAGTTCGGCGACCAACTGGCAGCGCTGAGGCTCGACCCACACGCCATTGGGCAAGCCCCGACGAGGCCTTCCCATCGATGGTCGAACCTAGACCAGAGGTGGCCTGAGGCGACTGCGAGGTTTAATGTAATAATCCCAGGTTATTAATAACCATTTAACAGTTCAATTAACCTCAATTCTCTTCTAAACATTCTTAATTAGTTATTAGGAACAAGTTTTGAAGTTTTGGTTCAGTATGGAGATCAAACGAGCAAAACCCTAATGCTGGATAGTTATTTAAATAAGAAAATGAGGAAATTATTTTAACCTCAGATCAAAAATTGGACTTCGCCAATGAGTTCCTCACCCCCAAATTAGTTTGGGGTGAAAATTTAAGGAGTTTTGGAGATCGTCAAAATTTCCCGAATATTTTATTGCATTTTGATACCCTCAAAAATGAAATAATTAAATTGACTTCAAATTAAAATTTCATTTGTATTTTTGCATTCATCACCCCCTGATTTAGTTAAAGAGCAATTTTTGAAATTTTTCCAGAAGCATATAATTGCTTAATTCTAATTTAGTAAAATGTGTAATCATTGATTAATTAATCAATTATTAAATTTCAGTATAAATAAATTTTATTAGTTCTTTAGCTGCTAGACCTCTATGCCTTAATTCCATTCGCATGCCCTTCGGTCTAATGGCGCCATTCAATCTAATGGATCGGCTTATCCATCGAGCGAAGGATCTCCTCCTCTACGATCGCAGGAGCAACGCGTGGCTCACACCGCAAATTCTCGCCAATGGAAGGCTTCGGCAAGGATCAGACCACCGCCATGATCCCAATCAAACCCATGCCGCTCCCTTTCCTTATCAATGTTTACCATACCCTCTCGACAGGCAATCATCAATCGAAAGAAAACCAACGAAGCTCGGTGCCGAACACTAGCGATGACCTCACGTCGCACAAGCAGGTACTTCCTAACCCTACTATATAGTTTGAATGCTATATGCATAACCCGATTGAAGATCGATAATTTATCGAACGAATAGGACTTAAAAGAACAAATTATGACTTCAAATTTCAGGTTGTGAGATGTTTAATTGATAGGATAGATCATATTCTTGGCTTGATTTGGTTAGGATTTTATATTGCCATCAACATCAGAGTTTGTTTATTTAGGATATAACAATTTATTGTTGATCTTTCCGCAATAAGAATACTGATGAGTATTCAAATTATAATTAGTGAAGACTATTGTTTTTAAGTATAATTTGAGGATTAAGAGTTGGTAACATGATTTCATACTTCATTATCTTGGTTGTGTTAAATTATTCTTATAAGAACACATTTATTATAAATGAATTATCCTTATTTATATTATAGCAGTTTGCCATGGTTTTAAATCATGAAAAGTACTTGTTAATACTGCTTAAACCTATTTATGATAGTCTTATTCAAGTTTGACTAGAACTCAGTACAAGCAAAGTCAGGCTTGGTGTATTAAAATTTGGTCATATTTAGATTTAATTTAAGCTCAGCTCATACATTATTTATTTACTATTTGGCTAGATCTTATTAAATAGCTTAGTTGGTATAGTATTGAACAATATTCAAGCTTATTATTGATCAATCTTTATTTAGACAATCTATGATCAATTTGATGGATGTTTTAGAAGCAGGAAAGGATTTAGGATTATTATATTAATTTATATCTTATAATTTTACACATGAATATGGAACTATATTAGTTGTTTATGTAGTCCCATTTAATCATTAATCAAAACTGAATTTTGAAAATAAAACAAAATGTTTTAATGTGAGAGTTTATTGATTATCATGCAAGTGCAATGAAATTATGGGGAAAGGCATCTCTTTGTGCCTAAATCAAGCATAAACTTACAATTTGGTTCTTTTCTTAAGTATTCTTACAAAATTTTTATTAGTATTGTAGATGAATTGATTTTGGCCGCACTTACTATAACTTGGATTACAAATAAATAACATATTTATCATTGCTCATTGAGTTTTTGTTCCAATTCAATTGATCCATTTGTGTTAATTGATTGTCACATTATTATGTTAATTTAAATTTCATGGATTATTATATTTATACCTAACAAAAGTAAATGTCCATATAATTAATTGCCTTTGATTGTGAATCATTATACCTTTGGTATTTCAATGCATTTATATTGCAAAAAAAAAGGAAAAAAAAAAGATTAACAGTCTTACCTTTTTTTATTATTTAGACAGTATTGGTATGAGTTTTAATCTTACATTCTTGACTTCAATCGTATCATTTTTTATTTATATTCTGTAATTATATGCGAATGATCATGCTTTGATAGTCTTAATCTTTTTATAAAAAATGTATTTACTGAATGCCTCTTTAAATCTTCAGTTTAGATGACCTTTGCTATTGGAATGTAAAGCATTAATTTGAAGTAGTTTCTAATTTTTGAGCATTATACATATTAGAAATGAATTTGCTCATATGACTATTTTCAGATCATCTTACAATACTAGAATGGAACTTGTAATGTTTCCCCCTATTAGTTTTATTTTTGGTAAAGCATTGGAGGAAAGTCAAAATTTATGATCAACACAATTGAATGGCATGAAGATCTTAATAATGTTCGAATGACCCATGTCCCTTGGCCCTTAATCCTTGGCCCATTCACATATTATGGATACATGAATGTATTAAACTGAACAATACTCCTGATTTCTTCTTAATTTTACATAATTCTATTTTTGATTTGATAACATATGAGAATCCTCATCTTCATTTTGTTATGCTGAATATGGAGTACAAAACTAACATTTATGTGAAAGAAGAAGAAAGAACATTAATGGTCGTATACGACAAATACTTGCAGAAAGATTATATACTTTAACTTAGAGACAAATAAGCGTAAATCAAATACCACTCATTACTCTTCATTATCTATTGTGTTGACCTCTATTATATGATGCCATCATTGCAATTAAGTAAATTAAAAAATATAGGCCTGATGTTGATTTCTCTTTGGAAATCAAAACTTATATATAAAGTATGATTTAAGTTCAGTAAACTACTTTTTTTCTTATTTGTTTACTTTATAGTTGTGTTCAACTACGAATTTTAGATTCTTACTTTTATTTCAAATGCTGTTCAATATGAGTGAATATGGGTTGAATACTCCAAATTCAAATATTAGCAGATTTGCTGGCTCTCATTAGGGCTTTGCTGTTTCGATTTTGTGATGGATAGTGGCTGTCATAGCAAAATGAATAGTATTTCTTTTACAAAATGAATAGTTGCAGAATTGCAAATAGTATTTCTTTTACAAAATAAATAGTTGCAGAATTACAGAATAAATAGTATTTATTTTATAAAATAATAGTTGCAGAATTGTGAAATGAATAGTACTTCTTTTATAAAATGAATAGTTGCTGAATTGTGAAATGAATAATATTTCCTTTACAAAATGAATTGTTGAAGAATATTGAAATGAATAGTTGCAAAATAATGAAATAAATAGTATTTCTTGTACAAAATGAATAGTTGTAGAATTGCAAAATGAATAGTACTTCCTTTACAAAATGAATAATTACAGAATTGTGAAATGAATAGTACTTCTCTTACAAAATGAATAGTTGCAGAATTGCGAAATAAATAGTAGTTCTCTTACAAAATGAATAGTTGCAGAATTGCGAAATGAATAGTATTACTTGTTTTAATCATCATTAGACTTGCTAGAAAATTGCAAATAGAATCTTATAAAGTAGAGTAAATAACTCGTGGAATATATAAGAGTTCAATTAAATCCCTACCTTTAATACCAAACTTATTATTTATATTAATAAGTTTAGGAATCTATATCCTCTAAGTTAATTAGGGACTTTTTTAGTTCCAAATTATTAAGATATATAATTAAAAATATAAAATAATGAATATCACATGATTTATAATATTTTGATAAATTTCTTATTATGCTACAGCGCATTGAACCTAAAGCTTAAATCATACACCAAGATTTTGTGCATATAATATAGACTTTAATAAAACATTTTAAAAGGATTTATATGGTGAATTTTAGGACAGCTATCATTAAGCCTAAGCAGGCTATTGGTGTATCCGTAGACCACATAATTCTTTTGAAGAGAAATATGTATGTTTATAGTTGACCTCACTTTTAGATAAGTTGAGTAGACGTACTCAACTCCTCACTTGTTCTATGCCCACAGAACCAAAATACAAGATAAATAAATTATAAATTGTATTTCTCATAATATTATTGATTGTGAATGATTAAGTATAGTCTTATGACTATATATATATATATATATATATATATATACATATATTCAGTCTTTAGACAGAATTTACTTACTTTACTGCTTTAGAGCATTTTAAATCTTTCAGAATCATTTATGCAGTATCAGTACAAAAATGCAATTTTATTTCTTACTATTTTTCTTATTTAGCATACAGTATCATTTGAATATATTCATTTTTTTTTTAATTGCAAGTAATTCAATTGCATGCTAACCTATTTGTTGCAGGATTTAATAAAGATGCTTAAGTAATATGAGAAACTTTTTTTACTTTACCTCCTTACTAGTTTCATGCTTATTGCATTGCTTTCATTTTAAATTGTAAATAGCTAATGTGATATCTGCTTAATAATATATTTAGTTTACCCTTAAAATGTACTTAGACTTTTTAAAGTCTAATCACTTTTTCTTTTTTGGACTATGCCCTACCATATTTAAAAACTAAATAATGGTAGATCAGGAGAATGGATCAGGTGCTGCTTAGGAAGAGCCTACGTTGTAGTTAAAGAGCTTGTTTACTCTCTTTTCCATTATGTGAGGATGAGTGATTTTATTCTCAAAACTTGTAAATTAAATATTATGTGATGTTTGTAAACTATTCTTTCATGTTGTAGATGATGAATGCTTAAATTAGAATGATTGAGTTTTTTTCAGCCCATAGATCCACATAGTGTAAGGTAGTACTTAATGTTGGGTTAGAATTCCTTAACTCAATATTAAAAACTACCATACCACCTATTATTAGATTAATATATTAAATCTAAAACCGAGACATTATAATTAACCTTAGTTTTTTGGGTTTGAGAGAGGCTCAAAGTGGCCATCACTGTAGAGTTCTACAGATTGGGTCTCAAAATGGTTTGGTTAGTCTCGATCGATCTTGATCGAGCCCGTTCACCATTTAATCCATGCCATGCAATCAAGAATAAAAAAGAACGATTGAAAAATAGTAGAGGGGATCAGGAGAACGAGGTACATGCTGATGGATGGTCGTAGACGGTAGAGCGTTTAGCTTCGAGGGTTTGGATTCACGAGTTCGGTCCAAATCCAAAAACGATGCAATCGAGGCCGTGAAGTTGCTAATGTTCTTAATGGAGGGCGCCAATGGAGGCTTCAAGGTCCTTGCAGGCAGTGCTGGCTGCCCGACGCGACTCTGTTACACACTGATGCAACGTAGAGGGAACAAAGATGGTGGATCGAGGACCGTCTGATTGGTCCAATCAAACGGTTGAAAGCAGTCGTTCGATCAAATGATGGAGCTAACGGTAAGCAGGGAAATGGACGGCACGGGCAATGGGCCATTAGGGAGAATTTAAAATATTGATTATTAAAATATTAAATATTCAATTATTTAATTAAATTTGAATAATTAAATGGCTTCCAAAAATTTCCAATTATTCACCTCTGGCTAATTGAGGGGTGAGGAACGCACGACAAAGTTTGATTTTGATTTCGATGAGTATTTATTTTTTCCTATTTTTCAGGGTATTTTAAGTATATTAATATATTCGACAAACTTTCAAATGCCTCAAAAACTTCACCCTTAGCTAATTTGGGGGTGATGAGCGCAATGTCAAAGTCCAATTTTCAATTTGAGGTCAAAATAATTATGTCAATTTCCAAGGTTCTTAAAATTTCCAAAATCATGGATTGATCTATTTGACCTCTGATTTGGACCAAAAAATCTTAAAGTGAGGTCCTAATGATTAATTAAGAGTGTTATAATCACAATTAAGACTTGGTTAAGTCATAATTGGCCAGGGTACAACCTCGGGTTGTTATAAAAGTTGACATCCAACCTTAAAAGGAAAAGACCAAAGAGTCTCCCAGCTTTTTCAAAATAGCCTACTAGAGGCCAAAGCAGCTGACAAAATGCCAAACAGCTCACGAGCAAGAGGAGGGAAAGTCCCAATCTAATAATAGGTCTAGAAGTTAAAAAACCCTAAAATCAACATCTATTAGGAAAGAAAAACAACAAAACAAAATAAAACATAATAAGTAGCTAAACAATAGCCCAAAATTTAAACTGCCACTCAAAGAGAGCCAGCCGTCCATCAGCTAAAACCATGCCCCCATAGTAATCGATAGAACCAGACGGCACCTTGGCCTCATAGAAGCAAGCCAAACAACCATGCTAAGACAAAAACTGATATAAGAATCGCAACCACAACCACAATAACCACATCAACTGCCACATCCACATCCAAAAACCCACACAATTTCACAGATGAATGCAGCTTTCAAATTCAAAATGACAAAAATGATTCAACAGCATAAATAAGAACCATAAGAATGATGCCAATCAGAAACTTTTGCTCCTCAAGCGGATAATAAACAGCAAGATGCTCAAAAATAAGGAATAGAGGTAAAATTACTGAAACCAGTACAAATAACTAATGGCTTAAACTTGATTCTCCATAAGCCTAATTATTATCTCCTTACCACCTAGAGAAGAAACTAAATGCTTCTCAAAAGAAACAGCTAAACCATCAAACAAATCTACCAACTGAGAACATTCTCAAAAACCATAGCCCAAACTTACAAAAAAAAGCCACCTGCAAGAAACAGCAGCAGCACCCCAAAAAAGATCCAGAAAAATGAGCAACTTCACAAAGATTAGAATAGCATCCCACCAGTTATAAAGGCCACAATACCAAGTAGTTAAAAGTGGTCTCCCTACTGCTAAAATAAAAAAATACCCACCAAATACCAAAAAACCAGCACTCTAATTCACACTAGCTGAAATAACAACAGTGTTAAGAAGACACAGCGACACCAAAAACCAAAAATAGGACTAAGGAAAACTAGAAAGATGATCTAAAATGTAAAATAAAAAAACTGCCACCACAAAACAAACATACCGATCAAAATACAACTTGAAAAAATTGCAGAAAAACTCACAAAAATAAAAATTGGCAGCCACCTAGATGCAAAAGCAAACTGCCATCAAAGATAAAACCAGATCACGAGGCTACTTCTCAGTTGCACAAGTGTAAGAAGATTTTGAGAAACCTTCAGCAGAGATAAGAAGACACAGCCAAAACACTCCAGCTGCACAAGAAGAAAGCATCTTCTCCCAGCTAACCTACAATCTCCCATATGCCCAAGCCCATTAAAAAGGGTACAAACTCCCAACCAACCAAAGCTAAGAACCGCAGACAGAATCAGACATGATAAGGAAACTGCAAAAATTGCTATGGTTCACAAATTAGGATAAGACCAAATACAAAAAACTAGAACCATCAATTCAGCAAACACTAGATCAAATGGTCGGAAAAGGCTGCAAATAGAACAACTAACTAAATAAACATACAGGAATTCAAAAATTAGCTTCCAGCTTTCCAAACAATTAATTTCTGACCTCCCAACTGCAAACAAACTTCACATTAAGAGACCACAGAAAAGAAAAAAACTAGAGACAAAGTATTGTAAGATTGCTAAGTCAAAGCACTCAATCAAAAATAAAGCAAGAGCTTAAAAATTAAGCCAGAAGATAAAATAGCCAAATCCACACCATTCTCCTAGCATATAGATGAAAGGAATCTAAAGAAACTTAAAATAGATTACCTGAAATAGTTTATTTGATCCCAATGAAAAAGAAAAAAACATTTACTTGAAAATAGCAGATTGTTAAATCTAAAACATTTTTATTTTGTTTTTGATGTCCGAAATATTATTACTTCCCCAAATAAAACAATTATCATTGAAAGCTGTCAAATAAGTTTGATATCATAGTGAATGGCAGTAATTATATTATTTCCCAAACAGGGCATGTTTGAATATTTTGCTTTATTTCTGCTATCTCAAATATGCCAAAGAGTAAAAGCAATAAAAGGTTTACCAAAGTGAAGCTTTTTTGAATTTCCCACAGGGCTTTCATGTATTATCTCACAGTATGATTTGAAATGTTTTAATCCAGTTTTAGTAGCAGTCAAATTCCAAACCAAATAGCTTTGCTTGTTTTCAAGAAAAACCTGCTCAATACTTTCAGAGTTATGGCAGCATTGGCATTTAGATGCTAAAGAATAGCCCATGCTTTTCATATTTTCTTCTACATTAATGTAGTTATTAGAAATTCTCCAAAGGAAGATATTGATAATTGAGGGTATACATTTATGCCAAATCTAGATTGGGAAGGTTGGAGGAGCTGAAATTCTAGAAATGTTTCAAAATTTAGATAAATCTATTTTACCAGCCGTGCAAAAATTTGAGTTTGCTTTCTTTGTATGAGCCAAGGTAGGCTTAAGAATGTTAATTTGGTTAATCCAATCCCTTGGGAGGATGTTGTTAAGCAAATCCACATTCCAACCATCATTATTAGAAAAAATTTCTCCTAGCCTTAATTTTGGGCAGATGATGTTGGGGATGTTATTTGCAAGTCTACCAGATTGGTTCCAACCGTCAAACTAGAAGAAAATTTATCAAATTTATCCCAAAACAGAGTATCTTTAATGATTTCTTTATGGTCAATCATTCAGTCCCAGACTTTAGAATCAATAATTTTATGGGTAGTTTGATAGGGGTGAGTAGTGGCACAATATTTATCAAGAATGAGTTGAGCCCCAATGGAATTATACATTTGGAATTTCCACCACAGCTTAACAGAGAGTGTGGCGTGCCGCCCCTTAGTTATCAAGGAGCGGTGTGCCACTTTGGCAAAGCCCTCACTTATCATTAGATTGGGGTGTAATCCCCAATCCATTAATAAGGGAAGGATGTGCCCTGGTTAATGTAGTCGAATCATTCACTAAGTATATACATTCAAGAGAGTGCGGAAGCAAGAATGGGATAAAAGGTTACATCCAAATACACCATAATATAAGATAAGAAATAAACATGCGGCTCAAATTAAAATATTACAGTAAAAGGACATACATGGGTACCTATATTATTATTACATCAATTAAATAATCTTAAATGGAAGGGAAATATATCACTCATCCTCACAAAATTAAAAAGACAACTACTCAACTACTCCTCAACTCCAACCTGATGCTCCTCCAAGAATGGCTTCTCTCCAGGCACAAGATCCTCAAATTTCTCAAAACCTGACTTTGTCGATTTCACAATGCCAAGACCCTAGCCAAGAAAAGAAAAATCTAGTTAGACATATTGTCTAAGTATATTTTAAGCTATTTATGTTCATGAGTTTTATAATATCACCATTTTACTTAACGACTAAAGTAAGAAAACATAATGGAGTGCAATAGGCTATAAGAGGACGTGAGGAAATTATAAATAAATGCATTTATAACTAAGCAACATGTGAGGTAAGAAAAACATACCTCAATACCAAAGTTATGACAAAGTTAGGCATATATATATATATATATATATATATATATATATATATATATAAAGTAAAGAAAATACTGAAAGAAAAGACTCACCCTAAACATACTTAAGATCAGATGATTTATGCAAGTTTAAAAGAAAAAAATCTGACTGTGATACATATAAGTAAGCATGAAAGAAGTCTATCATCCTATAAGTATACAAGTAAGCAAGTAATGAAAAGACTAACCACATTAAAAGTAATATGTAAAATAGAAAAGTAAGTATGTAAAGACTACCATATTAGAAAGGTTGGCCAAACGAACTAAAAATCCCATAGCCTTTCTGGGCTAGGGCAGGATATGTAAGATCCCATAGCCTTTTTGGGCTAGGGAAAGAAATATAACTATACTAAAGAGGCAGAAAATAAACATGCAATAAGATTTTAGTTTTTTTACTTTACTTCTATGGACACATCCAGAAGTGGCTGAGGAGTCAAGTACGTCTGCAAAACTGATCGGGTTCCAACTTAACATAACTCTCTTCAATAAGTTAGTGTTAAGTAATCCTTATTTCTCCTTACCCCCTGTCTAGTGGAGATAAAATGGGCAAGGTCAACCAGAAGCTAAACCTTATGCAAATATTGTCCTAATTATTTTATGTTTTCATTTCATTATGGTATGTTCAAGAAAAAAGGCATAAAGTACAAGGAATGTAAAAGCAACAATAACTCAATAGTAAGTAAGGGACTCTACTACACATAGGTGATATTTGTTATTATCTATATAATCCAATCTAACTATTCCAAGTTATACAAATTCAAGATCTCCAATTCTTACTATCAAGTATAACTTAAATTCATGGCCTTATGAGTTAAAAACAATTAGAAATGATCAGGTCCTAATTTAATTCAATCAATGATGCTTACAAGTTAAATAATTAATCAGTACATCCTTTTTGATGAATTTAAATTATCTAAGCTAAGATCTAATCAAAATTTACTAAAGCTAAGGATTAGGAATTAAACTCCAAGTTTTTGGGTTTAACATCATAATCCTAAAGATAATACTTAAGGACCCAGGTTTAAGTCTAAGTTATGAACTAATGATTAGGCCAAATGCTATTAAGCAAAGTCAAGGCTTAATAAGATGGATCTCCTAATCTTAATCTAAAGTTAAAAGATAAAACAGTCATAATTAAAACATGAAAATCTAGAAGCTAATAAAACTAATGTTGCATTCATTAAATAACCCATTTACTTAATAACAAAAATCTAACTTAATTTTCTATTCCTAATCCTTAAGGAAGGGATCCTAAAGTTGAAGGGATTATCCTAAGGAACTTGAACACTAATTTAAGAGAAGATGTAGATTTCATATTAAAAATCACCTCTATATTTACATAATGTTAGATTCTACTAAATCCAATTTTTTTTTTATTTTGGTCCCATTAGAATTATAGAGTTATTAAAATATGAAAATATGAAGTTTAGGCAATTTCGAATAGTTCTGGGCGCTACAGCGCATTGTAGCACCCCTTGACCGAAAGACGGGATCTACAGTGCGCTATGGTGCCACGGGAGCTGCAATGATTTCAAGTGCTGTGGTAGATTTCAGGGCTGCGGTGCACTGTAGCACTTTCAGGTGCTGTGGCGTGCTACGGCGCCAGATTTCTTGAGAGCTGGGTGCTACTGCGTGCTGTAGTACTCCCTGGCCGAGAGCCAGATGCTACGATGCGCTGTAGCATTCCCTGGATGAGAGCTAGGCGCTATGGTGCACTATGGTACTCTATGACGTAGCAAATCTAAGATGCGGGCACTAAGCATGTTATAGCGCCTCCTGGCCGAGAGCCAGGCACTACGGTGAACTGTAGCGCTCGACGGTAATTTTGCCTATGCGAAAAACTGAGTGTTCTTCTTGGCACCCAAATACTCTTGATTTATGGCACCTCAAGTGTGGTGCCATATATCGATGGAAAGGTTTTTCAAATCCCTTTCCATTGATACCAAAGTCAACATGAAACAATTATTTTAACAACACAAATAGTGAAGCTAAAGGTTCAGGTATACATAAATCTTTTTTGCAGAACTTATTTTCTACCCTAAAATTTACAATCTTAATAAACTCTAAAGAACTCTACATTTCAACCACAGATTCTTAAGCATGCGAAATAAGCATAAGAACACAATAAAGTTAGCCATTAAATTGAACCAATGGGGGAAAAGGGAGGTACCTTGGCTTGAAGAAGATCAAGTTCTGCTTCTTTCAAGGCTAGAGAGGAGAAGCTTCTTCTTTTTCTTCAACTGCTAGCAAGAGGAGGAAGAGGGCTGAGGGTTCTTCCTTAGCTTGGGAATGAGCTTGGAAGGGAAAAAGCTTGGGAGGAGGTATTTTTAGCTTGACAGCAATTAAAGGAAGGAGGGATGAGATTCCATTTTAAAGGAAGAGAGGGGGAGATGGCAAGTTTGGGTTATGGGAGAGGATGCAAGTCCTCTCCTATCAAAGCATGGAGAAAGAGAGAGCTTGTGCAGAAAATGGAGAGGTGAGGAGGTAGGAGATCTTGCGTGCATATGGGGAGGATAGGGGTGATCAGGCACAGGAAAAAAAAAAGAGGGATGGATTTAATAAAATAAATATTTTTTTTCTAATTTTAATTAACCTAATTTTTCTAATTAAAATGGGATGAATAGACGGGCTCTGAAAAATCCCAAAAATTCACCCCTAGCTAATTTGAGGGTGAGGAATTCAATGGTGAAGTCAAATTTTAATTTGGAGATCAATTTATATATCCTAATTATTAGGGTATTTAAATATATTAAAATATTCTAAAAAATTCGACGACTTCCAAATACTTCCAAAATATCACCCCAAGCTGATTTTGGGGTGACAAGCGCAATGACAAAGTTGGATTTTGATTTCGAGGTCAAAATTAATTAGGTCAATTTCCAGGGTTCCTAGAATTCCCTGAATCATGGTTTTTTGATCCATTTGACCCTAATTTAGTCCAAAACTTCAGGATGAGGTCCTAATAACTATTTGAGAGCATTGGAATCAAAGTTAAAGTTTGGCTTAGTCCTAATTAATTGAGGTAACAACTTGGGTTGTTACAGAAAGAGCTTTATAAATAAAGTTTAGACTATATAAGCCTAAACCACCTTCATTTAGAGGAAAAGTTAATTTGTCCCAAGAACACCAACTAGTTTCTTAGTCACGATTGTCGTACCACAAAAATTTATTGAACATAATTTTGATCTTTGAAATAATGAAATGAGTGGGAGTAATCACCTAGGGGATTGTGTTCAAAAATATTTTAGAAGAATTAAATGGCCACCTTGGAAGAGATATTTATGTTCCCAACCATAAAGTTTAGTGAAAATTACATTTAAGAGCTATTTATAAATATTATTTTTATTATGACCAGTAAAAATGGGAATACCAAATAAGTGAAAAGAAGTTTACCTTGATTAAAATTTAGGATCCTTTTTATGTTATTGATTTGCTGAAGAGAAATCTTATCACTTATGAAAAAAGAAGGTTTTGAAAAATTTATTTTAAGACCTGAGACCAATTTAAACTTTTTAAGAAGTTTTTTGAGATTTATAACATTTTTGGAGCCAGCATTTGTAAAATAATAAGATCATCCACATAGGCAAGGTACGACATAGATATTTTTCCACCGGCATTAGATTGAATTCTAGGGTCCTTTTGAAAGAGATTATTAATGTGATAGGACCAATAGTTCATAGCAAGAATGAAAAGGATAGAAGAAATGGGATTCCCTTGTCTAAGGCCTCTTTTGGATTTCAAAAAACCATTAGATTGGCCATTTATTATAATAGAGAACCAGTTTTTTTAGTAGAATTTTTAATTTTGGTAATGAACTGTTCATTAAAATCATAAGATCTTAACAATTTAATGAGGAAATTCCAATTAAATTTTTCAAAAGCAATTTCAAGATCAATTTTAATAATCAAATTATGACCTCTTCTTGTGTTTTTAAGATTATGGAAAAGTTCTTGTGTCGCTAAGATATTATCTTGAATGGTACGACCAGGGACAAATCCAGATTTCTTGGGCTCTATAAGATATGGAATTATCTTTTTGAGTCTATTAGCAATAACTTTGAAAATGATTTTGTTGAGGATATATATGAGGCTTATATGTCTGAACTTGTTCCACCAAAGTGCCTTATCCTATTTAGGGATAAGAGCAATAGAGGTATGAGTAAGAACCTTAGGATGAGGGACATCACATATATATTCTTTGATCCCATTACAAATATCAACTTTAATAATATTCCATAACTTGCAAAAAAATTTAGTATGAAGACTATCAGGACCAGCATAAGTGTTGGTCTTTAAATTTTTAACCACCTCCAAAATTTCATCATCAGAAGGCATGGAGTTGAACATACAATTATCCTCTGAAGAAACTTGGGGGCCATTAAATTCAAATGTTTGGTTGTCAGAATAAGGATGATGATTTGAAAAATCATTTTTGAAATGGTTAATCGCAGACATACTTATTTCATCTTGGTTATAAACTTTTTGGCCATCAGGAGAGTGTATGTTGCTGATTTTGTTTATGTGTCTTCTTTTATTAACCCATTAGAAAGCTATGTTTTTTTCACCCTTCAATTTCCAATTTATACTACATTTTTGTTTCCAATAAGCTTCAATTTCATTCTGGGTTTGGATCAGAGTTGCCTTTGATTTAGAGATAGCCTCTCTATTTACATCATTTGGGTTAGATTCAAAGATAGTTTCTAGTGAAGAAACCAAGTTTTCTTACATTGCCAGATTATTAAAAATGTTCCCCACATTGTTTTTATTCCAAATTCTTATAGCTTTTCTATATTTTTTGAATTTTTCAACTAATCTGATGAAGCCAAAAGAGTTACAGGGCTCGTTCCAAACAGAGTTAACGATATCATAACAATCAATCCTATTTAACTAGAACAACTAAAACCTGAAAGACTTATCATAAATACTATTTGAATTTCTTGAAGACAGAATGATTGGTTTGTGATCAGAAGATGTGGAATTTAAGGAGAAATTTATAAAATCCGAGAAAGTATTGCATCAAACATTGTTAATCATGAAATGATCTAACCAAGCAAAATTTTAGCTAGCAGACCAGATAAAAGGAGCTCCAGTATATTTAAAATCATCAGTACCACAGTTATCCACCTCTAAATATATATATATATATATATATATATATATATATATATAGCTTAATTTTTGTAACTTTCATTTTAGTCATTTTCATTTTTTCTCTATATATATATATATGGCCAAGCTAATGGCTTCTTTAAATCTGAGGGGTCTATGGCAAGATAACCCTATCTCCCCTATCTCATTTATTTTATCTATGAACTACTGGTCCTACCGTATCAATAATCTTATTACTAAGGATCCTAGCATGAAATTTAATGTGAGTGGTAAAATCTCTATTTCTCATCTTGCTTATGCAAATGATCTTATCATCTTCTCAAACACTGGATCCAATAGTGTTAGAAACCTCAATAGACTTTTTAGAAAACTGGAATTGGACAATGGCCTTTAAAGTAACTCTAACAAATCCCACTTTTTCATAAGTAATAAGGTTCCCCTGCACCTGTTAAATAAAATTAAATGGGTCCTTAAGTTTAATCAGGGCAAGCTTCCTTTCAATTACTTGGGCATTCCTATTTTTAGTAGTCATAATAAAAATAATGTTTACAAGCTGCTCTTAAGTGCAATTTTCATAAAATTACGAGGTTGGGAGCACAGATATTTATTTGTGGTCATTTGATTCTCCTAAAGTATGTTTAGAATACCATCCCCCTTTATAAAGTTATGTACAATAGATTTTTGTGGCACCATAATCAGGGCTCCATAACAATTTGGTGCTCTTGAGATAACTTATTATTCCCATAAAGGAAGGTGGTTTAGGCTTACTTGTCTTGAGTCAATTTATAATGCTCTCTCTTATAAACTGTGGTGGAAATTTTGAACCTCCAACACCATTTGGACTCAACTTCTTTTAGCCAAATACTATGCTACTAGCATTGCTTTAGGAGAATTTGGACATATATCATTAATTGTAAAGTGAGCAGGAATTAGAATTTAGTATAAATTACTAGAGGCACAATATGATGACCCCAATATCGGATAGGAGATTACCCCAACATCGGAGCGTCACCACAGCATCTAATACTGAATTAGAGGGAAGCTAACATAATTACTAAATGTTGTGTTTGGCTAAAGATCATGAAGTGTAACAATCTTGGGTTATTACCCTATTTAATTCCTAACCTAATTAAGTATTAATTATGATCCCATTGCTTTTAGAACATCAAGTTAAGCTAATTTTGAATATTTAAAGTCAATTGCACTTCTCTAAGTCAAGTTAGCATTTTGATTAGTCTAGATACCCTATATGAGAGCTAAATATTTTTGATCTCATAATTAAAATCTAATTGCATTTTTGAATTCCTCACCCCCAAATTAGATAGGGGTGAAAGTTTGGTAAAATTTGGAGATCATTTAGGCCATAATTCAAATTAAATTAAATAGGTCTAATTACATTTTAGGGCTTCCAACAATACAATTTTGCAAATCTACCGTCAACTAATTTTCCTGTTGGGATTTGCTGTGCAGACCGTGGGCGATCCGCAGTAAAGCCCGAGTCGTGCGACAGTAGAATCTCGTTTCATCCCGTCATTCCTCTCGTGGATCCTACGGCTGGGATCTAAGATCTGTGAAACTACGGATATGCCATTAGATCTACTCGACAGATCCTACAGCCCGGATCGCTTCCACGATCGGCCGTTAGGATCCGAGTGATTCGAGCCATTCTGCCATCTGATCAATCGATCAGACGGCATCCTAAGGTCCCGCTACTGTGGACCTTCATCTTCCTCTTGCTCGCGCCTAACAAAAGATCCTCCTCATACTGCCAGCTGCCAGGCATGTCACCCACTCGCGCCTCCAGCTCAGCAAGGTCGTTAGGACCTCTCTCGTTATGGTATGGAGTCTCAATCGAGCCCCCATGACACAGCCAAGCTCAATTTGAAAAATTGAGAGCTCGGCCATGGCCCAATCTCTCGGGCCTTTCTCTAGCCGAGCCAATACCTCTGGAACCTTCCCAATTTCCCTCTGATGTTATAAATAGCCTCAAGTTGCCCCAAGAATCAACTTGTTGATCAATTGAGATGATTTTGTCCTGAGTCGCCACTGCAATCTATTCGAGCTCCATTAGTCGAATCCAGAGCCTTGCGAACTGCTGATAGTAGGCTCTCCTGGTATACAGGACCCTTTGTGCTCTCTTAAATCTTAGCTAGCACCCTCGTCTCGCTCTGCATCATCTGCCAGCTCGCCCGTCAAACCAAGTATCCTCGTTTGCAAGCTTTGAGCGAATTAGTCTCGAGCTCATCTCCTTTTGATTCATATGAGTGCGTATTATCATTTCAAACTCATTGTGATCGTGCCTGTGCCCTAAGCTAGCTTTGATCGATCGAATTCGATCAATCGGGCTAAGACCTGTAAAGGGGTTAGGTCCGAGTAAGGACCCAGTGATCCAGCCCTCCTCAGACCCTCAGGCCAAAGGGCTTCAATCTGCTTCACCTACTTGAAGGTGTAGGGATTGACCCTTGGGCAAATCATGGCCTCTGTGGGGAGAATTGTCTCCCCATAGTAGCTCGAGCTCGTAAGCTCTCGGGTGAGTAAGGTCTAGGTGAACCAGACCTCCTCACAGGGGGCTTCGAGTCCTAATCGGTGCATCTTGGCTTAGGGATGGATTTGCAATTGACCCAAGACTAAGGCGTACACTTTAGGTGGAGAAGGCAAAAAAGTTAGTCAAGAAAGGCTGCGAGGCATACCTCATAATAATGTTAAGAGAGAAGAAGAAGTCGTGCCATTTTAGAGAATCGAATAGTTCATGAATTTCCTAATGTCTTTCCTGAAGACCTACCCGATATTTCTCCTGTTAAAAAAGTAGAGTTCTCAATCAAAATAATTTCTGGAACCCAGCCACTATCAAAAGTTCTATATCGTATGGTGCCTAAGGAGCTTCAAAAATTAAACAAATAACTTTAAGAGTTGCTCGAGAAAGGTCTCATTAGGCCAAGTTCATCTCCTTGGAGAGCGCCAGTATTGTTCGTAAAGAAGAAAGATGGATCGATGCGGATGTGCATCGATTATAGATAAATTCATCATTGTCTTCATCGATGATATCCTGATTTATTTGAGAAGCGAAACTGAACACAAAAATCACTTGCAGTTAGTATTAGAAGAGTTGCGAGATCATGAATTATATATGCAAAGTATTTTAAGTGCGAATTCTGGCTTAACTCAGTTGCTTTCTTGGGTCACGTCATAGATGCACAAGGAATCAAGGTTAATCAAAATAAAATAAGCATAGTTCAAGATTGGTCACAACCAAAATCTATGAATAATATCAGAAGCTTTCTAGGACTATCTGGTTACTACAGAAAATTTGTCAAATGTTTCTCACAAATTGTGTCTCCTCTCACAAAGTTGACGCAGAAAGCAGTACCTTTTGTCTGGAGTTCAGAATGTGAGGGATGCATTCCAAGCATTAAAAGATGTTCTTTCTTCTGGCCCGGTTTAGACCTTACCTAAAGAAGGTCTCAAATACCAAGTCTATACCGACGCATCCGGGATAGGCTTGGATGTGTACTGATAGAGGAAAAAAAAGTGATTGCATATGCATCTCGTTAGTTAAAACCGCATAAGAAGAATTATCCTATCCATGATCTGGAATTAGCCGCTGTAGTTTTCGCCTTAAAATTTTGTTATCATTATTTATATGGTGTTCCGTGTTCTATATTCACCGATCATCAGAGCTTAAATTACATCTTCACCCAACATGAGCTCAACTGTCGTAAGCGAAGATGGCTTGAACTAATAAGTGGTTATGACTGAAGTATTCAATACCATCTCGGAAAAGTAAGTGTTGTGGTCGATGCGCTCAGTTTTCATATTACCCTGTTTAATTCCTAACCTAATTAAGTATTAATTGTGATCCCACTGCTTTTAGAACATCAAGTTAAGCTAATCCTAAAAATTTGAAGTCAATTAGGCTTCTCTAAGTCAAGTTAGTATTTTGAATAGTCTAGATGCCCTAGATTAGACCTAAAATATTTTGATCTTAGAATTAAAATTTGATTGTATTTTTGAATTCCTCACCCCCAAATTAGCTAGGGGTGAAAGTTTGGTAAAATTTGGAGATTATTTAGGCTATAATTCAAATTACATTAAATAAGTCTAATTGCATTTTAGGGCTTCCAACAATTCAATTTTGTAAACTACCCTCAACTATTTTCTTGATGGGATACGCTGTGCGGATCACGGGTGATCTGTATGTGGATGCCCGGGTCATGAGACAGCAGAATCTCACTTCCATCTTGGTCCGTTCATACCGTGGATCCTACGGCTGGAATCTCGGATCCACGGAACCACGGATCTACCATTGGATCTGCTCGATTGCCATCCTATGGCCTGGGATCGCTTTTGAGCATAGCCTTTAGGATCCAGTGATTCGAGCTTGTTCACACCATTCTGGATCGAGTCGATCAAACGATATCCAAAGGTCCCACTACTGTGGACCTTCATCTTCCTCTCGCTCGCGCCCAGACAGAAGATCCTCCCATCCCTGCAGAAGCTGTCGGGCTTTGTCCCCCACTTCATTGCCCTCCAACGCTCCTAGCAAGGTTAGTTAGGACCCTCTTCCTATTATGGTTTGAATAATTGAGGTGAGTTCATCCCGAGTTCACCACTTGCCGTCTCTACTTCAAGCTCCATTTAGCTCAAATCCAGAGTCTTGCGAACTGCTGATAGTATGCTCCTCCTGGTGTTCAAGACCCTTTGCACTCTCCAAAAGCTTAACTAGCGCCCCCGTCTCCCTCTGCATTGTCTACCAGCTCGCCCGTCGAACCAGGTACCCTCATTTGCAATCTTTGAGCCAATGAGGCTTGGGATCATCTCCTTTTGATTCGAATGAGTGCGTATTGTAATTTTTAACTCAATGTGATCGTACTTATGCCCTAAGCTAGCTTTGATCGATCAAATTCATTGATTGGGATAAGACCCATAAAGGGGATGGGTCCGATTAAGGACCCAACGATCCAGCCCAACTCAGACCCTCAGGTTAGAGGGTTTTCGATCTACCTCACCTCCCAGAAGGTGCAAGGATCGACCCTTGGGCGAATCATGGCCTATATAGGGAGAATTGTCTCCCTACAGTAGCTCCCAGCTTGAGAGCTCTCGGGTGAGTAAGGTCTGGGTGAACCAGACCTCCTCACGGGGGGGCTTCGAGTCCCAATCGGTGCATCTTAGCTCAGGGATGGATTTACAATTGACCTGAGACCAAGGCGTGCACTTTAGGCAGAGAATTTCACCGTATATGGTTTCCCTATTCGGCCTCTATCGAGAGGGGTGGATGCGAGGACGACGGCACTGTGCAGGTCTGGTCAGCCTGTGACCCGTGCTGTGCTACAGTGCTGGGTTCCCCGGACCCCGGTCGACCCGCGCAGTTTGGGCTTTAGGCCGAGCCTATTTTATTTATATCTGATTAATTGGATTTATATTCCTAAAGGAAAATAATCCAATTAATCAAATCATAGGAAAGTTAAATTAAAAAAATGCAAACTAAATTAATGTGATAACTTTTGATCCATTGATCCAAACCCTTTGATATTATATACCAAAATGATCAGAAAATCATCAGCAGTCTGAATATAAATAATATTGTACTTTTAATGGATGGATTTTTTGAATTTGCTTATTTATTGTAGAACTTAATTAGGGTTGATTAGCATATTTACTTAGCCAAATTATATGATTAATATGTCATTATATTTCTTATACCTTGTAGAATGCATGTACTAGGTAAATTAATTTTTTGATCATTATATCTTTAATTATGCCCTAATCTTGTAAAACCATGATTAGTGAAGATCAGGCTTTTTAATTATTAGAGCTTAGTATACTTAGTCTCTGATTAATCAACTGCATGTATGAAATGTAAATGCTAAGTTTTATAATGTTCTAATGGTTGGATTTGTGGCTAGGTGCTAATCTATGTAACTTGATTTAGAGTTTGTTTAGCACTAATTACTCTCTGATTTTTTTAAAATTTTTATTAATATGCTCTTATAATAGTAACATAAAAGTAAATAAATTCTCACATGCAACTTCAACTCTTAATTTCATGAACTGATAATTACACCTCTTAAACTTAAGAGATCATAAGATCTTAATCAAGTGGTTAATACTTGATCTAGATTGGATTGCCATCAATAATGCACCCCTAATTTATCTAATTTGCTAATTGACCTTTAAATAAAGATTGAACTTAATTGGGTAAGGGTAGGGGTTAAACCATAACCTATTTGATTAAGATCTAAACCCTTGATTGTTAATCAAATGACTTGATTGTAAGATAATTTAATTGACATTATTCCAATAATGCATCTGATTTAATATGATCTTAAATCTTTGAATTAGAAGTGTTAAGGTTAATAATGAATTTATGTGATTGAATAATCTGAATCTAAGCTCGAGATCTTGATTTTTACTTATATAAGACTATTTGCATAAGATAAATAATAAATTGTATTGATTTAACAAATGATCTAAATCTAATAATATCTTCAATTTCATCCTATGATTGTAGAATAGAATGGGATCAGATTGGTTTAATCATCTGATATGATCACTTTAATTCAAGTTAATAAGTAACCTTTGAATATTAGCTTAAGTAATATAAATGTGAGATCTCATGGATCTTGCGATAGCATTTTTTAAAATATTTAAAAGACCTTAATTGATGATACATTGAAGTAGGGAGAACCTTTGTAACTTATTGAGGTAGAATCTTAGATGATTCTTTATAATCTTAGAAGTTGATCTTAACACCTCATGGTAGGAACACCTACAATATTTAAAGTGATACTTCTTCCTTGTGGTGAAAACCCATATGAGTGAACTCTTGATCACATCCTTGGAGCCTTGTGCAGGACTCACCTAATTAGAGTAAGGATAAATGGCCTTGATAAATTCGTGTGATTAAAAAAATTGTTGAACCTAGATTGTTAGTTGGGTATAGTTGGGTATACCCATAATGCTGGATTATTTCAGTAGCATTCAGGGTTGTTAATTCATCTTAGTGTAAGATTATGTCTGTGTTTTATCCTACGAGTTTAGTCAGACATAATCTCACTTAGACTAAATCATTCAATCCTAAGAATGTTATTATTAGGGACTTAGATCATTAGCTTGTTTGAAAAAAAATCACCATCGGGTGATGCCTCCTATTAAAGATAGCATCCATAGGTGTGCTTCAAGCAAACCGTGTGATTCTAACCACCCTCTTTACAACACTAAGTGTGATTATGAGTTAGGTATTCTAATAGCTTATTGAGATACAAATCACTATCGGGTGATGCCTCATATCGAATATCACTTTGTTTTGTGCGGCTTAATCAAACTAAGTGTTAAAAACCACCCTTCTTGGAAACATGCTAATTATGTGTATACCATCTTGATTTCTATGTAAGATATCAACTTTAACTAATTATCAAAATTAGAATCTAAGAGTCAAAATCTTTCTAGCAGGATTCTGCACAATGGAGATCTTCGATTTATTATCGGATTTCGAAGCATTTCTAGATTTCTGGATTTAACTCATGTATAGAAGCATGAGCATGAGTGTGATAATTGAGCTCCGTCAAAATGTATGAGTATCAGTGATAAATTATGGGTTACAAAATGTTGCATAGACTAACTGGGGAATGTCAAGATGTAGTGGTATCACAGGAAACTGTATTCCCTACTAGATGTATGTACACACTAGACCGTACGACTCATAGTAGTTCAATGATAGTTGTAGATGAATCCATAATTTATAGCATAAAAAAAGGAAAATGTCATACAAGTCTATATTGGAAACAACCTACTTTGATAAAATTTTGTTCATTTTCAAGAAAATAGAGAGCATAGCAAATTTTGGGAGAATCTGAAGCATTTCTACAATTTCTGAAAAGAAACCGCTGCAGCGCGCTATAGCACACTCTAGCGTGCTGCAACGCGCCACAGGGCACCCCAGCTACTGGCAAGCATAAAGACTAATCTAAGGGGATTTCCAAAATCTAGAGAGATTTTGCTACACCACGCCACAGTGCGCCATAGCGCACTACCGAGGAGGATGAATCGAACTCACATCGCTGTAGCGCGCCATAGCGGAAGATGTAATGAACTTAAACTGCTACAACGCGCTACAACGGGTAAGTTTTTGAACTTGACTCACTACAACGTGCTATAATGATTATGTTTTTGAACTTAACTCGCTACAGCGCATTGTAGCACGCCACGCGGATCGAGTTCGAATGATAAAGAAGCTACAGCGGGCTACAGCGGATGGAGTTACGAGCTAAACCCGCTACAATGCGCCACAGCACGCTATAATGCTCCATAGCACACTACAACGCGCTACATCAGGCACCGAATTTTTGTCCTCTAAAGATATTAATTGTAGCTGAGACAAGATGTAACAGCCCAAACTCTTAAGCATCAAGGTATTGTCCGCTTTGGCCTGAAAGGCCTCACAGTTTTGCCCTCAGAAGATAACTTCCTAGCAGGTCACCCATCCTGGGAGTGCTCTCACCTGAGCACGCTTAACTTTGGAGTTCTTATCAGGAACTCCACCGTTATCTGAAAAGGCGCCTCGATATTTAAGAGTTTCACTATTACTGCTTAAGTGGGTCATCACAATCTCCCCAACATAAGTAACTGACGTCCTCGTCAGTATCCACACACAGATCCAAGAACTATCCATTGGGTAGATAGGACTAGAGGTGACCCCTACAGGCGCAAGAGGTACCCACAACCATGTAGCACCTTAACCATCATGGGTTCAAGTGGCTGCTCACATGAAGTGGTACTTTGCCCTGTATGGCACTTAGCTCCTATCTGACACCCTATGGTTTGCTCTGATACCATTTGTAACAGCCCAAACTCTTAAGCACCAAGGTAT